>CM074742.1:29919467-30519467 GCA_037367245.1 Phrynocephalus guinanensis
GAAATACCTTTAGCAGATATGAGTGATCTTTCTATATGTGGGTCTTTCATATGTACAAAGATCACTTAATATGGCTGCAGAAAATTAGATTATCTGAATGGTAAATACTGTTATTAAATCTATTGTTTTCCATGAACTATTTTTTTAAATTTACAGTTGGCCTCTTAGCTAATTGTAAATGAAAAAAATTAATTAGTTTTTAAAATAATGTTTTATATTACAAAAGGCTTGGTATAGTATAAATCAGTGGTGGTGAACCTTTGGCACTCCAGATGTTTTGGACTACAACTCCCAGAATTCTGAGCCTAGATTGCCAGTGATGAAGGACTGTGGGAGTTGTGGTCCAAAACATTTGGAGTGCCAGAGGTCCGCCACCACTGGTATAGATAATGGCAAGACGGCAGCACCACAGTAGCCTGTTCAAAAAGTATGATATATTTAGCTCTGGCCAAAATAATAATCTGTTGCTCTGTGTGCTGATTAAAGCTTACATTTTACAGGATAGTAAATAATAATGTTCTGTATATGTTCAGGTCATATTGATGTCGTAAAACTGCTTGTAGCTCATGGAGCAGAGGTAACCTGTAAAGATAAGAAATCATATACACCGTTACATGCTGCAGCTTCTAGTGGAATGATTAGTGTGGTCAAGTATTTTCTGGATCTTGGAGTAGATGTGAGTAAGAAATGGGTCTAATTTTGGGGCTAAATCAATTTAATTCCTTGTCACTGACAACAAGAAAATTTAGGTTTTATATGATACCACTAAGATACCATCCTGAAATTTGGAGTGACTGTGTACAAGAGACGTATCTAAGTGTGAATTTTTTTGACGATTTTAAAAATTCAGTTTTTTACAAAATTCTAATTTTATATTTATTAAAAAGTATTTTTTTTAAAAAAATGTACAATTGCATCATGTTGCCCTATTCATAACCTTTAAAATGACACCTGTCCCAGTTCTACAGCTATCACAGGTATCTGTTAAATGACATTTAAAATTAGGGTGGGTGGTGAATTTTGGCAATTCTTTTTTTTTTTTTGCAATTTTGAAAATGCAATATCTCAGAAACGGGTGAAATATTTTTTAAAACATGGTAAGGTACAAATGTACCAAAAATGAACCAAATCTATGACCTCAAGGTTCCATGAATTATTTGATTTGACATAGAATGACCCAATAGTCCTCTTTTAACTGCAACATACTTTAGCATAGTAGGTTTCAGTTTAAAGAAGACCCATTTGAATCAGTGGAATTTATGTAGACTAACTTACTAAATCCCTACTGATTCAGTGGGCTTACTTTGTTGTGCAGCAGTAAGGATTTTGTCCAATCTTTGGTAATTGGCGGGTAATTTAATATTTGTTACCTTAGGTGTTGGGTGTTTTACCTATATAAGCTTTCCAGAGTATTGGCATGCCACTAGATCGGCAGGGTTAAAATGAGACAGACAGATGGGAAAATAAACATTATAGTAATGATTTCAGAATAATCCATCATTAAATTTATAGATTTTTTAAATAATAGCTCTTGGAAGAATGATAAGTAAGATCTTCTTATCAATGAATACAACCTCCCATTTTATAGACTATTTCCATTAATATAAGCATATCTTATATTGTGGAAGTATGCACAATAAAAAAGCAATACTGAATGTAAAGCATTGTGCAAGCTTCTAACTTGTCTCATAATTAATAGAATTTTAGTTATGATATTGGAAGTACAGTATTCCCCCGTTTATTGCAGGAGTTTGGTGCCTGATCCACCCAGATAAAGGAAAATCCATGAAATGCAGACACCTCAGTAAACAGCCCTTGGGCTGCTCCTGCCAGCTGTGTTTTTAAAGAGAGGTTTTTAACCCTCTCATGACACCTCAGCAAACCTTGCTGCCAGGAGCTCAAGGTCTGTTTGCTGAGGTGTCAGGAGGGGGTTAAAAACTTCTATTTGGAAACAGCAGCCAAGCAGCCCAAGGTCAGTTTGATGAGGTGTTAGGGATTGGTTAAAAACCTCTCTTTGCAAGCGTAGCCGGCAGGAGCAGCCCCAGCTCTATTTGCTGAGGTGTCAGGAGGGGGTTAAAAACCTCTCTTTGGAAGCGAAATGCAGACTCCTCAGCAAGGGCTGCGCCTGCCGGCTCTGAAAAGAGACGTTGTACAAGAATAATTAAAAATGGCAGATTTTTTTTTGTTGGCTCACAAAGTGTAAAGCAAACTAATTATAAGGAAGAAAACAAAGTGGATGTTCCTTCATTTTCTGTGCTTTTGGCTGTTTTTATGAGCTTTAATACACTGATGGTAAACAGTTTTGCTAGATTCAACCTAAATCCAGAAGAATCACAGGTTTATATAACTAGCGTACTTTCTGTGGTGATGGGGAAAGGTAATCAGAGTTCTAGAGATTAGAGCTAATTCTTCATGAAATAATTGAATAATTGAAACTGCATTGTGCTGAGTCAAACGATTGGTCCATTAATATGGTTTGTTTTGGCAGGTAGCAGTTCTTAGTGTCATAAATTTGAGATTTTTTTCAAAACTAAATTTGTGCCAAGTTCCATGTAAATGGCCTATTCCCTCATGAATTTGACTCACTTATTTGGATGCAGATTCAGTACATTAATGTCATTTTGGTCAGCAAATGCTGTGATTCATATAAAGTATTTTTAAATTCTGATTGTAATGAACTGAAAGCAATATAAGAATGTAATAAAATTTGCATTAAAATTTTGTATTTTGCTTCAACAGATGAATGAACCAAATGCATACGGGAACACACCTCTTCATGTTGCTTGTTTCAATGGGCAAGATGTTGTAGTAAATGAACTGATAGACTCTGGTGCTAATGTAAATCAAATGAATGAGAAAGGGTTTACCCCTTTACACTTTGCTGCAGCATCAACCCATGGAGCGTTGTGTTTAGAACTTCTGGTTTGTAATGGTGCAGATGTGAATATGAAGGTAAAGTGAACTGAAAGGTGAATTTTAAATGCTGTAATAATATTTATATTATCTTTATTGACACAGTTGTTTACTTCATACTAAACTGTATCATATTCATTCCACTAATTCATGGCTTAATATTTTTGAATGATGGGAGTAAATAGTAAAACAATCAGATTTATGCTGACATATTGATTGCCAAACTTCACAACAAATTGATTGGTTCTTTCTAGGAAATGTTATTAGTACAAGATGGTGAAGAGTTGCTCCATTTAATTAGGCTGCCCCCACTGTTTCAAGTGAATTATAATGGTAATTAAAAATGGACTACAGTATGCTCATAGTCTTTATAAGACTTGAACTTTGTCTTTCACTCAAAGAGATTTTAACTGTTGTTCAGCTAACTTTTAAGAACTAGTGTGCTAGGTAACACAAAGGAGAGGCTAGATAGAGGAATGACAGATAGCACACAAAGCTTTCATTTAACTTTGTAACAGAAAGTGTTGAAAAAAAGGTTACACAAGTAAGGAACACTTTAAAATACTTAAATAAAGCGGGAAAATCTGATACCGTTCAAAATAGTTTATTGAAGTTAAAGACCTCTGGAGAATGAATGGTTGCTTCTTAGAAGTACATATGTGAATTAACAGAAAAACAAGGATACTTTTTAGTTTCATAATGATTGATAGTATGATTGAATATTGTTCCTTTCTGTAGTTGGAATAAATCTTACCCTGTGTTTAAGACAGAGAAAAGTATATTATCTACTGAAGAGGTGAACAGAATGAATGATTGCTAAGTTATCTAATAAACTTCATTTATATATTTCTTTTTTATTCCAGTAGTTTCCTTAAGATGTTTTAAAATTTAAAATGTTGGAACAACGTAGCAATAAAACTTTTTTTAAAATGCAGAGTATAATCACAGTGATGTGGCTTTGAAATTTTCTCTGTTTGTCTATAGTTAGTCATGCCTGCAGATTATATAAAGGCTTTCTAGCTGTTGAGCAGAAATGGTGTCTCCTGCTTTAAGGCTGACCTACTTTTAGGAAGTATCTGTAGGGGAGTGGCTGTATCTCAGAAATACAGTGCCCCTCCCCCAGTCTCTGGAGGAATTGCATCAATCATTAGATGTGTTTTGTAATTAATCAATTATGTAGATGACACTGAAGTTTAGATGAATATTTATAAACAAAATATCATTTCTCCAATGTTTGTTACAGAATCGTTTATTTTAAATGTTCATGAGACACTACATTTGACTGCTTTTGCTTAATTTGTTAGGAAATTGCAATGAGACATAGTACTAAGGCTTGTCTACTGTAATCTTGCCTAGAAAACATGAATCCCAGAGGCATAGTTGTAAATGTGCCTCATTGTGTTCTTGTGTCCAATGTAGTAGTGATTATCAAGATTGATAAAGGTGCACTCTTCAAAGGTCAGCAACAATGCTTTAACTTGCTGCTATCAGAATATAGAATAAAACTGTAAAATCTCCATCTTATTGTGTAATTGACTTTGCCGCCATCGGTTGACTTCTTTTTCCCCCAGAGTAAAGATGGAAAAACACCATTACACATGACAGCAATTCATGGAAGATTTTCCAGATCTCAAACGATCATCCAGAATGGTAAAACAAAACTGAAATGTTAGTGATGTCTTTTCCATTGTGATATCCTAGTGCAAATCTGTTCTGAGTATTTATGTTAATTCATTAACAACTTTACTTTTCTTCTGTTTTATTGCCATAAGCCACCATAAATCTTCCCTAGAGAAGATGAATCTCCCCACCCCAATTTTGCCTGTGCCTTGGTTAAGCAGTCAGTATGGGTTTATTTGGCCATGTCCATGTATCTTAAACGTGGATGGGACCTGTGATTTTTATTTTTCATTTATAGTTTTGGTTTCAGAGTACCTTTGTGTGGCTGTCTGAAGTGAGCCTATATTGTACCAGAATTAAAGGAAATACAACAGACTAAGATAATCTGTGCTCATTTTTTAAAACCATGGTAGAGTTTCTTCCTGTGTTACAAAACATAAGTATGATTCTGACTCTTCTGTATAAGACCCAGAGCATCATTTTCACGCTGGTTTCATATGGATGGCTTCAGCATATTAATGTATTCTTATTCAAAATAATTTTCAATGGTTTCATTATGTGGGGGGAGGGTGATAATGCACATCATTTGTTCTTCAACCTACCTACTTTTTTAGACATGGGAAGTAGTTTAGCTGTTATTTATACTTTGAGATGTACACAATCAGACTCATTTGCCAATTTGGAATTTTATGACAATGTGTGATCTAAAACATGAATTCATTTTCTTAATCTATATGCTACTAGTCATATGTACTTATATGGTTATATTTTATTTTACTTTTGATTTATAGGAGCTGAAATAGACTGTGAAGATAAGAATGGAAACACACCTTTGCACATAGCAGCTAGATATGGCCACGAGTTGCTCATTAACACGTTAATCACAAGTGGTGCTGACACTGCGAAGTAAGCAACACTTAGTAGCTTTGATTATGTCAAAATATGCTTCAGTTAGGAAGTATGGGCGCAGGTGCAAAAGAGAATGTCTAACAATACACTAACTCATTTTAGAGTAATCATAATAGTGACCAGAATCTTATTGGTAATGTCTATATGTATGATTGAAATTGCATAAATCATAGCAGCGGATTGCTGATGATTAATGAAATGCCAGTCATATTCCTGATTATGTACCTTATACCATAACCAGGTGTGGGAGCAGGAATGCAACTAGTGCTTCATTAATAAATGCATAGTCTCACTTAGTTTCACCTACCCATGCTTAATGTGCCAATAGGAATCTGACTGGTGTCATAAACTGCCATTTTGGAACATGAGCAATAAATACTCTTATCTTCTATACACCAAGGAGACAACTCATTTCTAATGATAGTTTCATTCATCAAATGACAGTCTCTCAAATTTAGTTGGTAAAATCTTAGCTAAAAATGAACCCAGACTGTCTGCCGAGAAAAAACATTCAGCTTGCCCATGTAACTTTTTATTTATAAAGAACATACAATAATATAGATGCATTTCATATTTACTTTTGACACATGCTTCTTTCAGCCTAAAATGATAATCTCTCTAAATACAATGGACGTTTTTAATATTTCTAGTATAAAGACTGGTAAGGCTTAGTTTTCAATTGTTTGTCATTGAGTGTCAATTGAACAGTCACATTCAGTTATGCTAGTGACTAACTATAGTTATAAAAAGAGCAATTAAATGAAACTTACACATATGGAATTTGGCATAACATCTTGGATTACTTCTGTTGTAATGAGACTGTGATGTCTGATTATGGTGTATCTTAGGCGGGGTATACATGGAATGTTTCCTCTCCATTTGGCAGCATTAAGTGGATTTTCAGACTGTTGCAGAAAGCTTCTTTCATCAGGTAGGTTCGTCTACAAAATTACTGTACTGCTTTTCTTGAGAATCTTTGATTGTTGAATTCTTGATGTAAATTTGCACCATACAAGGCTGAGGAGGAGGAGGAGGATAGCTTGTGACACAGTGGTATGGTGAAGTCTCTGCTTGTGACCTGAAATTGATCCAGTTGGGCTTAGGTAGCTGGCTCAAGGTTGACTCTGCTTTCCACCCTCTGAGTTTGCTAAAATAAGTATTCCAGCTCATGGGATGGTGGTGAGGGCAAAGTGTTGCTTGCATAATTACGTTGCAAACTGCCCAGAGAGAATTTTAGCTCTATGGAGCTGTATATAAGCTGGAACAATAAACAATGTTATAATAATAATCTTAGAACTGTAAAGCTGGAAGGGACCCTGTTGTAATCCGGGCCGATATGGAATCTGGTTCCACTAGTCCATCCCTGAGATTTGCTTGCGCTGCACCCCTCGGTCACCCCGTTTTCCTGAGTTTGGGCCTGTTACTCCAGCTGAGGCCTCCAGGGTGCTGGCTCACTGCTGGCTGGCGGCCTCCCGGTTCCACCCTTGCCCATCTTGGCTGATTAAGACTGCTGGAGGGTGCATGCCGGAATGGGCAGCTATGATCGCGTCTGCCTCCTTCAGGGACGGAATTCTGCCCATTTGCTTGAAGGAGACCGTGATCCGGCCCATTGTTAAAAGACCTGGCTTGGCTAAGGACGATTTGTCCAATTATCGTCCGGTGGCTAATGTTTCCTTCATGGGCAAGGTGATTGAGCGGGTTGCCGCAGTTAGGCTCCAGTCGTTCCTGGAGGAAGATCATGTCCTGGATCCATTCCAGTCCAGGTTCAGGCCGTGGCATGGGACCGAGACTGCCCTGGTCACGTTGCAAGATGACCTTTTGAGGGGGGCTGACAGGGGTTGTTCTACCCTGTTGGTCCTTCTAGATTTGTCAGCGCCCTTTGATAGTGTCGACAAAGTATCTTCCTGGGCTGAATATCTGAGGTTGGTATCGGGGGCCAAGCTTTGCACTGGCTTTGGCCTTTCCTTGGCGGCTGAGCCCAAAGAGTAGAGATGGGGAGCGTTTTGTTGGCCCCTTGGACAGTCTTGTGGGGTTCCCCAGGGGTCGGCAGTCTCCCCTATGCTCTTTAATATCTATATGAGGCCGCTGGCTCAGGTCATTCAGAGTTATGGAATCTGCTGCCATCAGTACGCTGATGACACGCAGCTCTATCCTTTTCCACCTCTGCAACGGAGGCTTCCCGGGGTTGAGCCGAGCCTGTTAGTCCTGTTCAATTCTATGACTGCGGCCAGACTTGACCGCTGCCTGGCCGCAGTCGTGGAATGGACCGGGAATAACAGGTTCAGGCTCAACCCCGGGAAGACTGAGGTTCTGTTCCTTGGGGGATCCCCGGGTACAGTGGCCCTCTCCCCAGTTTGGGGGGATTGTCCCTCCAGCTGGCAGATTGAGTGAGGAGTCTGGGCATTGTCCTGGATCCAGATTTATCCTTCGAAGCCCAGGTGGCAGCTGTGTCCAGGGCGACCTTCTATCAACATAGGTTTATTACCCAGATTCACCCGTACCTGGATGTGGATTCCCTTAGGACAGTAGTGCAGACGCTGGTGATCTCAAGGATAGACGACTGTAATGCTCTCTACATGGGATTATCCTTGAACCTTGTTCGGTGCTGCAGCCAGGCTGGTGGTTGGTGCAGGCAGGTATGACCACATCACCCCCATCCTGGCTTGCCTGCATTGGCTACCCATTGCCTCCTGGATAAGGTTCAAGGTACTGCTTTTGGTTTACAAAACCCTCCATGGCTTGGGACCTGAGTAACTGGCAGAGCGGATCTCCCAGAGGTCAGCTTCATCCCGACCAACCAGAGTTTCGCTTGCCTTTTCACTTCAGGTGGCCACCCCGAGGGAGGCCCGTAGGGTTTCTACCCATAACCGGGCCTTCTCAGTGGCTGCCCCCCGGCACTCTGGAATAAGTTCCCGCCTGAGATTAGGCTGGCGGAGCCTCTACCGGTCTTTAGGAAAGACTTAAAGACCTGGCTTTTTGTGGAATCCTTTGGTGATCACTGAGCGTACATCTGTGAGTTGCTGGCTGTGTTACCTTGTCCCCTGCCCTTCCTCTTACCAGATTCTTTCCTGTCATATTATTGGTGTTGTTTCATTTTTAGCTTCTTATTTGTTTTGTTTATGATGGGGGGGTTAGTTTGGGTTGTTGTATTTGCTATTTGTTGTACACCGCCCAGAGTTCCTGTGGGAAAATTGGGTAGTTAACAAGTACAAATATAAATAAATATAAATAAATAAATAATGGATATCTTCCATCTTTTTTAAAAAAAAATTCCCCTGGCTCTCAAATACTGTATAGAGATTCCCTTGAGGTCCCTTTTGCCCTTTGGAAGCCTTTGTGAGCCTTGAGTAGAGATGTAAAATTTCCATGGGAAAAAACTTCAGAAACAAACAGAAAATTGGGGAAAAGACTGCTTCTTCCAATTTCTCCTCCAAAGTTTCTAGAAAAGTTACATCTCTAGCCTTGAGACCAGCAGGGAAGCCTTTAATATTGCAAAACTGCTGCTGGCAATCCTGTGTACAGATCAGGATCAGCAGCAGTGTTTTTCATTTATTAAAGGTTTTCACCCCATCCCAAAGCTCCTAGAGTTTGAAAGAGATCCCATGGGAGTTTCAGAACCTGGAACAGGAAATTTTAAATGTTATTTCATTTAAGATACCTGTTGCCAGAGGAGGAAATTGTCAAGTTTGTTTTGCCATTGTATTATAGACATTGTATTATAGACTTTGTCAGTGTAATTCAAATGAAAAAGTATTTTTAATCTATAGATTTTAAATGTGTGGGCAAATGCATACCATGATAGCACATCCCAATATATCACCCTGAAAGTGCCCAGTCTTTAAGTAGGAACATTCTTAGTTAGTCATGAGACTATCAAATTAATGCTCTCTTATTGGTAGGGAGTCACAGGTGCATTCTTTGCAAAGATTTGGGAGACTGTAGGTAAACATTGAATGCAGTTTTGCCAAGGGGTTGCAGCTCAGTGATAAATAATGCTAGGTTCAGTCCCTAGCAGGTCCCAATACACTAGAAATGATGAACATCATACAGAAAGAAATAGCCAAGTTATATAACTGTGATATGAAACCAGAGAAATACAGAGGAAGTTCTGTTGATGCATGGGAACATTCATGCTTCTGTTATGCTTCTGTACTTTTTGTTCCTGGAAAAGCCACTACAGATATTTAGATAATGCTGTTATTTGGTGTACAGTACCATGTTAGTATCTAGTGGACAAGGGGCTGAAAAGCTAACATTCTCAGTTCTCGCCTATCTAAACAGAAGTGCCCTCTATTAAAAAGCAAATGTTTTTATGAGTAAGGAATATGCAAAAAATTAAAGAAATAGATCTGAGTAACTATAAAGTAATTTGTATTACAAAAATAAGGAATCTGTTACAGGCATGTATTAGCACAATAGTGATAAAGCTTGTGTAATAGTAATAGATAGTTACAGTGTTATTTTTCCTTCTTAGTAATGTAACTTAATCTGATATGCTGTATTTCCATTGGGATGCCACACCACTTTTGGCTATATATCATCATATAAAAATTCATGTATATAAAAAATAAAAACTTAGTTAATAACATTGTTTAAATTTGATCTATATATTTATTTTGGTTGTAAATAGTACTGCCCATATATCATGAATCCAGGTCATGGTATAATAATAATAATAATAATAATAATAATAATAATAATAATAATAATAATAATAATAATAATAATAATAATAATAATAATAATAAATAATAAACTTCATCTGTATTTGTCATGCTTTGCTTTAGAGTGCTGCTTTGCTTGAAAAATGCATATTTAGAATTGAAATGTGTTCCATTGTCTGAATATATTGATATACAGTAATCCCCCGTTTATTGCGGGAGTAAGGGACCCGATTTGACCCACGATAAAGGAAAATCCATGATATGCTGATGCTGGGTCGGGACTGGGGGGCCTGTGTGGGGCCTCCTGCACTTATCCTAGGACTGGTGCTGCCCAGAACGGTCCTCCGACAGGCTTCCTGGGTCTGGCGGAGGCCTCAGAAGTGGTTTCAGGTGATCCTGAAGGCACTTCCGGTTTTTCGGAAGTTCCTTTTGGTTTACTAGAAACCACTTCTTGGGCCTCAGACAGGCCCCGTGCTATACTGGGACTGCAGTATATGAACCACGAAATGTAGGGGGACGACTGTACTACACAATATAATACTTTGATGTCTGATTCATCACAGCTTTTTGTTGAAACTAGATGAGGTCAAAGCACACAAATAGAGGTGCCAGCCAAAGTAAAATTCATTTGATACCTTGAAATTTATCATTTTTATCCCTTCTGTTTTTGTTTGATTACTCTGCTCACATTGACATACAGTGGTACCTCGGATAACGACTGCCCCGGATAACGAATTTTTCGGATAACTGCAAATTTCCGGGTATAATGATATAATTGCCTCTGATAATGAATTTTCCCTATGGGCTGCCTCGGATAACGAATCACAATTTCTAGGTATAGGTCTGCCTCGGATAACAAATTTCCCCTACGGACTGCCTCGGATAACGAATTTCCAGCGTGCATCAGTAAAAAAGAGTTATCCCGGGTGGCATTGCATCTGTACCTTTAAAGTGCACTTTATAAAGAGTTTTGAGCAAAAAACCAGGTGTCTGTGCCTTTTTCCTAGGCTCCGGAATGGATTAATCGGTTTTCCATTCATTCCTATGGGAAACCGCGTTTCGGATAACGTCGTGTTTCGGATAACAACTAACCTCGGAGAACGAATTAAAGTCGTTATCCGAGGTACCACTGTATTTCATTATCACTTCTGTTCTACTATCTGACTTTAAAGTTATGTAGAAATAGCTATTTGTCATGAATTCATGAAACTAGGAATTTGTATAACCAGTTACAACTGTTATTGAAATCTGTCCATTTCATTTTTTAAAGAAAGACCAAGTTTGTGTATCACAAACTTTGGTTTTCATCCAATTTAACATAGTAAATATCATAGCCGTGGAGACTGAAAAGTACTGAACCTAGAGTTTTGGGTTGGTTTTTTAATTTTTTTTAAAAATGTTTTACTTTCTAAATTTTGTATCAATCCATTCTAAATGGCATATCAGAAAAATACCTATTGTAATACAACAATAATAAAATTCTTATTCATAAACTCTTATACCTTTATCCTACACAATGTTTACATTATCTCTTTTATCCTTTCATGTAGTCTCTTCCATTGCTCATTATTGTATTTTTGTTTCTAGCTGATGCCACCTGTTAAACTAGCCAGCAATACAACTTATTCCTTACTTTATTTACTCTATTTAAAACCTGTTGAAATCTTGAACCTAGACTTTTTTCTTGTTGCTAGTCTGATCTCTTAAACTGAAATGCATTTTAATATATAATTATGGTTGCATCTAGTTGTATCTTGTTCAAAACTTAGAAAACTCAGTATGCCACCCTCATACTTCCAGTACTTGATCTTCAGCAGAGCTGTGGTCCTGACCAGCCCCAAGCCACACATTTTGTAGCTACACCAATTATTTTTGTAGCCTTTTTAATATTTCTGTATGTTCTGTCATATGCTCTCAATGCAAAAGAGAAAGAGGTGAGGGCAAAATGTATGGGCCTAGTCTTCTGCAGATAGCACATTTCTGTTGTTGTTTTTTGTTGCATTTTAAATGGCAAAATAAGTGCCACAGATATTGTATGAACACACTTTAAAAATAAATAACTGTTGTAGAAGCAATAGTTCATGCTTACGGCATAAAGATGTTTGTGTCATAGCATATTCTGCCAAGCTAGATAGAGGAAATCAGTTTCACAGGTAAACTACTTGTTTTTGTAGGCTTTGACATAGATACCCCAGATGATTTTGGCAGGACTTGTCTTCATGCCGCTGCAGCTGGAGGGTATGTACCTTTAAAGAACATCTAAAAGTTAGGCTTTAAAAGGATCCTCCTGGTTAACATTGCCAAAATAACTGGCTTTAAAATTTCTACTTGTGCTGTAGTTAAAAATAAACTAAGAGGTTAGACTGTATTCACTTTCTTTATAGCAAGTACATAAAGAGTATAATTGTGGAGGGAAAGTCTGGGATATTAAAGACTTCTGAAAAGCTAAATCTAGTTTGATATGTTGAACAGCAGGCTTATATGTCCACATAAATGTAACACACACACACACACACACACACACACACACACACACACACACACACACACACACACATACACACACACACACACTATAGATAGATAGATAGATAGATAGATAGATAGATAGATAGATAGATAGATAGATAGATAGATAGATAGATATAGATAGATAGATAGATAGATAGATATAGATCCAGAGTTGCTCCTTGTGAATGGAACATCTTCTTCCAGTAGAGGGAAGTGGGATTTGTCAGAGGATCCCTATGGGACGAAGTGCTATTATTTGCCAGTTTCTTTTAGACCTTATTTGTTAATATCTTTGAGAGTTTCTCTATGGGCATGTTAAGCCCTCATTAAATATGCAGAGATAGTTGTTCTGATACATGATCAAGTCACCTCTGATTTATGATTACCCTATCCATGAGCAATCCCCAAAATGTCCGATTCTCAGTAGCCCAGCTCAGGTCATGTAAATTTAAGCCTGTGGGTTCCTTTATGTATTCAGTCTGCCCCATATTTGGTTTTTCCTTTTTCTGGCTGCTTTCAGTCTTTCCCAGCATTATTGTCTTTTCCAGATAATTTGGTCATTGCGTCGTGTACCCAAAGTAGGTCAGCCTTCTTTTTGCCTCCAGATAATATTCGGGCTTAAATTGTTCTAGTTCATTTTTCTGGCAGTCCAACGCAAAGAGGCAGGTACCCATTTCTTTCAGAACACCCCATCGTTTCTCATCCACATAGTCAAAGTCTTTGCTGCAGTCCACAGTACATAGATTGATATTCTGAAATTATTTGCTGCACCCAGCTGGCAGATATTTGCAATATGACTTCAAGTGCCTCTTCCTTTTCATATTGAATATCAGGCATTTCTTGCTCCATAGAAGAAATATACCTTTGTTGCAACACCTTTTGTTGCCTGGAGCATCACTTGCAAGGGAAATCAGAGCAATAGTCCTATTGCGTTCCTCTCCTTTCTTGGGGATTAGAATGCATATCTTAGGATTCCAGTCTGTGGACCATAGTTTTGTTTTTCATTTGGTTAAGTGTTCAAGGAAAGATTTACTACATACTACAAATCCCAGGGCATTTGAGGATTTGCACCTTGAGTCCTAATCTGTTATTCTATTTGTTGTGCCACAGTAGATCTCAAAAAAAATTACTAGTTAATTAAGGTTTGTTGATATTAATATTATGCTGATTAATAATAGGTAACATTAATATTATACTGATTATCAGGTAATTAATGTAATGATAGTAAAATTTCACATAGTATTTGCAGAACACTTCTGATACATGGAATCATGTAATTCATTAAAGTCGGTATTCAGCTATCTGCATCAAATTCAATTTTCAGAAATTTGGAGTGCCTAAATCTGTTGCTCAACACAGGTGCAGACTTCAATAAGAAAGACAAATTTGGAAGGTAAGACATGTTTTTGCTAAATATTTATGATTAATTAAATGGTTCACATACCATGTGATGAGAGCATTCACTGAACAAGTATTGTCATTTATTTACTTCTACTTGTACTTAAACAGCGACTATACTTAAATGTGTTTAAAAATATATATTACATTGACATTTACTGGTGATTCTTATCATGTAGTTAGACGATTGGTAGCCAATATTTATTAAAAATCAGTTATAATTTACATTTAATGGTAATTCTTGGTATAGATAGACTACTGGAGAATCGCCCAAACATTTTCAGGTAACTATTCCTGTAAACATTGCAGGACGTTTCCATTAAATAATGCAAATATTACACAACCTGTGTGCTTCCAGCAGGCCTGGATGGCAGACAGGTGCAGGTGTGGTTGAAAGGTATAAACACACCTTGTGGTCTTACTATTTTCTTGGTGAGGCTAGCATATTTTAAGCCATTATCTCTGTCTTATACTACACAATTCATTTTTAGGATCTTTTTTTAGGTAGTGGAAGAGTATAAGGCTGTAGTAATCATTATCACTTAGTTCAAATGCATGCAGAAAAGGGATGGTGCATGTTTCAGTGAGCTTACAAATAAGCAACATTTGTCAGTTACTCCTATGCAGAAGTATTGTTACTCTACCTATTTTTTCTTTCATCTTTAATGTGCTATAGAACTCCTCTTCATTATGCTGCAGCCAACTGTAATTACCAGTGCCTGTTTGCTCTTGTGGGTTCTGGAGCTAGTGTAAATGACCTTGATGAAAGGGGTTGCACACCACTGCATTATGCTGCTGCATCAGACACTGACGGAAAGTAAGTATGGCAGTGTTTTTAGACGGTTAGGCTGCAATTTTTAGACTGTTAGGCTTTACAAAATGATGCCTGTACCCCATGACAGAGGAGCTAGCATTTGAAAATTCACTTATTGTTATGGAGTAAAAAATACACATGTCAGAATTCCACTTCTATAATAATTTTTTAAATGTTCCTAGAAGTCCAGTGTTTTCTGGTGATGCTGGTATTTGCACAGTACAATGGGGGTGGGTGGGTAAGAAGTAGTTTCAACTCATGCTATAGGTGCACATGCAGACAATTGAATGGGAGGCCAGATTTGAGACTGATAGGATAATGAAGCTATACATTGGCTAGAATCCTGTTCCATAGGTTATGCCTATTAATTTGTGGGGTGTCTTTTGGTGGCACCAAAAGCGTTTTACTCCTAACTGAAGATTCTAGGAACCCCTAGGGGTTCCCTTTGGTCCATGAAAGACTTTGGAATCTGGAATATGTGGGAGGAAACTTCATGAAAATTGCTGCTATCAATGCTGGTCCCTTGGGGAGACTTTATTTATGAGTAAAAGTGATATAACCCTTAAGTATGTCCTGTGGTATGTTCTACTATGTCCTGAAAACCAAGTTGAATTAATACTAGTTTAATACAAAAAATGATATATTCATAGAAAAATGATTCTACATACATCCCATATGGCTTTTTGGAAAGTATGCTCTTTGTGGTCTTTTATTTTGCACAGGTGCCTGGAATACTTATTACGAAATGATGCAAATCCAGGGATTCGAGACAAACAAGGATACAATGCTGTTCATTATTCTGCTGCCTATGGTCATCGCTTATGCCTTGAATTGGTAAAAGAAAATATTACAAAGTATTTTGTAGGAAGCAAAGATTGAAATAAATTCCTGTGTAATACAGGGAAAATTATATTCAAAACAGAAATAGCATTCAAGTAACTAGGAGGAGGTTGTGCCAGGACAAATTACCTGAGCTTCTTCCCTCACCTAAAAAGTCTTAAATGTGCTTGACATGGCAGTAAGGTTGTCCATTTTTTCTTTGAATTGTAAATCCTAATATTGTATCACAAACATTTTGCACATTCCACTCAGTTTTACAAAGTTGTCACATGGTAGCCTGTTAATAAAAGCCCACAAACTCATTAAATTCACAAAATGAATACACTTGGCATGAGTGAAACCCAGTTCAATTAAACTTAGGTGGATTTTTGCTTTTAACTACACCAAGAAGTTAGTTTACTGCTGCTAATCATTCCTCAAATAATCAGATAAAACATATCTGCCAAAATATGTACATACTGTATTTATGTTATAATAGTTTTTTTAAAAAATAATTTAAAGTTAGATAATGTGCACTTTCTTAAGAAAAAAAAGAATGGTATTTTTATTAGTAAATTCATTGTCACATTTTTGGCAAGAGTTAACTGAAAAATGTTTCATTTTAGATTGCCAGTGAAACACCTCTAGATGTTGTAAGTATAACAATTTTGAAAAAATTTTTACAGCCTAGTGATACAGAAAGGCATGTTTTCTGTTAGGCTAGTGTTGGTGAACCTATGGCACGGTTGCCGAAGGTGGCACTCGCAGCCCTTTCTGTGGACACCTGACATCACCCCTTTACAGCTACCTGTAATCAGGTTAAATTGCTGTATTGGCACTTTGCGAAAAATTGGTGGGTTTTGAATTGCAGTTTGGGCACTTGGTCTTTAAAAGGTTCACCATCACTTTGTTAGACATTTCATTATTTTTGCTTTATTAAGCAATGCATTGACTCAGTAAATACCTATAGTTCTGTTAATTAATTTATTTTTAAAAATGATAAAATCTTTAAAACCCTGAAAAAGTTCCTCTATTGCTACATCATCAACAATGGCATTTGGGTGTGTAAAGCCAAAACTTACACAAATTTGAAATTACTTGTGCTTTTTCAGTAGTTGTTTCCTACCTGCAGTTTAAGTTGTATTCTCAGCAGTTTGTGTTTCTGTTTTTAGCTAATGGAAACATCAGGAACTGACATGTTCAGTGATTCAGACAATAGGGCACCAATTAGTCCACTGCATTTAGCTGTAAGTATTCAGTTCACTAAATATTGATTATTGGCTGATTGTACAGTACGCACACATCTTTCTGGTTGATTCACCATCATTTTGAATGCTTTGAATTCTGTCTCAGTTTCATAATTACTTTTAATGCTATTAAAACTTAACATTCAATATCTTTTGTAACTCAATATTTTGTAATCAACACACAGTGTCTTTTGGCTTCAATTAGGATTTCATTTCTTATGATAACCATGTATTATTTCCATCTAAAATACTTAACAATTTCAGGCTTACCACGGTCACCATCAGGCTCTGGAAGTGTTAGTGCAGTCTTTGTTGGATCTAGATGTCCGGAATAATAATGGAAGAACACCCTTGGATCTTGCAGCTTTTAAGGGACATGTTGAATGTGTGGATGTACTCATTAATCAGGGAGCATCAATTTTGGTGAAAGACTATGTTATTAAAAGAACACCAATACATGCAGCAGGTAAATGTCTCCACTGCTTAGTGTTTATGCCATATTAGAATAGTAGCTACAAAAAGGAAATAATAGCTGGCCCATTCTGTGATCTCTCCTCTCTGCTCTGGATTGTTTATTTTTCTTATTGCTCAGAATCCTGTTGTACATTATGTAATGTTTCCATAACTTGGCTGTAGCTAATTGACTAGTGCTGGAATATAGTTTGGTTATGTAAAACCTTTTCAGTTAGTTGCAGTTAGGCACTCTAAATTACACAAACCTCATGTGAACACGAACAGGTCTTGGTTCCTCAATCTTAAGCATGCCACAGCATGAATTTTCATCTCTTTCCTCCAAATCTCCCTTTCTTTTTCATCCTGAGGGTTTAAGTCTGTAGGCAGGGACTGTGTTGCTGAACTGATTCTCCTGAAGCAGCTCTGGGAGGTTTTTTTTAGTTGAAGAGCAAGGTGCAAATAATTTAATGAGATAGTAAATATGTCATATATTTACATGCTGTTCTTCTCCCCAAAGAGATCTGGAATAGTGCACAACATAAAAACAATGCATATAGCATACAGAGAAATAAAATATTTCACATAAATAATAAAAATCAATAAAAAACCAACAATATTAACACTTTTCTATGCATTGATGTATAAAAACACTTGCCACATAAGTGGTGGAATAGACATGCCTAGCCTCAAAAAGCCCAATTAAACAATTCAGCCTTACATCCCTTCCTGAATCCCTGCAGTGATTTTATACTTTGCAAGGATTCAGGAAGAGAATTGCAGAGCATGGGAGGAACAACATAGGAATTTTTTTCAAATACATTCAAGCATAATTGTTTTGATAGCTGACATCTTTAGAAAGGTGTCTTTTGCAGAGGCAGGGATTGTTTTGTGTGATTCCTCCAATGAACGTACATTCTCTGGCTTAGCATAATAAATTGCAATAGAAGTAGGCCCATTGGAATTTGATGAGCCAAGTACTCATAAGTTCCATTAATTCAAATGGGCCAATTGCAGTTGTGACTTACTATGCTAAAGTAATTCACAGCTAAAATTGGCACATTTGAATCAAAGGACCTTACATAAGAGTTGACTCACCAAATTCCCATGGATTTGGTGGGTATAACATAACTACACTAAGCAAGATGAATTGGGCCACTGGGACTTAAGATAGCCCTTGATTTCAGTAAATTCAAACATTGCCAGATCCGGCCAGTTATTTTTATGTGATACAGGCACATACTCACCAATATGCTAGCTAATATTTCAAGAATACAGTTCACATTTAATGTTTTTAAAAACACAGTTGGGCTAGAAAAACAGCAGTAATTATGATTAATTTTCTTTTTTTGGGTTGTATATTTCAGCTACAAATGGTCATTCAGAATGTTTGCGGTTGTTGATAGGAAATGCAGAGCCACAAAACGCTGTAGACATTCAAGATGGAAATGGACAGTATGTTTCATACTATTTTCTTTCTTATTTATTCTTACGTTTCTTCAAATGAGCCAGTTGGAGCTGGGTATTGAAGTAGCCTAATCCAAGTTATGTAAGTTAGTCAACGTTTATGGGATTTACCCAGAGATAAAAATAATATCTTTCAGAAAGTGCAGCTTGACACGTTTGAAAGCATTTGGGTTTTTAAAGAAGTTCACATTCATCTGTCTTTTTTGTTCACTGCTGTGGGCGGGAGCTAAAGGGAACTGGGATTCATCAAGGCTTTTCACTGCAGAGTGGAGATAAGGTGACATCATTTCTCCTTCCCTCTGCAATCCCCACTGCTATCTCCTATCCTGTTCTAGGGAATTCTTCATAATATTGTTGGGGTGATAATAGGGACTGCAGAGAGAAGGAAAAACCAAAGAAAATGTATGTCCTCTCTCTTTTGTAGAAAGGCGAAAGGAGTATCAAAGGGTACTTCCCCCCCCTCCCAAAGTCCATGGGCAATTCCTGTTCCCCAGTTCCAGGAAGTCACCCATCCTCACTGTGTTTATATCCCTATGGTGGTCTTTCTGCTGTTTCTTCGAGAAGAATGACTCTCTTGTTTCCATGTATTTGTTTAGCAGGGATGTTTTAGCCCACCTTGTTTTAAGCAGCCATTCCACTTGCTACATTCAAGATTATATAGCAGTTAATGTGAAATTATGTGTTCTTATTTAATCTCCTTTTCTCCCAGGACTCCTCTAATGTTGTCTGTTCTCAATGGTCACACAGACTGTGTCTATTCATTGCTTAATAAAGGAGCAAATGTAGATGCCAAAGATAAATGGGGAAGAACAGCATTACATAGAGGGGTAAGAGACAGAGCCTATGTGTTGTCCTATTCACTGCTTTTTTGCTTCAAAATATAGCATTGTTGAAGATACATCTAAGAACATAAAAATATTAGGTTGGATCTTAGTTAAATTAGTTGTGACAGCAAATATCACTGATTTGAACGAAACAGTCAAACATTATAGCAACTTAGTCTAGGTCCAGACAACAGTTTGTATTTATTTAGGAGATGTATATCTTGCCTTCTGGACTTTGAATATATTCTACAACTACAATGCAATAAAAATATACAGTAATTGTTTAAATGACACATATCGCTCCTTCTGCCTCTCTCTCTCTTTGTGTGTGTGTGTGTGTGTGTGTGTGTGTGTGTGTGTGTGTGTGTGTGTGTGCGCGCGCGTGCGTGTGCGTGTGCGCGCGCACGCGCACGCGCACGCGCGCATGGACATGTTTTGTTCTTCTTTCCCCTTGATCATCCACTCTTTATTATACAGTCAGAGATCCAAATTCTTCATTCTAGTTTTTAGCATTTCACTCTGTGTCCTTGGGATAGTCTCTGGTTTTTGACCAGTGAGCCATCTATTCTCAACTTCAGAGCCCTAGTTTTCAACCAGAGAGAGTGATATCTTATAATTCCTCCTCTCTCGGCCTCTCGTAGCATTTCTCAAGAATTTAACAGAAGTGGGCAGCCAGGCATTTATAAGAGAGCTGAGATACTCATGGTGGCACTCCAGGCACCATTTAGCAGGTGTCTCAGAGCAAACTCTTAAGAGTTCTTTTGGACTGTGTTAACAGTAGGCTTCAAATGGTTCTCAGTACACAAATTGATGAGGCCAATATAGTAAAGCACTTCAAGGATCACATACCTATTTGAGGAAAGCAACTGAGTGATTTTTCTGTATATATACCTTCACTGTGTATGCTATATATGTTACATTTTTCCAGGCGGTCACTGGACACGAGGAGTGTGTTGAAGCACTTCTTCAGCATGGTGCAAAGTCCATATTACGAGATTGCAGAGGCCGAACACCTATACATTTGTCAGCAGCATGTGGACATATTGGGGTACTAGGGGCGCTTTTACAGTCAGCTGCATCTGGGGATGCGATACCTGCTGTAGCAGACAATCATGGATATACGTCATTGCACTGGGCCTGTTACAATGGTCAGTAAAGCTTTTTATTAAAACGTCTTATTTATTATTTTTTTGAGGAGAAAATATTCTAGAGAGAAAAGAAACTAGGGTGGCATAGAATCCAACCACATCCATGTAAATACCTTCATTTCCACTCCAAAGCTATTTTCAGACTTATCTGCAGAACAGAGAAGTTAGCAAGTTAACAAAAATCTAAAATAGAACAAAGACTCCTTTGGGGCCTCTTAGGCTGAATAGCAGCCCTCTTCATCAAGATGCATTCATTCTGCTAGAATAATGCGAAAATCAACTGAGACATTCTTGCTAGAGTCAGTCTCGTAACCGAAGGCTCCTACTTTAGTAATTTTGCAATTGTGGAAGGACCGTAGAAGGTGTTGAGGTAATTGGGCACCACATATATGACCTTTTAACAAAGTAACACACTGGAGTGGCTGTGTAAAAAATAAAAGAAATAACTTTTCATGCCAGATAGTAGGTCTGGAGTTGCAAATAAAATGTAAATAGATAACAGATTCTATATACATTGAACATGTATGAAGGCCATACTCTGTTCAGCTTTTCATTAATATAGGTTAACTTTAATTGATATTTCACTGTAAAAGCCATTTGATTTCACCCAATAAATATTACCACATCTCTGCGACATCATGGCCTCTCAAAATGCATATACAAGACAACAGTAATTGTTAGGAGGATTCCAAAATGCCCATCCTTTACATGACATATGTAGACTAGAGTGCTTCTGCATTGTATTAAAAACATCTGATTTCCATTATTTTGTCTTTGCTGTTTGGCACTAAAAACTTTGTTAGGTCATGACAGTTGTGTGGAACTTCTTCTGGAGCAAGAAGTTTTCCAGAAAATGGAAGGGAATCCTTTCAGCCCATTACATTGTGCAGTGTAAGCAACCTATGCATGACTTGTCAATTTTATGGCAGATTTTAACAAAAATTCAGTTATTGGAGAACTAATTGGCTGTTAATTTTTGGATAGGATAAATGATAACGAGGGTGCTGCAGAAATGCTAATCGATACACTTGGTTCTGGCATTGTAAACTGCACAGATGCAAAAGCAAGGTAAGACTCGCATTATGAGAGAAAAATGAGATAAATAGGTGAAATGGAGTATAATGGAAGAAGACATGGCCAGGCTACAACCTGGCCAGCTGCTTTCCACAATGCAATATTCTGTTACAGATCTACTTTCTTTTCTCTTTACAGATTCACAAATCATAACATTTGACTTTTTAGCTATTTGCCAAAACTGCAATTCATATTTTATGCGTTTAAGGTTCTGACAATTGTTTCATTTCCTCACAACTATAAAATGTGCTTTTTCCCCCTTTCCAGAACGCCCCTTCATGCAGCAGCCTTTACAGACCATGTAGAGTGCTTACAGCTTTTGCTTAGCCACAATGCCCAAGTAAATGCTGTAGATTCTTCTGGGAAGACCCCCCTTATGATGGCAGCAGAAAACGGCCAAACAAATACAGTTGGTAAAAGAAAATTCTATGTATATTTTATATTAATTTGCATGTTTGTTAGATTTTTATACTTCCCATCTAGCAATAAAGGCCACTTTGGATGATTTACAACAAAATATAAGTGACAATAACATCCAAGATATACAGTGGTCCCCTGCCATTTCGCGGTTCATATACTGTGGTCCCGGTATATTGCAGGACCGCAGTATATGAAAGGTAAGCCCCCCTGGGGTAAACTGCTTGGGACTGTTTGAGGCCTCCTGTACTTAACCCAGGCCTGGTGCTGCCCTGAACGGGCCTCCAACGGGCTTCCTGGGTCTGTCGGAGGCTCCATAAGTGGTTTCCAGCGAACCCAGCATCAACAAATCACGGATTTCCCATTATTGTGGTTTGGGTCGGGTCCCTAATCTCCGCGATAGGCGTGGGATTACTGTAAAAAGCAAATAAAAGGAAAACTCATTAAATAGTATATATAACATTTTCATGACAATATACTGCTATTTTAAAAATTGTATTAGAATCACAAAGAGTTTTGTTTAAGTAGAACCTAAGATTTCAAAAATACAAAGGTAATAAAAAGTCATGGTGTACAAAAAGCAAAAACAAAACTGAGTTTCTTTTGGCATAACTTTTTGTGGATTACATCTCATGTTTTTGTTTCTTAACACATGGGCTCGCCCATAAAGGTTTGCACCAATTAAAGATTGTTGACCTTTAACGTAGTACATGACTTGTTGATTTTGCTACCTCTGGAAGTTTCTGGAGAACAAAATATCAGCCACACAGCTGTTTTTGTTAATACTTCTGTAGATGACAGGAAACAGATCAGATTCAGAACAATAACAAAGACATAGACTCTCTTTAAGAAACCACTACAGCAGTGCCATACTCTTATAATAAACCCCATTGCAAGTTAAGCTGAAATGGGAACTGATTGGCCACTAGAAAAGAGGCTTAAGGGATGGAACAACAGAGCTTTTTTCAGAAGAGATTAATTGTGGGATGGGAAATAGCTCATAAGTATAGTTGCATTTCAGAGTGTAGAACAACTCTTGCTGACTCAATGTTTGTATTTAGGTGGCTATAAAGACCTTAGAAGAAATTGTCCTTTTCATTAATGTTAGACTTTCTTTTTTTCAGAGGTGTTGGTTAGCAGTGCGAAAGCTGATCTGACCTTGCAAGACAAATGTAAAAACACTGCACTGCATTTGGCTTGCAGTAAGGTAATAATCATTTTCTGGATTTGAGTCTTCTATGGATGAAATCTAGTAGTTTGACTTACATTGTGGAAGGCTGATAAACTGCAGTAGTGTTTCAAAACCTAAAACTCCAACCCCCTGGCTGAAGACCCTGAAGCTCCACTTGGTCCCTTTCACGGTGCCGAAACCATTGGGGGCTGTGGGACCAGGAGGCAGATTTTTCATTTCTGAAAATTGCTGCTGGTGGTGAAGTCATCCCAGCATCTCTCAATAGCTTCCTCACGACAGTTATGCCTTTTTTATTTTTATATTCTATTCCTAGGGTCATGAAACTAGTGCCTTGTTAATATTGGAGAAGATTACAGATAGAAATCTCATCAATGCTACGAATGCAGCATTGCAGACGTAAGTTTGGATTATGTATTAATAATAACCTTTGAACTGCACAGCAGGAAGGGACCGTATGGATCATCAAATCCAGCTTATTTCAGGGAGGCACAGTGGGGAATTGAACTCCCCCTCCTCCAAAAACAACAACTACCCAACAACAACAACATGTTACACTCCCCAAGATGCAAAGATCACCTTAGGCACTATTTAGGTAATATATTTTTTATAAACCAATCACACTTAAAGAAGAGTTCTCTAGCTGTGTGATTCCATCATCACTTCTGTCACCCTTCTATTTGTGGAAAGCATTGAGCCTGAAGAGGGGAGCACTACTGTCTGAGGGCTCTCTAGAAAAGCCTTAAAAAATAAGGGGCCTTAGAAAATAAGGGTCCCAACGGACTCGCAGAGGGAAAGCTTTCCCTGTTTATATCTGGCACCACCACTTGCAGGATGATGATGAAACTGGAGACTGGGAGGGTGGGGAGGGAGACAAGGCTAGCCCATTCTCTACTCCACAGAGCAGATTTATCCAAATTAAAATGTCTAAATCAAACTGGAATCTCTCATAATATAGATTCACTATGTGTAGTTCCCTGAATTATACTGATAGGCAGATTCTACAGTTTCTCATAACAAGGTAGTTTAAAAATATGTTTTGGATTATAAATTAGTCTGTTTCACTTTTGGAGAACAAATATTCTACTTGACAAATTGTGAAAGTTTACTTTAATTGGATATCATTTCATCTCCCTAGGAATTCAGATCTACTTATAAAAGATGTTATTTTACGGTTAATCTTTGTATGCTTTCTAATTTGAGTCTTGTCATGATGAATGGGGTTTTCTTCCCAGGCCTTTGCACGTTGCAGCTCGAAATGGATTGACAATTGTAGTTCAAGAACTCTTAGCAAAAGGAGCAAGTGTACTTGCAGTAGATGAAAATGGTAAGTAAATGAAAATATGTGGAACTTTTTTTGTTAATAACAAAAGAAAGGCCAGTTGAATCATTTTAATGCCATACATCATTGCGGCGAACCCATACCGAACCCCCAGTCATTTCACAGACCATTGGCCTGTACATGCCTTCTTTTTAGTCTCGCTGCCAACATTCAGGGTTACCCAATTGAAATAGCCGAGTCCAAGTCAAGTTGTAGTTTTAAAGTAAAATGAAGTTTATTGAATTCAACAAGTTGTTTCCGTTTCAGGTTTTCTTGCACCCCTTAACCGAAAGTTCCTCTAAGCAGTTTACACTCAAATTCTGTCCTTTTACTATTCTCAAACCTCTCTTACCTGTCTCACATCTTTAACTTTATCTTAACTTTTCCTTCACTTTTCTCTTCTTCTTTTCTTCTAACCCTAACCCTAACCCTAACCCACCGCCCAACATGTAATATATGTAATTGTGATACTAACATGCTTTTAATTGGTAGAAAGTAAGGTGCAAAACCTTTCTCCTTCGCGGCCTTCGTGAAGCTACACATGGATTCTCCTATGCGCCTGTGCAAGGCTCTGGACCTTCCTAGCAATAGAAAGGTCATTAGTCTCCTCCCCCTCCCACTGCGCATGAGCAGGAGGCTTCCTGCCCAAACCCCTCAGTTCCCTCTAGCAGCAGTGTTAGAAGGTTCTGTTTTGTTAGTCTCCTCCTTTTTCTTCATATTCGAACTGTTCTTCGTGGTTTTTCTTCACTTTATGGCATTTTTGCTGCCATTCAAATGCTGCATGTCTTGTGCTTGGAAAATCCCTCACACTCTGAGTGCCTCGGTGAGGGTCATCAATCCAACTCCTGTGAGTTTTGCCAGCGTTTTAGTATGCAGGCTGTTAAAATAGATGAAATAGGCTCAACGCCTATCTTTTAGAAAAAGCATTGTGCTCCCAAATGGAGAAATCACAATCTCCACATATTTCATCTCCCGCCTCTCAGGCATTGAGAAAATCCTTGAAATTGGCTTCTAGCAAGGATCCCAAGACTTTACTGATCCTTGAGCATAAATTGTCATCTTTGGTTTTGAAATCCTCCTTGGTTGATACCAATGAAAAACCTAAAAAGAAATCCTCGACTTCGAACCCAGCTGATCAACCGTTGGTTTCCATGCCAGTCAGGTCAGACCTGACTCATTATAACCCACTCCTTTCTTTAGAGTTGTTAGCCTTGGAATCGGGTTCTCCTCGATCTTCGATGGAGGATTTTAGTCCAGCTTTGGAGTGCCTCAAGGGGCTTTTTGAGCATGTCCCTACAGTGGTCTTGTATGACCAGGATGACATCCAGGACACTACCGTAGTACCGGTGGAGGAGGTACCGACTGATACTTTGCAGCCCTCATTGTTACAGCCCTCGAATCTGGAGCCATTTGCCCAGAAGGAGACAAAGAGACATAGCAAGGTAGATGGAGGGCATAAACGCCCCCATCTTAATACCGACAGGGCTATGGATTCAAAACCACATAAGCCCAAATCCAAAGGCCAAGAACACACTGGCCATGACTCCAAGCATTCACAAGTCGGCTCCAAGCAGGTCCGTTCCAAGGCCGGATCCTCAACCCCGACTACGGCTGTCTCGTAGTCGAAGCCTTCACCCTTTTCTATCCCGTCTCATTTGGGTTTGAGGTCTACTACTCCTGCTTCTATGGTGGTCTCCTTGGGTTTGAAGTCTACCAATCCTGCTCCGATGACAATTTCCTGAGGTTCGACTTCGAGCTCTAAGCAACAACATGCCCAACTCGACGCCCCAGTGGTACCAATGTCGCTGTTACCAAATTTTTCCTTACAATTTGATGGAAAGCAGTGCCAATTTCAGCCTTCTACGACTCGGGACCGACAGCAGCACGTTTGCCGTAGAGAGCATCTCGGGATCGTTATCCCTCGACCTCACCAACCTCCAAATCCGAATCCCATCATTCAGACAGTCGAAAGGACGATAGTCCCCAGTTTGTAACAATTCATTTGGAGATTATCCTTCCCTTTATCCAAATGACTGAGGAGGCTTTCAGGAAACTGACTCCTCAAAGGTTGTCCCGCCTGATTGAATCCTTGTATAATGTATTTGCTGACAAGGCCTCTTTTTTGCAGAAACATCCAACTCCAACTTCAATAATTGTTGCAGAGTCCCAGGTTCAATCTAAACCAGACGGATCCCAGTTCTGCCTTCAAAAGAAGGAAGGAAACTGGATGCATCGGTCAGGAATATTTACTCCTTTTCGTCCCTCATATACAAGATAGTTAATAATCAAGCGGAAATGGGAGCATACTAACGTGAATTACTGTCCCATTTACAACCATTGGTCGACCTTCTGCCTGATGATTTTAAAAAAGGATGCATCTGCGATTTTTGAAGTATCCATGGCTTTAGCAGCGCAGCAGATGCATTCTGCATGCCATACCCTAGGCTGCACTACCAATATTTTGGGATCTGCAGTGGCTCTTTGTCAACATGCTTGGTTGCGGTCCACAGGGCTTTCTGATGATAACAAGGCATGGATAGAACAGCTTCCTTTTGATGGTGAGGGCCTCTTCCACACATCGACAGATGACATCATGGAAGACCATCAAAAGAAAAAGACTACAGCTAAACACCTGAATGTCTCCACTCAACCTCAGCAACATTTCTTTTCGATTCCCTTAGCAAAAGCAGACATTCCAGCATTTGTACCACTCCTCCTACACTAAACCTCAATTCCAAGACAGAAATACTAGATCCTCCTCATTTAACACCTACTCGTCTTCAAAAGCTGGAAAGCCCCACTCGACCTCTTCCCAGTCCTCGAAGAGTCGAGACAAGAGGCATCATGAGTTTTGGCACACCCAACAATATTAGAAAAGGGTGCCATTCAACCTACCTGTTTAAAACTTCACTTCTCAAGTTACTTCCAGTTCCAAAAAAGGACAAGGGCCTTCGACCCATTCTGGACTTATGACACCTAAACAAGCATATGCTTCGAACGAAGTTCAGAATGGTGACGTTAGAAAAGATCATTCCCTTCAGCCAAAAACGTTTCTTCCCAAAGGTTTTCTCATTGGATTGTTTCTACCATTGAGTTATGTTACAAACTGGCAAAGAAGGACTTACCCTGCCAGATTCAGGCTCACTCTACCAGCAGTTTCCTCCTCTGCAGCTTTGTTAAGAGGTGTTGGAAGACATCTCTAATTCAGCTACCTGGGCTCAGCCGCTTACCTTCGTGAAGCACTACAGGATGGATGGCCACATAAGGTCTACCACAGCCTTCGACAGGGCTATTTTGTCTTTTGTGACAGCGTAACTGCCCACCATCCTGTGAGTATGCTTGCAGTCACCCATCTGTGTGGCTTCACGAAGGCCATGAAGGAGAAGAACCAGTTACTTAGCTGTAAAGGTGGTTCTTCAAGTGGACCTTCATGAAGCCACATAACACCCACCGTCCTCCCCTCCAGTCATTATGCTGTGTCGGGTAATTACCTTACACACTGCGGCTGGGAGTGAACAGAGGGTTTGGGCGGGAAGCCTCCTACTCATGCACAGTGGGAGGGGGAGGAGACTAACAACCTTTCTATTGCTAGGAAGGTATGGAGCATCGCACAGGTGCATTGGAGAACCCATCTGTGTGGCTTCATGAAGGTCTACTCGAAGAGCCACCTTTATATGTAAGTAACAGGTTCTTTTGTTTATGGCTTTTCTTAGTACTGAAAATATAAAGATGCAATTTCTTTAAAAGTAAAAGATACCTGGAGACATGTAGACTAACCAAATAAGCTGTCGACATTTCCCCTTTCAGAGTAATCAAAGGCACTGCTATTTAGTCTTTGTAAACATTGGTTCTGCAACTTTGGTGTACTTCTTAAGATAGCCAGATAGAACAAAGATATCAGTGGAAATTGGAATGTTTGCCCACCTGTTTTTCCTCGCAAGTATTTTTCAAGCTAGGCTTAATTTTGGTTTTGTAGTTTCAGTAGAAGGGATAGCAACAGGTAGCTCTGCATGCACAGTATTTGGTAGACAAGAGTTAATATAAGTGCTGCCACTTCATTTGACTTATATGCAACAGAAAAACATAGAATCTAGAGGTGTTGAACTGTGCATTTTAATCAAAGTTTGTTCTGTTAAATATTGTTGACAAGAGAAATAAACAGTCTCGAGAAAATCAAAGAGAATGGACAGAATCAATGAATACAGAAAAGTGAATGACAGTTGCAATGTTGTTGTTTATTGTTTGCTTATAATATTATTATTGTTCTGTTTGGCACCCACTCGCCTGTTTGTAAGCCGCTTAGAGTTCTATCCAGAAGATAAGCGGGATATAAATACAAAAATAAATAAATAAATAGATAGATAGATAGATAGATAGATAGATAGATAGATAGGATGCTTGTGCTGGTCTTAAGCACTAAACCAATGTGATACATGCTTCTGCAGATGCTTTAGCCCTACACATTTCTGCTAACTATGGAAATATGTTTTCTCATACTGTGATATAATAATATCCTCATAAGGGCACATGCAATAGTAGGGATGATTGTGCGTTTTTCAATATGTAAGAACATATCTGCAGTGCTAGATAATGTGCTTATAAAATCACAAACTAAGGAAACGGAGTTGACTTTTAGCATAAGAAAAGTGTATATCATTAATTTATGGATTAAGGGACAAAGATTTGGGGCCTGTCTGAAACACAATTGTGATTTCATTTTGACTCTAGGTTATACACCAGCTTTGGCCTGTGCTCCCAATAAGGATGTGGCTGATTGCCTCGCTCTTATTTTGGCCACTATGATGCCTGTTTCATCAAGCAGTACGTTACCTTCTCTAACATTCAATGCCATTAATCATTATACCAACACCTCAAAAACTGTCAACTTTGATTCTTTGCCAGTTATCAGGAGTGAACATAGTTCTTACTGTAGTTTCAACAACATTGGGAGAGAAGATGGTTACCCATATACAGAAGAAGATGAACTTAATGACTCAGATTCTGAAACTTATTAAGAAAAACTTCATTAGAGGTCTCAAGAGTGAATTTGCTTGCTGAATTTCAAGTTGTTTTGGAGAAAGCAGTCTTGTTGAATATAAAAAGGACATCGTGAAAAGAAGCTTTTTAAAAAAATGTGTGGGTACACGTGAAACATTTGTGGGACTCCCCAAAGACTTTCAAAAGCAAGTTATGCAAAGGAAATGGTTGAAATCCACACTGCAAAAAAATTATATAGAATGTTATTTAATTGCAGTGTACTGGGTGCCATGAATAATCCCAGCAAGGCTGTCTGTATAAATGAATACACAGTTGTACAACAAAGAGGACAATAGAATTAAATCCTACCAATAAAACTAAGACCATTTTGAAGGCAATAATTGAATTTGGTACAGAAGGCATTGTTTGTGCAGCAAATTGCCAAAGGACCAAATAACTTACTTTTTTAATTAAAGAATTTTTTTGAGAAAACTTGAATAGTTTAAATGAGTAATAGTCTTAACCAACCCTTAAATTACTTCTGGCTATTAATCTTCAATTTGGCTTTAAATGTTGATATGTTTTTAATCATTTAACAGCCTTCCAGCACTATTAAATGAAATTTACAATGAAAACAATATTTCCAGTTCTGTTTCTATTTTAAATGAAATGAAAAAATCCTTTCAGTCTTAAATACTAAAGCTGTAACTAGCTTAACCATGAGTATTCAGGGCAAAATGTATACAGAATAAAGGAAGAGAAGACAGTTATTTAGTCATGTATTGCATAATGTTTTGTTATTTACCAAAAACTTTCTGGTTTAAACATATGTTTTTATTCAGAATACAACATCGGTAATTATTTAGGCAAGTGAAACTGCATCTAAAACAGAATTGCAATATACTGATGCCCTGGTAAGCTGCCTTAGGGAAACAAAAGAATTCTGTAACTTGCCCTGTCTTCTGCATTATACAGTGAAATGGTGTTTGTGCCTTTCTATGTATAATTTTTTAACCCCAAGGTTTTTAAGGCACAAGATGTATCAGGTGGGAGTGGGCAGGTTGAGATCCCTCCTATTAAAAAGTATAGTGTTGAATCTTTGTGAAATATACAAACTGCTTCAATTTACAGTTTATTGAAAGCTACTGGTCCCTCTGCCATAGTAAAAACCTCTCCAGATCTTGTCTACTATATAATAGGCTACTGTAAAAAAAATTAAAGTTGCTTTTCCCCCTGACATCTAAACAGAAGTTTGATATTTGCTTTATTTCATTCTGCTTTAATTGAAAAGTATCTGTTGACTTATTACTTGCTTACATACATGCAAGAACAACTTGCATGTTGAGGTAAAAAACACACACTGATCCCAACCTTCTTTTATCCTTTTTTGTATTGTGAAACTGGAAACTTTATTGCTGTTGTAAATTATCAGCTTGTTTTCTGAACATAGTGTGGAAACACAGGACAGTATTTTGATCTATTTGATAATTTTGTGGGTTTTTGAAGAATTAATGAGCATGTACATAGAAATAGCGACTGCTTGAATACTGTATTTACTTGCATTCTTTCAGTACATCAAGATTCCTGTGTATATTTTACAGAGTATAATAAAACCCAGATGTGAGTTGTATTTAATGAATAACGTGTGCATCAGTGTGGAATAATTAAGTGTTAATTCTTTAAAGGGCTTCTGATACTGAATACCTCAGATTTATAAATCTTATTCTACAAAAGTCTTTTTAAGTTCTCTGGATTTGAAACAAAGAAGTAATTCAGATGGCTTAAGGTAGTACTATAGAAGTGACTTGATTGATGTATTTTGATCAGTAGTTGACTGACTGAAATACGTAAGAGATTATATGTATTAATGCCATTGGATGACTAACATCCCCGGGAATGCTTTTCTATTTCACGATGCTGAAAACTCTTAGATAATATAAACTGAAGCAGCCAGTTAATCAAAAGATCTCTTCACTAAAATAAGTAGTGCAGCAGTCTAGTTGTAGATTATGTTCACTGACCTTTCTGAATGTTGTGGATAATTTTTTTCCATTTTGCATTCAAAATGCTTGTTTCTTGTACTGTTGTGACTGTAGTTGCAATATTTTGGTACACTTAAATGAAAGTGATCTATGACCTTGATAAAAAAACAACAACTTGAAGTTAACATTTCTTCCACACTGGAGTCCTTAAGTGCTGCTGAAGCATATAATTTTTATCAGCTGGGAATGGAACTAAAAACTCATTATTTAAAATAATGGCATATTATCCAGCATTACACTTCATTGTGGCTGCATAAATTATTATTTATTATTAGAGTATTTTTACCCCACCATTCTCCTTGGAAAAGAAGATGGCTTACAGTAATGAGGGACAATATATTTTATTTATTATTTATTTTCAAACATATATACCGCACCTATTTCCCCAAAGGGGACTCAGGGCGGTTTACACAATACTATAGCAAATAAAACAGATAAAAACAATAAAACAATCAACAGCGGTGTCCAGGGTGGCAAGCCAATGTAGGAAGGGCAGCGAAGGGGGGGGAGTTACCCCTGGAAGTTATCAAAGGCGTCCTTAAATAGCCATGTTTTTAAGGCTCTTTTGAAGGATGCCAGCGATGGAGCTTGCCGCAACTCGACCGGCAAGGCATTCCAAACAGACGGGCCAACCACCGAGAAAGCCCGGTTACGAGTGGTTGTCTTACGGGCTTCCCTCGGCGTGGCAATCCGGAGCGAGAGGGCCTGGGAAGAACGGTTGGGTCGGGCCAGATCTGAGCGTTGGGAGATACGCTCTGCCAGATAGACAGGGGCCAAGCCATGGAGGGTTTTGTAAACCAAAACCAACACCTTGAACCTTATTCGGGAGGTAACGGGCAACCAGTGCAGGCGAACCAGGATGGGGGTGATGTGATCAAACTTACGTGCACCAACCACCAACCTGGCCACCGCATTCTGGACCCGCTGCAATCACCGAACAAGGTTCAAGGGGAGCCCCATGTAGAGAGCGTTACAGTAATCCAACCTCTTTATGACCAGTGCCTGAACCACTGTCCTCAGGGAGTCCCCATCGAGGTACGGGTGAATCTGGGCGATAAGCCTAAGATGGTAGTAGGCCGATCTGGTCACAGCAGCCACCTGGGAATCCAGGGACAAATCCGGATCCAGGACAACGCCCAGACTCCTCACTCTTTGCGCCAGCTGGAGGGCGGACCCACCCAGACTGGGAAGAGGGCCACAGTACCCCTCCGGACCACCGCCAAAGAACAGAACCTCGGTCTTTCCAGGGTTGAGCCTGAGTCTGTGAGTCCTGGTCCAATCCAAAACTGCGGTCAGGCAGCAATCAAGAGTCTGGACAGCCTCCACTGCATCGGTAGAGAAGGAGAAGTAGAGCTGCGTGTTATCAGCGTACTGATGACAGCAAACTCCACAACTCCGGATGATCTCAGCCAGTGGCTTCATATAGATGTTAAAGAGCATGGGGGAGAGAGCCGACCCCTGGGGCACCCCACAAGAGAGTGTTCAGGGAGACGACAAATCACCCCCCAAGCTCACACGCTGGGAGCGACTCTCAAGGAAGGAGCGGAGCCAACAGAGAGCCAGACCTCCGATCCCCACCTCAGAAAGCCGCCCCAGGAGGATATCGTGGTCAACGGTATCAAAAGCCGCTGACAGGTCGAGAAGGACCAGCAGGGTAGAGCAACCCCTGTCAGCCCTCCTCAACAGATCATCATGCAGAGCGACCAGTGCCGTCTCAGTCCCATGACGCGGCCTAAACCCAGATTGGAAAGGATCCAGGATATGGTTCTCCTCCAGGAACGTCTGGAGACGCAGGGCGGCAACCCGCTCAATCACCTTGCCCATGAAAGGAACATTGGCTATAGGGCGATAATTAGACATATCGTCTATGGCCAGGCCAGGTCTTTTGATAATGGGCTTCACTACCGTCTCCTTCAGGCGGCTGGGAAAAATCCCGTCTCTGAAGGAAGCTGAGGCAATAAGCGAGGCCCATTCCGGCATGCTCCCTCCGGCGGTCTTAATCAGCCAGGAAGGGCAAGGGTCGAATGGAGAAGCCGCAGGCCTGCAGTGTCTCAGGGCCCTGGAGGCATCCCCTGATGAAACAGACCCAAACTCAACAATCCTTGGCGACCAGGGCGGCTCAGCCCCGGCCACAGCAGAGGGTGGATTCGTGTAACCGGCGTCCAGCTCGGAACGGATGGCCTCTATCTTAGATTTTAAAAAGGCTGCAAATGACTCACTAGTGAAATCACTAGGAGGAGGCCCCGGCGGACCGGGATTGGTGAGGTCTCGAACCACCCGGAACAATTCCGCCTGACGGTTCGAGGCCTCACCAATTCTCAGGGAGGCAAAAGATCTCCTAGCATCCCTGATCGCTCGAGAATAGCGACTGGTCGACGCCTTAACCACAGCCCAATTCAAAGCCGTCCGAGCGTTACGCCATCTGCTCTCTAGCCTCCTCTGCTCTTGCTTCATTGCCCGCAACTCCGCGGTGAACCATGGCGAAGAGCTGGCTCTGCATCGGATAAGACGCTTGGGGGCGATCCGGTCCACTACCCCGGCCACCTCCTCAAACCACCTATCGGTCAGGGAGTCTACCGGATCGTCAACCAGTCCACTCGGTAATCCCCCGAAGGCCTCCGGAAACCGTATAGGGTCCAGAAGCCTCCGGGGGCGGGCCCAGATGGAAGGGCCCTGCCCCCCGAGGGGCGGGGTGGCAATGGATAGGGAAAAAGTCAGCAGATAATGGTCTGACCATGACACAGGTCGGGTGCGCATCCTCCCGACCCCCAGATCAACGCCCACCGATGAGGAGGCAAAAACCAGGTCCAGGGTATGTCCTCCCTTGTGAGTGGAGCCAATGACAAACTGAGACAGGTTCATGGAGGCCATGGACTCCATGAACTCCAGAGCAGCTCCCGACAGCTCAGACTCAGCATGCACATTGAAGTCCCCAGCCACCAAAAGGCGGGGGGACCTCAAAAGTGCCGCCGAGATGAACTCGGAGAGCTCCGGAAGGGAGAGTGCAGGGTCGCGGGGGGCACGATACATGAGTACAATCCCAAACCTGTCCCTCTGTCCCACCACTAGGTGAAGACATTCTAACCCTGGACTCACCAACATTGCAGATCTGCTGACATGAAGGGATTCCCTAAACACAATGGCCACTCCTCCCCCCCGACTCTCTGACCTACCCAGATGCTGAACACAGTAGCCCTGGGGGCGAAGAAGGGCGAGAGAAGCTCCCCCTCCTTCGCCTACCCAGGTCTCCGTGAGAAATGCCAAGTCGGCCCGCTCATCCATGATCAAGTCATGGATGACGGGGATCTTATTATGTAACCGACCTGGCATTAATCAGCAAACAGGACAGGCCGGAGGCACGGGTGGAGCGGTTCCCTGCCATGTGGCAGTGAACCGGCAGGTCAGAACGGGGAACAGGCCGCAAATGCCTGTCCCGAGTTTTTGTTACCCGATCGGCCCGCTGGTCCCAAGCATATGTCCCACGGCCCGACACCACACTAATGGGACATCCCACTAGCTCCATAGGTATTGCCACTTACCAGGGATCGCAACAACAATAACAAAAAAAAAAAACACCACCAAGAAAACCAAGTGAAACCGTGTAACAACAATAAAAATAAACACAATACAATGTAAAGGCCCTAATACAGCAAGATACAATAAGCTAATAATTAAAGAAAAACTTAACAAAATACAATAAAATACAATAATATGGCACACAATCTGGGCTATAGATAGAGACAAAAGCAGGGGAAGGGAGGGAGCATACAAAGGTGGAGATGCTGTGGGACTGTAAGGATGAGCGGTAGCTGCCCAAGAATGGTTAATATACAAAGGGGGTCTACAGCTGGTGACGGTGGAAAGTCAGAAGTGTCTGATAAGATGGAATGGGCCGGTTGCCTCCAGGTGGGCCAACAGCGGCCTCGAGGCTCAAATTGGCCCCAAGAACTGAGCGGCCAACGGCCCGGTGACCACTTACACAAAGCAGATACGGGGTCCTCCATGGCAGTCACAAAAGTCATAAGCAGGTCCTCAGGTATACTGTCACCACCAAACATGCCCCTCTAGGCAATGGGTGCCATGGTCAAAAGAACATTAATGGGCGGCCAAAGCACTTAGCGACTGTCCAGGGACCAGATGAACATCCTGAACCCAGCTCCTCCTCCCCACAGGAGCAGGTGGCCAACTGCTCCGGTGGCTCTCTCACTGGTGAGGCGTGGGTCTTGGCTGGCTGGTGGAATCACAGCAAGGGCTGGTAGGTGGCTTAAAAAGCCACAGGATGAACGTCCTGAGCCCAGCTCCTCCTCCCCACAGCGGCAGGTGGTCAACTGCCAACTGCTCCGGTGGCTCTCTCACTGGTGAGGCGTGGGTCTTGGCTGGCTGGTGGAATCACAGCAAGGGCTGGTAGGTGGCTTAAAAAGCTGCAGGATGAACGTCCTGAGCCCAGCTCCTCCTCCCCACAGCGGTAGGTGGCCAACTGCCAACTGCTCCGGTGGCTCTCTCACTGGTGAGGCGTGGGTCTTGGCTGGCTGGTGGAATCACAGCAAGGGCTGGTAGGTGGCTTAAAAAGCTGCAGGATGAACGTCCTGAGCCCAGCTCCTCCTCCCCACAGCGGTAGGTGGCCAACTGCCAACTGCTCCGGTGGCTCTCTCACTGGTGAGGCGTGAGTCTTGGCTGGCTGGTGGAATCACAGCAAGGGCTGGTAGATGGCTTAAAAAGCTGCAGGATGAAAGTCCTGAGCCCAGCTCCTCCTCCCCACAGCGGCAGATGGTCAACTGCCAACTGCTCCGGTGGCTCTCTCACTGGTGAGGCGTGGGTCTTGGCTGGCTGGTGGAATCACAGCAAGGGCTGGTAGGTGGCTTAAAAAGCTGCAGGATGAACGTCCTGAGCCCAGCTCCTCCTCCCCACAGCGGCAGGTGGTCAACTGCCAACTGCTCCGGTGGCTCTCTCACTGGTGAGGCGTGGGTCTTGGCTGGCTGGTGGAATCACAGCAAGGGCTGGTAGGTGGCTTAAAAAGCTGCAGGATGAACGTCCTGAGCCCAGCTCCTCCTCCCCACAGCGGTAGGTGGCCAACTGCCAACTGCTCCGGTGGCTCTCTCACTGGTGAGGCGTGGGTCTTGGCTGGCTGGTGGAATCACAGCAAGAGCTGGTAGGTGGCTTAAAAAGCTGCAGGATGAACCTAAGTATACTTAAGACATATTCAAGTAATTAACAGCAGGGAATTGAGGGACATCTTACAGCATTAAAAGACAACATTACATTAAAACTACTAGAGAATGAAGCAGTTCAAGAGAGAGTGAAATATTCCATGAAAAGTTATGAGTGAGGGAAACTTAACAATTGAAAACATAGTGTCAAGGCAATCACAAAATATATAAACACAATGTCTATATATGATCATGTATGGTAGATTCATATAAAGGTCACATAATAGGTAGTCCATCATTCAGGGAAAGCTTGCCTGAAGAGAAAGGTTTCTGCCTGTTTCTGGAAAAACATCAGAGATGGGGCAGTCCTCACATCTGGTGGGAGGGAGTTTTGAGTCTGGGTGCAGCTGCCGAGAAGGCCCTTTCCCACAAGATGTACCTGTGAGGGTGGTGGGATGGAGAGAAAGACCTCTCCTGGTAGATAACCTTAACACCCGAGCCAGTTCATACTGTGAGATTCGATCTTTGAGGTAGCTTGGACCCAGGCCGTTTTGTGCTTTGTAGGTTGTCATCACTTTGAATTGTGCCTGATAGCTGATTGGTAGCCAGTGGAGTTGCTTTAAAAAAAGGGGGGGTAATGTGATCTCTCTACCCCACCCCAGTCAGCAATCTTGCTGCTGCATTTTGGACCAATAGAAGTTTTTTGAGACTTTTCATCAGTAGCCCCACATAGAGCGCATTACAATAGTCTAACCAGAATGTCACTAAAGTGGGCATGTGTCAGTGGCCAGAGTAGGTTTCTCAAGAAATGGGTGTAACTGGTATAGTATTAATTTTGCAAATGCACCCCTGGCCACAGCTGTGACCTGGGCATCTAGGTTCAAGGATGAGTACAAGAGCACCCCCAAGCTGCGTACCCCTTTTTTTAATTGGAGGGAGACCCCATCCAGAACAGGTTGCATCCCTATCCTTTGTTCTCCCTTTCGGTTGATCAGAAGCACCTCTGCCTTGTCTGGATTGAGTTTCATTTTGTTCATCCTCATCCAGTTCATTACTGCAGCTAAACACTCATGTAAAGTTGAGATAGTAGCACCCTCAGAATCTGGAGGAGCTGAGAGGTAGAGCTGGGTGTCATCAGCATACTGGTACCATTTAACCCCAAAAGTCCTGATAATCTCCCCCAGTGGTTTCATATAAATTCTGTCCAGCTAAGATCCATTCAAGCAGTAATTAAAGGTTTATTCTGTCCTGAGTCTCCATAGTGCTTAACTTGTCTACGGTGATTAGATTTGTGTTGATTTTGCATTTTTTATTTTTTGAAAATTGCCTAGAAATCAAGTCTTAAACAGGGGGAAAAACAACACCAGAGACAACAGTGTTGTAAGAACAGAAAAGGGTTGCTGTGGAAGCAACCTAAAGGCCCTTTATTTAAATGTAGCTTCTGGTGGAACCCTTAATGGCTTCATCTCCAGCTCAGACTCTGAGGGAAAAGAAATTTGCAAGTACTGTGTAAGCATTTCTTCACATAGGGATGGACATTGGTTTCAGACTCTTCATTTTTGAAGCAAGTACTGTACTATATGGCTAAATCTCACCTCTTTCCTCTACTTGAATATTTTTTGCAGCTCTGTACAATTTCTCTCTCCAAGTTTTACATGGAAGAAAGACACATTATTCAACTCGAGAGGCATTTAGTAATTCAACAAAATCTGATGCTAGTTTTCTACCTATATGCCCGCTCCACCATAAGAACAGCTTAAGTCATTTTGCATGTGACAAAAACAATATCCTTCTCTGAAGAAAAAAGTGAGGAATCCAAAGCCACACTGGTCTGTGTCTTTGGTCATTTATCCATGAATTTGCTTGGTTTAACATGTTGTATGTGTATCTACCTCTTTCTCTCTGATATGTGGCACTTTCTACTCCCTGCCTTTTGATCTTCAGGTGATAGTCAGTGCATGAACCAGAAGCATTTCCACATCTTTAAGCCGAGGCTAATTAGGGCAGGGGACACATACTAAAACATGGAGCACTGCTGAGCAAAAAGGAAATGGAAGCAGTACCTGTTGAGAAGTATAGGGGTTATAAAGATAAGTGGGGAACAAGGAAGTGCAGCAGTGCTGGTAAACAGAAAAGAGAAACCTTCAGTGGCAAGAGGGGGAATCAGCTCTTCACACAAGGGGGGAAAATAGTAGATGTCCCCTGTGATATAAACCCTGTGCATGATTGCCTTCCATTTTTCAGATAAGGAAGTTAGAAAGAGCCAGGGATATAGATTGTCCTGGATTAGGACTACTGAAGCACTTTCTTCCAAAGTGACTGGTGATGCCTAAAACTCCTACGTAATGCTTCAATCAACAGTTGCATCTCAAAAGCCACCAAGTTATCCAGGCCTTCAAATAACAGTCCTCATTTATTAGGTACCCCAATCAATCATTTTGACAAAGGTCTTCTCATTGTAACAAACTTGTTTTAGTCTTTCTCATACCATCGCCCATATAAACCTGCCGTTACTAAGCCAGAAGATCCTCCCTTCTTCTGCATGACATAGTAATTGTTTTTCCAGCCCAGATAGTCAGCAGAGTCCAAAGTGACACCAGATCTTAGTAGCAGAGGAAAGACAAATGCAGTACTGAAATTTCCTTGGAGCTGAAAAATCGATCAGTCCAGTGGCCTCTGTCACTTCTTGCCCACAAGTTGTATAATTAAGTCCACCACACTTCACTAATACACATGCTTGTACATAGTATGTTCCATGCACTGTGTGTAAATCATCAAATGCTCCTAAAACATAAAGTTCATCAGATAATACTAATCTCTGGTAACTTAAGTAACAGCAAAGTGTATTGGAACAGATATGGATATCTCCTTTGGGTTCTGTTATGGCCCTTAAAGTAAAATTGTCATACATCATTTCTCCATAAAAGAAGGGGGAGGCTTCCTTGGAGACACGCTTTGATATGGCATCACAAGCCTTCTCATTCTCTTTATAACAAACCTGAGTATCTGTGTGAAAGCTTGAAAAACTTGTCTGTAAATTATTGATTACAGTGTTGTTCATGTGAGTTTTATGTTCTAATACGACAGGGACTTCTGCCACTATAAGCTTCCCACTGAAACTTTTCATATCATAATAAGCAAAAGACTTTGACGGTGTATATATACCACTGCCTGTCATACCCAAGTCAGGATGGTGAATATTTGCTGCCAAAAGATTAATGTTAAAAGCAGTTGCAAAGGCTCGTTGAAATTCTACAGCTGACAGAAGTGGGAGCTGGTTCATCCATGCAGTAGGATAGGCAACTTGTTTTACATTGTGTTGCATGATAAGGTTCACAGCAGGTTCATAAAACAGGATATCAAAACAAGTAAAGAGTCCAAATTTGCCTGCAAAAGGTGTATCAAAAATTGTGTAATCGATCTCTGGTGGAATATTGAAGGCATACTCAAAATACAGGTTTTGTTTTCGGTATCTAGCTATGAGTGCACCACTGTCACTAAATACTACATCAGTGTTAAATTGGTATCTTCCATCTGGCGGGCAGTGGGGATCACTGTGTGTGCAGTCTTGTTTAGTTCCCATGTTTGCCACTAGGAACACTTGATTCTTCAGTGCCATGCAGCTGAGCCGATGGAGAACCTGAAAAAACAGTATGTATATTTAAAGAAAATAAATAGATTCTGTTGCAACAGCTATTCTATTAATAGGCTTGATTCATAAATTTAATAATACACTTATAACTGATTTTGTATGGGATGACTTGTATGTCTATTGGTTGTTAAAATTCATACAGTATAATTATAATTCTGTTTATTTGAAAATAAGCTTATTATAATGTGACAGTATTTACTTTTTTTTAAAAAAGTCTGTCCTCTTAAGATAAACATATTGAGAACCAGCACCTAAAGCAGTTATACCTTACTTGTGACAAAACTTCTGAAATTTTATTCAAAAATGCTCAAATTATTATATTGAAATGTCTGCTGTCATTATATTAGGTTGAATTCAGACACAGTCATTCTTAAAACAGAAGGTCCACTAAAGGCAATGGAATTTGGTCTGTTGTAAGTTTAAAACTAGATCCAGTTCACTATCTCTAAATGTGACATAATAGGGAGATAAACACTGATAGCATGGTGCTTTTCTAATCAATTTACTGTTCAGTTATAGTATTAACATACTTCTAGCATCAGAAGAAGAGCCACATGTCTATCTGTAATAATGCTTTCTGTTTGTTGTACTGTATTTATGTACTGCCTTTCTCCCAGATTTGGATTTAAAGTGCCTCAAAACATAATTAAAAAGCAATAGAAAATTAAAATAACTATAATCCTGAAGAGTAAGATAAGATTAAATTCCTTATAATATTAAAATTAAACACTTTACTGACATTTACATTTAAAAAGAGACACATACATCTGGAAAATCGTAAGTTGCTTCATTCCTAAAGTCCTGCTTGAATAAAACATTTTGTCTTTACCTGCTACCAGAAAGATAGCAAGGAGTGGCCAATCCTGACCTCACTTTTTAAGACATTCCAGAGCCTCAGCACAACTATCCAGACTCCCCATCAAACAGGCCTATGAAAGTGGTAAGGCTGAGAGATGGGCCTGTTCAGCAAATTTTAAAGCTTAGGCAGGCTTGTATGAGAGAATGGGATGTTTTAGATAATTTGGACCCAAGTCATATAAAGCTTTAGAGCTTCTAACCTGCACTTGGAATTTTGCCTGGAAACAGTGCAGCTTTTGTAGAAATGGAATTATATATTCCCTGTAATTGGCCCAAATCAACAGTATAAGTACACAATTTTGGGCCAACTGAATGGTCTTCAGAGGGAACATTGGTTAGAACACATTATAATAATTTCATCAGGGTGTAATTGCAGCAAAGTCAGACATCTCAGTGAATTGGAGCAGTTGTCTACCAGTTTTAATGGTGCAAATGTGTTGCTGGCCAGTGGTGGGGCCTGAATATATAGGCTCAGGGATGAAACCAGAAGTATAACCAAGGTGCACACCTGCACTTTAAGAGGAAGGGTAATCTCGTGCAGCATAGGTCAAAACCCTATTCCTTGGCCTGACATTCAGCTAACCAGGAGCTCCTCTGTCTTCTCTGCATTAAGCTTCAACTTGTTCACTTTTATGCAGTCCATGGCCGACTCCAGACGTTGGTTTAATACCAAAACAGCTTACTCAGATTTAGATGGAATAGAAGAGTTGGGTGTCATCAGCATATTGGTAGCACTGATCTCTAAAACTTGGGATAACCTCTCCTAATGGGTTTCATGGATATATTAAATAGTCTATGGAAGAAACAAAAGTCTCCCAAATAACCTTCTGAGATTGTATCTCCAAGAAGGATTGGAGCCATTGTAAGACAGGAACACCGATTCCCATCCTAGAGAGAACCAGAAAGGATACCATGGTAAGTGATATCAAACCAGAAGCAACAGGGACAAACTCCCCTGACCAGATTCTAACCAAAGCCACACCTGTCTTTAACCAGGCCTGAAGTCAGATGGATAAATGTAGGCAATCAATTTCACCCAGGAATGCTTGGAGCTTGGCGGTCACCACATATTCAGGCATATTTGGACAATATGGCAAATACCATTTCAGTGAAAAAATATTATTCATTTCTTTCAACTCACCAAGTCTGAAATGATTTCTTAAACAGATAACTTCTTGTCTCATCTACGCAAAATGTAGTGTACTAAACTCAATTCACATGTAACATTTGGGGATTTGTGCAAGGTGTTTAAATTGAGCAGCAGCCCAGTTGGACAACACCTGTCTTCTATTTAAGGAAGCCAAATCCAGCCCTATTTCAAGGCATGACATGAACTTCCACAGCTGAAGCATATGGCTGTCCTGCTTGTGCATGCATTCATGCACATTCACCTGCTGCTCACAAGGGTAGGTTTCCTTTTTCAGAATTGTTTGAAGGTCAAAGTACATTTGACTTAGGATCTGATGATGAAAAGTTATGGTGTTCCCACCCCCCCACCCCCAGAAAAGGAAGCTAGCTCATGCAGTGTGAATGCATATACTTTCAAAACTGCCGGGTTCTCTTTAGAATCCATTACAAAGTAAAAAAGCAATTCCAGTGGTTTCCAGGAGGACTAGGTTGTGGGTATATGTAATGAGTTAAGTATTGCTATGATTGTCACTGAAGTACATTAAGAACTTCTAAAGTTGTCAATAACCAAACACGTTGAAGAGATAAAGGTAAATTAAGGCATATTTATAGGAACAATGTAATCTGTATTCCCACTGAGCTTTTGTGCTGAATATGGAACTGGTTTGAAGTGTTGGTTATACCACATAAGTGGATTTCAAGAACTAGATAGAGACCTTACTTAAGGTTAAATGTTTCATGGCATACATGTTTATAGTTGCTAATAATTAAAGACATTTTAATTAGATACCCAGATTGATGGAAAGAAAAGGCTTCAAGATACATTGTTACTGTGGGAATAAAATAAAAACCAGAGTAAAACAATAATGTTTGCTGCTCTTTTCTCTAAATCATAATAAAAAATAATATTCCACTTCTTCTTATTTCTGCTGCATGTTTTCCACAATGAGAATTATCTAAAAGATACCTCTGTGTCATTGAACAAGTCTCCTTCTTTGCATGGGTTCCAATTCACGGAAAGAGGGTATGGAAGGAAATCCAGGTAAGGATAAATAGATGTCCTGGTGAAGTTGAAGCCATGAATTCCATCTTCAGGAAAGATAATTATTTGTGCTCCCTAAAAGTAAACCAATATGTCGGTCAGCCAATTTAAGGAAAAGTGGTGATGTTAAATCTCTTCAGGATGAAGTGATTGTATTTAAGCAATTCAAGAGTTACCAGGTATTAAAATGCAGAGTGTGTAGTACTACTTCAGTTTAATTTTTACTTCAGATTATTGTGAAACTCTGGATATATTAGTATAAATAGATGCCCTACATGGCTTTTTAATACCAGCCACAACAACATTCTCCAGATAACTTTTTCTATAAACTGTATATATGAACTATTTAGCTTAAAAACATTCTCATCAAAATCTAGATAATTTATCCCATAACTCTCTTCAAATGGCAAAAGATTCAACTGGAGTGGAAGGAAGCATGATATCTGGGTGCAAATCGTGTTTTAGATTGGTACTCGCTTAGAAACACTATTTAGATAAGGCCAAATAACTTCAGTGGCAAATGACGCCAGGATAACTTTTTGTTCAAAACAATCTATTTCTTTATCAAAGGCTGGAATTTAGTTGGCATAAATTATACCATAGAACTCATATTTGGGTTTTGGGGGAATGACAAGATTTCCATCCCCTTCATCCCTGCTAGGTTCTGGGGATGCTTAACAGAAAATCCGCTTAAAGGGGAAAAAATCTGGAGATAGGGGAAAATCACTTAACAGAATCACCTATGGGGCAAATCCATACAACAGAAAAATTGTCACAATTAGAGATTAATCCATTTTCAATGCATTCCTATGGAAAATTCGTACAAAGGAAAATTTGCTTAACATAATGTCATTTGGAACGAATTAAAATGCCCTAAGCACATCCGATCTCACCTGATTTCGGACGCTAAGTAGGGGCAGCCCTGGTTACTACCTAGATGGGAGACCACCTACCAGGTGTTGTAGGCACCTGGAGTAGGAACTGGTAAACCACTCCAGTATTCCTGCCAAGAAAACTCCATGGACATGGGGTCACAAAGAGTCAATCATGACTGTAACGACGTCACACACACACACACACACACACACACACACACTTTCTTTATACAAGGTACCACTATACAACAATTGTTTGTCTAATAGCTTCTGTAGGTGTACAGTCCTCTAGTCTAGAGCAGCCATTCTCAACCTCCCCCCCTTTCTGCCATGGTCATAACAATATGAAACAAATACAGGCTAAATCAAGATTGTATGAGTTGCACAACGAACTTTAAGAGGGTGGTGCTCGAAGAATTGTGCCAGGGCCCCTGGTGGTGGTGGTGGTGGCATATAGCTTCCACTGAAAAGGGCTGATTGAGACCAGAGGTGGGGAGTACGTGCATTGGACTGAGCCCCTCACCACTTGTTATGCCAACTAGTTCTCCAATACGGCTCCAAACTCATGTAAAGGAAGCAATTGTATATCTGCATCATAGCATTTCTTGCCATCAGGTCTTAAGTGGTCTGATCTGAATAATTTCCTATCAAACATAACTCCTTTTTGCTTTCTTTCCCACAATGTGTTACCTGCCCTATCCTTGAAAAAAAGATGTTAGGGAAGGTGATGCAACTTCAAGGTCCTTGGAGGTGCCCCTTCTGGTAATTCCAGAAGAGAAGCTAGCACTGCAGTCTTGGATGAAAATAGAAGATTCATACACAGTTTAATTGACTAGCTATTTCATTCTATCATGTGCTTCTCTGGCAACAGCCTCTTTCATCCAATGGCCCTTAATGTGTGCCTACAGAAGCTTCTGTCACAATAAGCCAATTAATCTCCAATTACTCTCTTATAGGAATCCAGTGCAACACTTGCTAGTACCTGTTTGGCAGCAGCCATCACTTGCTCTTCATAAATGTCTAGGTTTCTGTTCATCAGTTCCAATGCCGACTGTCGATCCGTGATGGCTGTTGGGTTGGGATTCAGGATGATGTGATGTTCATAAACAGCAGCAACATAATGTCCTTCTCTGGGAACATCTACAGTGAGAACTTGATAGCAAAGAAGAACAAGTATACAGCTGCTGCCAAAAGTGATATCTGCCATGAATCTAAAATGAAAGATGTAGGTGGAGTAGGATCAGTACAACAGATGTACCAGTTGTCTAATGTTCTCACCATATTCAAATACTAAATAAACATGCATGTGTTGCTTAACAGTGCATGCAGATCTGCTTCATTCAGCTACTGCATGAAAGATCCTCTAGAAATAGATATGTACATTACACTAGAGGTGTGCAGATTTGTGATTTTCAAACTACAACTACCAGGATTCCCTAAATAGCTATGCTACCCAGAGAATTCTGGGCATTCTAAAGCAAAAGCAAATTGTTCTGCTTATATACCACCCCATACCACTTCCAGTAATCTGTGGGCAGTTTACAGTTCTTAATTACAGTATGCAGGCTACACATTGCACCCCCCCAGCAAGCTGGGTACTCATTTTACCAACCTTGGAAGGATGGAAGGCTGTTCTAGCCCAAAATCATAAATCTAAATGCCAGTACAATATACCTTGTTGTGGACATCATAAGCAGAGCTGAGTTAACTGACTACTGGAGACGACTGATGGATAACAGTGTTTAATGTCAAGAACATTATAAAAGTCTGATTTAGTGTTAAATTAATTTTGGGTAAATGCCAACTGTGTCTAAAGTCCTGTAATAGTCTACAGCACCATTAGCTTGCATAATATCCAGCATTCTGAAAATAAACTGCCTCCTGTGTGAAAATCCTCTTTCAGGAATTTCCTTGGCTGCCTGACACTTCCTACAGGAAGCTATACAATACAATTCTACAGATCACACTAATATTTTACAGAATGATAGGACGTGCTGTGCTCTAGATTTACACAAAGGTTTCTGGAATTACAATTCTTGCAGCACAAAAAAAAGGTTTCTGTGCACAAGCAAAGTTTATTTAAGCATGTGCAATTAGCATATATGATAAAAAGTACCTTGTGCTATTTTCAGGGATTAAAACATAACTAGCTAACACAATGACAAGATACAGTGAGCTATTTTCAGCACTGCAGCATCTCATAGCCTCTGCATGTGAAACACTCCAATCCAGATTACTAACAGACCCAGCATAGAAGTAGGACAGGAACACCTCTGTGGAAAAAGTCCAAAGTTGTTTGCTTCAAGGCCAAAGCATTAATGCCAGTAGTTGCTATCACTATGGACTTTGATCTAACCTGTGTGGAACACTGTATTTCAGCAACATAATCTTGCTATTTCAGGATGGCTGGTTTAATATCCTGCATCATCATTTCTGAAGAAACTGTATGTGACACATTCTGTACAAGATGTCTAGGGCTCTGGGCAGACATTTGCTGACACCACCTTTATCTGACAGGCCACAAATTAGAGCTGGAGGACAAAGAACAATGTGCAGTATACAGTGTTACTTTTGTGAAAATGTAAGAGGTGCTTTCAAATCATTAAAAAAATTCTTTGTGCAAACCACAGAGACCAACCAGGATGGTGCTTGATGCTTAATGAACAGGAACTTTTAAACGAACAGGAACTGTTAAACTACTGGGAGAACAGATGCATCTTGTGAATAAAGAAAGGACTTGTGCTTACTAAAAAAAATAGCAAGGCAACCTCCATGAGCTATTCGGGTTAACAAGCTTCTGCTCTCTGAAAGTTTGTTGTCCTTGCAATGAAAACTTCAAATGATCTATACTAATGTGAGCATACATTTCTCTGCTCGTGCAAGTGAGGGTACCCTATTCACCTGAAACACTCTCTGCCACTCTAGAAAAGTAAACGTAAAGGTTCCGCCCACTGCACATGCGTGCTAGTCATGTCCGACTCTAGGAATGGTGCTCATCTCCGTATTCAGGCCAAAGAGGCAACGTGCAAGTCCGTGGCCATGTGCCCGGCATGGCTGCAAGGAAACACTTTTACCTTCCCACTTTTTTATGGCGGTCCCTATTTATCTGCTTGCATTTATGTGCTTTTGAACTGCTAGGTTGGCAGGAGCTGAGGTTAACAGCAGGAGCTCACTCCACTGCGTGGCACCCAGGATTCGAACCACTGAGCGGCTGACTTTGTAGCCAACAGTTTTCAGTGCTCTAGCCTGATGAGCCACCCCTAAATCAGGAGATCGTCTCAGATGGAATTGGGAACGGGAAATGGCAGCAAGAGGAATGGATGGGCTGGATGGGCTTACATAAGAGAATTGTTTAATTTTACTTACTGAAAGTGCCCTCTAGAAATGGTTCCTAAATGTGATTAATCCAAGTCTTCTTGGACTGCAGGTCTCTGAAACCCCAGCCAGCACAGCTGGTAGTGAAGGCTTCTGAGAGCTTTAGTCCAATAACATCCAAGTTGGTCAAGCTTGGAATCACTGCTCTAGAACAGTGGTGGCGAACCTCCGGCACTCCAGATGTTTTGGACCACAACTCCCACAGTCCTTTGTCATTGGCAATCTAGGCTTGGAATTCTGGTCCAAAACATCTGGAGTGCCAAAGGTTCTCCACCACTGCTCTAGAACCTAGTCATTCAATACACCATGTGGCTAACTTAAATTAGTACAAAGGATCAGTAGATCCAGCTGTGGTCCTGATCCAGCCTGCAAACAGCCATGTTCCAACTCATGAAAAGGCTGGAGGAGGCATCCCTTTCAATTCCCTTCTTTCCCAGGAGGAAATCCTGGTATTCCCTCGGATCTCTTGCTTTTGGAATTGTATGCAAAAAACATTCTGTAAGTCCTGAGTTGCTTAGAGAACAGCATTTTGCTTACCCCTATACTAGAATATTTATAAACATTAATGTGTTCATTTTTCTTTCCATGAATTATTTTGTATTATGCTTTTGTTTCTTCTACACATTTAGATATAAAATATTTTTTAAAGTAATTAACATTGTTTTAGGGTATTAAGAAAAATATTATTTCATGCATTTACTGCTGTTACACACCCACCATCAACAACACTATTTGTTTACATTATTCCATATAGGAAGTAAGATTGGTTTTCATATTAGGCTACAGAGATCTTTAAAAGATTGCTTTTCATCAAGTGAGTTGAAAAACTGACATGGTCAGTTTGCTTTGAAGGCCAAAAGTCTGTCACTGCAAGTGGAAAATATAAGCTGGAAGCACTTAGCACAGTTCCATCCAGTGATGCTACCAAGTCTTCAATTTAATGGAGTAAGAACAAACACCATGAACCGGAATGAGCATTAAGCAATTGTTTTAAATGATAAACAGAACTACAATGTTTAGAAAAGAACTGAGCCACAAGAATTCAAAGGAGAAAGTGTCGTAATCACATGTGAACGCTGTGCCTAGGAACATTCAACATAAAGACTATGTTTGGCACTTAAATGTACTAAACCCCAAACTATGGAGGCAATTCTATACAGTCTCTTTTATCTGAAAGCACTGAATTTAAGGGGGCTTACTTAGAGCTTGGAAGTAATTATCTACTAATCACAAATGACTAATAACCAAAAATAAATGATTAAAACTTCTCTATAACTCAAGTATAATATTATCCATTATTTTATTACTTCATATAGAATGACTTCACTTCTTTTAAAATTAAACAATAATGTCCAACTTTTTAAATTGCAGGCATGTGGCCTCACTAAATGGTGGAGAATATATTGGTACGATGCATCAAAAAGCACTGGAGCACATGCATGCCTGTGTTCAAATAAAGCAGCATTTTTTTTTGTTATTTGTGAGAAATTGGATGGCAATTTTTTAAAAAGTTGTGTTTATAACAGTAAAAAACCACCTGCAGGGAAGGGGATTTGACCTATAGCACTAATTTTCCAAACTCTGTTTCTTAGTGCACAGATTTGTGTGGTAACTAATTAATTTGTTTTGAACTGCAAAAATGATTTGCAAAAGTAGCACCCAAATCAATCTAATTTTTTTAAACTGTCAGGTTTGGGGGTGTATGCTGAGCTGGTGATGATGATGTGGGAAGTGTTACCTTCAAACTATGTGCAGCTGGTTCCATTTCTACCAGGGAAGCACAAACAATTTAGAAGAGCCTTTTGATGTGAACTGGTATATTTCACAATACTATTTCCAAATCAAGCCTGACTGTACTTACAAGCACTATACACCCCTGAAATCTTTCCAGTTTTACAAAGGGACTATTAATTTTGGATACTCTCCCATGCATAGGATCCTGCACAGGTTTAAACGTGTGCCTTCCAGCCCTGCAGGATAATAGCATATAATAACAGCACTAGAGAAATCAGCATATAATAATGACTCAAATGAAGGTAGTATTATAAAATCAAGATTCTTGGACTACCTATTGGCAGAAAAACTCTTGCTTTCATTATCTGTACATCTGATCAGGCTGATATGTCTGGGGTGGGTGGGAATCATGGACTGAAGGAAATAAACACACGGAAACTCCTTTTCTTTTTACATGCTCCTATACTGAAAGATGGAGACACGATATACTATATACAGTTCTGTATGATAAGCTGATGACAGTCTGAGCCACGGCAGATTGGTTTCAACATCAACTTTTAGCAACTCAATGCAAAGAATGCTTAATAACTATCTCTACTTCACAGCGGCAGTAACCCTAGCAATTAACTTCTCAGCAAATCCTCAGGATTCGCATATGCTTTGAACTCGCTGCCTAAAGGAAAGCAACGGAGAGCGAGCATGTGACGCCTGTCAAGAGCCTAAGAAGGTTAACTACTAATCACAAATGAAGAAGCCTCTGCCGCTCAAGTGTCGACATGCGTTAATAATGTATTTCCTGGTTTTGTTTTGAACCGTCTCGTTTTTCAGGTATCGCTACCAGCAGCTTTTTTTAATACACGCACTAGCATGGTTCACAGTTCTGGAATAGCCACACCACAAAAACACTCCTGTTTTTAATACTCGTGTGCCTCTCAAGAGAGAATAATATTCCCATTTCTCGAGTCAACAGGAGAGAAACAATTCACATTTATTACACTAAGCGATTTCAATGGGTACATATGACTAAATCTGGAGGCAAGCTGATTTTTCCTATTATAATATTTCCTATCCCTGTGATCCTAATCTCAATTTTTGTCCTACTAGTATTACTATCTCTTCGGAGCATCTGACTGCCTTGATAGGACTAACCCGCTGCCACTCAGAGCCATCTTCTCTTTCGGTCCCTTCCGACCCTTGCCAGAAAGAACTCTTCTTTCAGCTCCGCCCACGTAGTTAACGCCATTTTTCCCCTTAGCTACGCCTACCGTTCTTCTTACTGCACGAAGCCCGCGTCAATCAGAACGCAGGCTTGACTCTCATTGGTCCGGAGCCACGCCCCTCTAGCGTAAACTTGGCCCGCCGTTGTAGGTCGCCGCGCCGTTAGGTGGACCCGAGTGGAAGCGATGGCCGCGCGATGCTCGCCACAGGAAGAGGAAGAGGAAGAATGTGTCAGTGGCGCCCAGCTTATCGCGGAGGCCCTAAAGGCGCAAGTAAGAACGTTGCGTGCGACTCCCTGGAACTCGGGGGAGGGGGCAACCGGAAATACGTTGACCTTCCTACAGGGAGAGGGAAGGATCAGTTGTCTCTGAAATCGCACGCGGAAAAAAAGGGAGGGGGAGGGAGTAGAATGGAATCTCGCAAAAGGGAGCAAAACTGGATCAAAGAATTGCGTCCCTTGCTAAGTAGTCACAGGCATCGATGCAAAACTCTCCCTGAATGGAATATCTGAAATAAGATCACCCTAGATCTAGGCACTCAGTGGGGTGCTGGACCAGGACTCTGGAAAACAGGGTTCGAATCCACGTTTGCTCATGGAAACTCACTGTAGGGAATAGAACAGATAAAACCGCTCCATAAGTTTCTCGCTTACCTTCAAAATCCTAATTAGGGTCTCTCTAATAAGTCGGTTCCGACTTGACAGCACTTGACTAGACCTTTGTAAAGCTTTTGAAATCACTTTTAGAAATTAATTGAAATAAAAGGGAGTGCCATTATAGACCACTAATTAAAAAATCTTTAAAAAAAACTATGGCGCTCCAGGTATTGTTGGAGTCAGTTTCCTATCAGTCCCAACCATCATAGCCAATGATAAGAAATGAATGGGAGTTAAAATTCAGTAGGGGAGGGGCTGAGGCTCCCCTCTTGTTATGCACTGTTGTCTGCAGTCTTCAGCTGCTCTCCTTTTAATATTAAGTTGGCTTATCTTTGCATAGAAGCACATACCTGAGCTGCTCCTGGTTGTTGGCTCAAACTAGAGATCTTGAAATTATCACATAACAAGACTGGAGCAAAGGACACTTCTATCTGGCTCAGACATGCTTTGCTCAGAGGGTGAAAGGTGACACTTGGCTGGTGGAAGATCACAGGTTTTACACACAGAATCCTTGCCATCTCTGGTAAAACAGTGGAGAACATTTGCTCATCCAAATGTTGGTCCCTGTCAGCTCCTATCTGCCTGGTCCATAATGAGGGAAATGGGAGCACTGGTTTGTCAACATCTAGAGGGCTCCAAGTCCCCTTGTGCATGTTAAAAGCATGAAGGCATGGAAGAAAGATCATTCACTGTATGTCTGTGACTGAGAAAAGCCACTGCCAATGAGAGTAATCAGTGACCTCCAAATCTGTTAGGTTGTAGATACTATGCCTCTGCTATTAGTGTGGCCATACTGTCTGGGAATAACAGGTTGCAGTCCAGCACGTGGAAGATGCCATATTGGGAAATGTTGGAATAGACCATGTTGGGCTTGAGCAACCATGTTTTGGTCTCAAGAAGGACACTGGGGACTGGAACTAGTATTTCACAGAGGACTGCTACAAGACATTTAGAACTGACAAAATGATTCTGAAAGCAGAAGAGAAAGAGATTATTGTCAGTTAAAAACCTTGTCTACCATGGGGATCAGTGGGAAGTGTGGCATTAATAGTAAGACTAAGGGCAGAAATTATAGCCAAATGTGCAATGAACAGTGCTTTTCTGAAGCCGAGAGAAGGATTTTAAATTTCCTTTTGAAAGGAATGAAATCTTTGTGGTATTTAAAAATCGTGATTCTAATTGGAAATAAAACCCAGGTTTCCAGCTATGTTTCAAGTTGTAATGGGGCGTGGTGGCTCAGTGGGCTAGAGCGCTGAAAACAGTGGGCTGCAAAGACGGCCGCTCAGTGGTTCGAATCCAGGGTGCCATGCAGAGGAGTGAGTTCCCGCTGTTAACCCCAGCTCCTGCCAACCTAGCAATTCGAAAGCATGTAAATGCAAGTAGAAAAATAGGTACCGCCATAAAAACTGGGAAGGTAAACAGTGTTTTTTCCTGCGCAGAAATGCGTTCAGCCACACTGGCCACATGGCCACGGACTTGCACAACACTGGCTCTTTGGCTTGGAAGTGGAGATGAACGCCGCTCCTAGAGTCGGAAACAACTAGCACACAAGTGCGGGGGAACCTTTACCTTTACCTTTTTTTAACCTGCCAGTTATAATTCCCTGTTACAGTTTACCTGTCATTTACAAAATTACAATCTTGCGTGTCATTTTGGAAACAATACACAAAGTGCTTGGCACACACAGTGTCAGAGGGCAAGCCAGATATACTAGACCAGAGGCAAAGGTTCATTCTTATGAAACAATAACTATTAACCAAATATCAACTATTAACTAAAGATTGTGTAAGAAGTAGACTTCTTCATAGCTAGCTTTTGTTTTATAAATATTTAACAGAAGGTAATGCCGGGTGCCACGCAGTGGAGTGAGCTCCCGCTGTTAACCCCAGCTCCTGCCAACCTAGCAGTTCAAAAACATGTAAAGACAAGTACACTGGTACCTCGACTTACGAATTTAATCTGTTCCGAATGCATGCTCTTAAGTCTAACTACTCTTAAATCGGGGTACCTATCTAAAAAATGAAAAAATGAAAACAGTATTTGTAAGTCGAGCAGACCATATCTAAAATGTGTACAGTGGCAGTTAAAATGCTAACAGTTTCCCACTCTTAAGTCAAATAGCTCTTAAGTCGGGGTACCACTGTAGATAAATAGGTACTGCCGTAGAAAGTGGGAAGGTAAAATAGTGTTTCTTTGAAGATATGCCGGCCATGGGCTTGCACAACACTGGCTCTTTGGCTTGAATAAGGAGATGAGTACTACCCCTAGAGTCAGACACGACTAGCATGCATGTGCGAGGGGAACCTTTACCTTTTTTACCACTCATTTTACAGCAGTGGTTTTGTTCTGTGCAGTTCTTGGTCACCACACAGTGCCTGAAACAACTGTTAAGCTGAATTACAAGTAGAAAAGGGCAACCAAAATGACCAAGGGGGTTAGAACAATGCCCTTGTAAGGAAAAGTAACAGTATTTGGGGCTTTGTAGCTTATTCACCGAGAAAAAGGAGGGGACGGGTGGGACGGGAGAATAGATGATGATAGGGTTTTGTCCCTCTTTCTTAATACTAGAACTTAGATAATATAAGAAAGCTAAATGATTCAAGGTTCAGAACAAATTAAAGGAAGCACTTCCTTGCATTGCATATAGTTAAGCATGGAATTCGTTACTGCTACACTATGTGAGAACGATCACTCTGGCCATCTTTGAAGGAGGACTGATGATATTTATGGTAGGATGTGGCTATTAGTGGCTACCAGCCATTGTAGATATGTGTTGCCTTCTGTAGATCAGTCTTTGATCTCATCCAGCAGGGCTTTTCTTAGGGCCTTTTACTACTACGCATTCTCCTGCATTGATCCTAGAAACAGGATTTGTGGTGGGTGGTGCAAATACAGTACAGTACAGTACAGATATTCCAAATGCATTGGTTTGCAGCTAGGCTTCTAGATGTCTATTGGCATCTAGATGTCTAGATGGCATCACAATTTACAATTCACTTTTTCTCCCTAACTAGACATTTATTAGCAATATGTACAAGTATATTGAAGTGAACAGTTTATACAGACAATTTTAATTTTTTTAACTATTTATTTCAGAACATAGAGTACATGTTTGGTATTGTTGGTGTTCCTGTGGTTGAAGTAGCAGTTGCTGCTCAAGCAAGTGGGATTAAATATATAGGAATGCGTAATGAACAAGCTGTAAGTATTTTTGGCTTCATTGTTTCTATCTGGAACTGAAATCCTTGGAGTTTTATGACATACTATAAACAACACAGATATAGCAGTCTCAACTTAAACAATTATATAGCAGCTCTGATGTAACCAGGAAATTGGCAACTTCTATGCTGGTCTTACCAGAAAATGGAAAATTCCTTTTCCATGCTTTGCCTTTTAGTGTTTTCCACCCACCATGGCCACTGGCTGGTGGATTTTGACAGTTGTAGTCCCCAGAAAGTTAACATTTTGAAATCTGATGGGTACTGACATCTTAATTTAAAGATTAAACAGGTTTGTAGCAGAACATACAATGGTGGTGGTGGGGGTTTACAGAATCTTAAACATTTCCCCATTTGTTAATTTTATGCTCATTTTCTTCCCCTGGGGAGAAAATAGTGTCATATGCAATTTTACCCTAAAGGTAATGGAGGGGATTGAATTTGAAGAGCACGAGTCTGCTCTGATACAGCTTTTCCGCCCACTTTGATTTATTAACCTGTGATATCTGTTTTCAGTGGCCTACCGACTTCCATTATGTGCAGTGTCATTTACAAATATCTATGAATGTCACCCGCAATCAAAAGCACAACTAAAAGTGTGGGGGGTGGGGAGACACAGGCCCATAATTTCCCCTTTGAAATCAAAAGCAATACTGACAGAGTTGAATGTACCTGCAAAGTGTTGTGCCTTGCTTCAGCGTGTCACTTAGTTTGACAGTGTTGTTGCCATGGCACCCCACTTGTGAGGTATAAAGAGCTTGGCTAATGAAACACCCACTCTGGTTGTCTTGTGACATTTGTACATTGCTGTATTTTGCTTTGCTTTTTTGTATGTTTTCAGAAGGAGAAGAAAAACATGTTAGATTAAATTGCCTTCTCTCTATTTCACTTTCTGTTGAATTATAATCTTTTTTATTTCCTTTTCTATTTGTCAATGATGTTATGTAAAAGCTGATTCTCACCCACCCATGTTAATTCTAAATTGTTACCACAATATTTTACTCCTACGCTAAGTGCCATGGCAACTGTTCACACAATTCTCTTGGACATAGACATTTTTTCACAATTTAACTGTTCTTGCTCTTGTCCTTGTTTGTTCCAGTTTGTGTATCATTCTTTGAGAGACTGATACGTTTTCCCACATATAAAACATTGTTTATAACCTTCATTCTAGGCAGTTTTGGGGACAAAATTCTGTTCAACTGTGCAGTCAGTATATTTTAAGTACTGTACTGTCAGCTGTCATATGAACCATTGACATTTTCATAAAATGCATAGGTTGTTAGCAAATAGGGACATCTAGCTCAGCAACCTTGCTTGGCTGTAGTACATCTCAATCTTGGTTAAATTAACTCTCCAATTGACCTCTAGGAGCTCTAATTGAACAGATACCCTCTAGGGGCTGGTGATTAAAAGAGGAGAGCTTTTTAGGGTAGATAGAGACCAAATGACATGTGATACTTACCCAGCTGCGTCTGTAGAGGCAGGAAAAAGAGTTTGGTTTCTTTTTGCAAAATGAAACAAAGTGCATAGAAATAAGGAAGGCTTACACACACACACACACACACACACACACACACACACACACACACACACACACACACACACACACACACACACACACACACACACACACAACCCCTGATTAAATTAAGGAAAGAATGCCCGTCTTGTTTCAGCGCAGCATTTGCCATTAGTCAAGCCTTGCGGAGGGAGTGATAAATGAATTTTATATGTTTCCAAGGATGTAACCAGAATATAATTGAAAGACCTAATCAGGCCCATCATTGACCTTTTAGCTTGCAGTTACAGTGATCAGACAGTCAAAGCTGAGACAGTGCGAATGTGGGAGGTAACATGTTAACATGTTCTTCTCAGCTGATTCAGCGTTTCTGCATACTTTGTAGGCTTGCAACTTTTGTCTAGGAAATGGGTCCGATTCTGAGACATACCTGATCTTTAAATTATGCAGAGCTTGAGCCAGCTATGAGACAGACATGCCAACAGAAGGATGGGGTGGGGTGCACTGGGAATAAGGCTGTATGCTGGCCCTGGCCCTGATACCCCCTTGTCTCCCAACCTTGCCACATAAAGCCACAATATCCCCATAGACCTTTCTGCTGAGCATGGCAAGGTCAGGAATCTAGAGGGGTAGCAGTGCTGTAGGACCAGGGCATTGTGGAGCTGGATTAATGTTCTCAACCCCAATGTTAAGCCTTTTGTGTGTTTGGGTTCTAATCTCCTATAAAAGAAAAGGGGCCTCTAATCCCCTATAGAACAAAGCCCTTTGAAACATTCATAGAAGTGTCATGCTATGTAAACTGAGATGTCGCCTGCTGGTGTGCAAGTAGTCCAGTTTTATCTCAAACGATGCCAACTAAGCTATCAGGTGTCAAGTGTTCACACTTGGATAATTCCTGTGTACTGTATTTCCTCACAGGTGCCATCTGGTGGTGCATGGGGGAAATCTACAAGGAATCTAAACGTTAGATTCTAAAGAGACTGCTAAACAAATGTGTTAATATTTCCATTTTGTGTGCCTCCATAACTCGTTAAGTTGGGGGCTTGTGTAACCAGACTTGATGACCCTGAAAGTCTCTACCAGTTCTACAAGCCTGTGATTCCTTCACACTTGGTTGTAAAAATGTTTTTGAAAGTGCTAGTCCAGTCTATATAACTGTTAGTGTAAAAGGGAGATCTGTTTTCAGACAGTGCCTTGTGTTAGATCTTGGCATCCACCCATGTATTTACCACCGAAACATTTAATTGTTTCTGTGGACCAAAGATCCCTTTTTGATAAACTAAGCTGTCATAGGTTGTGGCTGGAAATGTGCTGGTTCAATGTATTAGGAATCTTCGTTTTATGAAAATGCATGGCTAGGCTTAAGAACACAATTGCCTTCCCTTGTTTCCTTTGTGGTTGTATTGAACACCAGCATGAGAAGATCTGCTGAGAGATCCCATCTGTAATTCTGGCTCAGGTTGGGGTCATGTCCTCCTGGACGTTCATGTACACATATCCCAGGGATCTTCTTTTTCTAAGCAGGAAGGGATAGAGAATTTTACCTTTATATGCTCCCCTAAGAATCCTAAAACAAATGGCTCTTTTCTCATTACTGTCAATAACATGGAAATGCTGACCCATGTGAAACAGGAGAGAAACCAGTGTAGTGACAGGTGGGGGCGTGTTCACCAGTAGTGGGTGATCTTGGGGTTACAGATGTTGTGCCCCTGTAAATTAAAGCACTGCTTCCCAACCTTGGGTCTCCAGATGTTCTTGGACTGCAACTCCTACAACTCATGGCCAGCACAGCTAGTGGTGAAGGCTTCTGGGAAGAACGTTGGGGGCCAAAGGTTAAAGGATCATGTTACCTACACCTAGCTTTTGTTACTGCTACAGAAGTTTTGTTCAGCAGCTCATTTCTATGTATCTGTCCTGTTTTCAATAGGCTTCATACGCTGCCTCTGCCATTGGATATCTGACAGGCAGGTAAGATGTATGCTTCAGTTTTTATTCTTGAACAGTTACAGAAGTTATTCAAGTTCTGCCTTAGCTAACAAGCATGGCTTTCTAAGAATTGATTGCAGTTTTGGTTCAGAGCTTGCACTCTGTATGCTCTTGTTGTTTTTAGATTTACAGCAGTCATTCCACGAAATGCCTCATAAGAGGATGTGCTGGGAGATACATGGTAGAGTCATGCAAATGACTTGTGTCTTCTAAGTGCTCTTCTCTCCTTTCCTGCCTGATGAGTACAAGCCCATGATAGCTTTTTGAGCTGCTGCCACCACATCAATGTGCTTCTCCTTCTGGGGAGCAAGTTAGTGGTGCTGCTTGCGTGCTACTTTTGCCCTTCTTGTGGCAGGCAGGCAGGCAGGCAGGCAGGCAGCATTGCCCTCTTCCTCCCCTGGAGAAAGGAGTCTTTGTCCTCCTTCAGGTGGCACCATTTTTGGTCCCTCTTACCCTCATTCTCCTGCAGAAAAGTAGGGGTGAGTATGTGCCACTGCCGTGGGCCAAATATAGGGTGGCATTTTGCTTCCCACTTGATGTGTTAGGAGGCTTTGTACCAGCCCTGCTGTATCTGAAATGTTATAGTGTGATCTCGGGCTTACACTTTGGAAGCAGCTGGGTGCTCATTATTATTATTAGCAAGGAGAATTACGTGAATTACCACCCAGCTCAAGATTCTCTGTTTTCTGTAGCCATAGTTGCTTGGCTGCGTAGTTTATGAAGGATAATGGATTTTCCCCAGAAACAGTACACTACACACGTATGACTGTTCCTATTGTAACACAAACCATTTTGAGAGATTCATTGGCCATACAGAACGCCCAGTCCTGGTGGAGATGATCCACCTGCATTTTTGGACCTGTCGGATGCAACTACAGAGATGGTCTATGTGAGCAACTGCACTTTAAAATTGACCCCTACAAAGATGTTTTAAAAATGATTAAGAAAACAAAATTTAAAAATTGAATATCCTTAAGGTTTCAGCCCTGCCAAAAACAATGATCCCTAAAAGCAGATACATCTCACAGTCTACATGATAAAGGGGATTCCCTCTGCCTTCACATTTTATTTCCTTCTCTTATCTAGTTATGCCTCAAAATACAGTATTGTGTTTTTTTTAAAAAACAATTTTAAGAATTTTTTTTCATTCTCTTCTGGTTGCAGATTCTGTCCTGCTCATATGTGTGCAGTCAAGGTGTACCTACCTCTCTTATATGCGGGCATTTCTAGTAGCTTTTCAAGGTGCTTGATAGACAGTGTTTACCAGTTGGAATAGGGGAAGTTAAATTTTTAACAGAGCACATTGCATTGCTAGTTGGATGCAACTGGTTTAAGCAGCCCTTTCTCACATATGCATTGCACACACTTTGGCCAGGCTTCATGGTTGCATTAAGATGCCAGTCATGCTACCACTTCCCTTTCTTCCCCTTTGAAAACTTCCTCTTTGGGTTTTATGTAAATTGCAGTTTCCTATGACATAAAGGATAAGGAACCTGCAGTTGTGTTAACTGTGTAGTTGAAGTAAAGGAGGGTCTCAGAGTCTGATTCCCCCCCAGTCCCTTCTCTTTGAGTGTCATGTTATTTTAGAAAGTAAACGCAAGCACAGGACTTTCTTACTCACTCACGCACACTGTCCACTATCAGTGTATCATTGTTTTCTCTTAATTGATAGGGGAGCTTATTATCAGCCTGCTAAACAAAGTAGGATAGTTTGTGAAATTGCCCTTACTTGGTTGCAGAGGGCATTTTCCCCCATGTGATACATCTGAAGTTCTGATTGTTGTTTTTCTTATTCTGTTTTTTGTTCTGCACATATTTTAATATGCTCTTTGATTTCCTTTTGTATCCAGGCCTGGTGTATGTCTTGTCGTTTCTGGTCCTGGCCTTATCCATGCTCTAGCTGGAATGGCAAATGCAAACATGAACTGCTGGTAACGAATTAACATTTTGTTCAGCCGCTTCTAAGCACTGATTTATAGTCACAGCAGAGGTCAGAGGTCAAGAAAGCAAGTGCAGTGTTATTTTAAAATCACGTTAGCCCAGTTTCAGGCAGATGGGTTCTCAGACTAGGGAGAATGCAGATATACAATATGTGTTGACTTATCTGAAGAGCTCAGCTACACCTTATTGGTTTGTTTGTTACATTTATACCCTTCCTTTTATCCATTGAATTCAAATGGCTTTCCTTACTACTACATCCTCATAACAACTCTGTGAGGCTAAGGTAGCATGGCTGATCTATGGTTATTCAATAAGTTGAATGGCTTAGTAGGGGGTTTGAAGCCAGGGGAGACTTAGTTTGACACTCTAAAGCACTGCAATGCTGCTTCTAACAATGGATAGTCTAAGCCACAGTAGATCAATTGAACGCACAGGTCTTCATAAATCAACATCTATGGAGACCCTATTGATTCAGTGAGTTTATTTTTCTTGAGACTGACATTTGGGTTTAACCTTCAAGACTTATTGTATTCAGGCTCACCATGGTACAGGAAGAGAACTTTCTGATCAGGAAATGTATCTGAGGAGCAGCAGCCTTGTTTTTCATTTAATTAGTATTTTGGTTTTGAGATGCTTCTGATAGCTCTCCCTTATCATTTGAATGTAGTGGCTGTCATGAACATGATAATGTTTATTGTTGGGTAAATGTCATATGATCTGACTAAGTAAGAGACTTTTTGTTTGTCTAGTCTTGGAGCAAAAGATCAAGGAAAACCTGTAGTTCTTCAACAATAGTTCAGCATTTCTTTTTTTAAAAGAAAAAAATAATTAAAATATCTGTCCTTCTCTTCTTTTTAAACATCTGCCTTGCTCTTCTTTTTAAACAAACCCAGAACAGCAAATTCAACAAATGAATATCCTTGTGTGGATTATTGATATAGTTTAATTGTTTAATGCACAGTTTATTCTACTTTGTTACACTGTGTGCCACCTTGGGTCCCCTTATCAAGCAGCCTCTATATCAGACAGGGTGATGGATAGATAAATGAATAAATAAATAATAAATACTTTTCAGGAGTGAGGTAAAAATGTGTTCAAACCCTAATAACTCAAGCTTTAAGAAATGAAACTGGTGTCCCCCCCCCCTTTTCAGGCCTTTAATTGTTATTGGAGGCTCATCTGACAGAAACCAAGAAACAATGGGAGCTTTTCAAGAATTTCCACAGGTACGTACGTGGCTATGCAGGAGAGTTGGACTCAGTGGCTTTATAGGCCCCTTCCAACTCCATTATTTTATTGTTCTGTTTCCTGTAAGTGGCAAGTTGTACAAAAGCAAGGCATTACCTGAAGCTGTCTTATTAGCTGTGATGTTTATCATTGATAAAATGAAGCTCCATGTTCAAGGCTATTCAGTGCACTACTGAATAGCCGGCAGGAGATGGCTGCTGCCTTGATATCATGCTTATCATAGGATCAAAACAAATCTCATGCCCAATGTGGAAAGCAGGATGCTTTGCTTGACAGTCTCATGACTGATCTGTATTTGTATTTCAGAGCACTGTTTTGGGTTACAGCTGCCTGTGTTCCACGGCATATTGGGAATTGTTATCCAAAAAGTATTATTTCAAAGCTGAAATACATATAGGATGCTGAGCATGCCACACTAGGAGCTGTAGTCCAAAAGTTAGTTTCCGAAGCTTGGATCTATTTCCTAAAAAGGTTTTCTTTTTAATTGCAATTGATTGTTTGCTTGTTTCCAGGTTGAAGCTTGTAGGCTATACAGCAAATTCACTGCCAGACCAAGCAGTCTAGAAGCTATCCCTGCTGTTATTGAGAAGGTATGACATCTGAAACAATGAATCTTCATTTGTCCATGAAACAGCAGGAGAGTCATGTTCATAAAAGTAGCTGTGCAGCAAAATAATAAAGAATTGTGTAGTAATTTCAGGCTACAATGAGATTTATTATACAGTGAACTTTCTTTCTTTCTTTCTTTCTTTCTCTTTCTTTCTTTCTTTCTTTCTTTCTTTCTTTCTTTCTTTCTTTTTTCTTTCTTTCTTTCTTTCTTTATTGCATTTTTTTACCACACCAATTTCCCAGAAGGGACTCTGGGCGGCTTACTTAAATGCAAATAAGAAATAAACAATGCAAATTAAATAAACAATAGAATAAACAAGTAATATAAGCAAGTAAACGCATAATAGATGCAAGAATCCGGCAAGAGGCAAAAAGAAAAAAAGAAACCGTAAAAATACTAAAAAGGGCGACACACAGCTCACATAGCAGTGAAAAAAGGGCAGAATTACATAGTTATTGGCAATGAATAAACAAACAATCAAAGCCTGTATCATAAGGAGCAACAACCTGTAAATTCTTCCTATGAATCAGGGAGGTGCAGCTTTGTTGACACCTCTGAACCCGCTGGGTGTTGTATTCCTCTGCCCTCACACTTCCGGTATGAAGCAGAGAGAGTGTGCACCTAAATTTTTCCTCCTGCAATCTTTGTTTTAAAATCAAAGTGTATACAGATGTGGGTATGGTGACTGCACGCAACCACTACATTTGGCAGTATAGCAACAGATTTGGTAGAGCGAGCAGGGGCTGGTGGGCATTTGCAGTCTATAAGCCATGCATGGCTTCCCTCTACTACACAGTAGATGTCAAAAAGAGCTCAAATATTTGAAGGCTGAAATATCTCCATTGTATTATTTCATATATGGGATTGCCTTGGCACTGCTGTCCTTATCGAGTCAAAATTAAGTGTTGCTAGAATTTAATGTCAAAGACATGTGTATAGCACTGAAGGCTGACAGTAGAAAATACTATAAATAATCACAAAGGACATTTTGAAATTTCTGCTAGCTTTTGTGAATAATATGTTCCTTCGATAAAATCCATCTTTCATATAAGACTCACAAAGAATACTTAATGACACACCATCCTTCCAGTTCTTCTCTAGTAGAGCTGTCTTGCATAGTTATTTTTGTTTTTGACACATGGTTTCCCTTAACTTTCCAGGAAATGATTTTGCAGCCATCCACAGAACTGTAGAAAAATAGGTCAAGTCCCCTGGCTTTTAATCCATACCATTTCAAAGAGTACTGGCTCAAGCTTTAGCCAGACAACAAATAGAGAGCATCTGAAGAACAGCCTCAGGCATTTATCCAGGGATCATGCTTCTTAAAATAGGCAATCAGCAGGAGATGGTTGACTTAATAATTCCAAATGAAACAGTTGCTGGCATCATTAAAAAGTTCCTGATTGCAGATGACTGCAGGCTAAGTCCAGTAGCTTTTCTGTTCTGTAAAGGACTTTATTATGCCCTTTCCCTATTGCATAATTAATACCATTTATGCCACCTAAAATCTAATACTTTGGCCTATTTGTCATAATTTTGATTATTGCAGTGTTTCCTTTCTCAGCAAATGTTTTCTCTAATGCAGGCTGTCAGAGCCAGTATCTATGGACGTCCAGGTGCCTGTTACGTTGACATACCGGGAGACTTTGTAAATCAGCAAGCAAGAAGGAACACTGTTAAGTGAGTCCTTGTGGTTAAACCTTTTATTTAAGGGCACTACTTACTGGAAATTTTGATTATGTTTGGGATTGTTTCTGCTGACTGTGTTCTTGAGAAGGCAAAGCATGCGCTCGGTGAATTGGTCAACCACAAAATATTCACCATAAAATAGTCTTAAAGTATATAGATTCCCTTGGTGCAATTTGCTAGAAAGCTCACTGCCATCTGAGAAGAGTCCAACAGAACCTGTAGAAGTGTTCTATTCATCATTTAGAAGCCCGCGTGCACACACAAAAATGCTCCACCGAAGACTATTCTGGAACTTTCCTGAGGAGCTTTGGATGCATAAGGGGTGATTGGAATGGGAAGGGGGGGGTTCTCACAGAGGCTCGGGGGGGGGGGGTCTCATACCCCCCATGGCTCTTTTGATCTTGTTTCTTACAATATAATTAGTTTAAGAATATAGTAATCCTTACCTGCTCTTTTGAGAGAACTAAGCTAAGAATCTAGTAGGATGTCATTATTATACTAATTGGAGGGGGAGACCAGTGAAAGTGTAATTTGGAAGAAAGTGGTTCATGCAGAAATGGAACTGGTCCCTGCTGCTTCTATTATGTGCATTTCCACTCACCTATTAGGAAGAAGAATATATAATTCTCCTGTATATACAGTTTGCAGCAAAATTGCTGGCTGTGGATCCATAGGCAACCTATTAGAGGGTTGACATTTGTACTGTATGGTACGCATAATGAAGTCGTAGAACTTATTTGGAAATGAGGAGATTTTTTATTTTTGCTTTACAGAGTTGCATATTTTGGGACTCATGTATCAAGCGTACACTATTAGAGCCTTTTATCTTCACTTTACCAGATTAGGCTTGGCTTTTGTTATGTGTGTAACTACCCCCAACAGTGGCTGTTTTATTCAGTTGCTCAACCCATTGCTTTTTTTATTCTACCTTCCAGATACGTCGAATGCTGCCCAGCTCCTCCCATCAGCATGGCTGAAGAGGCGGCTGTTTCTAAAGCAGCTTCCATCATCACCCATTCCAAAAGGCCACTTGTAATTATAGGCAAAGGTAATCTTTTAGTTATGCCATCGCTTGTAAAATACAGGGGCTAGAGTGTTTCCTTGCATTGCTTGCTGTGTAGAATTTTCAAAAAAGCATTTTCCCCCCTTACTTTAGGAGTGAAAACCTGCTGAGGGGGGATTCTGGAGCAGGGGACAGATACGATGGCATTTTAAAATTTATCCCATTTTTAAAATGTAGAGTAAATAGTAACTGAAAATGGATTTGTTCAGAAAAAGAACTACCTCATGAGCAGCACACCTTGCTTTCTAGAATGAAATGTTTTCCGATGCAGTACGGAAGAAGATAAGAACAACCTTGCTGGAACAGGCCACAGTCCATCCAGTCCAGCGTTCTATCCCACGCAGTGGCTCACCATTTGCTTCAGGGTATTTATTCCCAAGCAGATGTCTTTACCTGCTTACGATTCCCTGCAAACGGCATTGAGAGATATCCTGTCTATCTCTCCAACCCAGAGGTTGTCCTTAGGCATCCATAATGATAGCCATTGATACCCTTGTTCTCCAAGAACTTGTCCAATCCTTTCTTAAAGCTGTCAAGGCTGTCACCACTTCTTTGGGCAGCGAGTTCCACAGACCAGTGATCCTCTGGGCGAAAAAGTACTTTCTCTTATGTGTTTGACATCCAGCACTCAAAACTTTCATGGAGTGCCCCCTAGTTCCAGTGTTGTCTGATAGGGGAAACAGTTTTCCTTATCTACTTTGTCCATACCGTGTATGATTTTATAAACTTCATCAAGTGATCTCTGATACTTGCTCTTGTTAGCTGAATTGTTTTCCTCGTGGATGTGCTTTTTTATATAAAAATGTGCATATTAATTAAAAATGTAAAACTGATCACATGTACTATTCTCTGCTTCTTCGGTTGGGGGGGGCATTCTGGGACCGGACAGCCTGCCCAAGGCTACCCAGGCTGGCTCTTCCAGGATGCTCAGTGGGAAGCTGAACTCCCAAATCTTTCGGTGGTGTGATTTTATTATGACACTGAATAGCTGTTAGCAAGAGCATTATCCGTGTAGTTGTTCAAAGGGTTTTGTGGCGTGTTGAAAAAGGGTCAAGGTATCTCTTGTGGCAGTGGTGGGTATTTTCCTTAGGTGCTGCCTATTCGCGTGCTGAAAATAGCATCAGAAAGTTGGTGGACCAGTGTGGCCTTCCGTTTTTGCCTACACCAATGGGGAAGGGAGTTGTTCCCGACAACCATCCATACTGCGTAGCTGCAGCCAGATCTAGGTAAATAAACAAATCAAGGCTTCCCCTCCTGTCTCTTAACACTAAAATTAAAGCATATAACATTCCTGGAAAATTCATCCTCAGTGAACCCTTGCCGTAACACAAAATTTTTCCTGAGAATAAGGCCAGGCAGACTACAACATCCAAATTGAATTCTTCCATCTTAGATTCCATAGTACAAGCAGAAGGTTTATTTAAATGGATGCAGATATGTTTTGGACATACAAGTGGTACCTTGTATAAAGGAATTGATTCATTCCAAATGAAATTCTGCTAAGCAAATTTTCCTTTATACAAATTTCCCATAGGAATGCAAAACGGAGTAATCCCTAATCGCGGCCATTTTTATGTTGTACGGATTTGCCCCATAGGCAATTCTGCTAAGCAAATTTCTCCTATCTCCGGAACTTTATGTTGTACAGATTTTATGTTATACAAACCGTTTGTTATACGAGGGTCCACTGTACTTGCAAGTATGAATCAGGACATGTGTATGCTTAGTATCCTGTTGTCAGCTATGAAATCATGTCTCCTTGCTTCTCTTTTTGTGGTGTTTTCCCTAAAGCTCCACATATTTCCTACCTTTCATAGTCATGGGAATGAGAATGTGGGATATACACGCACAGTGAGTGCAGAATACAGGTTCCGGGTCACCTCTTCTTTCATTTCTATAAAACATTAAGTGGATGCAAATCTTCTAGAAATTATGCAAGGTACCGAGAGGCCAGCAGGGGTAGTTGAATGTGATTTCTGAGGCTTTGAACAGAGTTACAGTGCAATGCAGTTTCTTGGGAAGGAAAAAGAGAGAATATATGCCATCCTTGCTGCAATGTAGACATCAAATTTTAATGATCCATAAATGTGCCACTAGTTTTTCAGGGTTAATTCTTCCCTTTGCCTGAATACTTCACTGCTTCAATTACACATGAAAATCAGAAATGTTGAATTATCGTAATTATGCAACAATTAAATGATTACTGCCAATTATCTTAATAATGATGTGGTGAGGATGATATTGATGTTAGAGGGGCATACTGTGTTGGACATTTCATATACACTTGTCATTTCTTGAGGGCAGGAATGAGGCTTGGGTGTCTCCTGTAAACTGTCAATGAAGGCCAAATCCAAGGAGAAGACAAGGAACTGTAGGCTACAGCCAATGTTTTACAGCAGGCACATCCAAAGTCAGGCCTGGGGGCCAAATGTGGCCCATTTACAAATTTCAAGCGGCCCCACAGCCTCTTCTCCCCGTTGGCTCAGCCTGTCATGCATCCCCACCAGCTGGCCCCTCCCGTTACCAGATGGAGATGTCAGCTTGTAGTCTTATGGTTTGCCTGCCCTCCCTGCCTCCGTCCGTCCACCCACCACCACCTGCCCAGCAAACCCGCCCCCGGCTCCGTTGCTGCAGCATCCTCCCCGCTTCCGTGCATGTTATAGAGACTTGTCCAAAGTCCGGCCCGGGGGCCAAATACAGCTGAATGGCCGGCCCCCACACATTTTCACCTCACCAAATCTGGCCCTCCTTGCAAAAAGTTTGGACACCCCTGTTTTATAGGAATAAAAAGAAGCAAAATTGAGTCAGCTTTACTGATGAAAAATTCTAGTTTTTCAAGTCTGTTTTGAAAAACAAATTAGGTATGATGCACATAAGAGTAATCACCACCTTGAATTATTTATTAATGCTTTTATCTGTTAGGGCACTGCAAGGGGCCGATGTAATCCTATTACTTGGCGCCAGGCTCAACTGGATTTTGCATTTTGGACTTCCTCCGAGGTTTCGTCCAGATGTGAAAATCATCCAGGTATTGAAAGTGAGAGCTTGGAGGGATAGTTGATTGGAGTTGGAGCGCCCAACTGCGGAGCTTGGGGTCAGGCGTTTGATTTCCCCTTCGTGCCTTGAAGGGTGGGGGGAACAGGCTCTATTGGGCTGCGGCCAGCTGCACAATCAGCAAGTACCCACTAAAGAAGGCATTGGTGAACTGATTCCCGAGTAATCCAGGAAAATGTCACAATGAATTAGAACCAACTTGGCAATGTCCAAGTTTCGTATTTAGTATACAGAGAGTGCTAAAAGAAGTAAGGGGAGTGTAAAAAAATGCAACCCAAAAATATACATTGTGATTAAGAAAATGTTTGAATAGTAGCATACTAAAAAATCTCTTTCCTAGCATTATATAATTATTATTGTACAATTGGAATTGAAACTCTTAGTGGATTATACGTATTATAGTTTGACCTCACTCTTAATCAGAGAAGCTATGGGGTAAGGTGCATTTTTGCTTTACCTCTGAATCAGCTTAAGGGGCTGCATTTTAGCCAGTAAATTGCCCTGCCCTACCCATTGTCACATGTAGCTAAATTAGGGTTTGGGTCAAGGGCAGCCCATCTCTCTCCATCACTTAACACACTCTTGGTTCCCCCCTGGCTCTCTAAACAGCTAATTTGTAACTTTTCTCAACTTTCTGTTTGGAATTAGAAACTATTTCACCCAGCATGACAGTTATTTTAAGAGAGTTGTAAATCTAGGCAAAACACTGGGAAAAGCAGAAACTGGCTAAGAAGTATTGAATACAAACAAGTTGTGATAGTTCCTTGCTCTGAACAGAAAAGAAATGTGAAGCTCTAATTCTAAGACAGAAAAACTACAGCACATGGATTGCAACATCCCATAATTAAGCCTACCTCACTATTTTTTTTAATGTGACAGGTAGACATTTGTGCAGAAGAGTTGGGGAATAATGTGAAACCGGTTGCAGCCTTACTGGGTGATGTAAGAACAGTATCAGAGCAGGTAATGTAAGAAATCCATCTTGGGAAGATGCCTTCTTCAGTTTGATTGGGGATGCGCCAGTAATGGTGGGCAACCTATGACCCCTGTGGATCACATGCAACCTCTCATCCCCATGAAGCTTCAATCTTTTAAAAATACAAGTCCCTTTATACCCTCTAGAATTAATGCGGGCAATTCTGCTATGTTTTGAGAAGTCTCCGGTACTTCTCTGTTTCCTCCACAAACCAGGTTTTTAAAGTCAACCATTACAGTCATTTCTCTAATTAATTATAAGTAAAAACAGAATAAAAATTAAAGAACAAATAAAAAACACAAAAACATGGTGGCACCTTAAAGGCTAACTGTTATATGTTAATGTGAGCTTGAGAAGAGAGAAATATAGCATGACAAGCACTTATGCATGAAATCAAAACCCAAAGATTGTTCTTGGTTGGTTTGGTTGGTTGGTTGGTTAAGTAAGCCAAGTGGGTATTTAACAGTCGGGTGGTAGGCCGTTTGATATAGTGTATGTGTATATTCATTGAAGCTAGTGCTGTAAAGCAGGGGTCCCCAACCCCGGGCCATGGACTGCTCCCAGTCTGTGGCCTGTTGGGAATCAGCTTGCACTGTGCTACGTTAATAAGAGTGTGAAGGCCCATAAAGCTCCTTCACTGGGCCGCAAGGTTTCCTCTAAGGTGCACACCTGAGAGGGTGCACATGCTTCTCCCCACTTCCTTATGGAGTTTTTCCTCCCCGTATATCCTTACAACCATTTTTGTTTTGGTTGCGACAGAACCAGGACGGGGGGAGGGGGGAGTTACTCATGCATGCGTGAAAAAAATTAGACTCATCACCCAACCACCCCCCTCTCCTGCAGGTTTTGGGGGGGGATTGTCCTCCACAAAACTGGATGACCACAAGAGCAAGATGGCAATGAGTTAAGACTTCCTTTTTAGTGTGGATCTGTTGATGAGGAAAATATATTGCAAGATACATTACAGCACAATTATGGTAGTTTGCATTTTTGTAGTGCCTTCAGCTACAAAATATGAACAAAACTAGACTCTAAAGCCATATGTCATGGATTCTGCTCACACATGTTAATAAAGGTGCAAATCCCAGGAATAGCCGTTTAGGAGGGTGAAGGAAGCACCCTGCAATTCTATCTTTAATGTGCTGCTATGCTCTTAGCTTTTAGATCAGCTGAACAAAAGAGTTTGGAAATATCCCTCAGATACAGACTGGTGGAAAGATCTACGGGTAAAAATGCAGACCAACGAGGAGACATCTAAGGTACTGGTGGCAATATTCTCCTAGCCGTGGGATGCTCTGAATTCTCTTATAGACTGTATTATCTTTTGATTAGATTGCAGTTCAATGTTCCAAAACACTTTTGGGATGTATGCAAATGAGAGGTGGTATAGAAATATTTATAATAACAATATCAACGAATGGTACATCTAGGTTGTTTCTAAGTTAATAATCAAAAGTATTGTGATAATATGTTAATTTCTTTCTCTTTTTAAAACTTAGTTTTCTTTCCCTTTTAATCAGTGCCTAACACCTATCTTCCACAAATGACTCAGTCTTTTACAATTAATCATGCTTTCTCCATCTTTACATTGATTGGGGCAGATCTTAACAAGGTCCATGCATTTGCTTTTTCCATTAAGGCACTGTCAATGCAAAAGCAGTTGCCCATGAATTACTATACAGTGTTCCACCACATCAGAGAACATCTGCCAAAGGACTGTCTTCTGATTAGTGAGGGGGCAAATACTATGGACATAGGGCGCACCATGCTTCCAAACTACTATCCACGCCACAGGTAATGTATTGATGTCTTCTGTGTTATTGTTTGTTCTGTTTGCATATTGCAAAAAAAATAAATGGCAACTTATTTTTTTATCTCATTACTTCTAGAGTCCTGCAAACAGGAATAACAGCTTCCTTTTCCCCCTCTGACAGGCTTGATGCAGGGACCTTTGGAACAATGGGCGTTGGGCTAGGTTTTGCAATAGCAGCTGCTATGGTTGCTAAAGATTCCAACCCCCAGCAGCAAGTAGTTTGTATTGAAGGGGACAGTGCCTTTGGATTCTCTGGCATGGAAGTGGAGACGATGTGCAGGTAAAACCTTTGCTGGGTCCAGCTTCTTAGAAATCTCAGTAGCAAGCAAAGCATGTGTTGATGCTTGGTGAAAGGACCAGAGGTAAGCAGGAGCCCTCAGAACACTGAGTGCCTGAAAATGTGCTCCTCCTTGTTTATCCCTGCAGGTATAACTTGCCAGTCATTATAATTGTAGTCAACAACAACGGGATATATAGTGGTTTGGATGCAGATACCTGGAAGGAGATGCTGAAGCTTGGGCAGCCTTCTATATGGTGAGTCCTTCTATGCTGGGCTTTGTTGTTCCATTCATTTGCAACATTTCTGCTCTCCCCAATGGGCAGTTTTCCTTCCACAACCTTGTCTAGCTTATTCTAGATTTTGACTACTGAGATGATAGTCCAGCGTAAAATGTCGTTGTTACCGTGTGCCATGAGAAGGCCCACTATAATGAAGAGTAATTATGGTTTTGGTCAGGATCTTTTAACAGGCATTCATTCATTCATTCATTCATTCATTCATTCATTCATTCATTCATTTAACATATATACTATTCCATTAGCGCAAGCACTACTCCAGGCAGTTTACACAAGATAACTTCAACTGAAGTTTCTGGAAGCCAAGAGTGACTATGTTCTGTATTCCTAGCAAGTAGAACATCCCCAGCAGCACCATATAAACATTGCAGCAGTCAGCATCCATTCTGTTTTCAAATGCTTGTATTAGGCTCAGAGCCATGGATAATGCTGACGGGCCTTGCAAGAGAACAAAGAGAAAGAGGTGGTTTTCACATGATGGCATAGATGTTCAGAAGTAGAGAAAACTATGTATGGGTACAAATACATGCCACACATCTGCCATAATTCTCCTAATATGCTGCTAGATATTTTCTATTGCTTTTTAGTTTCCAATAGTGAAAAATGAAACTTGAAGGTCAGTGCTTTTTTCTTTTAAGAAAGAAGTATTTGAGGTTTCTCTCTAGAATAGATCCTCCAGCAGGAAGGAGATCAAAAAAAGCCCTGTTACTTTACTGCTGGGACTCTCTCTCCTGGGTTAAATCCTGTCCTTGATTAACATCTGAAAGGGCATAAGCTTCAAGCACTATACTTATTTTTGCAATGAAATGAAGACCCAGAAAACTGAGTTACTGGGTGTGACATTAAGCAAGCCTCCAAAACAACTTTCTATTGTCTCTCCCTGCTTCCTTCGGACTCTTAATGCCATGCATCAATTGAGCCCGTTTTCTACTTCATTTTAGTGTTCCCCCGGTTTCTCTGTTGCCAAATGCTCACTATGAGCAGATTGTATCTGCATTTGGTGGCAAAGGGTACTTTGTACAAACACCAGAAGAACTGCAAGCTGCCCTGAAAACAAGCCTGGCAGAAAAACACATGCCCTCCATTATAAACGTCATGATTGATCCACAATCAGACAGGAAGAAACAAGTGAGTACATCAGTTTGTAAACAACCATCCACATCCTATGTCGGGGCAGAACAACTTGTTAATAGCGATATATCTTTGGATAGCTATATTAGTGTTAGATTACAGTATTTAAAGCACCATTTTAGTAAGCTACTGCATGATCCTTCAGATTCTGTGGAATCCCTGGAAGGCTCTCAAAAGTAGATTGTTAATTGATTACCTTGATTATTAAACTGATAGTATGGGATAGTATATAATAGGAGAACAAAGAAGGCATGTTTATAAATGTTTTCCTTAGTCTCCATAAAAGAAGACAACCTTGTTTTTTGAATTGTGGTTCTAGTTGTGTATGGATTTTTACTTTGCTACCTTACACTCTGTGGGCTCAGCATACGCAGATATACTGTGATTTCTTATATCAACCTCAGACATGCCTCCTAACCCTCCCCCCCCCCCAAGGCAATAACCATTTCAGGTTACCATATGCAGTACCGTACTGTAGGGATGCACAGGAGTTTGAGACTGGTTACAGCAAAGAAAATTGCAGATGCATGGAGAGGAGAGATTAAGACTTGCGTTGAAGAAACTCTGGGAGGTGGAGGAAGAGTCTTATTGATTGACAAGGCTATCTAGTATTAAGTGAACAAATACCTAGGTTCCTCTGCCTAAATTTCCCATATATCTGTAGAGCTACATGCCATAAATCCTTTCTAAGCTTACTGCTTATCCTTACTGCTTCCGTGTAGCCAAAAATGCCCTCTTGTTTCTCCAACAGTCTAAGGTCAGCTTTCTCCATCTCCTGAATTCACTTGCACAGAATCTTGTGCTTTTGGATCTTGGAAGATGATATCGTACTACTAATTTGCTCTTCATGTTATTCAAAAAGGAAGAGAAATGTAGACTTCAGTTGTTTATTTGGTGTTTTTTATCTTTTAATTCCCATTATTTTCTCTTATCGGGTGTTGCATGTGTCCTGAGATGGTTTGGGCATCCATTCCTTACAACGCTCCATGTTATATTGGAAATCACTGTCGTCTTTTTATTCTGATGAAACGCTAAGAGTCTTGCTGTATCTCCCACATTTATTTTTTATTTTTTTATTGCTGGGGAAAATGAAACTCACTGTTTTATGATTCTTGTCACTCTTTGCTTTTGCACAATGTCTTCTTTCTCGATACTGAGTATTCCTTATCTTTTTCATTTCTAGGATTTCCACTGGCTGACCAGGTCCAACATGTAGCAGAAGGGACACAAACTGGAAACCACGAAGCAAAGCTCATGGGGGAAAATGTTTTAAATGGACTTGTGAGGTTCACACTACGATTGACATGTTTGCCTTTCATATAATATAAAAGGAAGTTTGTGCCGTATTTTTTAAAAAGCCTTTAAGGTGCCACGAGATTATTTGTTTTGCTGAAAGAAGCCGATAAAACTGGGCCTCTGAAAAATGTGAACTAGTTTTAGTAATGTTAACATGACATATTCTAATGGACAACAATAAAGTGAAAACTATGCCTGGCTCTTCCCACCCATCCTTTCCCTGGTCTGTCATCTACCATTCACCATAGACTTTGCCCCATCTGTATAAAGGAAGTTTGGTTGCTACTTGAGATGATTAGCACAAGTACTGCTGCTCCCCTCCTCCATGCTCAAACAGCCACTCGCCCAGTCCAGTGTACTAGCTTCCTGTACCTCCTCAACTGATCTTCCACTCCCAGCTAAGCTCGGGCTTCTGTGTCCTGCCCACTTGGCTGCTGTGTCCTAGCAGGGAGTGGAAGATAAAAGCTCCTGCCTTTACAAACGGGAACAAGCCAGTTCGTGCCCATCTCTAGTAGCTGCCATAAGGTTACACGATGCAATTGTTTTTCTGGTAAGGGAATCTAGCATGAGGCACTGCTGTGAATGTAAGCTTTGTTGCCATGTTTAAGTCCTTCACTAACATCTTGAATAGGAAAATAGTGTGTCCTTTGCTATCCTAAAGAGAAGCTTGGTCATCTACAGCCACCTCCCCACAAAAGACAAGTATGTGCGGACTATCTTTCATTTATTTAAGTCAGTGACTGCTAGAACATGCAAATATTTACTTCATATTCCCAACATGATCAAGTAATTAGAATACCCTCATTGATTATCTAGAGCCCTGACAAATATAGTGGACATGTAGAAAGTACTGAGAAGCCCAATAGAGATATTGAGCAGCAGGCCTAGGGATGGGCCTACTGGTCCCGAAATGACCTGCGCGAGTCCAGGTGGTGTTCCGAAGCCTCCAACACACGCGCAGCCAATGTCTTAACTTTCTTTGCACCGGCACGGAGCTCAGCTCCAATGAATAAACAGGCTGCAACGTCATCTTTGCTGCTTCATGGTGCTGGCCAATCATACAGGGATGTTTGATGATGCCTGTCCCTGCACAGCTCCTGATTGGCCGGCACCACGAAGCAGCAAAGATGACATCGCAGCCTGATTCCTGTTGGGAGTTTAACCCCACACAAACCCAGAGAAAGTCAGATATTGGCTGTGTGTGTGTTGGAGGCTTTGGAACACCACCTGGGCTCCTTCGGGTCATTTCGAAACCTAATTTGCATGCAAAGAGCAGGTCATTAATAGCAATTTACAACCAAGATGATGCTGTTGCCCTTATGCAAGTGTGAATTACAGTTAAGATTCCAACCATTCTCTCTTTCCTTCTCTCTTTTTCTCCCATTCCAATCTTACCCATTCTTGGCCCATATGACTGTTATTCTTGGATCAATTATTTCACTTTTTGTAGTAAACCATGTAATTCAAATATCCTACCCCTGGTCTGTAGCCCTCATGCTTTTTCCCCAGTTGGTATCATAGCATTCTATAGCTTTTTGTAACCAGGTAGTACATATTCTATTTAGGAACATGAGTTTGAAGTTATTATATATGCAGAAAAGGTCACCACCTGCCTAGCATTCATTTATGGTCCTGTGGCTGAGCCATTGTGATTGACATTACCTGAATGGCTCTTTAAAAACCCTGAAATATACACATAACCTATTTGAAGTTGTTTTTATTAAATGCCATGAAGTAATATACAGTAATAGTAAAGAAGTCCCCCCCCTTTTTTTTTTTTTTGCATTTTTGTCAATAAGCACAGATTTAGATACAATTGCACTTTAGGACTTTTGATAAATCCACGGTTCTGGGAACACAAATTGCTCCCCTGCTCCCATTTTGTGTCTTACATTCCTGCTATGCTTTTGCACAATCTGAAAATGACAGCCCCAGTATAAAGAAAAAGAGCATTCTCTCTCAAAAAGTTTTAAGTAAAAAAAAATGCTAGTTTTCTTATGTCTTTTGCTCAGTCAGGAATTAATGTTTGCCGTTCAGTTTTGCTCTGGCAGCACATTGAAGCTGCATTGATTCCAGTGGATGAGGGAAGTTCTAGTTTGGTTTTCTGAGTGGGATTTAAAAATCTCTTCACACCACCTGGTTGATTCACTAGCATTGCCAATTATGAGAGGCGTAATGTCACAGCTCTTGAAATGTATAAACACTGGGACATTCTCCCCATCCTGTCCCCTGATCACTTCATTCTCACACACCTTTTCTTTTCGGGCACGCCTTTCAACTCCTAGTGAAATATTGCAGCAAGAGGGAACATTGACCCTATAGAATGTTGTTGTTGGACTGCAACTTCTACATCCTTTACCACAGGGATGGGAAATCTTTGGGACTACAGCTCTCAGACTTCCAAGCCTATGTTGTCAATGATAAAGGACTGTGGGAGTTGTGGTCCAAAACATCTGAATGGCTGAAGGTCCCCCATCCCTGCTTGACCATAAACGTTTGTGCTGGCTAGAGCTAATGAGACTGCAACATCTGGAGGGGCACATATTCCCTACCTCAGAAATAAAGCTTCCTTACAGGCACTAAGGTCATTTACAGTAAAAGAGACATAGGCTCTGTACAGAGGTTATTGGGATGTAACAAGTGATGATGTTATGTACCGAATTCATCAAAGAATTTTTCATTTTGTAGTGAATTGGACATACTTGAATCTACAAAACTGCTGCAAAGGTTTTAAGTGTTTATATATGCCTGAAATCCAAACTTTCCTAAAATCAGTGTTCTGTGTAATAATACATGTGGTTAAATGTTTGTTTAATGCAGCAGTAATATCACCAGAGGGCACCCTCCATTCATGATTCTGGTTCACAATTATGTAAAGTCTATTTAAAGTCTGATTTCATTTTAAATGGAAAGTTTCAGGGCTGTGTTTTTTAAAACGAAGATGAATTCCCACAAAAATCTTTGAAAATATTCTAGCAAGATGGCAAAATAATGGAACAATTTTACTTTTTGCACACCAAATAAAGAATTCTATATCCTGAAGTTTCCTGTGTCAGTCATTACAAAAGTAACTAAGTGAATATGAAATTAGTTATACATGACAATAGCTTACTTAACTACTCTACTCCCTCTTTAGGGACATGCTCCAGACAAACAATGTAATGGCATCTAAAGAGATGGAAGCAATTCCACATACTTCAGATACAGCCAATTTAAATGAGGTTTTTGATCCTGCCAGGTCTTATTTTCACCTGTGTCTATGTTCAGAAAGACTACCAAGACCACATAGTGATATTTTTCTGTTTATTTCCCCCTCTTAACTTTTTTTGCCAGCTCCAAGCCTGCTCTACAGCGCTTGGGGCTCATAAAAAAAAATCAACAACAACAAAACAAAAACACCACTCCTTTCCTGCACCTGGTGGGCTGGGTAAATTTTTTTTTTTATTTATTTAATTTATTTATTTATTTATTTATTTATTTATTTATTTATTTATTATTGCTGAGCCCCAAACACCCATCAGCTGTAGTGTGGGCTTGAGGCTGGCAAAAAAATGTTTAAAAAATCCATCCTCCCCCCCCCACCCCATTTGGTTGAGGAAAAGGAGAAATATTTTTCTGAGCCCCAAGCTAGCTACAGTTGTTAAGCGCTTGGGGCTCTGCAAAAAACAAACAAACAAACAACAAACAAACAAACAAAAACCCTTCCTAATGATCTGGCTGATGATCCGTTTGAAGCCCTGATGGAGAGGTGGTATGAGGATGCCACCCAGGCCATTGACCGGATCACTCCCAAGCGTCTTCTCTCTTGTGGAGCTCACGCCTCACCGTGGTTCACAGCTGAGTTGAGAGAGATGAAGCAAAAACGCAGAAGACATGAGAGCTGCTGTTTGTAAACTGACCAGGCAGTATGTTTGGGCAGTCAGGGAGGCTAAAAGATCTTACGGCTCCCTGAGAATTGGTGTGGCCTTGAGCCGCCAGGCGGTCACCAACCCTGGTCAGTCTGGGCCTCCTCCTGGTGATTTCAGTAGTGAGTCATTTGCATCCTTTTTTTAGATCCAAAATTGAGGCCATCCGAGCCAGTCTAGACTCTGGTTGTTCTAGCCTCCCCTCAACTATCCTGAGCGCTGCACCCCCTCGATCTCCTTGTCTGGTTTTGTTTGGGCCTGTATCATCAGCTGAGGCCTCCAGGATGCTGGCCCATTGCAGCCCAGTGCCTTCCCCCTTTGACCCTTGGGGTCCATCCTCCTAGCTAATTAAATCTGCTGAAGGGAGCATGCCAGAGTGGGCTTCTGTTATTTCCACTGCATCCTTCAGGGAAGAGTTTTTTCCCCTCTCACCTGAAAGAGAAAGTGGTGAAGCCCACTTTAAAGAAATCTGGCTTGGCACCAGATGATTTGGCCAACTACCCTCCGATTAACTCTTAGCTGGCTCCAGTCCTTCCTTGGTGGCCATTCCCAGCAGTTTAAGTTGGGGGAAGAGTTGTCAGCTCCCTGGACACAGATCTCCCCCATGCAGTTCAACTCCTATATGAGGCTGCTGGCTGAGGTCATTAGGGGATTTAGAGTTTGCTGTCATCGTACACTGATGACACACAACTCTATCTCTCCTTTACCACCTCTGCAGCAGAGGGGGTGCAAACCCTCGACTCCTGCCTAGATGTCATCATCACCAACGTTCTGTTCTTCAGGGCATCCTCTTCTAGGTATGGTGGCCCTCTCCCCAGTCTGGAGGGTATACCCTTCAGCTGGTGAATAGAGTGAGGAATTTGTGCATGGTCTTGGATTTGGCTTTATCCCTGGAAGCCCAGGTGATAGCCATCTCCAAGTCCACCTTTTTCCATCTTAGGCAGAGCGTCTAGCTTTGCCCGTACCTGAGCAAGCCCTCTTTGAGAACAGTTGTACAGTCGCTCATGATCTTGAGGATAAATTATTGTGACGTTTTCTATGTGGGGTGGCTCTTGACCCTTATTCACAGACTGCAGCGGGTACAAAATGCAGCAGCCAGACTGGTGGTGGGCATGGGCAGATATGATCTCATCACCCCAGTTCTGGCTCACTTGGATTGGTTGCCCATTGCCTCCCGAATAAGGTTCAATGTACTGGTTTTGATTTACAAAACCTCCATGGCTTGGGATCTGAACACCTGGCAGAGCAGATTTCCCAGAGGTCAACTGAGGCCTGACCCACCAGAATATTGCAGGCATTCTCACTTCAGGTGGCCACGCCTAGGGAGGGCTGGAAATCGATCACTCAAAACCGGGCCTTCTCTGTGGCTGGCCCTATGCTTTGGAACAATCTGCCCAGTGAGATTTGCCTAGCACAGTCCCTGCTGGCCTTCAAAAAAGCTCTTAAGACCTTGCTTTTTAGAGAGGCAGTTGGCGACCATTAGTTGTTGTTTTCTTGCCCTGCCACTGTCTTGACCAATTTTTATTTTGGTTTTCTTTTGTTTTTGCTTTGCTTTGTTTTTTATTATTAGCTTTGTTTCTGATGATGATGTAATGACACTCAATACTTTGTTTTATTGATACAGTATATGTGATTGTTGTAAACTGCCTGGGGTTCCACCTGGAAGATGGGCAGTATAAAAACAAACAAATAAATAAATAAATAAAATGAAGCTGAGGAAGCTGATCCAAAATGCCACTTGAACTGAATATCTGCGAAGATTCTCAGTTATCCAGGTGGGTTTATCTGGAAGTTGAATCATGGCAACTGAATTTCTTTTTTTGAGAAATTGAAATGTTACATTGCTTCGTCAATCTGAGTTAACTATAAAGTGAACGATGAAATGGAGGACTCGCAACTAGCTTTCCACGGACTGACAAAGCTGTTTGGATGAGCAACGAAACATTTCAATCTCTAAAGAAATGAAGTCCAGTTGCCATGACTCAACTTCCAGACTTGAACCAAATGCTTAAATTTATGGGATCAGAACTCCCATCTGGTAGGATGGACAATACTGAATGTACCCTCCTAAAATGCTTTTCAGGCAAAAGCACGGTGATGACTCTTTGTACACAGGTGTATTGTACAAGCAGTCATATCATTTTTAGATCCTTCTGCCTGGGAAAGCAATGGAAGCATTTGCAATGTCTTTTCTAAGCACTGAGCTCTGCATTGCCTTAGCCTGATTTGCTGCAGCAGACAGGGCAGATAAGAAATGCAGGCCACCAAAAAGGCCAGGGTTTTCTATACCTGTTTTACTTCAGCTGGTTGGTATTAGAGTAAAGAAAGGGTTCTCAGATTAAAAACCAAGCTAAATGAAGAAACAAACTTTGTTTTCTGCAGTCCTGAAAATTTTTGGAAATACCTGGAAAAGATTTAGTTAAGTGTTGAGCATAAGGAAATATTGACAAACCTTATTAGGTACATGACAGTCCCTAAAGGAACCACTCATATTTATTTTTAAAGAGCCAGGAATTTAAGAGAAGTTCTAGTCAGGAGTAGAAAAACATCTGCATATAGTGTGGTAGACACTATAGCACCCTTGCAAATTTTTTGCTGGAGAAAATGAGTCTACAGCAAATATTTGCCAATAGCTTAAGGGTAAATCAGAGAATAAATCCATTGCACCAATTGCTAGCAAAAAAGTCAACACTTAGAGAAATCCCACTGAGCATAATCCAGTTGGTACTTGTAATTACAAAATGGCAGAGTTGAAGTTATGTCAACTAACGGAAATATACTTTGAAACATGCTAGCACTACCAAAACTCATGTGATACACAGTATCCACTGGCATCAAATTTTACAGTAGAAAACCTTAAAGAGCTATTGGATAATTGGTGAACACCTGTGGGATATTAGAAATGGAAATGCTAGTACTGTACAAAATTTCAAACAGAAAGAAAACACCAAACACACAGGGGTAGATGTGAACCGTTCTGGGCAATCAAAGCAGGGATAATGAAAGGGCTAACAGCTGGGTCATCGTGGCCTTTGTTTCCTAGCCGCTCTCACCCGCCAGCCCTCCCCTTGAGGAGAATGAGATTATCTGGTCACATAAGATAATTTTTGGCCACCATTTTGATTGGCCTTGAGCGGCAGTGTGTTTTTGCCCATCCCATTCTCTTCTCTATGGGGCTCACCTGACTATCACTGGTCACACTTGGCGGTAAGGGCAAGGGGTGGAAAGTCTCTTAGGGGAATAGTAGGTAATAGTGCTTAGTACAAGGACATCCCTTAAAATCTCACATTAGGCATAGAAATAGATAGGACAGCAAATAGTGATTTATGATCCTTCATGGGAAGCTTGGGGAAGGACTGCTGGCAACTCTATTGCTGGGGGGGGGGTTTACTATCCCACGGGTTAATACCCTAGTTTTGTAATGGGCAAACCCCTCAGTGCCACTTGCCCTTTCAGGTCCCCCCGTTTAGGACTCAACAGTAGGACGAATAGTCCAATAAAATATTAATAAAAGTATGGCCCATTGTTAATCCCAAAACATGTCTCATCTCTTTATTTCGGGCTGGGTGGACAAGGGCTTTTTGTGAGGAGAAAGATGACTATCACCATTGATAAGTTCAGAAGTGATGTAAAGGCTGCATCTGGCTAATAAATTACTTTCTCTATGCCATCACTTGCACAGATACAGCTTGTGTGGGGGGAAAACGTAGTGGGGAGTGGTTATGTGAACCAGCTATGAAACTTGGCTGAGATTTACACTTAGCCTTTCAGGCTGATCAAAAGATTATGAGGAGTGGCAGACATTTGTTTATGTAGGTAGGGTCCATTCCACAGAAAGCCTTGGCCAGCTTGAAGTTCATGATAGCGTATATCCAATGGCAACCAAAATAGTTAATTGTAGGCTCCTATGGTCACACTCCAACATATAGTCAAATACATTTAGGTCCAGACTCATGTGTGCAGTGGTCATAGCTTCTGGCCATTGTACAGGTCTCTGACCACCGAGCTCAGTAGCCTTGATTCAGATGAGATGCCACGGATGAATGGAAGCAGTATGATGGAACAGTATAGGGAATGTGAAATAACAGAAGAAGAAAATGAGACCATGATGATTCAGTAACACCTTGTTTTAAAATGTGAGGCCACAACTTTGAGCCACCCACACAATTTCTAGGACTGGCTTCTTCCCTGAAACATCCACAAAATAAGCTGGAAGGAGGCAAAGTTTATGCTTTATGCAGCAGGATTTCAGCATCATGCACCAGAAGAAAAGAAATTAAAAAAAGACCCATCTCCCTAACAATTTAGTTAAGATATTCATAACAGTAATATCACCTCAACCTTTAAGGCAAATGGTGGAACTGTAAGATTTCTGGAACTATATGCGCATGGTCTTGGGGAGGATCATCTGTGTTCCAAAAATCCATCTCCAATTGATTTTGGAAAGATTGATTTTAATATTCTGCAAATTTTAAAAAGAAAATATAAATTTTCTTGTCTTTGCTTATTAGATCCTTTTTTATTTTTTTCTCCTTTTCTGTACTGCTTACATATATTTGCAGATATAATTAATTAATTAACTTTTAATTGAATTGCTGCCAGTTGTGGACCAAAAATAATAATTAAAAGTTCACACATTCAACTCAAACACAAGACTCTTCAATATGCTTAGTCATTTCCACCCTTTCACAGGTCACCACTAGTTTTGAAAGTGTTGTGTGTTTTTTTACACACAAATCATTAGCATGATATAAGATATTAAGAGGGTGGGGCTAACTACTCCAGGCTAAATCTCTTCTGGAAAACAAAACTTATAAAGAACATTCCGGGGTCTAATCCAGACATAGCCAATGGGTGTCTCTCAGGGTCATTTTGGCCTCCCTTGTAACTTGACTGATTGGAGTTACCCATTTTCCAAAAACAAACATTTCCCAGGTTGCCTTTTAAAAATTTTAGTTATACTCCTCAGAGGTTTTGGATATCATTTTCCCAGTATTTCAGTGGAGGAGCCCTGATAGGCACCAAGGAGCTTACAGCTCAAATCAATTCAGCAAGCAAATCCTAAAGTGTTGTTTTGGACACATTCCAACCTATGTGTCTATGAAATTGTTGTTTTATCCTAGCAGTTAATGCCTTGTACAACTTTTATGCTGTTACCCATAAAGAAGTTTTGGTAGGAAGGAAAAAGGATGAAGGAAGCAGTGAAAAAATAGGGGAGGGATAAAATCAGAGAATGATATATTAAATTCTAGCATCATCTAAATTCTAGGGCAGGATGATGTTGGAAAGATAAAAGCTGCCTCTAAACCACTAAGAGAGGGAATCAAACTAGATGTTATGCTTCACGTGAACTGTACTGTATTTAGAAAAGATGGTTTTTCAAGTGATGAAAACATTTATTTGCCATAGTACTGCATATGCTTTTTCTCACTTCTTTATTTTTCATTTGGAGTCCTCTGTTTTGTAATTTGTGAGGATGGTTGCTGGCTGAGCCATGCATTTCTTTCATTGGCCAGATTCCTGATGGTACAAAATTACATGGCGGAAGCTGATGTTATCAGCTAGCACTAGTACCAGTTAATAAAAACTAATTAAAAGCTTTCTGTGTCCTTGTTTTAGGTTCTGAGACTTCCCATGAATCCGTTTTGGCCTGGGAAAGAGGTGGTGGGGGGGTAGATTTTTAAAAGCTAACAACAACAGCAACAGCAACAACAGCAACAACAGCAACAGCAACAGCAACAACTCTGCCTGAATGCCACCACTGGGATCAAGACCAGAGGTGGCACTCCAGCCATGATTTTAGTTTTTAAAAGCCTTTCATTCAAAAGCATTCCTAAGGCAAAAGGGAGCCTCAGAACCTAAACCAGAGGCACAATATGATTTTAATTAGTTTTAACTAAGTGCTATTGGTGAATGCTGATGACTATGAGGAGAGACCCAGCGGAAGTAAAGACAATATTGGTGTGCTGTTCTCTCCTATAAAATGAATAGAGAAAACAGAGAGCGGGAGTATTGTGTCAGAGAAGATATGTAGAAGGGATGCAAGTATCAGAAGGAGGGGAAGAAAACAAGAGAGGAGGGACCTAAGTAAAAGGAAAAAGGACCAATGATAGAGGGCTTCCTAGTGATGGAAGGGGAACTGAATGAATGGAGAGACATGTGGGGAAATAAAGGAGAGGGAGAAGTTAAAAGGAGGGAGATTGGTATACAGGTAGGCGTGAGGAGATTGTGCTGGTTGAAATGGCAGTACAAATTTACCCCATTATAATGGGCCCATGGAGGAGGGAAGACAGGGGAAATTTGATCCATGGATTGAGGGCAGAAAACAAAGCAACATAGGTGAGACATATCATGCTGTGGAACTATATGTGCGGGCCGTAGCAGACCAATGAGGTTTACCTCTGAAAAGGTGAGATACGGGACTTATCCTTATTAAAGTATCCATGGGATATTGCACTGTTGGAAGGAAGTTTGACTATGTTAAGCAATGTTGAAAATGTTAAAACGCCTATTGAAAAGAATGTACCGCTCACAAGTGATGCTATAAATCAAAGTTTCTTGAATGTTGAAACCATTCCCCTCTTGACAATTAACCCAATCACAATGACATCACTGTGGAACTTTACACATACAGGATTTTGGCAATGAAAAATTGTAATAACGCAGGAGTAACAATACGTTTATTAAAAGCACTCTTGGCCTTTAGGACCAAATACTGTATATACATGTCCTTTCCATTCTAACTCTATAACTTCATGCAAGTTGGATTTGGGCCATTCTCTTCCTGAGCCTAGCAATATGCAGTTTACACTCCAATAGTACTATTAGACACTCCAAAATTGCAGCATACAGAAACAGGGACTAGCTGTGTCCATACCCATATCACTAGTATGGAGTTGTTAATAGAATGGAGAGGGGGGAGACCAATATTTAATGAATGGAATTATCCCAGTGCTTGTCTGATTACCAGCCAGGGATGTGGTTTTCCATTCAGTTGAGAATTGACCCCCCCTCTCTTCATTAGCCCTCTGGCTATATTTTAATAGATGGTATTTGTGATGGGGGCATCTGATCCAGTGCTTGAGTTAAATATAGCCCTGTCTAGTGTAAGGGGAAGATTTAATGGGAAATGGTTTGCATTCTTGCTCCGTAAAGCTCTCTCTCCCCCTCTCTCTTTCTCTCTCTCTCTCTCACACACACACACAGAAGAGAAAGCCTTGCACACATAAACATATCCAGCCAGTGAAAGAGCAAAAGAAGGAAGCAAAAGAAGGAAGCAAGGCAGGCAGGCAGGCAGACAAGACAGTGGCCAAGATATCCACACACTGGGATTACACCTGGCAGCCAAAATGGTCCTCCTTAGCAGTGTGGCGTTGGGATTTTTTCTTCAGTTCCTTTTCTGCTTTGCTCTCTCTCAGAACTCTTTTGCTGACAGTGTCTTCTCAATTTCCACAGGTAAATCGCACCTTTGCTTTCTTTCTTAGAGACTGTTCTAAACGTTACTGAGTCTTCCTGCTGTTCTAACTCCTCACATTTTGTGCTTTTGCAGGGTCCAAGGGGGTAAACACACACACACAAGCACACATCATAAAAATGTAAATTGCATGCTGGATCGCGAGGCTATATGGATCAATAAGCAATTGTTTTCCCCTGTTCAGACCTCTTATCCTCTATGCTTTATTCTAGTATTCCTGATGTTAGGAGGAGGCTAATATATTCTTTTAAATAGACGCATGTTCTCACAAATGTAAGCTTCCCTATTACAGAATGAATGTGCTTATTCATCAGTGAATGTTCCCTTGAAGGGATGTACTTTATAGGGGCGTAAAGGAAACAGATGAGGTGGGAGTTGATTCACAAGTGTATATCTGCCTCTGCTAATACATCCCTGACCTCCTTCAGCCCCACAGGACTTGAGCTGGTTGATATTAGAGTAAACAAACATCTTCAGGCCATAGCAATGACACTATTAAAACACTCGGATGAATTTCATAGCAAACAAAAGCCTCACTGCATGGAAAAACCCTGGTCGGCACAAGGTAAAGGGCATGGTTTATCTCTGTGGAGGGAATCCTATTTTCTCTTTTAATCCAGCAGGCTTTCCTTCAGCTGTGCTCCGTGGAAAGAAGACAGAGAAGTGAAAACATATTTCGTTCAACCTTTGCTGCCTCCCTTTGCTGTGACAGAAATTTACTTTTCTAGTATAAAGATGGCACTAATAACTTTGCTTCAAACAATTCTAGACTTTGCGGTATCATTTTTGAGTTTTCAGATTCCAGTTTTGTGAATTCGTTCTAAAAGTACAAGGGATCACCTTTCAATGTAATTGCAGGCATGTTTATATTTTTTTTTGAGTTTCCTATCCATTCTTTCTCCTAAAATAAAGGCAATTGATTATAACCAGATACAGAATAATCTCTACTGTAAAACTAGAATGGCCAGATGGCTAGATGGGTGGGGTATAAGTATAATAAATAAATAAATAAATAAATAAATAAATAAATAAATATTGTTTAAAATCTGTTACTGGAAGTAGTAATGGGTAGAGCAGATCCTACCACAAGGCAAAGCTTCTGGCTGCTGCCATGGAATGACAGTAAATAGTCAATTCTTTATTTTATTATTAAATTATTTGTAAGAAGAGGGAGAACTGCAGATGAGCTTTTCTGGATCCAGTGAACATGAACAGCATTGGATACCATGCAAGTTGACCTTCACATTTACTGTGCAAGTGAGTGCACTGATCTACCTCAGGCAGTAAAATATTAGTGAAAGGAAATATTTGGGGAAAGTCTTTTAAAACATCAATTAAGATGTGTCTATAGTAGCAGGGTTTTTGATATTTTGCAACAAGTATCAATTCTTGCCATAAAAGTTTCTAGAACTGAATGCTTTTAAATGCAGGGCCTTCTGAAACTATAATAGATTTTAGTGACAGCTGTATAATACTCTAACAAGGCTGCAGTAACATCTCCTCCAAATGTATAATCCTGGCTTTGATTCACTGTCAGTAAATTTATTTGTACTTTACAATAGTTTGGAGTTAAGGAAAATATTTGTCATTAGAGAGAAAGAAAATAAACCAGAAAAATGAAGCAGCTTAATAATAAATTAGGTTGATTTTAAAGATATTCATTCATTCATTTTTTTTACTTTGTATCCCTTCTTGTATCCCTGTATCTCCCTGTCAGGGACTGTAAAATGACAAGGAGGAGGACAATGACAAACACATAATATAAAATACTGTATTAAAAGTGTAATGATATAAAAATTACAGTTGAATTTTTAAAAAATCACCCATAAACAAAGGATGCCTAAAGAAGAAAAGAAAAGAGCAGCAACCTAGTTAAAAACATTTTCTTTGCCTCTTGATCAGTAGCCAAAATTTGACCCAAAGAGAAAGGCCTTTGTCTGCCATGGAAGAAGGACAGCATGGATGGAGACCACCAGTCCCTTGAAGAAGGGAATTGTACAGTCTGGGAGCAACCACAGAAAAGCCCCTCTTCCAAGTTACCACAAGACATAATTATGAGGGACCACGAAAAGGGCCTTGTGTCCATGGACAAGTATTTTTACAGTCCGGGAAGACTCATATGGGGAGATGCAGTCTCTCAAATAGCCTGCACCTAAGCCATATAGGGTTTCATGTGTTGTAACTGTTGCTGTAAAATGGACCCAGAAATGGCCTAGGAACTACTGGAGCTGGAGTAAAAAAGTTGTATGCCCCTTGTAACCAGCCATGGCTGCAGCATTTTTGACCAAGCAACATTTCTGAACTTTAGGTTTTATATGTGAAACTTCAAACTATAATTGGTAGATAGAGCACACACCCTGTACTGGAGCTTTCCAGCAGAGAAATCTGAAATCTCTTATCAAATTATAACTAGTGCTATGATATCACAAGGGCTGATAGATTATTATATCTGTGCTGTATAAATGCACCCAGGGGCCGTGTCTCTAGCTACCACTCATATAACTTCAGTAGGTAGGTAAACCTAGAGGAGCTTCTTGGCTTATAAGCATCATAGGCAGCTTTATTTTATTTTATTTTATTTTATTTGAGAGTGTTTTAGAGTGTTTTTACCCCGCCTTTCTCCTTGAAAAAAGGACCCAAGGCGGCTTACAGTAATGAGGGATAATATATAGTCCAGTACAATTAAGACATGTTCAAGTATTTGAGAACAAGGAATTGAGGGACATCTTACAGCAGTAATAGACAACATTACATTAACACGAAGTCTATGTGAACCCATAGATTCATACAAAATACACATGGTAGTCCATCATTCAGGGAAAGCTCACCTGAAGAGAAAGGTCTTTGCCTGTTTCTGGAAAGACAACAGAGAAGAGGCAGTCCTGGGGGGGAGTTCTAGAGTCTGGGCGCAGCAGCCGAGAAGGCCCTTTCATGAGTTCCCACGAGATGTACCTGTGAGGGTGGTGAGATGGAGAGAAGGGCCTCTCCTGATGACCTTAACACCCAAGTTGGTTCATACTGTGAGATTCAATCTTTGAGGAAGCTAGGACCCAGGATGTATAGTGCTTTGTAGGTCAAGGTCCTCACCTTGAATTGGTCCCAATAGCTTATTGGCAGCCAGTGGAGCTGCTTTAATAGGGGTGTGATGTGATCTCTGTACCCCACCCCAGTCAGCAGTCACCTCCAAGCTGCGTACCTCTTTTTTCAATTGGAGGGTGACCCTATCCAGTACAGATTGCATCCCTATTCCTTGTTCTCCCTTTGGACTGACCAGGAGCACCTCTGTCTTGTCTGGGTTTAGTTTCATTTTGTTCAGCCTCATCCAGTTCATTACTGCAACTAAACACTCATGTAAAGTTGAGATAGTAGCTCCCTTAGAATCAGGAAGTGATGAGAGGCAGATCTGGGTATTGTTGGTATACTAGTGGCACTTAAGTTACCATTCTACTACCTTCTCTTTAAAGCCATAGTAATGGGAGCCCAGGGAGCTGGCCTCCAACTATTCAGGGTGACTGGTACATCTCCAAAGCACTGCTACAGAATCAAGGGATATCAACACAGTTGGGCAGTTACTTCACATCCTTCCTCGTTCCGAGATTATGTTCGTTTAGTGATAACATCGTTTGCGGTCACATGGTCTTGTCCCAGTTCTGTCCCTGTTTCCATTTACGCACGGGCATGATTGATGGTATAGTTATAGTGATGACTGTTACTTCACATCTTGTTTTGTGACAATATCTGTACTTCCCCGCCTTTGTTCCCCCCCCCTTTTTTGGTTCTACCTTTGGTTTTTTGATATTTCGATTCTCCGTAACTTTGCCTTTCATGTGTTAAGCAGTAAAGTTCGAGGTTTTATGCCTTCTTATCTCTCTGTGATGCATTGTTTACGCCATTGGGATTGTACTGGAGAATGCAACTTCACACTCCTGCCACTAGATGGAGAATGCGTACGTTGTGTGACGAGCCTTACTTCACGGGCACTTATCTCAAAACAGGAACTGAGACGAGAATTCCCAAGGTCAGGGAGAGGTATGCCTCATCACGCTTAAATCTTAGTTCAGGGGGCGTGGTCAGAACGAGATTCTGCTGTCACGCAATGGACGTGTAGTAAAATTTTCTCGTACCTATCCCAACCATAACTGCGAACCGTGATGAGAGGGACGTGGAGTAACCGTCTTGGAGGAAAGCCTAACTCCATCCCCTTCTCTCACTGCTTTTGCCACATGGTTGACAGGTCGGAAGAGAGTTTGAATGCAGACTCTACACCTGAGCAAGAGCTCTGGAAAAATCCAGGCTCTGGCTCATATGTAAAGCCTATACACAAGAGAGAACATTTCCCCAAGGCTCATTGTCATTCACAAGGAGAACATGACAATAGATGGGAGCAAGGTAGGCACTCCCTTCTGACCATATTGACAATGCTGGACTCCATAAATGGCTTAACAGGTCTCTTCTCATCACTGCCAGGTAAACAAATCCCCTTGAATGTTAGCATCACTTCAGAAAATAATGCCTTTTGGAATGACTTGAATTCTTCCCAAGAAACTCCCCTCAAGTTTTCCTCTACAGAGAGTGAATTTAAAAAAACCTACAAGCATTTTATTAATACAGAAATATGTAGGTAACATTCCATCTGAGAAAGTCTTCTGATATCGGACAGAAGTATATAATAAATATATTAAAGGATGGATTTTGACAAAAAAATGAAATTTACACTAATAATAGGGAATGAATGAGCCTGTTTTATATCACTATGGCAATTAGAGCAAAAGTAGACTTGTGAATCCAACTAGCGTGCATGCTTTTGTTATATGTACAAACACCAACCACTGGGAAGAAAGAAAAGTTATTCTCCCCCCCAAAAAAACAAAAATAACTGATGCTGCTGTTTACATTTCAAGGGAAGCTAATTTAGCATTAGAGCAGTGTGGGGGTAGGAGATTCCCTCAAGCTTCTCCATTACTTATAAAAGAAATAAATTTATGTTAATTGAATTTGAACAAACATTGTTTCTCATTTTGGCTTGAGATAGTGCAGCTGGCTGTTCCAACTCTATACTATGAAAACCCTTGCTTTAAAAAAAAAGAGGGTGGCATTTATTGGAATAAACAATATTCCTTGTTTATATGAGAATGTCTCTCTTGGTCTAGGTTAATGGTAGATAATCTCTCCCACACAGATGGAAAATGTTACTGTTCTGCATTACCAGATACCGCAGCCAGTGTGGCCATACTGGATGCAATATTCCAGGACTTTCAAGCCCCAAATCCAGTTAATAGATTGAGACTGAAACATTTCACTACTCATGCAAGTACAGTACTAGGACGGTTAGTGAAATATTTTTATCTCACAAGGAAAGAAGTCCAGTTACTACGACTCAACAGACAGATAACCTCACCTGGATGACTGAGAATCTTCACAGACTAGACCCTACTACAGTCCAACCATTGAATCTGTTGCTGAATAGTGACTCTCTATGTCTTGATAAAACCTAGTGATGCAATTGGACTGCACCATGCCCCACCCCAAAAGCCACTTTCCCACCTCTGCTCCACTCAATTTGGGGAACTAAGAGCAGATTATAATGCTATTCAGACTGTTTAAGAGCATGTAGATTATTTTTACATGGAGAACGACATGGCTAACAGGACACGCCTTGCCCTGCACATGTTGATTGATTGAGGAAAGCTAAGGGGCACAACATTGAGACCTCTCCATGCCCTGGGGCTCTCAGGGCTAACCTACACATACAAAGCTGCCAAACCACATTTCATTTTTTACATCTAAGCAACTTGGGTATATCTTTTACAAGTGCTGGCCGCAATCTGGATTGTGACCACTTTGCGTGGGTTACAGAAGTGTATGCTTACACACAGACATTCCTCCCATAAATGCCTGAGCTCAACTACAACAAACAAAACAGAACCTTCCACTGGTGTCAATTCAGGCTTTTCTTTTTTTAGCCATCACACAGATGGTGTGTGAATTGGGGGCGGGGGGAGAGAGAATCCATTGGAAGAAGAGACATAAGTCTTTCTGTCTGCACGCAGTGGTCCCAATTCATACTGGACTTGTGTCTCCTTCCCTTGGGAGGGGGGAGACCAAGGTTCTTCTACACATGATGTGACACCAGTTATTGTTTAACCCTCGGAAAATGCAAACAATGAAGACGTAATGTTGTCAATATTTTCTGTGTGCGTGAGCATGCCATCTCGTGCATGCACAATGTTTTATGGTTGTCATTGCACAGCAGGAGAGGAAACCCCATTTATTTTAGTTTGCATTCCAGTCTATTTTAATACTCTTTCCCCTGTTTAGTTGTTCTAAGCCCAGAATCCCAGATTATTATTTCTCTCTGGCAACAAGCTTGGTCTAAGATGAGCCTGCTTCAAACATTGTACTTGCCAAACGTAAGACTTGTCATATTAAGCAGTCACACCATTCCTGAAGAATGGCTTCTGTTTCCTAGCATTATGAAAATACTTTCTCTCAGCTATTTTCCAGATATTTTTGAAACCAGTGGCTGTAGGGTCCTTTTATTCTTATCCCCATATGCCTTTCTATGGCAATACAGGTCATAAGAACATAAGAACATAAGAAGAGCCATGCTGGATCAGGCCAAAGGCCCATCTAGTCCAGCTCTCTGTATCTCTCAGTGGCCCCACCAAATGTGTCTGGGAGTGCACGAGACTAGATCTCTGTCTCCTGATACCACTCCCATGCATCTGGCTCTTGAAGTACCCCGGTTTTAAGCCTGGAGATTACACATCTCCATTATGGTTGTAACTTGTTGTGGACTTTTCCTCCAGGAATCTGTCCAATCCCGGCCAGATGCCATCACCACCTCCTATGGTCACAAAGAGGTAAAGAAAGGCAACAATATGACTGCAACTAGACATGAAAAAACAGAACAACAGGGAACCAATCAACTCGCAGTCTTGAACTGAATATTACAGGGGGGGAAAAGATATATGTTGCTTCAAATATGTCTTAAAGTAATTCAAATGTGAAAGGATTTATTGTGAGCATAAGTGAGTCATTTATAGGCAACACAATACAAACAAAAGCAAAGTCTCCTCAGTGTTTTGGTTATGAACAAGATCAAGATTAATTTTCACCCAAGTCATCCTCTTTGGTAGCACGTGGCTAGGTTGCTCCTAGAAATAGTGAACGGTCCTGTCAAGTATGGCCAACCGGATTTCTTGCTGCTGAAATATCATTTCTGGAGGAAATGCTTACGGGTGTTACATTACATGAAGAAACTTGAGTAAACATGTGGTTGTGATTCCGCCTTCGCCTGTGCTTATGTTGCACCAATCAACTGTTGATAGCAACTAGACATGGGCACGACCAGAAAAAATGACGTTTTGAGTTTTCGTTTGTTGGAACGGGTCCGTTTTGGGTCGTTTCCATTTGTCGTGAATTTTTCAAAAATTTGTCTTGTCGTTTGTCGTTTCCACCGCGATTTAGCGCGATTTGACTTCCCCCAGAGCATAGGGGCGTCCTGCAATCAGGGCCGGCGCAGTATGTGTTTTTGTGCCCTAGGTGGCGGGTGGGGCGGGTGGTGGGTGGCGGGGGGAGGTGCGGGCGGGCGGCGGTGGTGGGGGGCCATGGGCAGGCAGCAACAGCAGCAGGGGGGAGTCGTGGGCAGGCAAGCGGGCGGTTGGGAACATAGAAAATAAATGGTAGTATAAAATATATATTTAAAATAATCCACACCTCCCACTCCCAGTCGAACCTCCCCCTTTACCCAATATAAAAAAAAATCCTCACAAACTGCCAGGGGGGGGAGAATAAACTGCTGTCTACTGCTATTCCCTTCAGCAGACAAAGCTGCAGGGAATCAAAGAAATTATTTTCTAAATTCAATTCCCTCCCTGCCTGCCTAACTTAAATCTAAAGCCTCCAGCCTCCCTCCAAATTCGAATAGCCACCAGCAGCAGCCAGCCACACAGCCATCCACCCTCCTCCACATCCAGACCCGACTGCAACTTCTGGAAGGTGCCTCGGCTTTTTATGCCCTCTTGGCACATCCAGAAGTGTCAGTCAAAACCTGGTCATGCCATTGGTGGAATGGTTCAAAAAATGTGCATGGTCCCATCCCATGCCCAGCCCACATGGGCAGGTCTAAAAAAATAAGAAATAAAATAAAATAAAATAAAATCAATGTGACCTTTTACTGCTATAAAAAACCCACTGCTGCTACTATAAAAATTCAGGCATTTAAAATACCTAATTTTCACCTGTTTCTGTTGTGCTTTGGTGGGTTTTTGGACCACGATTTAAAAATAAATATTGCGGTCGCCGTTTTGGATCCCCCCCACCACATGGCATGGAGACGACGAGGTGCAAGCAGCCCAGGACAGGAGAGGGGGGGGAAGGCTGGGGGACCCCCCCCCCAGAAACCACCCCTCTGGTAGGTGTCCTCAGGCAGGCATATTTTCGCCTGCTTTTTTGGCCATGAGTTGGTTTTTTTTAATTTTTAAAACTTTTTTTTCAGTGCTGCAGTGCTCTGTCTGACTCTTGGCAATGGCATCGCGCGATCGCCGCGATGCCACAAACGACAATGAAAAACCCGACCCAATTTTTCTTTTTTCGGGTCGGGTTCAAGCTGGAGCAGCGTAATTATCGTTACCGTTTCCATTACGTAACGGAAACGATAACCGAAAACGGAAATGACAATTTCGCCGCTCCATGCCCATGTCTAATAGCAACAGATATGGAGGCGCAACTATCTGCAGATGGTTCTTTTAATATGTTTTCTCCAAAGGACGTCTCTAAATATATCACTATTGAGGGTATTTTCTCTTGATGGATGCTCTATTTCTTAATCCTTTAATATGTTGTGCTGTGGCCTATATTATCCTTTAATGCGAAGGATGCTCCTTTAAGATTTGTGCTGCCTGAAGCTGCCTGAATTATTGGCAGAACAAAACAAGACTCTCATTAATAACTTGTTCTGTTTTTTTTTTGTGTTTTTTTTTAGTCATATACTGAACTGCAGTGTTGCAGGGACCCTGACTGATTTGCTCAGCCTAAATATCAAGAGAATTTGGCAAAACAATGAAAGTGCAATTTCTGGGAGCAGCAACAGAGAAGGCGCTTTCACACAAATAACAACATGTTTTCTGTTATTCAAAACAAAACATAACAAATATCCAGAAATGATCACCCGGAAACCTGAACCAGACTTGAGTGGCTTATTGAATGGTTATGGTCATCTGACAGGTGATTTTGATTAAGCTTCTGCAATAGAGATGGGCACGAAACGAACAATTTTTCATTTCCATTTTCATTTTTTCGTTTCGTTACACAACGAAACGACAAACGAATTTTGTCTCCAAAATGAAATGAAACGAACAGAAACACCGGAAATTTTGTCATGCGTTTTGTTTCCGTTACTGCAATACAGTGAACTGCTTTAAATGCTAAAAAAAAAATCACAAAACATTGAAATAAATGGTAACGAAATGGTAACGAAACAAATGAAAACGAAAACGATTTTTTTTTGCAAAAATTCACAAAAAACGGAAACGAACCAAAACGGACCCTCCAAATGACAAACGACAAATGAAACGTCATTTGCTTGATTCGTGCCCATCTCTATTCTGCAAATATTCTACATCACCAAATATTCCACTTCCTCTTTTCAGCTATAGACTGGGAGAAGTTCATACCCCAGGCTCCTGGTATGGTTTTTGTCTTCTGTTCCCCTGTGCATCAGTGTACCTCATAGTAGTAGAATAGTTTGCCCTTCTTTTTAAAAAAGTTGTTATTTCCATCAGATTCACTGTTTAGGGGTGGGGAGAAAAAAAGTACTGTATATAGTAGCATGTTGGTGAAGGCACTGGAGATTAACTAGTCCCATATGTATCAAGAAGACATGGAAACAGACATTTCTGCCATAAATGCCTGAGCTCAACTTGAACCAACAAAGCAAAACCAGAGGAAGCTTAAGGGAACCTCCTGACTTGTATTAAATCATTGCAGTAAAATATTAAGGACAATGGTGATACTTGGGGCAGCAAACAGCTACTGATTAATTACTTTCTTATTCAATTCCTGCCTAAATGCTGAGTCACACAATTGAGATATGGCTAGAAGTTCAACTGGGGACTTGTTAGTTAGTGACGTTGACACACAAAACACACTGCCTGAGTCAGTTGTATCAGTTTGCCCAATGGTAAGTTTGGCCTTGTCAGAAAACCCATAGAATGGTTGGAAATTACCCTTTCCTTATTAAATCCTGGTTTCTCGGTGTTTCAAAAACATTTAAAACATCTTACCTCAATGTTATAAAATACAGTCTTATCAATGTTTTTAAAAAGATGGTTCCTAAATATGTGGAAGCTACAGAAGGTATTAAAGATAATACTGTTAAAACTACAGTAAAGATGTTCCACCCCATGGATCTTTAAATCCCTTCAGCAAAAGAACCTGAGTGCTGCATAGCTCTGAGGGAACACTGGGGCATCATCTAAGAGAAAGGCAAGCTTTCCAGGCAGGGAACTCCTAGGGTTGATCTTGAGCCAGTGGGAAGCTGGGAAAGACAGTGCTGAATATATGAATGTGGCCCAAGGAATGAACAGCTCTATTATACAATATCCTTTTAATAGTAGCCACGTGTTTGTCTTGTGACTCCTCTCTGAATTAAGCTTGGACACTTGTCTACATTCTTTTTGGAGAGTACCAGAATCTCCCACACTGGGTCACAAGTTGCATACAGTGGTACCTTGTCTAAAGGAATTAATTCGTTCCAAATGAAATTCTGTTAAGCAAATTTTCCTTTATACAAATTTCCCCATAGGAATATATTGAAAACAGGGTAATCCCTAATCGTGACCATTTTTATGTTGTACAGATTTGCCCCAAAGGTGATTCTGTTAAGTAAATTTCCCCTATCTCCGGAATGTTTTATGTTGTACAGATTTTATATTATACAAACTGTTTGTTATACCAGGGTCCACTATAGTTTTTTTCTGAAGAGGTGTGTGTGGGGGGAAATATATAAATATTTTGAGTGAGTTTTTTAAAAAAAGATTAATTGCAAATCAACCTTTTAATAATGGGCAAGTTTTGGCCAGAATCCTATTAGTGTTTATGCAATATTTGTGGAACTTGCTCTGGCTTATTGACAAGGTGCCAAGTTTGCTTTATGCGACCAATTACACAACAGAGACGCATCCTAGCAGCTCATCAACAGACCCCAATCAGCTACAACAAGTTGTGCAAACCTTATGTGAACACTTACAGAATTCTGGCCAACAAGTTACACTGACAGGGCATTGTCCAAGAGTTACAAGAAATACATTTCCTTTTAAATGCAGATGTTCTAACTTTGGGCACTCTTGCTTTTGTTTGAAGCCTTTCTACAATCTAATATTTGTCATGAACTTTTATTCAGTTGATAGGTTTTAGACGAGGCAGCTACGTTAGTCTATGCTAGCATGTCAGGTAAAAACAAAAAAAAAATAACATACACAAAAATCCACTTCCTCAAACATCAGCTAATAGGGATACTTAGGAAAGAAAAAATAAACATGATGTGAGGAAGTTGGAATATTCAGAGCTGTGGGTCCACCCAGACCTGGATCTGACCTTTGAGAATATCTATATCTTGATATATTTAAGTCCTGTCTAAATGAAAACATATCCAGCCTTACGTCAGTTACATGTTGATGTGTGAATAGAAATATTGCTGATGGTCTAATGGGGCAAGCAGTCAGGGCTTGCACTGTCAAAGTCCCTGGACTTTCTAATTACCAGATAAGATGATGTAATCTGCCATGACCCTCAGAGCTTAGCCATGGTTCAAAAGCTTGGATTTATATGTACGTGACTTCCTTAGAAATGTATTGTAATGAACTGCTCCTATTTTAATCAAAAATATTTAGGATTGGTTTGGCCTTGAATTGGGATTTCTGACACATTCACTTTATAAAAGCCATGTTAGAACTCCTTTAGGAATGTGTGGATCAACACATTGCATGATTGTTAGACTGTCCTTGGGACTGTGGCTATGTGGATTGCCATGATGAGTCCCTGCAGCTCACAATTAACCACCACACCACAGGAGGCTGAGCTGTTTATTATATTTTTCTACTTAAAATAATGCATAAAGCGTAGACCAAAAGTGTCCCTAGTTCAGCCATGCAGCAAGCCGATATGGCCTCCTTTAAGCTGCACCTCTCCCATGCCAAACAGTGGCAGTGGAGGAGAGATCTAGGCAGGTCTGGTGGCTCAAGCGTGGAAGATGTGTCTAAATGTAAATGTGTCTCCATGCTGATGGAAAGTCAGACCATTTGGGTTATACTCCAGGTGGTGAAATTAAGTCAGCCCTTCACAGTCTCTTCCTTGCACACATCCACCTAGTCTCTCCCAAGGATTTCTTTCTTGGTGCAGTGTGCATGGGTATTTTCGCTGCCACCATTTAACTATTTTAATTTTAGAACTAAATGTATTTTCTTAAATCATGGAGTCTCACAAACTTCTCTTTCAAATCAAACAAAAAAGTTTATTGTAATACAAATGGAAAAAATGAAACATACATTATTTTGGTATCACTCAAGTTGCTACTTCATTGTCTTTACTTCTGCTAGGTCTTATCTCTCTTTACATATCTCAGTCCCTATCTGTCCCTACCAAGCTCCTATCTCTATTCATGTCAGGTCCCTATCTATCATCTACATATAACATTTCAACTTTCTAAACAATTAATATTCCTTAACCAGGGTGAACGCCACACAGTGGTTAAGCTTTTGTGTTTCTGCTAATGTGGTGAATTTAATACTGTTTCTCTCTCATACTACATTTTCCCCCAAGAACCACAATTAAGTCATTCTGAGATGGTAATTAATAGCCATTTCTTTTCAACAGCCCTCCCTTCCCTGGACCAGAAGAAACGGATTAATAATCACAGAACCTGCTGTCTCCTTGCCCTTCCTCCTCCTCCGATACCACCTCCTCCACCGCCGCTATTTCCTCTCCCGCAGTTCCAGGGAGGATGGAGTTCTGTAAGCATTGCTTCAAGCATTTCTCTTTCCTGTAATGATGACAGCTTCTCCTTCCTTGTGAATGCTAAGAAACTGTCCTGCTACATAATCTATGGCTGAAGTCTGGTGCCAAGATTTATTAGGCCTGCACAAAGCATGCACGGAATGGAAACCTGGGGCCTCAGTTTGGAAAAAAAATATTGTTTTCCGGGACCTAGTGGTATTTCTGTCTTTAAACCTTTAACAACCAGACTTTCCATAATTCTTTGGATAAACCTACCTTACCCTAATCAACAGGGTAGAGTTAAGACTGCCCTTTTTTTAAGCAGTTACTGGAAATCTGTTGACATTTCATTTCATGCAGAGGAACATGACATCTCTCTCTTCCCCTTATAAACACTCCAGCATACCGCCCTTGAAGAGCTAACACAAATTTTGAAGCATACAGTACTGGGAAGAACTCCAAGAAATTAAGTAATGTCCTTCAAATGGTTTTCATAAGAATCTGGACAACGAGATGGAGAATTGCCCCAGGCTGCTTTTATCAATTTTAAATAGTACATGTTTTGCAAACTCCCTGAGTTATTGTTTTGATTAATTATACAGGCAGGTGCTTTGGAGTAACCGATATGATCTTTTGTTTCCACACTTAAGCATCCTATGGGCTTAAGCACAAAGTACAACATGTTTTATTATATGCTGCTGGTTTACAATAGCTGACATGATTTGCAAATATGACAAAATTCTAACCTCTTTTAAAAGGATGAAAGATCAAGGTTTTATTTTTCTGTTGCTCCATGGCTATATTTGTATGTAATTCGGGTCAACAACACGGGTAGCTGAGCAACAATAATTTGTGAAGTCTCTCTTCCTTTCTTTAGCAATATATTATGTTAATTGCACTCGGATAGTGGAACTAATTTAATTTAGGGTTTATGTTAATCTCTTGGGAGATATAGCTCTTTTCCTGCTGACTTTGCAAGGAGCCGATTTTGTCCTGTTATGAATGCATCAGATCTACTGTCTGCCATTATAGTGGAATGTACACAGTCTGTATTGCACTATAATCAATCTGTATTTGTAGAAAAGGCTATTTCTGGAATCATCTCCTACTTGTAAATGGTGCTATGAACATAATATGTGTACTGTACATACAATTTTGGTGGAGGAGAATGAAAGAACATAGGAACAGATGCATTGGTTTCTTTCGTCCCACATTCTGTTTGAACTGTGCCTCCCCCTCCAGCTACCCATTGGAGGCCTGTAAGCAAGACAGGAGGAAAAGATCAGTGTCTCACTCATGTGGCATTTAGAGGGATGCTGCTTCCAATACTAGAGATAGTAGAAAGCCATTCTGACTATGGTTGATTGATGGATGCAATACACTGCCTTTCCCCCTGAACCAAGGCTAGTTTTATCCTCAAGATAGTGCTGGGACACCTTTTTGTAATACTATAGCTCTGTGAGTGGACAATACAGAACCTGGGGAATGAAGACAAATGAAATGCACACATATCTGCGTAACAGTGAGCCAGTCCATTGATTCATGTAACCCAGTATTGTCACCTCCAGCTGGAAGCATTGCCTCTGCAGAGCTTCTGGCAAGATTCTTTGCTTGCTCTACCTAGAAATCAGTGGCATTTCTTGCTGCTTTCCTGCCCCAGAATTAACCAGACCTAAGCTGGTTCCTGCTAAGCTTCCAGACAGACAAGACCTGGTGTGATAGGGTCGTAAATCCTTGATGATCCAGGGCGGGATAAAAGTGGCCTATTGGGGTATCATTAAAGGTTTCATTTTATGCTACGTTGTCTAGTAATCTCTCTGTCTCTCTCTTTCAATATCTTAGATGTTGCTGGATCTGGATTGGAACCACTTGTGTCAAGAGCTGCAGATAACAGACAATCCGTGTAGAGAATCTGTGTGCTCCCCAGGGCCTCCTGGTCCCCCGGTTGGTATTTCCCTTTAGAATGAATGAAATGGGATCGTATGGGCAGGTTTCCCAATCTATGCTATTTCCATACAGTGAGAGAAGGCAGGAATGACACGGTGGCAGGAAGATAGGAAAGACTGCTAGGAAAATGACTTTGTTCCATTCAGGATGCTCATGTGGCAATCATTTGTTTACTTGTCTCATGCCACCAAGGGTAGAGTCAAGGCAGATGGAACAAGGGTTGAATTTTTATATTGTTTGTTTAATTATTGTTACAGTATTTGTTTGGTTGGTTAGTTGATTATTACTGTTGATTTATTCTGTTGTGAACCGCCCGGAGTTCTTTCAGGAAGATGGGCGGTATTTAAGCCTTTAAAATAAATAAATAAAATAAATAAATAAACACATTCCTGAATACATGTGTTACCCAGTCTCTATAATGACACTCTTGAGCTCTCCAAATTGTACATCTTTGAATCCACATCCTTTCTAATCTTTGGACTGTAATTTGATTGAAGCACAAGTACACTTTCTCTGTGTTTTTATCTCTCATCAGAAATACCTTGTCTGGTATTTTTGGAGGTACCAACAGTAGCTTGCTTCCACACAGACTTTATTTGACCACTGCCATCTATTGTGTGGGCTTTTGTTCTGATATACTGTATTTTGAAATATTTAACAGTTTATGATATTTGTATTGCTGAGCTTTGTGGATAAGGATAAGGATAAGTAACGAATAAATAGAAAATTATGATAATCCCATGTAGTAGTGGAACATTAATAATTGTTCTCTGTGTATAAACAGCCAATGTGATAGGAATTATAATTTCAGTATGGCAGAAAATTATCCATAGCAGCTATAAAATAAAATAAATAATCTAGAAGAATGGCCAGAAGATGGAAAATCCTGGCAAATATCAATAATATCAGTACAGGGGAACAAATTGAATAATTTCTCTGAGCTAAAATTATAATGCACAGAAACCTAAAGCCGCAGTTCACAGTAGTATACCATATCAGATTGTGGGTGTGATAGAATTATACGTTCCAATGTTTTACTTCTGTCCTTTCTTTCCAGAACTGCATCTGTTTTCCCATCACTAAATTTCTCCCCACCTACTAAACTCCAGTAGACATGTTTGGTGTTTCTCTGTCACTGGATCCATTTATTTGCTTCCTAAAGCCAAATGGGGCTGAAGTGCTTACAGCTGAAGATTAAATCAAGCCAGAGCAGAAGAGACGGATCTGAAACGCATGCTCTTAATTGCATAAGCGCTTCCATCCAGTTTGGAGGCAGACTAGGATGGGTGAAACAAGGTATAGAATAGATTCCTTTGAAGAAGTAGCAATGACAAAGACAATACAACAAAGCAAAGCAAAAAGATGAGTCACAAGGTGCTGATGAAAGATGTCAAGACAAACAGGCCAGCGGATGACAAGCATTATATGCAAAATTAAATTTTATTTCTTTCTCTGTCTCGCTTTTACATAGGGCCCACAAGGTATTCCCGGTGCAAGGGGACCAAAAGGGGCAAAAGTAAGTGGCATGATTGTTTTCTGAACAATCAAGAATTTAGTATATGTGGGCACTCCTGTCATGTGATGCTAGAGGCTTCTCAAGAAGATACTTGGATGCTTGAGGCAAAGGGCCAAAATGACACTCCCCCAATTCCATGAACAGCAGAGAAACCAGACTGGGAGTTCAGCTTTACTTATTTTATTTTATTTTTTTATTTTGAATATTTTACCCCACCTTTCTCCTTGGAAAATGACCCAAAGTGGCTTATAGTAGTGAGGAACAATATACGGTCCAGTACAATTAAGACACATTCCAGTACTGAGAACAGGGAATTGAGGGACAACGCAAGCAGTTAAAGAGAGAGTAAAAAATCCATGTAACCTTGCATGGTAGACCATCCAAACGTTTGAGGAATGGAAACTAACATTGAAAACATAGTGTTAATGCAATCACACAAGGGGAGATATAAACACAAGTTATAAGTGTTTACAAACACAAAGTCTGTGTAATCACATAATACCGGTAGGTAGTCCATCCTTCAGGGAAAGCTTGTCTGAAGAGAAGATTGTCTGAAAAGAAAGGTCTTTGTCTCCTTCCGGAAAGACAGCAGAGATGGGGTGGTCTTGTCTTTGGTGACAGGAAAACATCCTTCACTGTACTAGAAGTAGACTGGTTTATGAGCAGGACCTATAACAGGCTATGAGACACTTGCATTTCAGCACTTTGGCTTTGCTTCAGCCTAGTATTTGACAACTAAGAGATCTTCTCCGCTCTGTGTCTAATAGCAGAGTTGGCTCCACTTTCCCATGACCAATTCAGAAATGCAGATTACTTATATGGGCTGAACCAGCAATCCTTAGTTATAAACCAGAAAGGCACTCCTTGCGATAAAATGTATAGGAGCCAAATCACCATGTTGGTACCTCACAAATGTATTTATGGTTTCTCTTATTTTAATCCAAATGTATTTGGATTAAAAACAAAGGACCATTCAAAGCTCACTTGAACCTGCTTTCTATTTTGGTCCAAATAGCTGCAAATCTAGCATTCATGCATGCAAAAGCCTTTGGCCTTTGGAAGGGAGATGAAGGGTGAGTTGGGGACAGTGGGCTGAGGCAGATGAGGGTCTTCCTGGACAAGCCACCGTGACAAATAAATAACCATGGAAATGCCAGCATGTTGCATAATTTTCCCTTTGAAATTGGTCAGGAGCACTATGAACTGTAAACTGTTGCAGCGCATTACTTCTGTCTTGCACTAATACATTACTCTATCTAACAGGGTGAAATTGGCAGGCCAGGAAGAAAGGTAAGTGACAAATCACACAAAACCCTTTAATAGTACAGTAGTTTTCCCAACCTGATGCCTTCCAGAGAGCATATAATTCAGCCTATAGCTGGTGTGCACTGTTGTGTCATTTACTGAACCTTTAAAAAAAAAAGATCTTAAATATTGTCTAAATTTGAATGTCAACAATATATTATATATTTTTTCAAACTTGAACCATATATTTATCTTTCAGTTGTACTTGTTCTTATCTGAAGTTACTTTTGTTATTGGCCTTTTCTTTGTGAAATGACAGATAGATAGATAGATAGATAGATAGATAGATAGATAGATAGATAGATAGATAGATTAGTAAGAGAAGTTTTAACTGCCTTCTACATCTAAGCAATAACACAGCCATAAATAGTAGTGCTTTCCCTAAAAGTTAGGATGATTTGACACTAAGATGCTTAAAAATATTTGTGAATATGTATTTCCCTTTCCCAAGCTAACACCTTCAACATGTGTTAGACTAAGAGCTCCCATCATCCCTGGTCAGCTGTCATGCTGTCTGAATATGGTTTATATTATAGTCTAACATACTGTAGCTGGAAGGCACTACTCAATAGAAAGTTGGCGCAAAGCTGTTACCATTCCAGCTGGTTGTTGCGAGAACTATTATGAATGATGTCTGGATATACTTTGTTTCCTCCCTTCCCTTCTCCACAATCCCCTTTTCCTTCTACATCATGTCTTTTTTATTGTCAGGCTGTGGACAGGGAGATACGTTGTCTGTATTGATTTAATATCAGTCATGCTTGTCCTGAGAGCAGGGTGCAACATGCAGAACTCTATTACAGCGGTACCTTGTAGAAATGAATTAATTCGTTCCAAATGAAATTCTCTTAAGCAAATTTTCCTTTATACAAATTTCCCATAGGAATGCATTGAAAACAGAGTAATCCCTACTTGTGACCATTTTTATGTTGTACGGATTCGCCCCATAGGTGATTCTGTTAAGCAAATTTCTGGAATTTTTTATGTTGTACAGATTTTATGTTGTACAAACCATTGCTATACAAGGGTCCACTGTACTTAGAAAAAACAGCAAATTGCTGTTTTGGCTAATGCTTCAATCCCTCACCTCATTGCAATTCATAAAACTGGTGTATAACAAGGAAGAGTAGGGTTGGCGTCTTAGCTAGCTGCAGTTGAATGCTGCAGTTTAAGCTGTGGCACTTACATTGATGTACATAAGTAATAAGATTCTGGCTACAATAGACAGATAGACAGACAGACAGACAGACAGACAGACAGACAGACAGACAGACAGACAGACAGATGGATGGATGGATATACTGCACATGTATTCTAATATTAATAACACATTCATTAGTGATCTTCTGGTACAATGCATTTGTTTTAGCTTTTGTAATAATTCACAAACTATCTTTTTCTGCCTTTTGCATGTGTGGGGCTCTGTGTCATGAGACTGTCATTAGACCTTATTTTGTTTTCTCCACCTTTCCCTTTCCCATTTCCTATCCCCACCTCCCTCTTCTCTCTTTTTTTTGAAGGGCAGCCCAGGTCCTCCAGGAGTTCCTGGAATGCCTGGACCGATTGGATGGCCTGGCCCAATAGGACCTCGGGTAAGAGGAAAGGAGAGTTTCCTGGTCACGGCAAAGTTTGCACTGCCAATTCTGTTGATTTAATTTCGCCAAAGTCAACCCGACTGGCCGAACACCTTTTGTTTGAAACAAGCTTTCACAGAGCATCACCTGGTCCACAAAAGCTTACACCGAGTCCAATGGATTAGTCTTCAAGATGCCTCAAGATTCTATGTTGTTGCTGTTGTTTTACACACATCTCTGAGAGCTTCAGAGTCAGTGTGACCATGCAGCCACTGGCTGGAGAATTCTGGAGAATGTGGAGGCCCAGCATGAGCATTTCGGAGTTCTGCTGGTTGACTGCTTGATCTGAAGAACAGCTCTCTGGCCGAGAAAGCCCAGAAGACTGCATTACTTGGTCTGCAGAGCCTGGCTGCAGCAGTTTTCAAGGGTGCCTGCTTTCCTATCCTCCCAGGGCTTATAAGGACAGTAGGCCCCCATTAATGCCAAGAGAGACTGTTGCCAATATCTTTGCAACATCAACAACTTTTCTGAGTGACCAGGCCTCCTAGAGGATTGCTAGTAATATGTCAGTTCAAATTAAGATTCAAGTGCAACGCGCTAGAACTCTAGTCAAAGATGACATCCCAAGTGTTTCGGCAACCAACTGTGTAATGATAACTCTGCCCTACTGCGAACACAGTACAAGCAATGCCCCTGGGCATCAGATTTCAGGAAGTCCTGAATCCCTTAGTAAAATATAATGGAGAGCAACAGGTTCTGATGATGGTTGACCAGTTGTATCATATCCTCTAATGTTGGGAGCAAGGAAATGATAGACAATTAGGAAAAATGCCAATTATTCAGGTAGGAATAGGCAGTCCCCTTTTGCAGAGGAAGCAAATTTGGTTCTTGCCAGCTACAGTGATAAAATTGTCTTGCTATTTAACTGTTCCCAGTTCTCCCATCCTTGTTGCTTGGGCATCTTAGGTTGACAGTATATGCGACAACACATTGCTTTGTTGATGCTGGAAGCTGCCATCTGAAAAAAAAAAAAAAAAGCAAAATGGGGAGCCTCTAAGGGCCTTTTCACACGACCCCTAAGATCCGCTGGCCACTTAAATTCAGACCAGAGATCTTAGGGGTTTGTCGCCGTTCCTGTATTCCCACCCCCTCCGCACTCCTGGCTGCTGGCTGCGTGAGGGGAGGGAGAAAAAAAGGAAGAAAAGAATGCCGCTCACCTCCGTTCTGCCATCTCGCTTTGCTCCCAGCACTGCATTCAGATCTCTTAAAGGGCGGGCGGGGGGGGGGAGAACAAACAGAAGCAAGGAGAGCCCGGCAGTCACTACTGTTATATCCACATCAGGAATTTTCACCCTCCGAGAGCAGGTACATGAAAAGTGCGCTGGGACGCGCTTAGGTGGGTGTGGTCGCACTTAATTATCTATAAACTCCGGAGCTGGTGGGGAAATAATTTTAAGCTCCGGAGCTGGGAGCCATTTGCCCCGGAGTTTAGGGGTCGTGTGAAAAGGCCCTAAGATTTACAGCAAGAACTGTTGAGACACTGCATGTTTTAGAAAAGGAATTGCCAGTCATTCTAGTTATTGCCACCTTGCATTGGCCACAACAAATAACTTCTTTATTGACCCCTTTAGGGTGAAAAGGGAGATTTAGGTTTGATGGGATTGCCAGGTACAAGAGGACCAATGGGCCAAAAGGTTTGTTCATTCAGATGCTATGCTATTTCTCTCTGGCTTGTAACCACTGCTTACAACTGCTTTGTCGCTGTAGACAGCAGAGATGCTTCTATTGGAAGGGACAATAACAGAACATAACAGCTTTCTTTTTTCCCATGGTTGTACAAACTAAAAGGAAATCAGTAGTTTGTTTTTTAGCTTATTTTTTAAATTAAATATCTCACTGCAGTCTAATATAAGACAATATAAATTGAAAAGCCAAGCCCACGTAATGTTAGATCCCCCCAAAACACTAAATGACAACATTAACACCTCCACACTCTAATTTTTTTTAATCCCCCCCCCCTTCAAAATGTTCTCTTTGCTCCTTGAAATGAGTGGAGGCAATTTTGTCATACTGCAAGTCCACCTAGCCAGCAGCCATCTAAGCCATAATAGGAAAAATAAAATAAAATATTGTTTGATCACACTAGAGCTGGTCTTCTCAGTTTTTTTTTTAATTTAAAGAATGGGGTCTTCCATGATCCAGAAATGGGGCTTTGTGTCCCCCATGTCTAGAGTTTGCCAACTGTCAATAAATACTATACAAGAATTCGGTCTGTTAACCAATGCTAGTGATGGATAATTTCACCCCCTAAATAGCCTGTTTCCACAGAGAGTAGCAATCGAAGGGGAATGAACTGTATTGTATAATTCTAAAAAACAAAACAAAACATTTCATCAGATATAAGAAGAAGATTGTTAGACAAAGATTTGCTTCTCGCCAAGTGACAAAATTAGAAGGGTTTTTATTACTATACAAAATTGAAATTTATGTGGAGCTAAGTTTCTTAATTTGTGATTGGTGGTATTCCTAAGACATTTCAAAATTTAAGTATTGACTGGAGTTCTTCAACTGGAAACCCACTGAAAAACAGTATGAAAAAGACATGTTTATTAATTTTAAAAAGAAGCAGCAACTTCAGTAATTTTATTCTCAGTACTCTGGTTTTAGGTCACTAATTATGCTGGCAGTTATACTTGCCTCCTTCTTTCCCTTTAATTTGAAAGTGATGTTAAACAAGGGTAGCTGTTTGATACAGAAAATCCACGGTGTTATATTGTCTGTGGTAAAACAGCAAACAGGGCCTCTGACACTTATTAAAAATCAAGATACATATAGCTGAAAGCCAGCCAAATTGTTTTGAATTATGAGGTCCAAAATCAAAATGAGAAACAGCCCATAATTAGAACTAAAAGCATATTAATGTTGCAGAGAAGTGATTGAAGCAGTTTTTTGCTATAGGTGAAATCAGATCTCAAAGGAATCTTGTCCTGAAGACCAGTCACCCACAGTGCGAGCTGATTTGTGTAATCATGGATATTTGATGAGCTTGTGCTATGACACATACTTTCACATAACTTAAGTATTTCCCACTTCCAGTGACAGGCTATCTCTAATTCCTGTTTTGGGCCTGAGACAGAATACCCTGCAAATACCTCTTCTAATACCTTTCTTGAAACGTACAGTAATAACATAGTACATAATTAATAATTTGCTGTGCTTTTGTGATACCTAAAATCTGCTGTCTGCTATGGCTGCCTTACTCTGCCTATGCTGGGTCCAGCCCTGATGCTTGCTATGTGCGACTTTATTTTTCTCAGGCTGGCTTAGAGGATGCAATGTATAGCTGTCACTCACACTACATATTTTGATTTGTGTGGGTGTTTATTTCAAGGCTATAAAGGAAAGTATGATGGAACTTCTTCTTCTTCTTCTTCTTCTTCTTCTTCTTCTTCTTATTATTATTATTATTATTATTAATAATAATAATAATAATAATAATAATAATAATAATAATAATAATAATAATATTATAATTATAATAATTTTGCTTTCTCATCCTGACTTTGAAGTCCATCTGTGGATGTGATTCACAAGCATTAAAGTCACTGTCCTTTTTCTAGGGTTACTCAGGAAGCAGAGGAGAAAAGGTAGGTGATGCAGAGATTCCTTGGTTTAATTATTTAAGCACTGCAGCCTATGCTTCCCAGACAGAAAAATTAATATGTTGAGATGGCCTAGCGATGTCAGGACTTTATCAACTTGTCCGTGGTACCCCCCCCCCGTTTGTTTCCAAGCCACTCATAAAGAAGCGGTCAGTGCTGGCATCCATATCCAGCACCCGCAGGTGGAATGTAATGTCCCCTGCTTCCTACAAAGAGCTATCACTGCCATCCCTTCCCGGAGGTTCCTGAGGTAAGCATCCATTCAGATTTGCCACAATGCCCTGAAAGTTTGAAGGCTCAAGTGCCTGGTTCACAGCAGAGTCATGTTAGGAGAGCTTCCAATAGAAATCCTAACACTTAGTGGGCCTAGATATGGGTTTATACAATCATAGAATGCCAGGGACTATATGAAGGCCAGTAACTGTGAAAGAACAAGAGTCTACAAAGTGTTCTGCGTCCTAAACAATGCTGTATCTGTTTCTTCATTCTGTACTTTAGAATTTTTGTGTTTGGTAAACTTTTGTGTCATGTTGGTTTCTGCAGGGAGCTCATGGAGAAAAAGGTGCCAAAGGCAGCAAAGGCGACAAGGTAAAATTATCTTAATAGAACATCTTAATGTGGCTTAATAGGATTTTCTCTATTTCTTTATTCATAGAATGAGGACCACAGTACAGTAACCCCCCACCGATTGCGGGGTTTAGGGACCCACCCCACCCGCGATCCATGAAAATCCACGATATGTGGCAGCGGGTGGGTGGGGCCTGGGGGTGGGGGTGGGGTGATTGCATGCCTGTGTGAGAAGTCTTGGGGCGGCGTGCGCCGGCGGCAGCAGGGGGATCAGACCTCCTGCTGCTACCCGCCCGCGCCGCCCGAGACTTGTCTGGGGCCGTCTCCATTGAAATGCTTTCCAATGGGGAAAACTTCTCCATTGAAATGCATTGACAATGGAGATTGCACCCCCCACACTGTCCCCCGCACGGCCCAAGACTTCTCAGAGGGGCCCGGGGGGTGGTGCGGAGCAACCCGATCGCCCCCCGCTGCCCTCCCATGCACCCCTGAGGCTTCTCGGAGGGGCCCAGAGGGGTGGCGGGGAGTTATTGCATCGCTCCCCTGCACCCCCCGGCAACTCCGAGGCATCTTGGAGGGGGCGGGGGGATGGCGGGGAGTGATGCAATCGCTCCCCAGCACCCCCTGCCCCCTCCAAGAAGCCTGGGAGGCATGTGGGGGGGCGGCGGGGAGCGAGCGATCACTCCCTGCCACCCACCCCTCCGAGAAGCCCCTTTGCTGTTGCGTGCGGACCTCCTGGGAGGTCCGGGTGGGCATTGCGCGATTGGCCAAAGGGACTTTGGTCCACGGAGCCCAGCGCTGGGGCTCGGCAGTAGAAAGCCCCTTTGCCATTGTGCGCTGCTTTCCTGGACCTCCTGGGAGGTGCGGGTGGGTAGCGTGCGATTCCCCCCTCCCTCAAGCCCTTTTCGGTTACTGCAGTCCAGCAATATAGCGGGACCGTCGTATGTGAACCGCGAAAGGGCGGGGGACCACTGTATTCTATAGTTTATGGCAGGGGTGCCCAAACTTTTTGCAAGGAGGGCCAGATTTGGTGAGGTGAAAATGTGTGAGGGCCAACCTTTCAGACGCATTTGGCCCCTGGGCCGGACTTTGGACAAATCTCTATAACATGCAAGGAGATGGGGAGGACGCTGTTGCAATGGAGCCAAGGTCGGGTAGGCTGGGCAGGTGACTGGGGGGATGGACAGAGTCAGGGAATGCAGGCAAACCGTAAAACTGCAAGCTGATGTCCCCACCCAGTATTGGAAGGGACCACCAGGTGGGGATGCGTGACAGGCTGATCCGGTGGGGAGAAGAGGCCGTGGACTGATCAAAGTTTGGTAACACGCCACATTTGGCCCCCAGGCCTGACTTTGGACATGTCTGGTTTATGGGAAATAGACTTAGCCTGATTCTCCTACATCCCAATTCAAACATGTAGCCCTTGAAAAAAGTATTATAATCTCTGCTGTTCCTCATTCAACCTATCTTCCTTTAGTGCTATGTGCCTCTTGAATATTGTCATTCTTCTTTAACGGTTACAAATATTAAATTTAAGTGAAGAATGCAACCTGTAAGTCAATGTGTACAATTAATGCCCTTGTGATAGTGGAAAATGGCGAAAATGGGATTATAGGCCATGTCCCCTCCTGAAATTTAAATTTAAAGGATCGTGTTATTTGGAAGATACAATATTGAAAATATCAACAACCTACTATTTATAAGAATGTAGAAGAACTGAAATCTAATAAAGAACAAAACCTATAATGCCATTTGCAAAACCTCCAGGATTTAAAATGCTGTTTTAATGGTTTAAAATTGGGTTTCTCCACACAGGTTGTTCAGATATATCAAATTAAATGTCAAAATAATTAAACCCGTCTCCTCTTAGTGTATTCAACTCATTTAATAGCCAGATGTGTGACTAGTTTTAGTGATCTTGCAGAACCTTGTTCTATTCAATGGGATGGCCTTCAACTTGCAGGCTGTATATTGCAGGTCTGAAGAGGTTACTGGCTTAAGCAATTGACTGGACATTCCAGTTAGTTTATTTATGGTTTCTAAGTCATCCTGAAGGTTGAATGATGAAAAGTAGATACAGTATAAATATTCTGAATGAAGGCAACCTCCCAAGCATTACAAAAATATAAACTATACAACACACACACAACAAACTCAAACTTTGTTGAAACTTAATTTCTATGCTTATTCATTGGTACCAAAATGGCACAATATATTTGACTAAAGTTCCGCTAAACTACAGTCTGCATTTCTGTTAGATGTGAACTTACAATTGCTATTTGTGAACTTATGATTTTGAAGTGTGTCATATAGCTTACCAATTAAAAAAGCATTTACTGGAAAAAAACTGACCGACTGCATTCTTAAGCAATGGAACAGTAACTTTCCCTTTTTACATGCCCTGCCTTATCAAAGCCATTATTGATTTGCTGAAATCTCTCTCTCTGAAACACACATGCCTGTTTTCCTTGCAGGGATACATAGGCTTTCCTGGAATGTTGGGACAAAAGGTATGTGCCTAAGATGATGGAAAATCCCATGCTACTCATCTGACTGATTGTTGCTATTAATCTTTCAAAAGGCATTTACAATGCAATTATGTACATATTAACTCAGAAGTAAATTCAACTTGATTTGGTGGGAGTAACTTTTGTATCCATGCATTAGTGTGTTTTGGGCTGAAGAAAGTCCGATTAAACTACCGTACTTTCTCCAAAGCAGCCATACAGTACAACATGTTGTTAAACTCACAAGTGAAATGTATTATTCCTCTATGGTTACTAAGCCAGCATCTGTAGATGTTTTTAACAGATTGCCATTATTATTGATCCCCCCCCCACAAGGTATTTAAACATTCTCCAGCCACTATAGCAAAGATCCATGTTTTGATTCAAGAAACCTTGAAAGATCACGAAGACTCAAAATCAGAACCTACAATACCTATGAAGATTACTTTCAAATTAAGCTGCCTGTTAGGGATCAGGCTCCAAACAGACCTCAACAATCACCAGATTACTGACACTAGAAAAAAAAGTGATATGGGAACTCAATTTTTCTCATGGTATTAAAAATAACCTAATTCGATTCTGAGCTGTTGTGAAGTCCTGTTGACTTTGCCAAGACTTTCCTGTTCTCATTGGAAGTTACTGGAGAAAAGGCAGTCAGGAAGCCTTGTGGCACCATCCATGCATCGTTCATGAAGAAAAGTAATTAGCTGTAGTCAAAATTAATTGCTCAGTTCATTGCTTCCTGTAAACCTAGTGCGAACAGTCAGGGAGGGACCTTGAGTTGCAGCACTCACTGTCAATTTCAGACTTAAGTTGCACCAGTGGATTGATTCAATATGACTTGAAATTCAGAGCCTGCCCACTCTCTCCCCTTTTTTGGTGTGTGCGTGTGTACTTGTTTTCAATAGGGATTCAAACTTGGGGCTTGAGAGTCTGGACTTGGTACCAAAGACCCGGACTTGGGATTCGGACACAAAGACTTGCCAACATCTCTGCTAGTGATCCCCCATGGTTTCAGACCTCTGGTGAGACCATAGGTGACTCAAACAGTTACTTCACATCCTTCCTTGTTTCACAACTAGTTTTGTACCATGACAGCGTTGGTCGTGATCATGTGGTTTTGTCCCTGTTTAGTCCCTGTTTCCATTTTCTCATGGTCATGATAACTTGTCTCGTGACAACTGTTACTTCACAGTCTTGTTCTGTGACAAATTCTGAATTTGTCTTGCTTTCTTAACCCTTTCTAAAAATATTGTCAATAAAACTTTTTCGATATTTCGATTTACTGGTCTTCCGGGATTTACATGTCAATACGACAGAATTTCCAGTACTTTCTTTAATAAACATTTGCACTGCATGGTGTTTCCCATAGGGAAACTAATGTTGAATTTCAGTTGTTGTGCGACAGACGTGAAGTAAGAGTTTTTTGTACTGGTCCAAAGCACAACACTTACAGAGACAAAACGGACGTGAAGTAACCACCTCATACTTACTCTGTGAAAGCTTTTCCCATAGAGTAGTAGTAGGGGTTTGCTACAGTGTAGGAAGGCTTCAGACTGACAGTCAATAGCTTGCTTATTTCTTGGGAAATATACAGCAGCAGCAGCAGCAGCAGCAGCAGCAACAACAACAACAACAACAACAACAACAACTTTTCAGGTTACTGGGGTTTTCATTTTTAGTTTCTGAAATTAAATAATCTATTGAAATAATACTTTAAAACTCATTTTCCTTTTGCTATACAGAATTGCCCACTGTGATGTTATACGAAAGGTAGTGATATGACCAAGCATTATAAAGCTCTGTTTTTTTGTCAATTCCGACTCCATAAAGGGAGAAATGGGTCCAAAGGGGGAACCTGGAGCACCAGGGCACAGAGGACCGATTGGAAGACCAGGGAAAAGAGGCAAACAGGTAGGAGTCCTTTATTATATTCTCTTCCTTAAATTATGCTTCATGGAGCTATGTGAATCTACGGTTTTGACTGCGTGAAAAAACATGTTGATGGTCTATTATTCTGAGTAACTAAATGCGTGGGCTGAGTGAAGATCTGAAAAATTAAAGGCAAGGCCTATTGAATTAAATGTCACCCAACAAAACAAGGAATCAGAATATCTGCTGCTGATTCATAAATTTGCAATATGAATATATTTACAGGAAATGAAGAAATCAATGAAACAGAATCGGAGATAAAATGGTATTAGTGAAGGAAAGATACCTAGAAAGCAGCAGTGCTGAAATAATCCTAGGATTTTAACAGGATGGAGCAAGATAATGAGACATACATTGCATAATTTTATCTCAAAGTCTCCCATATCTTGATGTGTTCTAAGATAAACAGTCCCAAACATGGTCAGATTTTCAAATAAGAGAATTGCTCCATTCATTCAGGATTTTCTTTTCTGCCATGTTTTCCAGCTCTGCAGTATCCTTTTCTCTCTTTTTTTGGAGAGTAATTCCAACCATGTTTACACCATAGATTTGCATAATGACAGTATTATGTGGGCAGTTTTAGTTTCCTTTTCTTTTCTAATTGTGACCAATATTGAATTCGGCTTTGTTTTTAACACCATTTTCGCACTCGGTTCAATGTTCACCAAAGTCCCAATATCTGTTCCTTGCCAAGTTGTTGCTAGCTCAGATCTGTTAATGTATATATGAGGCTCTTTTTTCCTTTACCTATGTTTACATTGAATCTAATTTACCATTTTAACGTCAATTCCTCCAGTTTGGAGAAATGTTTTTGGAGTTGTTAACAATTTGTTTTTGTTCCAACCACCTTGCCTAATTTACCATCAAAGATGGTAGGACACAAGGAGGGGTGCGAAAAAGAGAAGATGCTGAAAATAAACCTGTGCATTGCGGGATCTTGACCAGGGGAGCATTATAGAATGAGTTATCCAGGCTTCCTTCTGTGAGCTGCCTCTCAATTGTAGACCACAGTTCCAGGGGTCTTTCCCATAAAAGAATCTGTACTGCCACCACTCAGATTCTTAAGGCTACTTACAATGTCAATTTGCATGTCACTAAAACTGTGGTAGAATCTGAGTATGAGTGATTACAAGTGTGTCTCTGTTGGCAATGTTATTGTTGATGATAATGGTGATATTTAGCACTTGTAAGGTTGAGACCTGCAGAGCTGCATGTAGTCTGGCTTGATGTTAACTAAACAAGTCAGGGAACTCTTGGCATGAACTTGAAGGAGTCAAAGAGATAAACAAGATGGATCTCAGAATGGAACTGGAAGTAACACCTTCTTAATTTAGCCGCCATTGGAGGCATTTTATAGAGGGATGTCAGCTGGCTATGAAGACAGGAAATGACTGAGTAGGTGAAAAGTCTTCCCTCTTATTTAAGAAGCAACTATTTAAATACAAATTTCAGACCCTTCTCTGGCTTAGCCTCAGTCTTCAAAACAACATTTAGAAATGAAGAAAATGAAGGTTGGACTTAGTCATACTTATGGTAGATCTCTGGAATCAATGGGACTTCAGCTAACAGTGAATGATAATAAATGGGCCATAAATTGGTAAATTTAAATTAGTCTATTTATTTATTTATTTATTGGATTTTTATACCACCCATCTGGCAGCGAGGTCACTCTGGGCATCTCTGGGCCTTAAAAACATTCAACTCTGGTGCAGTAACATGATGGCATATCTGTGTAAAAAATGTTAAAAGCACAATATATGCCCAATACTCCTTGTGCTATGCTCATCAGATGGAAAACTCACATGTACATTTCTGTAGGATTGGGTGTAGTGTTGTGAGACTTTTTGATGTGCCCAAGCAGTAATTTTGAGGGTGAGGCCTGAAGTAGATGTTAGTTAGAGATAGCTCATGTCTGGGAAAGGGAAATTTTTCAGCTTATGTGAACTTGTATCACAGCATGAGCTCCTGTCACTTCCAAGATTATGCAGATCAGATACTTTGTTTGGCGATTGGTCTTCTAGGACTTAAACATAGGGTTTAGTTGAAGTTTGATTTCCCAAACAGGAGAAAATCACCTCAGTTGCCTTGCTTCAACTTTAACGTGTTCTCAGCTGTGTGACTTTCTGGCCTAAATTCCCCCACAAGTGTTTGCTTATGAGCATTTAATGTGGACTTAGTGAGCCATCCCCTCAAGTACAACTATGGAGTTAATCAGATCTTTCAGTTCAATAGTACACTTTCCTTTATCTAACAGCACAGTTCTGTCAGAGAGTCATTGTGCTGCAGTGGACAGAGAGTCAGCCTAAGAATCTGGAGACATAGGTTTAAATAGCTGTTTAGTCAAAGAAACTCACTGGGGGGGCATGTAGCAGATACTCCTTAAATATTTGACATACCTCAGAAACACTATCAGGGTCACCATGAGTCAGAAGCAACTTGACCGAACGGAACAACGTAATGGTTCCATCTGTCCTGTCCTCCGGTGACCCCAAGGCAGTTCACGGAGCTCTTCTGCCTCCTACTTTGTCCCCACAACCACCACTATAAGTGGAATAGGTTGGGTTGAAAGAGAATAACTAGCCCCAATTCATGCAGTGAGTTTTCATGGGTTGAGGAAGATTTTTAACCTGCACCCCTCAGATTCCCAGCATATTAATCAATATACCCTATTGGTTCTCATTTACTTAAAAAGATGGACTGTTTCTCTCCATGCGCATGACTCTGCTTTGCTTTAGAATTTATAATTTAACATATTTCAGAACTTTGAAGGCACAGTCTTTCCTTTTTTTATAATAGGGTCAAAAAGGAGACATGGGTCCTCCTGGAGTTGCCGGCCCACCTGGCAGACCGGGCCCTCCTGGTCAGTCTGGTCCACCAGGACCTTTAGTATCAGGTAAGGCAGATGTTTCTTAATACCTGCATGTTCCTCCTTTAATTTAAGTGGCATCGCTTTGATAAAAGTGGCATGTTCCCATGAGACCTCTTGCACATCCAGTTGCAGAATTCACACACATTTAAGGCACATGTTTAGGGTGATATTGGGTTTGCGCTGCACAAAAGTGGAAGCTGTTTTGCTCACAAGGCCTTCTTATGCAGCAGCAGAAGAGGCAGAGATGTAACTAGGGCAGGGCAACCACAGCTATGCCAGAGGGCAGTCTAAATGAGGAGGTGAAAAAAAAGTGCTGTGGGAAGGCTGTGGACCTATTTGTCAGTATTTGCAGCTGAAAGGGGACAAACCTTCCCACTCTGATCCTGTAAGCCATCTGCAGCTGCTTTTCCATAGATAAAAGGAAATGCTCAGCCAGCCACCCCAGTGCAGAACCTGTTGCATACCCAAAAGCCAGGTGTTCCTCCCTGTCCTGTCTCTGGGTCTGCCAATCTCACATGACCCAAGCTTAACTGATAAGACAGCAGGGACCTGGGCACCCATGTTGCCACCTGCAGGTCTAGGAACGGGTGGTTTCTTACAGTCATTTTCAAAACAATGGGGCTGGATTTTGATCTTCCTTCAGAACCCCTTGTTCTGAAGGTGCTAAAAGATTAGCTGCAGAAAAGAGAAATGTTTGCTGTGAACAGGGCATTGGAGAAGTGGCTGTGGTAAAAGAACGGGAATGATACAGTGGGAATAGATTGTTACCCTTCCCCATCTGTGAACTAGACATTTATAAACTATACACCTGGTTAAATTAATTATCATGTAGCAGAGCCAAACTATTATTATTATTATTATTATTATTATTATTATTATTATTATTATTATTATTATTATTATTATTATTATTATTATTATTATATTGATTGATTTCCAAGATGGTGTGTAGGCTTGGGTCTGTATCCAAGGTCTATATTAGAGATGGGCACGACTTAGCGGTATTCCCGTTTCCGTTTCCGTTACTCGGTTCCGTTACTCTACGGAAACGGTAACGGGAATTACTCCCCCAGACTTCGAGCTCGAACCGACGAACGAACAATTTTGGTCTGATTTGTCGTGCTCGTTCCTTGCATCGCGCGATTGCGCGATGTCACGCGGCACAGAAAAAAAGTTTTTAAAAGTTAAAAAAACACGGTTCCCGGCCAAAAAGCAGGCGGAAAAATGCCTGCCGTGCCTCAGGGCACCTACCAGAGGGGTTGTTTCTGGAGGTCCCCGGCCTCCCCCCCATCCCCCGTCCTAGTGGGCTGCTCTGTGGGATTCGCCGCAGGCTCGCAGCCAGCCAGCAAAAAGCCCAGTCTCGCCGGCCGCCGGCCGCCGCAATTAAAGCGCAAGCAAGCGGCACGGACGGCACAGGAAAAAACTTTTAAACTCTCCCCCACCCATTCCCGGGCCAAAAAAGCAGGCGGAAAAATGCCTGCTTGACTAAGGGCGCAGGGCACCTACCGGAGGGGTGGTTTCTGGAGGGGGGGTCCCGCCTCCCCCCCATCCTGGGCAGCCGGACTCGCGAGTCGCCATCGCCATGCCATGCGGTGCGGGCGGGGGATCCAAAATGGGCCGGCGAACGCAATATTGTTTTTTGAAATCGTGGTCCAAAAACACACAAGCACAACAGAAACACGCGAAAATTTATAAACTGCCAGATTTTTCACAGTAGCAGTGGGTTTTTTCTTGCAACAAAATGTCTCTCCTCTCCTCCTCTGTCCTCCATTGATTTTATTTTATTTTATTTTATTTACACCTGCGCAATGATGGGCTGGCTGAGTGGCCAGCCATGTGGGAGTGGACAACCATGCAAATTTTTGGAGCCATCCCACCAATCGCATGGCCACTTGGCCATGGAGACTTCTGGGATGTGCCAAAAAGCCCCCTAAAACCTGCCCTAGCCCTAACCCTAAGCCTTGACTCCGTACCCATACGTCACAGACTGTCTTCTTAGTGGGTCAGAGAGGCACCCAGAGGTGCAACCCACTAGCCCACCGTAACCTTACCCGTCACTAGCCTAACCCTAGCCATTGCACTAAGCCACCTTAAAGCCAGATCTACTTGCTTGCATTGCACTACATGCAGCAAGTACACTTCCCTTCTGTGTGAGACATGGTGGTGCGGGAGCCTTGTGCAGGGAAGGCATGACACTATCACTCTCACACTGGTCTCACTGTCTGCACATTATGTTATGCAATATCCATATGGCTATTGCATAGCATTTTGCAGCAGCAGCAGGTGAGGAAGGGAGACCCCCATGTAGAGGGGTCTCTTGGAGCCTGCTTCCCCTTCCTAGTGGGTGAGGAGCCCACTTTCCCTTTATAGCGGGCCAGAGGAGGCACCCACCCCACAGAGGTGCCTCCAGGAGCCCGCTCCCCCCCCAAAAAAACCAGTACTAACGACAACGAAAAAACGAACCAATTTTTGCGAATTTTCGCGAAAACCGGAAACGACCCGAAACGGGACTGGCCCGACTAACGACAACTCGAAAAAAATTTTTTTCAAGTCGTGCCCATCTCTAGTCTATATTATTTTATTTCATGCATGCAAGGAGGGTTTAAACTACGCCCCTCCAAAATGTTTCCCTCAGTGAGATCCCTTCCTGACACAGAGACTAAAAATAATAATTAAAACAATTCCATTAGTAACAGTGTGGATTCCTTCTGCCTCTACCTGCCATGAGAGAAAAAGATCACACATGAAAATCAGCTAGGATGTATGTGTGCCTAAATTTCCTTTCCCTTTGAATGGTGGTTCTGACCTCAAACAAGCATCTACAGTAGTTACCTGGAAGTCAAGGCAGAGAGGTTGACCTGCTTGCTACACATTTAACATGGTGCCTAATTTAACACTTTGCAGTGTTTATCATATCCAGAGTAATTAGTTGCTTGCCACTTTACCTGGCATGTTTCAATCCTATGATATCCTGGAATTTGTAGTTTTGGAAAACCCCTTAGAAGGGTTTTCTAGAGAGCTCTGGTCCAGTCTTGAACTCCAGCTGAGAAATCAAAATACCTCCGTAAGTCTCAGGGTTCCATAAGATAAAATGAAAACAATCAAACTGGTATTAAAGTACTTTAACTGTGTATTGTAGATACAGACCTATGTGCACAAAATCTTACAAAAACCTAAGGGGAAAACCAAATAGTGGTGACCCAAAGCTGCAAGGCTAATAATATCCCAGAAATGTTGTATGCAACCACATCATAAAGATTTTGATTATCAGAGACACTAGTTAGCATGTCTTGGCAACAAGTTATTGCGTCCTCATTTTAAGTATTAGACAATGAGCCTTCAGAGGGCAGTTTTCTCTTTCCAACCTGTATTTATCTAGTTCAATAATATTCTTATATGGAAATTTGATATTTTCTAGGGCAACTCGCAATGGGGCCAAAAGGGGAAAGAGGGCTTCCTGGTCCTCCTGGGAAATGTCTCTGCAACCCTCAGCAAAATGTGAATACCCCACCATACGAGGAACCACTCTTTGGACCCTTTTCGAAAGTTCCTGCAGTAAGTGAGCTTGATAGCATTTTCAGTGAGCAGACAGGATGAACTGCCCACCCAAGATCATTTCAATCAATTGGACCTTGCCTGCTGTGGACGTGTTTGAGAGTGAAACAGTTTTACACCCCTGAAAACAAGATACATGCACCAGATATAATCTGAATGATTCAGAAGGTTTACCTGTACCTTTGAGCCTTTGTACACGACCCCTAAACGCCGCAGCAAATGGCTGCAAGCTCCGGAGCTTACAATGGTTTCCCCACCAGCTCCGGAGTTTGCAGGAAATTAAGTGCGACCACGCCCACCTAAGCGCGTCCCAGCGCACCTTTTTTGTACCTGGTTGAGGAGGGTGAAAATCGCCAGGTCCGGATTTAATCTGGTCAGTGCGGGGCTCTCCTGGCTTCTGTTTTTTTGTTTTTTTGCCTCCCGCCCCTTTAAGAGAAGGGGCGGGAGGAAAAAAAAAAGCAAACAAAAGAGAAGGAATCAGCACAAAGGAGGTCCGGCAGCTTCTCCGAGGTGAGTCTGCATTTTCCCCCACTTTCTTCCTCCCTCCCCTCAGCAGACAGGTGCGGAGTGGTGGGGAGGAAGGGGGGAGGAAGGAAGAGCAACGAACCCCTAAGATCTCTGGTCTGAATTTAAGTGGTCAGCGGATCTTAGGGGTCGTGTGAAAAGGCCCTTTGAGTGTTTACTCTGACAACTCTTCAGCAATGTCAAAAATTACTTTGTTGGGCTTGATGTGTATGGCGTTCTCTGCTGCAATGTCAACATCGAAATGCCAAGTATTACTTTAAAAAGCAAGCTACATAATGTTTCCAGTATCACTCAGGATACCACCACATACAACTAAATGATGCATATATTTCAACTTTAATGGGGTTTTATTCACTTTTTCTTTCTTTCTTTCTTTCTTTCTTTCTTTCTTTCTTTCTTTCTTTCTTTCTTTCTTTCTGGGGGGATAGGCAATGGCCAATTATTTTCTTTTTGACAATAACAATCGAGACAGTTCTTCCACATAATGCTTCTGTAACTGGGAAATTGCATTTCCCCTGCAATCATACCACAAACTGATTGAGGAACACAGTTTTGCTCTGTACAGCTGTAATTCTTGTAGTAATGAGATCTTGTGTTGATTATGGTGGTGAGAGTATAATCACAGGTGCTAAGGGAATAGTGTCTATGATAATTGCTGTGATGCATGAGACAAACCTTCCTTCCCTCTAACTTTTTTCAAATGTACAAATAAGAAATTTAGGACAGCACAATCTTTTGAGTTACCTTTGGGCCTTTTTACACGACCCCTAAGATCCGCTGGTCCCTTAAATTCGGACCAGAGATCTTGAGGGTTCATTGCTGTTCCTCCGTCCCCACCCGCTCTGCACTTCTTTGTTCTGTCTGCGTGAGGGGAGGGAGAAAAAAAAGCCTTAGACAGGGACAAAAGAATGCATTCTTACCTCCGGTGCTGGTGGAGGTTGCTCCGACCTCCGTTTACTTCCTGGTTCCTCTTTAAGGGGCGGAGGCAAAAGAAAAACAACAGAAAGAAGCGAGGAGAGCTCAGGCACTCTCCGCATCAAATATTTTTCACCATCAAAAAGCAGGTACAAGAAAAGTGCGCTGGGTCGCGCTAAAGTGGGCGGGGTCGCACTTAATTGTCTGCAAACTCCGGAGCTGGTGGGTAAACATTTTTAAGGTCCGGAGCTTGCAGCCATTTGCGGCGGAGCTTAGGGGTTGTGTATAAACACCCTTTTTTGGCCTCTGTTCTCTGGAGGTTGCACAAAACCCCCTTCCAAATTGGGAATACATCTGTGCCCATATCTTTAGGTAAATATCATCCCACCCTAAGTCTACTCTGTTTCTTTGTTTGTTTGCATAATATTATGTTTATACCAATATTTGTTATGAATTAGTGGTGGCGAACCTTCGACACTCTAGATGTTTTGACCCACAACTCCCACAGTCCTTTGTCACTGGCAATACAGTCTTGGAACTATGGGAGTTGCGATCCAAAACAACTGGAGTGCCGAAGGTTTGCCACCAATGAATTAGGCTTAGAAATGATTCAAATTGACAAAAAGAGGAGGTTATGAAGAAGGAGTATATGTAAAGACTGAAATTCTTCATATTATAAACCAGTTCTTGGAACCCTATTCTGCCACAGTGGGTTTTAGGACGATCTAGTTGCCTCTGACTTGATTTTCTTTCTCTTCTCCAGATTTTTGTAGTAAATAATCGTGAAGAACTGGACAGATTAAAGACGGAAAATGCTCTGGCTTTTCGAAGAGATCAAAGATCTTTGTATTTCAAGGACACTTTTGGATGGCTTCCAATCCAGGTAAAAACTCAAAATGCAAGTGGAGTATTTCATCCTAAAAACACTGGAACTATTGTGTTTAAAAATAGGGCAGCTGGACAGATTTTTGTATCTGATAAGGAAGGTAGTTTTACAAAGAAGTAAAATGCTGCCAATTACTTTGTATAGAGAATGCTTAAGTTGGGCCTATGGGCAGAACTAGTAGAATTGTATTCGTCACCACCAGTATTGGAACAATATTCAGTAGCCTGCTCACACAAGTTTTGTTCATTGAAGGGATGATATTCTATCTCGTCTTTTACCTGAGGCTGCAAAATGTCTTGGGTCAGGCATGTCTGTAGTGAGAGGAATCAGTATTCCTCGAATAATTCCCCACCTCCCACCCCAGTAATTTCCAGCAAATATGAACTGGAATTTATGCTCCTCTACTCTCAAATGCCCTTTCTAGCACTTTCCTTTCGGTGATAGTGACCATGGTTATCATTCATTTCAAATAAATGTCTTGCAGCTTACCCCTTTCTATCCTGTGGATTATCCAATAGAAGATGGAAGCACCTGCGGAGATGGGGTCGTCCAGGATGGGGAAGAATGTGATGATGGCAACACGGTTGTAACGGATGGCTGTATAAGTATGCTTGAGTGCTTCAGTTCTTTATTTCACACAAACATCCCTATAGTCCATGGGATACATTATTAGTAACAGCAGCAAATCAGAAGCTCCATTGTGTGAGGCCAACAGAACATTGCATTCCTGGTCACCCATCTCCACCAGCCATTGGTCAACACTAATGAAGTTGTTAGTGGGGCGTCAGCTATGCGCCTGGGTCAAACAAAGCTCATTTCTGTGGTCACTGAAAGCAGTCATCTACAGATATTCTTTAAACTGAGGGTCAAATTTTAAGGTGACCAATGTTCTCTGAATGGGCATCGGAATTTCACTACTTGCCAATTAGGAAGCTGTGGTGTGCTATACTGGTTGTAGTGTTAGTTTAGGAAGACCTGGATTCAATTTTCCACTCTGTGAGGAAGCTTTTTAGGTGTCCTTGAGTGTGCCTGTCAGCCATTTTCTTTCTTTCTCCTTCTCATCCACTTCACATGATTATTATCAGGGTTGGGGAGGAGCATCTATTCTTCAAGAGCTTCTTGGAGGGAAGGTAGATTCCCACATTCATTGATTTAGGCTGCTAAAAACTTCACTGTTTTAAACAACTTTTAATTGAACTGTCTTGAGGTTCTTTTAGTTTAACACTCTGCCAGTTTATTCTGCCATTTCAGATTTTAATTTATTTTTTACTCTTATTTTCCTTTATTCTTTACTATCAGTATTTTGTATCGTTGTATTTTTAAGAAGAATGGACATAATAGGAATAGTATGATGTTTCTTGCATTTGGAAGTTGTTTTGACTTCTCTTTTATGTTTTTCCAAAATAATTTGGATCCAGTTATGAAACAAGACAATTGAAATTAATGAATTGAATTATTAATGATAATTAGCTGGAGCCTGGATCATTATCAAGAAGCACATTTGTGCTCGATCCAATGGCCAGGACTTATGAATACTACTATTTATTTATTTATTTATTTATTTATTTATTTATTTATTTATTTATTTATTTATTTATTTATTTATTTATTTATTTAACAACCCATCTAGCAGCAAGGGCCACTCTGGGCAGTTTACAATAGTAAACAAACAAATAACAAAACAAAACAAAAACAATTGAACCAATAAACCACAGGTAAACAACAAGGCACAATTAAAATTGAATAATGCACACTAAAAGAAGGGCATATAATTAAGAAATTAACCTCATTTTAAAAATAAGGTGGCAGAACTGGTATTTTAAGCTGAACACTCTGTATGCTATGGATTATGAGATCCATAAAGGTGCAATAGTTTGGGTATTGGACTGAGAATGCAGATATCCAGGGTCTAGGTGCCACTGAGACATTAAATTTAGTAAGGGACCTTGGGCCAGACATTTTATGGAGAAGGAGGGCCACGTATGTCACCTTGCAGACCCTGGAAAAATGGTGGGATATACTGTAACTGGAATTAATGTTGATTTACTGATTATTATTATAACAACCAATTATCTTGGCAGGTGGTAAGTGTGCTCCAGTACTTCATTCAAGAGAAAAATAAACAACCACCTGCCATGTATTCTTTGATTTGGATTCCTGCATTGAGCAGGGGCCTCTTTCCAACTTCATTATTCTATGATTCTATGATTATTGAAAACCACTGTACAGTCTTTTAATGAAGCAGCATATTATAACACTAGTAAATAAATAAATAAATAAATAAATAAATAAATAAATAAATTTGATGGTGCTCTTTTATTTTACATTTCTTAGGATGCCGTCATGCTTACTGTGGAGATGGATACCGACATGAAGGTGTTGAAGATTGTGATGGAGACGATTTTGGATATTTAACATGTAAAACATATCTCCCTGGGTATGACAACTTTAAATATTCTCTAATTTTTGTTGTAGCCCAGAATAATGCTATTCATTTACATAAGTGGTACTCAATAACACATTGCATTCATAGGGAAGAGAGAAGCAGTGTGCACTTTTTACTCTTTTCCTTACCACCTGTTGTTAAAAAAATGGAAAATGACTTGGGGAAAAAATCTTATGGCCCTAGTTGAGTGTCCTCCAGGGTTGAAGAAGGCTGATCTCTGTTCCATCTCTGTTCACTCTAACATGGTTGCTGTATAATTGATTTGGCCTGCAGAAGTCATGGACAAAGTATGAAACTGGGCCCCAGAATCCCATTGGTATCCCGTCACCAACACCACCACTACTAACAATCTCTGAGCCCAGTTGCTCCCACCTATGTCTGTGGTTCATTTCATTGGCAAGGAAATGATTCAGTCTGTCTTTGCTTCCAAAGAGTTTCCCCATGTCTTGAGCAGGTGGAGCCCCTGGGCAGAAAGTTCCCGGGAAGACCGACAATGTAACACAACAAATTAAGGAAGCATGGTGGCAACCTCCTTGGATTTTCCAACATCCTATGCCCCAGGATAAATATCTGATTAATTTTGCCTGGCACCTCTTGCAGGCTGATAAGTTGGGGAGCCTGGGACTATGAACTGCTGGATAACTCTGTGGTTTAGATCAGCCATTTTGAAACGGTCCTTTTAGCAGCTCTTCTTGGGTTCTAGAGACCTTATCAAACAAGGCAAGCTTTGGGATGTGTTCAAATAAGAACACAATACAAATGAATACATCTTGGACCCCCATTGAGAATGGCTGGTTTACATATCTGGCTACAGAGCCAGAAGTTGGGAGTTCGATTCCCCACTGTGCCTCTTTGACAGGGGTGAGACTTGATAATCCATATAGTCCTTTCTGGCTCTGTAGTTCTAATATCATTATGATGACACTGATAACAATCACCATCATTGTTCCTGTCTCCCTAGTTGCAAGGGCTAGTACTTCAACATTTTGTTGTTGTTGCTGGGATTATTTCTAAGACACATGAGAGTATCTCTTTTTGATGAGGAAGGAGTGAGGAGACAGCTAATTCTTAGCCCCTTCTATTTCTCTCCAGAGGCAGGCAACTTTAGAGCCAGGTAGTAGTTTGCCCACCTCATTTAAGCCTTCATTGCATCTGTATAGGCATATTCAATGTTGCAACCGGACAGGATGGAACAAATTGGTAAAGCTGTGATAATGATTTCCCAGCAGTTGAGCTAAACATGAAAATACTCAGGGCCATCATGCTGTCCTCCGGAATATTTATTCCCTTTCAACCTGACCTTCAAACACTGGCATTAATAGCTTCCTTTGGTCAACAGCATTTTACCTACACTTGTAGCTGTAGCTTTCTCAGACTGTCAGGTGTTATCATACAGGAAACATTTAATTTGCAAATGAAATTAACCGCAGAGTCCTGATGGCTCATGATAGAATAATGTGTTAATTGGCAAGCGTAAGAACGGAGAAGATTCAGTTCTGCAAGCCCTTTTCTGTGTTTGCTGTCAAGATGGTTGTCCCTAGAGTATTCTGGGCATTAAGGCTGTTATATCACCAAGAAGCAGTTATGTAAAGAGATTCAGACTAAAAGTTGGTCCTTGAGATAAAAAAATTGAAACAGTGAGGTCTCTGTTAGATTACCACACTGGACAATAGTTAGGATAGTCCTCCAGATGTGGTTACGCAATTTATAGTAGGAGAGATCTTCCTATGGAAGTGAATGGGAGCTTTCCAGTTTTCTACTAGTGGCCATAGTACAGCTGATCGAGATCAGCCTTAGTTTGGACTGTGCCAAATATGTGATGGTAAACATTACTGCCAACTGTGTTTCATTTTGTGCCACAGATTTTAGTGGGTGATATTTTCCAGGTGTCCTTCTATCTTGTTCATTTTACTCCCATTCAAAATCTTCCTGTCCCCATACTGTAGTTGAGTCATGGCAACTGGACTTCTTTTCTTGAGAGATCGAAACATTTCACTACTCATCTAAGCAGCTTCGTCAGTCTGAGGAAGGTTAATGGTGAGTCCTCTAATTTATAGTTCACCTTGATTTCACATCACTCTGGTTTGAATAGGCTTTAAGTTGGACAATGGCCTGGGTAATCTTGTTAGATGGACAATGGCTGAATAGGCTTGTTAGGTGGACACATATCCCAGGCCATTGTACATCTAATAAGACTATTCAGGCCACTATCCATCTAATTAGCCTATTCAGACCAGAGTGGTGTGAAATCAAGGTGAACTATAAATTGGAGGTCTCACCACTAATTTCCATGAGACTGACAAAGCTGCTTGGATGAGCAGCAAAACATTTCGATCTCTCAAGAAAAGAATTCCAGTTGCCATGATTCAACTTCACACACATATCCTGCCTGAAGTTAACAAACTAAGAGATTTACAAAAGGAAATCTTCACCCCTTATATCTGAAAGGGGTCAAAGTGTATTAATATGTAATGACCTCTGTGTTCTGTCTTAGGTCTTATGGAAAACTGCGATGCACTTCTTATTGTTATATTGACTCTACAGATTGTCGATATTTTACATGATTGGGCAATGGTAGGTGAGTATCTTGCATATGATATGCACACATCAGATGCCAATGTTATCATCATCAAACCAAGCCCAGGTAACAGACAACCAAACCATCTCTGTGATGAAAACTGCCAGTGCTATGTAGCCACGATGATCCAAAATGCATTTTAATCAACTCATACTGGAAGAAAATAGGACCACTGCATTCTGTCTTAGTAGAAAACTGTCAGTGTTCAACGTTTAGACTTAACTTTTCCATGGCTGCTCATAGGAATTTCCATGATCAAGAAAGGGAAAAATGCCAGACCACTGGAACACAATTTTACTTCGATACTGGTACTTCAAAAAAACACAACAATACCTCAACAAATCACTGTTAGTCCTACAAATAAGCTCTTCAGGTTGTTGGTTTTGTTTTTTTAAAAAGACTTTCCCAGTAGAAACACAAAGCGTATTCTGAATGTAGTGTTTATCAGGACTATTTAGGCATTTTTACAATTACAATGTGAACTTTGTACATTGCTCTTGTTGTATGAAATATATATGCGGGTTAGCACAAAGTCTGTAGTATGTGAATATTATTGACCTGGGGCTATTGAGGCTGGAATCCGAGTCATCCTGATTTGGGAATAAATCCTGTTCAATCTGCTGCTTAGATATACTTCTCAGCAAAGATGTCAGTGGAGCTGAAGGAACGGAATGGCATTATTTGAAAAGCAGAAGTTATATAAAAGCGTGCTAAATGTAAATAGATCGATACACATTTAACTCAGATGCAACAAAAGCTGCCCAATTCAGAGGTGCACATAGCATGAGTCTGACCTAGAAAACAAAACTTGAGGCCCCATGCCTTTCCTCCTTGCTTGGAAGGATGTCCTATTATATGTGTTAATAGGCTTGAATGATGGATGATTAATTATGCAGCAGAATGAGAGTCTGCGTTTGAAAATGGACAGAATTATATTTAAAATATTGTTAGAAAACCACAATTTTCACTTTAACTGATATGTCAGAAAATATTAAATTGCCTGTTTTCTCATGTGCCTATCATTTTCTGCCAGTCAGAATGACCAGTTTCCAACTAGGCAACTGCTTTCCAAGTTCAGCTTTGTACACCACTTAATCTTTAATGTGTATATATTCCCATTTGTATAGTCTGTAGACGTTGACTCATACTGGCTCAAATCCTGTTGCTCAGCATCGTATGTCACACTAGAGGTAGACCATCAACTGCTATGTATGTTTGATTGAGTCACACGGGCCTACTCTAACTGTGACTTACTGTGCTCAGTTGAGTCTCAAGCAGAGTAAGCCTCTTTGAATTAGTGGAACATATGGAGGTGCTCTCACCAAACTGCCACTGTTTCAATGGCCCTGCCTAGTGACTTACTACACTAAACAATGGGATCTCAGCTACTGTGCTATTCAGAGCAAATGCTATATAAATGTTATATGTATATATGTATTTTTTTTCCAGAAAGATTATTTTGATGGCCATGTTATCTTTGAGACCTTTTAGGATAATTATTTGTACAAATTAAAGAGCAAAGTTCATGTTGGAAGAATGCTGAGTAAGATATACTTTAAGGAGTTACCATCAAGTCAGATAGTGACACATGAAATGCAGACTTAAGAGAACTGAGACTGGGGAAATTATTAGTCATTAGTAGTCTGTAATGTGTGTTTAAAATACATGAACACGTTTAGAACAATTGTTCTGTTCTGTTACTTCTAGAAAAACTGGAGTAAGATGACATCACATAATTATAATAAAAATATATTCAAAACCAGTATTCAGCTTCTTTTAACCAAATGCACAGATGTGTAAGGTTAGCTTAATGCTGGGTGCACACAGAAATGTGGAAAATAATTTCAGAGGTAAGGCAATTAAAACTGCATTCTTGTATCTACTTTCTTCAGGATAAGCTTCACTGCTTGCTTCTGAATAGACTCATATCAGAGGGTGCTGGGAAATATTTTTGAAGTGTTTCCATTGTCTTGGATGGGTTGAGGTATCCTCATACCGGCTGTTAGGCACGATGCAGAGACCTTTTGGTATACCTAGCTTTCTTGAACCTTTGGATCCCACAAGAAGTCCAGTCGTCATGACTCAGCTCCTGTACACATATGCACACCCCCACCAGTTTTCTAAAATGGATTTCAAGCTCCTTCCTGGAAGCATTTTGCTGACAAGCCATATGCTGGGAAACATTTGATTAAGGGTGAAAGTTTCCTGAAGGCAAGACAGTGTCAAGAAGGTGAAAAGTACAATGATTAAATGTAAAACTGTTCCCAGCCCATAGTGGATGTCTGCTACATCCATTAGGAATGCTACAGTTTACTTTGCACAGAAAAGCTAGCCTGAAATAGGAGAGGAGCCTCCATGGAAAATACATCCTGTCCAAGGTGAATTGATTCACGCTTTGGGGTGTATCCCCAGAGATGCATGGAGAGAAGTACATCTTCCCTTTTGCAGATCCTCGTTGTTCTCATTTCTGTGCTGATGCTTGGCAATACTCCAAGTCCTAAGAGAGAGGAGCAAAAAAAAAAAAGTCTTATGGTATGTTTTGATTCCATTTGCGATCACTGAACCTGTTAAGGGAGAAGACCTATGCCCATTTGTTCAGCAAAGGAGATGTATCTGGTCGTGTCAGCCGGACAGAATTGTATTAAGGGAATGCACTCCTACTGGAAATTGCATTACAGATTTATTTGATTTAATTTTTGGCAAAGAACCAGGGATGTGAAGAAAAGAATGACCTGATTAATCCCTCCCCTATTCTTTCTCTGAGTTCCTTAAATGTGCATGTGTATGAGTGTTTGCATATATACACGTACATTTCCTTGACTGCTTCCCCCTCTTCCTCTGTGTGTGTGTGTGTCTGGCTGAGGGCTTGTGGCTGTGTATGATTGAGTTCTTCTCTCAAAGGATCAGGCCTCAGCATGTCTTCAAAAATAAAATCTGAGATTTGTATGTTTCAGTCTGATGAAATAATGAGTTGAAATAAATAGACTACATTGGATCCAGATTTACTGTAGGTGTGCACAACTGGGCTGGTGAAAGCAGACTTCCCTTGGCCCCTGTCCTCTTGGCAGGTTTTTTGAAATGCACACATTGGATGGGCACCGTTACTCAGTGGTGGTAGGCAGGGGGATCCCTGAAAAATCAGAAAGACCCACTCATGATGCTGTGATAAGAAACTGCAGTACTACAGTACTGAGGTCTGCTCAAGACTAGAGATGGGCACGACTCTGAGGTAAATTGAATTAATGACATTGCCCTTTTCAAGTAAGGTCAGGGCATTGTGTCGTGTGTCAGAGGAGGGCCCTAGTCCACTTGGCTTTGCCTTTTCTCGTTAGAACTCTGCTTTATTTTTCGCGAAATTTCGCAATTGTTAGTCGTGTTCGTTTTTTCATGTTGAGGGAGGAGGAAGAGCTACGTTAGAACTGGTTTTGTGGGGGTAGCGGGCTTTCCTGGAGGGAGCTGCAGGAGTCAGCTATCAGAGCCACAAGTGACTAGGGGAGGACTGGCAGACTCTTTGCACCCGCTGTGTCTCACGTATCTTCTTGCAGTTGTAGTGCAATGCAAGTATATCTGGCTTATGGGTTAAGACTTGGGTTAGCGGAACGGCTAGGGTTAGGCTAGTTACTTGGGTGAGGTTAGGGTGTCAAAGTATTGTTAGGGTGCATCTGTGTGAGAGTAAGGATGCCTCTCTGACCCACTTAGAAGGACAGTGTACTGGCGTATCTGCATAAAGTGGTTAGGCTTAAGGGTTCGGGTTTGGGCTACGATTAGTGGGCTGTTTATGAGAAAACTTCCGATTTTTCAGATGTGAAAATGCAACAAAGAGTGGCATATCTACTTGCTGGCAGTATGTGTGCATGGCCAAAGAGTAATGGGTTCTAATTCCTTAAAGAGACATTATTTGAGCTGGATTTTCATATTTTACTGGGTTATTTTGCCTGATTATTTCAATTCTCCCTGAAATAACAGAAGTAGTGTGTGTGTGTGTGTGTGTGTGTGTGTGTGTGTGTGTGTGTGAGAGAGAGAGAGAGAGAGAGAGAGAGAGAGAGAGAGAGAAGTAAGTAAATAGGTGAACATTCAAAATGGGTTTTGCAATAAAATATTTTCCTGGAGGTTTTTTGTGAACTACAGATCAATTTATTTTTAAAAAGAAGCATTCCCACTTCTAAACTGGAATAGAGAGTTAACTATAGAAATATAGGAATGGAAATAATGTTTTGGTGAACTCCTTATTTCTGTCCTTGTTGGCTTTGTCAACATCAGGAGACATTTCTATTTCTCTCCTACCCCCCAGCCCCCATGTCTTTGTAATTTGCACAAATGTGACTTTTTACTGTCCTCTCCCCAGACTCAAAAGGCACACAAATACACACACACTGTATACAAGATTCAAGCAACTTCTTCAGTGCTTCCACTTATAAAATTAAATGAATCTTTCCCCCCCCCAAAAAAAAGAAAAAAATAAAGGTGGATAAAACATAGAAATATTTAAATGCCTAGGTAGACACATAAACAATAGGAGGACAGGTGGATGTGACTACTTGTAGCAAATGAATGTATGAATGAAGGACAAATGTGTGTGTGGAGGGGGACCCCTACTGTATGTTGGCCATTGACTCTGCAGTTTGTATCAGATTTGGCAAGGATAAAATTGAATTGGCTGCACAACACAAAGCTACATAAATGTGAGGAAGCCCAGTGGAAAGTCATCTCTTTTGAGATCATCTTGTTTAGTTCAGCTGGATATGGTGCTTTTTGTTTTTACTTGATTTGACTGGCATCAGTTTTCTCCTCTTTCTGCCATGCCTGACCCATTGCAATGGAGATGTTGTGGCAGGGGTCATTTCCTTTCAACTGAGTGCCTGTTGTCTCCAAACAATTAAAAACATGTTTTTACATTAGCACTGATCAGATAAGCGCTATATCACCTTAGAAAATGTAAAAGTTTATATAATAACTTCGTAAATCCTTCCCTTATTCCACTGACAAGACACACTGTGAGAGAAGGAGGCAATGCAGCCAAGTGGTCATTTTGCTCGATCCTTTTTGTTGGAGACTGCCTTGGTGCTCCCCAACAATTGATCTTGCACTCAGTCCAAGTTGCACTCAACCCCTTCGCAAGTGCTGCTGTCTGAGATGAGGAAGAAAGCTAGGACAAGGCATGAGATGTGTAATAGTGCCTGAACGAAAGACTGCAGAAGGAGGCAAGGAGCTGGGCTGGGCTCAGAAGGAGATCACAACAGGATCCTTGCTCCAGTGTGGAGAAGGGACAGGCCAAGGCTAGTGGTCGTGTAGTAGCAGTCACCTCCCTGTTTCCCTTTCCTGCCTCAGGAGGTTAATGATGTTACCTAGGGGAGGTGCATTGCAAGAGTCCACGCCCACCATGTGGACTCTTGCAAATGCAATGCACCTCCCCTAGGTAATAACTCTTTTCTGCAAGCACCACTACAGCAATTTCAACAGTGAAAGCTGATGGGAAGTGGCACAGAAAACATCAAATCCAGGTGAATCCAGGCCAATTAATTTCTCAGTCTAGAAACCATAAGTCTAGAAAAACATGAAAAGGTGACAGGAAGCCATGGGACCCTGGGCAGCCATGTTTTACATAAGAAGAAGAGCCATGCTGGATCAGGCCAAAGGCCCATCTAGTTCAGCTTCCTGTATCTCACAGTGGCCCCACCAGATGCGCCTGGGAGCGCACCAGACTAGATATCTGTCTCCTGATACCACTCCCCTGTATCTGGCCCTTGAAGTTTGATAGCAACATTGTGTGGACAAGCAACTCAAAGGGCAATGTTGTAAATGTTTCATGCTCAAGAAATGCCATCAGTTCCTTGAAAATACCCAAGCATCTTTGTTTAGTAACCCATAATATTTGTGGAAAAGCAGGGGGGGGGCATGGCAGTTGTAAGCATCGTCCTCCCCGACCCCTTAAGCTGGCTCAGATTTCTCCGTCTGCATTTAATTTTTTTTAGTTTGCTTGGGGCAAACATTGTGGAGTATCCTAATGAGGATTTTCCATACTGTCAGCACTTCAGAATGGAAGGATTTCTTCTCCCCTGAAGGGTTAGACCCACCCAGCTCTGCTTCAATTGCATGCTAAATCCAGGCTTGAAGGACACATATTTAAAAATCCTAACTTAGGCAGATGATCAGAGGTTTCCGCACTATTTAGAGAAGTGAATGGTGGCCGTCTCCCAGAGCTTGACTCCTTTCATTAGTTAGGCAAGCCTAAATTATTTATTTACAGTAAAAGATGATCTGCTTTATAGAGAATGGAAAACACAAAGAAACCCATAGAGGTGTAAAAATAGTATAGCACTCTAAATTTATCCCACCTTCAACTATCATGTCAACTTGTGTGATTTGATGGAATTCGTCTATAGATACTGGACTGAAAGTGTTGTCAATTATCAGTATACCTGAGTTCGCTACCCTGGTATCAAGTTACAAAGCCAGAATGGAAATTACGGCCTTGGTGAAGACATTGCAGGACTCAATGATGATGAATGGCTTCTCAGCTGTGCAAAGGAGACTGGATGCCAGCTGTTAAGCAAAAAAAAAACCAAGTGGAAAACTATGACCTATTGGAAAATATGTGAGACATGACTAGTCCCTGAAGACAAGATATGAGAGGACAATATCAAGCCTGAAAACAGATGCTAAATTAATTGGGATATGTTTGGCAGGAAGCCATATTCAGAGTGTGAATGAAGACCGAGACAAAAGGAGGGCTGGAGCATATCATCCATGTCTACAGACATTTCAAATTGATTTCAAGCTGTCCATAAAGATCACTAGTGGTGAGACTTCTGCACCCTGTTAACTCAAATTCCAGACCAAAAAATACTAAATTCAGATTCAAGTTGGATACTCAATTTGCCAGCGTCAGAATGATGGTTTCAGTACAGCAGTTGAACGCTGTGTCATGAAAGAGGAAGGTATCACGATGCTGTGGAGAACACCAAGGGCTTCCGAAATACAGCAACAAAATTTTAAACAATTGGACCCAGAATTTTCTGCTGAAGATGAAACATGTTCTCATCCACTGAATGTTGCTGTTTAACTGTTGAGGAGAATGAGTACATAAAGATGGCGCTGGCGGAATGTGAGGTCATAGCTATGACATCGCTAACTGCCAGGCTGGAACTCACAGCAGGAGTACTAGTGTAAAATCCTTTTTTTATTCAATTGCATGACACTTTTCCCTGGGAGGCAGTGGGGAACTAAACTTTGCAGCCAGATGCCTAACTCATTGAGGCCTTAGCGCCGTCCTAAATCTAAAACTCCCCAGCTTATTTGTTGAAAGTTCTTACCTTTAAACGACTCCCAAAACTGTTCTCATGAGTATACAGATATGCCGTTTCCCTGAAGAATTATTGCTACTTGATCTCATCTGCATTTTTTAAAGCACCTCCCTGAAGAAACGGAGGGGCATATTGAATACACTGGATGAGTCACTTGATCATAGCTGTATTGGGACCTGGCCTTTGGAGTTTAGCCAAGATGAGTTGCAAAAAAGAGAACATCAACCAAGCAGCCCAGAAGATGTGTCATTTGTGGTTTAAGTTTTTTAAAAAAATCATCAACATAGGGCAGGACATGGGACAACAAACATGTAGTCCACACTGGGCCATGAATCTCATTGGTTGACTTTGTTGAATGAACGCTCAATGTTGTGAGACTACATGGGGAGGAGAAAAAATTGCAGAAATGCAAGTAACAAATAAAAATAAATATATATTCAAGGACATTTGCTGCTGCTTTAAGAAAGAAGAAAAGATTCCTTGGGGGTAAAAAAGGAAGAATTGTATTATTATTATTATTTTACTGTAGTTTGGAGAAGTTCCTTTTAAAGACTGAGAAGCCCACCACAACATAGCAGTGGCTGAGTTTTTCTTTATCTCTGTTTTGAATTCACCACTCCTGTCTTCTGCTTCGGGTTGGCAGTTGGTAGAGGTTGTCCCAAAGGGAAAATGACAGAAAGCAAGACTCCAAACATCTGCTGTTTTATTATTATTGAAAAGGCAGATACTCCTTCTGTTCTGTACTGCTAGCTATGTTACTCAGTTTCTTCAGATGGTTCTAGATTTTCTAGTGTGGGTGTGCAGCCCCCTTCCCCTTGAGCAACAGTAGTACCTATCATCTGATTGTTTTCTGGGAAGCTTCAGCACAGAGTACGTCCACATGAAGGAAGTTGCTGGTTGGAATTTCTGTGTAGCGTGCATATGCTTAAACGTCTGTTTCAAAAAAACAGGAGATTCGAGCTTTCAAAAAAGAAACACACACACAGACACACAGACACACAAATGGATGTTGGACATTTGGTTCCGTAGCCACAATTCTAAACACCTGGTAATGGCCAAACATAGCTACACAGTATTGTGCCATTAGCACCTGGAAAAAGGATACGAAGATTTACATATCTGATGACACCAGTGCCAGCAGTCTAGATGGTTTACAGGATGCCCTCTTGTGCTCACTACTGTTTGCAAAGAGACACCAAGCAATGGAAAAGCCCATAACATCATGTTATGATTTATCCAGCAAAAGCCAGAGAGCATTAATGATATGCAGCCATAATGTTTCAGAATTTATTTATTTATTTATTGGATTTGTATACTGCCCATCTGGCAACAAGGCCACACTGGGTGGTCAACAACAATTTAGCAATACAAGGGAGATAAATGGGCCCTTCTGTTGCAAAACTTAACAAGAAGTTTGGGGGGTATATTGAAGCAGAGCTGGGTGGGCCTTTCTGGATTATAATTACCATAAAACTGCAGAGCTCAATTGACTATATGAATCATCAAGTCCAGCTACTGTTAAGGAGGTATGGGAGGAATCAAACTCCCAAGCTGTGATACTTCAGCCAGATACCTAAACTGCTGTGCTTTCCAGCAGGCTTTCCAGCAGTTCATGTTATCTAGCAGCTCTGCTTTTCCTTCTTAAGGAAGGGACTGGTGGGTAGATGTTAAAACAGTGATACAGAAATGTAGGGAGATTTGAAATAGAAGTTAAAATTGTTTGAGGCTTTTCCTATCCTGGTCAAAGTCTGCGGGAAAAGTGAACCAATTGCATTATAAACGCATTGGAAGTCGCCTTTGATTCCATGAAGAGACGAAAGGCATGTCCAAACTTCGGCCCTCCAGATGTTTTGTACCACAACTCCCACAGTCCTTTGCAATTGAAAATACAGGCTTGGAATTCTGGGAGTTGTGGTCCAAAACATCAGGAGGGCCGAAGTTTGGACATGCCTGGACGAAACTATCTGGCAAGAAGGATATTCTGCAACAACAATTGGGGCAATTAAGTCAAAGGTCTGGCTTTCCCCCTCCCAATGCTCATCACAACGGTTGGTTGCCAATCTCTTTGGTGGCAAAAGAGCACTAACTCCTTGATGATGGGTTGTGAACTGAAATCTCAGCTGTGACTAAAAAGAAAGCAGTAATAATTCATGGAGGTAAGATCACAATTACTCTCAGCTCTCTGTGTTCTGTGATTGAACAAAGTCTACGCCTGTTGGGTTGGATCCAACCCAAGACACAGAGCAATCCTATGTTTGCCCAGAAGCAATTCCCACCACGTTCAGGATAGCTTATATCCAGATAGGAATGCACAGAATTGCAGTCATAGCTGCCCTTCTGTCTCACTGAATTCGATGCCACTAATGCTGCACCAACACGACCAAATTCCGTGGGATTTACTCCACTTGTAAATTGGTGAATCTGAAGTCTTTATTTTATTTATTTTTACTGACCATGAGATGCAAAGCCTGGTTTAAATTGGCCCAGCCTTTCCCCCCTCCAAAACATGTTTTTCTTCTCTGCTGCTAGAGTGCTTCTACTTTTTCAAGCCAGATTTCAAGCGGGCTTTTCTCCATGCATTTAGTTCCCGATATACAGTGGTACCACAATTTATGAATTTAATCTATTCCGAATGCATGCTCTTAAGTCAAACTACTCTTAAGTCGGGGTACCTATCTAAAAAATTGAAAAAATAACTTAGAAATGAAAAAAGAAAAAGAAAAAAATAATTGTAAGTCAAGCAGACCATATCTAAAATTGGTACGGTGGCAGTTAAAACGCCAACAGTTTTCCGCTCTTTAAGTCGAATTGCTCTTAAGTCGGGCTGCTCTTAAGTCGGGGTACTATTGTATAGAATTAACATTAGGTCACCCTATTGCCTTATTGTCGAGTCATCTTTTTTATTATTTCCTGTACTTGTGCCTCATAAAAGGATCACCATCGGTATCACCCAAGGCATGAATCATAGAAGACGGATATTGGAAACCCATCAAGTCCAACACCCCATTCAATGTAGGAATACAAATCAAATGATATCTGCCATGTGCTTGTCCAAATTTCAATTGAATGCCTCCAGTGTTGGAGCACTCACCCTCTTTTGAGGTAATTGGCTCCATTGCCATACTGCTCTAACAGTTAGGAAGTTTTCTTTCCTGATATTCAGCTGAAGGATCAGCAAAGGTGAGAACAGAAGAAGGGAAGGAGGCGGGAGGGGAAAATGTGGGCTTGAATGTGACTCAGATCACATCCAGTATGAAGGAATAAATACAGATTTTAAAGACTACTGCATTTTTGTTCTTTTGTTCAAACTCCCAAATCAATCCATAGCCCCTGTGTGAGTACTGACATTGATTTCAAACACAATACAGATTGCAAATAAAATCCACATACTCACATCCCAGTTCAAGTGGAATTCAACCCACAGCAAAGATCCAAATTTGCATAGATAGATAGATAGATAGATAGATAGATAGACAGACAGACAGACAGACAGACAGACAGACAGATAGATATAGATAGATATTAAGATATACATATAAATATATAGATATAGATAGATAGAGATACAGATATAGATATATAGAAGATATATAGATATATATTAATGCCCATACACAATTTTCATGGAAACAAAATTCACTCCTGTGCTATATCAGTTCTCCAGTGTATAGGAATAACCACACAATTATTGCAACATAGAGAGAACAAAATCAAAGTAAGTTTTATTATTAACATCACCAGCAAGGAGCTATGGATTGCATGCCATATACCACTGTGGCCAATAGGACGTATTTGGGTTTATCTCTGGACTAGATCCTAGTGATCAAGTACAGACAAAGTATTGTCCATTTTCAACCCATGCTATATGCAGTCAATGACAAAGTAGTGGAAATATAAAATGATATTGTGGGTGCAATTCATCAGCCATTACCTTTATTGTGACACTCTATTTTTAAAAGCAAATTATTCTTTTCCAATAAGAACCCTATTGTAACTATATCTGGCAGTGATTCATTCATATACACCAGCTCGAACTTTTTGATGTTTTAAACTAAATTATGAGGATATGCAACCATCCATGCTCCCAGGCTTTTTTTGTAATATATGTTTTAAATTATTACAAAATATCATTAATATATAACAATATAATATTATAATATGGTAAGATAAGAGGTGAGATAATCACTATTAAAATGTTTGATCATTTTTTCAGATACAAAGCCAATTTTTTTTTTACAAAGATGTACATTTTGCATGCCAAACATGGTTACTTTAGGATTTCTCAGGCTATGTGCAGATCTGTGCCAGCCAGACATTTTAAAAGAGAAATGCACTTTATAGGAGGTCTAAACTTATCCACATTCTGTTTGCACAAGCAATCAGCTTCTCTTTAAATACAGACTTTAAGGACTACTGTATTTTTGTCTTGCTGTTCAAAGCCCTGAGGTTATTATCAGTATCAGCCTTTTAAAAGTATCCCCATAATGGGGATGTACCAGGATTTCACATAGCAGCCACACTTAACCACTTGGGCTTGGCTATGTGAGTGAACTATAAACCGTGAAATGTGAACTGTGCATGTAGTTCAACTGAACTTACCCCCAAACTTCTCTAAGGGAGGTTTTTGTCCCTTCTTCCAAAATCAGCACAAAAGATTCTATACAGTCATGTTTATGTATCTTAGGCTTCACTCCGTTTCATAAATTTGTTTGATAATAGCACAGTGGTATACAGGCCAGCATACAGAATGGAAAAGAACACAACTTAAGAACACAAGAACATAAGAAGAGCCATGCTGGATAAGTCCAAAGGCCGAACTAGTCCAGCTTCCTGTATCTCATAGTGGCCCTACCAAGTGCCTCTGGGAGAGTACAAGACTAGATATCTGTCTCCTGATACCACTCCCCTGCATCTGGCCCTTGAATTACCATGGTTTTAAGCCTGGAGATTACACATCTCCATCATGGTTTGTAACTTGTGGTGGATGTTTTCTCCAGGAATCTGTCCAATCTCCTTTTGAAGGCATCCAGGCCAGATGCCATCACCACATCCTGCGGCAGGGAGTTCCACAGACTAACAACACGCTGGGTAAAAAAAGGTTTCTTTTGTCTGTTCTCACTCTCCCAACATCTCTGAGTATGCATTTTATAGGATTGTTGTCAGCATCTCCACCGTGGACTGCTGCAAGTCCAGGTGGACAAATGCAAGATTGCCAATCTACAAAAAACACCTTCTACTAAAATAAAAATTAGGGAAGCAAGAGCAAAACAGTAAATTATAAAAGTTGTTAGAACTGAAGAGGGAAGGCCCCCTGAGTATCATTGATTCCAGCCCCTTCCAGGGAAATATAGTGGGAAATTGAACTCCCAACCACAGATAACCAAACCATTGAACTATTGGGTGCATGTTACAAATGGGAATTATCAGTTTCAGCACATGAAAACAGAAGGCCCATTGATGCAAGCTAAATAGTGCATTGACTTCGAGGCACTGAAAAATGGTTTGTGGCCAGCTTGTAACTCAAGCTATGTTAACGACTGCCACTGTTAAACTGTCGGAAGAGACAGGGATTAGAGGGTGAATGAAAATAGGACAAGAACATGTGGTAAATACATCACATGATACACATGACATTGTTAATGCAGGCCTATGGGAACCAAGCTATGATACAGAGGACATGTCACTAGAGACTGGAAAGTATTCATGTGTCAGAGACACCTATTGCACGTCCTGTGCTCAAGGACACGGGAAGCCTGGTGAATAACACACAAACCTGTGAGGGGGTACAGCTAGGAAAGAAATTGACCAGGTCTTGATCAGTTACAGCTGGCAATATTTGGTAACGTGCAGGGCAAGGATCCAATCATCAGTCAAGCTACATGTTGAGGAATATATTTGTCCCTAGCACCCTTTCTGGGGGGGGGGGATACTTAAGTAACAGGCTAAAAACAAGTCCAACAGGATATGGAGTATGCCACATTGAAAAGTCATGACCTCCAACTCTTTCCTCCTACCAATGTAGAGCCAAGCCTCCTTCTTCAAAGTCCCATATAAAGAACTCCACCTTTGGGGGATGAAGTAAACTTATCTTGTTTATCCCTTAAATGATCCTGCTTTGGTCCACAATGCTCTCATAAAAAAGATGCCTTGCTAGAGCATCAAATGCATGAGAATCCAAAGGAGAATCTCACATAATTTATGGCCACTTGAATTTTTAGGTAGCATTCCTTTGCAGCCCAAATACTGCCCCACAGCAAAAGCTGGAATGAGCAGCCCCAAGGGAGGGTATATGACAGAAAGATGGCTAGCCCCAGGACACAGTGTGCAACCAATGGTGCCGAAAGGACTGCGTTGTGACCGTGTTTCTGAGATCTCCTTTTTGCTACTAGTAAGGTGAAGTGAAATAATTCATTTGCGCAGTCCAAGAATGCCCCCCCACTTCTGAGCACTTTAAACCAGTAGTTTTGCTTTGCCTTTGTATTAGTATAGCTACTTTATTCATATATTTTACTTTTTGTTTTCGTATGATCACTATTATTTTTGTTGCATTGTTGTTATCTATTGCTTGCTTGCTTTTTAATGTTGTAAACCGCCCGGAGTTCATACGTTCATAAATAAATAAATAAATAAATAAATAAATAAATAAATAAATAAATAGTTCCCAACCTTGGGTCCCAAAGTTTTCTGTGCTGGCCAGGATTTCTGGGAATTGTAGTATAAGAACATCACTTCTCTACAACACACACACACACACACACACACACACACACACACACACACCTGGAAAAGATAGCCATAATTCAGAATCCACTTGGCAGCCATCATGATTTTCAGCGCCTGTGGAGACATAGATGCAAATAATGCACACTTCCTGAGGGCCATTCAGAAAGCAAAGTACACTCATTTCCAAACTGCAGAAAGGATGAAAGACTTGTACTATTATAGTGAGACTTTTGAGGAACTAAGGAATTCCTGCTTCAAATGCTGCCTTATCAGTAATGTACCTTCAGCTGCAGTCCTGAGGTAGCTTGTGGGGGCTGCAGGATGTATCATTTGGGCTCCAGTGCTGGTGCAGGAAGCAAGCAAGGTGACATTTGTGCCACTGTAGATCCCTGTATACCCACAGAAAACTTGGCAGGTGCAGCTCTCCTACTAGAAATAAAGAAAATGGGCCATCTGGAGACCAATTATCTGCAGGAATTCCAAGCCCCCCTTGTTCTCCAGACATATGCTAGTCTTGGAGGCGTCACCATTGATTCTTTCCCATGGAGTGGGAGGGGGAAAGGGAACAAGAATGCCACGCTACTAAGAAATGGAAAAACATCTCACTTTTAAGTTACTTTGCCACAAAATTTCTTACCTCAGCATGATTGGTTTGTTAATCTCCTTACTTAATTGTTCATGTGAGAAGGACTCACAAATACCTGTAGACATTCATCGTGGAATGGTGAGTGAATTTTAATGAGTCCTCTGATTTTGTGAATTGCCCATATATTATCAAACCTAGGTGTGATATTAGTGAGAACTCTTATGTCCTTTTTCCATGTAAAATTACTGCATTATCGTGAACTCATTAATAAGTTATTAGCAGCAAATCTCATTCTAAATATAACAAATATTTATGTAACTGCCTCACAGGTCTAGAATGTTGTATGTTAAACAGAAAAAGGTGGAAATTCAGCCTCGTGGTGATTTCCTAGGTGTAACTGAGGAAGCTACCTCTCATTATTCAAAACAGCTCATGTTTAGACATGTTGGGATTATCTGCCCTCCACAAAATAATGTTAGTTTGCTTATTTTTTCAGTGAATCATCTATTTACAAACCTGTATATCACTTTCAAAGGCTGGCTCTAAATGTTGCAAATAAATGCTCCAGATTTTCGATATTGTTGAACAGTTACCTCTTGGACCAAACTAAATTTCCCGAGGCATTTGGCGATCTTTAGCTTTTTAAAAAAAAATTCTGTTCCACCATTTTTCTGGGTATTTTTCTTTCCCCCCCCCCCCCCGCTGTTTGCAGTACTGTGTTCAATATTTGTTTTTATTTACTGCTGTTGTTAACCACCCGGAGTTCCTTTGGGAAGACGGGTGGTATAAAAATATATATATATATATAATAAATAAATAAATAAAACATGACCATGTTATGAACAGTCCTGTTGGCTTTGGCAACAGTGGGTAGAAACAGAGATGTATGAATGTTCCTAATTCATGCTATGATCTTTTAAACTGACAGGACTAATAATAATGATATAATCATGGTAAGCTTAGAACTGCAGAGCTGGGAGTTACCCTATGAGCCCAGTCCCTATCAAGGAGTCACAATGGCAAACTGAACTTCTCACCTTTGACTCTGCAGCCAGAGACCTAGACCAACAAGCTTTGCAGCAGTTCTGATAGATTATTTGCAGTTCTATATTCCAAACAGATTAAGCAACATCTACTTTCAATTACCAAATTCAGTTTTCAAAATTCTAGGATGTTTTCTTCAGAATCTCTCACTCACTTCTTCCAGTATTCCATCCTAAAGAGGGAACCATGGATGTCCATTAAGTAAAATATGGACAATAGAATTAATCTTGAAAGACCATTCTAGCAAAAATCCAGACATTGGTGCTAACCAAAATTACTGGACTGATCTTCATTATGATTACCCTACCACATCTCTCTGAAGCGTTTGAGGTGGGCAAGGATATGAACGCCACAAGAAACTAGCTCCAAACAGGATGAATGTGTAACTTTATTTTTTTTAATTGACTCTGCCCCCCCCCAACAGACACTGAGGACTATGGTGTTTACCCCTTTTTCCATGAATAATTTATGAGAGATATGTCTGTGTTGATTTGTTGGTTGTTGACCAATGGGGGAGTTTGGGGGAGGAGCCTGAGTAGTTTTAAGGCTCAGCCCGTCACTGAATTGGTCAGACAGGGACTGAGAGAGGGACAGATAAGAACTAGGAAGAGAAGAGAGGATTTTAGAACTTCTGTGAGAAAAATTAAGTGCTGTTCTATAAACTTAAGAACAGGGTGTGCAAGTAACTAATTTCATGTATAACTTAACCTAAGTGTATTTTAGATATATTCTTCTTTGTGTTTGTATCTGAACAAGTTACCCTTTATGCTTTTACCTTTACTTTGTTATACAGTGATCCCCCGCCTATCGCTGGGGTTAGGGACCTGCCCCGACCCGCAATAACTGAAAATCCGCGATATGCGGGTGCAGGTCAGGTCGGGTGTGGGGGCCCTAACTGGAGGCTCTTGTACTTACCCCCAGCCTGGCGCTGCCCTGAATGGGACTGCGAGGGCCTTCCCAGGCCTTCTGGAGGCCCCTGGGAAGGCCCCCGCAGGCCCATTCGGGGCAGCACCAGTCCTGGGGTAAGTATGGGAGGCCAGAAACAGCCTTTGCCCCTTAACCAAGGGGGGGCTTTTTTCATATAATATGGTCCCGCAATATAGCGGGACCGCAGTATATGAACCGCGATAGGGCAGGGGACCACTGTAAATAAACATCCTTTATCTTTATTCAATTTAAATCAGTTTGGAAAGCATTAATTTACCAGAGAAACGCTGGCAGCGGAAGAGTGAATTAGAGAGGGTGCTTGTCAATAGCCTGTGAAAGAGCCAGGGGCATAGACAATGAAGACCTCAAGTCATTTTGGTTTAAATATATTATTTGAAGCAATATTCAGCATATTAAAAAAAATTAAAAGCTAAGCACAGAGGAACAAATTCAAATCAGAAACAAAGTGCATGTGAAGGACAGATGTAAACACCTACCTTCCTGAAAAATACTGCCCTCCTGTGGCAAGTAACAAGAATTTGAACATTCCTATTGGTATCCATACATTTAAAAACAAACCAAAAATGCTTCTATTTGCTGTAGGAGGCCCTTTCAGGAACGTGGCAAAGAGTCAAAGATTAATCTCTCCTATGTTATGATTGTGTCTTGATTTTACAGTTTTAAATGCCCTGATGTCTAAAGGTGGATTCAGAGGACTGGAAAGAGGCAGCACTGTACGCTCCAAGTTTGCCAAACGGCATGTATAACTTTGGGAATCAGTATAGCCACTGACATGTGGTCTAGCCTTGTGCGATAATCACTTCCGCTGATAGGTGGACAATCCGAGAAACTGGGAAAGTGTAGGTAGCTTCATGTATAGGTAAAGAGCACAGAGATCTCCTCTCCAGGTGGTTTATAGCAGTTTTTCACTAACATCACAAGGTTCCCACATTTCTCCTGTAAAGAATAATGCTCTCCTGAGACTTTGCAAATTATATATAACATATTATCCAACATGTCAAAAATAAATAAAGTATCTTGTAAGTAGAGTGCAATGTAATGTGGGGGAGGGGGAGGGGGAGTAGGAACCAGACGCAGTGTGGTGCCAGAAAAGTAATTTTTGTTCTTGGGCTGCTACTCGGATCAGCAGGGCCAATGGCAAGAGAGGCAAGGAATATCATCTGATACTATCTGAAAGGCAGCAACAATGAAATAAGGAAATCAGAAGAGTCTTGGTGGGGAGAAAGGACTGAGAAAGAAGGTACCAAGGAGTAGATGGATTTTGTTTTGGCAATACTGATATGTGGGTACCAAGCCCTTTAATCTAAGACCACCAGCCACTACGCATCCAGGCATTTCTTTATATGCTACACCATGAAGAAAGTAAAATTCTGAATTCCCTTGTCTGTAAGTAAAAAGGACATGCCTGCGAGTTATCATCAAGACTAATTGAGTTTGTGGGCTAATTCCTATGTTGCCCTTTAACTAGAGGAGCCCAGTGAAATGAATGGTGAACATAAGTTGTGAACAAATGAGTTGTGAACATAAGCTATCGCAACTAACTTATGTTCTCTTGATTTCTATGGGTCTACTTCAGGGAGAAATTATTGTAGGTTTAGCTATGTGCATCTTTCCTATGCAACAACCAATGCATAATATTATACAGAATTGTAGGTAAATTTGCTCACTGTGAACTATAATTTTAAAAAAATGTTACCAGTTACCTTAGGTTCTGAGCCCATTAGCCAGATTCTATGCCAAATCAATTTTTTTGGACTATCCAGATTAGGCAGTAGCATAAAACATACAAAAACAGAGAACAGATATGATTTGGTTGCAAGCAGGGCTCTGAACGTATGCAAAACAGGGCGACAAATCTTCTGGCCATTCGTACCAGCTGTACGTAGCATAATTCCCCTGCTGTAGGATTATGGGAATTGTAGTGCAAATCATCTGTAAGCTAAATTCACTCCTCCTCCCGGACTGCAAACGCTGTGATCCCAGAACTGTCAAGCTCATAAGCTGCTCTACTGATTCCAAAGCAGGTTATTGTGCAAGTGAAGGAACATCGGCAATTGATGTTTCAGGAGCAAACCAGTGTTCTTTCCACTGCCTCTGCTTCCTGCCCATCACCCTGCAAGCTACCCCTTTAGCCACAGGGCCAGGACTAATTGTGTCCTCAATTAATTTTGCAAGGATTCTTTCAGTACTTATGGTTCAGCATCAAACAGGAACCCCGTGCAAACACTCTTGTGTTAAGACTTCAGCTTAATATGTACAACGGGATAGATCCTCATTTATTATCAAGGAAGGCAGTCCTGTTGTGGATGGAGATGGACGACAGCTTCAGTATGTAGCACTGACGTCAACAAGGGAAGGTCTCAGAGGTAGTCGTGACACTAAACCTTGGATTCTGTATATGATGCTTTCAAGAAAGACCCCTGTATGTGTGCTCACTTGTGTGGGGATGTGGGACTCTGCAGCTGTGGCTGAGTTTTAAGGTTGCAAAATTAAACCCTGCTCTGGGGCATCTTGTACTGTGTCTGTAATCTTGTGAACCACATATACCAGTGATGGCAAACCTTTTAGAGACCGAGTGCCCAAACTGCAATTCAAACTCACTAATTTTTCGCAAAGTGCCAATACAGCCATTTAAACTGAATACACGTGGCTGTGAAGGGGCGATGTCGGGTGGCCACAGAAAGGGCTCCGAGTGCCACCTTTAGTACCCGTACCATAGGTTCGCCAACACTGACATATACAAGTTGCAAACTTATCAGCCCAATGGGACCACACGCTATGGTTGAAGATGTGGCCCTGTTAGGGCTCCCCACCCAGGCGATGCCACCAGTTCCGGCTGCAGATACTTGCCAGAAGGATAGGCACACCCTTGCTGGAATATATAGCACCTTTGCAGTTAAACACAAACAAGCATTAAAAAATATGTATGTATATATATAAAAAGGAAGTTTTGGGTCCCTTCCCAAGTATGGAAACAAAACAAAACAAAACCACAGACCAGAACAGAAAACACCTTCTGGGGAGGGAAAAAAAGCTATGTTAACAGACACAATCCCTGAAGACGTGAGGCACTGTTTTGGCTGGAGATCACACTACTTCGTCCGACTCCAGCCCATGTTCTTCATACAGTGCGTCCAATATGCTGAGCTGTTTTTCCATGGCTGGTAGGTAGATGTCAAGGTCCCTTTTCATCCCCTGATAAAAAGCTTCTTCTTCATAATCACAATCGCCCACAGAGAGTGCACATGCAAAGCCTTGATAGGTGGGAGATGCCCTCAGTGCTAGCTGGAAGGAGAAAAAAAGAAGGTCAGCTGTGCTATCTTATTACTTGAAACAAATACAGTGAACCCTTGTATAACAAACAGCTTGTATAACATAAAATTTGTACAACATAAAAAATTCCGGAGATGGGGAAATTTGCTTAACATAATTACCTATGAGGAGAATCCGTACAACATAAAAATGGGATCACTCCATTTTCAATGCATTCCTATGGGAATTTGTATAAAGGAAAATTTGCTTAACATAATTTCATTTGGAACGAATTAATTCCTTTATACAAGGTACCACTGTACAATACTGTTGTGGCACCTCTAACTCTAAACTGATTTCTCCTGGCATACTCCAGACACAGGGGCTGTATTATTGAAGCCGCAGGATCATGAAGACCACACATGTGATTGTGGGGGTGCATATCATCATTCCACTGATGATTCATGCACCCAAAAGGAGAGATATGGTGCCAGGTGGGTGGAGGGGGAAACAAACCTTCGGGTTTGCATAGCTGTCGAAATGAGCAAAGACCTACACATGAAGGGTGATATACGTTTCTGCATAGCCTAAGTATGTTGATAAGGAATTAAAATCTGTTTTGCAGGCAGAAAAGACAAGATGCCACCAATCAAACAACCAGTCAGTTATAACTCAACCACTGTGGGTCAACAAACCCATAAATGAAGATTAGCTATTCCCAATTCAGTGTCCTCTGTTACATGAGCCTAAAACTCCCATCATCCACTGGTGGCCACTGATGAAGACAGATGTTTGCTTGAAGTGTGTGTGGGGGGTGCAGTCTGTAAGTCTCCTCTGTAGCACAGCTGCAGTGTGGGGTGTGGCCCGGGTGTGCAGGGCAGAATCAGAGCCACTGCTCACCTCTGGATAATCTTAACCAAATGACATGGCATGGAGCTATTAACAAGGGTGCTATGATGGACTGGATTTGTAAGACAGCAAAAATATAAAAATAAAAATAAAAATTGGATCTTTGCTCAGCAAATAGCTGGACTGGATGCACACTTGACAAGACAAACATTAGAAGTCTATAGGTTGCAATAGTAGGAACACAGAAGGGTGAACAAACAGAAGTGGGTGGGCAAATTACAATCCATGGACTTGAAAGTGCTGTTAAAGAGCTGGGAGGCAGTACAAGCCAGTAAAAACTACAGATACTATATAGGAGACTGAGAAGACTGTGAGTATACATAATAATACTGTAAGCAGAGTAGAGAAAAGTAGAAAGCATCCTGGAAATGATACTAACAATTAGAAGAACATGCAAAAAGAAAAGATTTTGCTATATTACTTCAATCCTTGTGTTCATTCCCACAACACACACATTTCAGTGTTAGACTTCCTGATGGGCAAGAGACTGTTAAGTTCCAACAGTAGTGGTACAGGGCGGACAGAATAAAATAACCATTCCTCTGACATGTTTTGGGCCATCACTGCAAGTCTCTGTACCATAGTTCCCCTGCAGAGTTAATGTCAGGCGTAGGAAGTATGTAAATAACAAAAGTGTCCCAAATCTTTCTCAAATCCTTAACATCAGGAAAAGAAATTTCCACAAGCTAAGAGAATGCCCAGTATTTGTAGTTCAGTTTCTTATACTAAAAAGAGGAACTATCTCACATGAAGGGGAAGATAGAGAAGAAATTCTACTAAGGAGGCAGAATGTGACAAACAAGTGTTGAGAATGTCAGATAATACCCTTGAAACAAATCTTGTGTCACCGAGTTGCCAGTCTACTTCTGAAAAACAGGCTTGTTGCTGGAAAAGTTTTGAGGTAGCTTGGGATGATGAAGAGATAAACCAGAAGCAATCCTACACTAGTTTTTATCTAGTGAACCATGGTTGCTCTGATGTTTTCCTTTATCTCTGATGACATGTCTGGCACATTTGAAAGGGTGGCACGAACTGGAAACAATATTAATATTAATAACATCCAGCTGAATTACTGTAACACACTCTATGTGGGGCAGCTTATGGAAGGTGTGAGGAAAAACTTCAGTGGGACCAAAACGTAGTAGCCTAGGGGTGGTTACGGTGATCACATAATCTCCGCTATAGCATATCCACTGACTGTTGATCTGCTTCTGGACTAAAAAAATAATAATAATCACAGAACACTGTCAGTGGTAGGCTCTGAAATCTCATGTTTTACAGGTACGGCAGGATGGACATGGATTTGCATCTGATGGATCCAAAGCTCTTTGGCTCCATTACAGGCCTCAGCACTGAACGAGCCAACTAGGGCAGCACAGTTAATCCCTCCCACCAATAGAAAATAAATAAATAAATAAATAAATAAATAAATAAATAAATAAATAAATAAATAAATAAATAAATAAATAAACAAACTTGGTGAAGCCACCAGAAGAAGAGGGCAACTGCTTTCCCCTCAGCTTCACTCTGACTGAAGAAGGCCAATGGAGCCTTGGAAGTACAACAGGCCCAGCCGCTTCTTAAGGTCCCAGTCTGGAAAGCAAGAGTCAACTCACCGCAAAAACACCTCGGACAACCCAGCCATGGTACTGTCGTAAAGTTCTTCCGTATGCGTTGTCTGCAATCAGACCAAACAGAAAACATTTTATCCCATGCCACGTTTTAAATCAACAACAGAGGTAACTGAACCAGCTTCAGAAAATGTCGAAGTGCAGCAACTGTTGCTTCTTCATGGTCAAAATCTGGTTTGCTTTTTCGACGTGGGGAATTGCCCCCTCTCACACAGTGTTGTTGTCATTGTTTGTAGTCAGCCCAAGAGTTTAGGCACGATTCCCTGGCGTGTGGGTGCCAAAGATTCTCAGGCTTGTACAACTGCAGCTAGAGATCACTGGAACAACTACAGAGCTCTCTACCCACAAAAGAGTTTTGCTTCATGACTGCTGACAGGATTCTGCCCAATTCACTCCCAAGTATGATTTTCATCATAATCTACATTGCTTGGTATATACAAAAATGATTCTTTCCACCTCCAGGAGTTCATATTTTTCTGCTTTTTATGTTTTCCCAAGAGTATTCTGTACTTACTTAATGCTGTTTGAATATTCTTTTCTCCATTCTTCAGTTCAGTTAAAAATTCCTTCAGAAATTTTAACCCTCTGTTTGGAACAAAACAGGGAAGTAAATATTACCAATACAAACTTGTAAATTGTAAATGTTGGAATTTTTACTCTCTCTTTAACTGCTTGCGTTCTCTTGTAGCCTTAATGTTGTCTTTTATGCTGTAAGATGTCTGGACTGTATCTTGTCCCTGACTACTGTAAGCTGCCTTGAGTCCTTTTCCAAGGAGAAAGGCGGGGTAAAATATTCAAATAAAATAAATAAAGTTTGATGACTAAAAGTCTCTAGTTTTCTTACTACTATGTTTCATTCATCCATAGCCACAGTTGTCATCAATCTGTCAACCCATTCCAAATTCACATATTTCTGCACTCATGTATGTGCCACCTTTCATGCTTACCTATATTTTTATCTTCATAAGAGTATAAGAACATAAGAAGATCTGTGCTGGATCAGGCCTAAGGCCCATCTATTCCAGCTTCTGTACCTCACAGTGCCCCCACCAAATGTGTCTGAAAGCGCATGAGACTAGATATCTGTCTCCTGATACCACTCCCCTGCATCTGGCCCTTGAAGTACCCCAGTTTTAAGCCTGGTGATTACACATCTCCATCATTGTTTGTAACTTGTGATGGACTTTTCCTCCAGGAATCTGTCCAATCCCCTTTTGAAGGCATCCAGGCTAAATGCCATCACCACATCCTGTGGCAGGGACTTCCACAGACTAACAATACGCTGGGTAAAAAATATATTTTCTTTTGTCTGTTCTCACTCTCCCAATCCTCAATTTGAGTGGATGTCTTCTAGTTCTGGTATTTTATGAGAGAAAGAAGAGCGTCCCTCTATCCACTTTACTCACGTCCTGCATTATTTTGTATGTCTCAATCATATCCCCTCTCAGGCACCTTATTTCCAGACTAAAGAGCCCCAAATGTTTTAGCCCTTCCTCATAAGGGAGGTCCCCCAGCCCAGTAATCATTTTAGTCACATCATTTTGTAAGAGAAACCACAGCTAAAATTAAAGGAGATGAAGTGATAAAGATTGGGCCATAACAAGAAGGCCAACATGTGTGCCCCTCAGTAAACCATGACTTCCACCTCCCCACCCATGGCAACTATGCAACAGTCACAACGTGGATGCAGTTTCTTGGAATGAACACATGGGAACAATGTAGAAAACAGACTGATATTCTGCTTACAGCTGAAGAGCAATTATAATGAGGGGTAGGAACCACTCAGCAGGAAGCAGTCTTGGCATGTCAGGGTTGGAGGCAAGGTCACAAGAAAGCTTCAGAGCAGTCCTTCTTTGGACTAAAACTCCAAAATCACCACCACCACCCCAGAGCTAGCTGGAGGATACTGGGCATTGTAGTAAAAAGGGATTTTTCCAAGTTCTGGATCAGAGTGCCTCTGAACAACTACTGTTTGTACCTTGTATTCGATACAGTGCGAGACTGGAGCCCAGCAATCAGAGAATGTCGGTCCTGGGCAATATTTGCAGGCATTGCTGTTAAACCTACCTACCTTGCTAGAATTCTTCTACAACTCTAGTTTAAACACACTCACAAATACACACAGGTACACATAGAAAATAACTGTTTACTGATTTCAGACAGTTATTGGTGGAATCTGAGTAACAATTTCCATCTTACCCCAAAGATTGTTAGCTCACCTTTTCAGCCACATGAGGGCCTCTGTGGCAGAATGTCGAACCCGGGCCTCTTCCGTGCTCACCTCATGGAGGATGATTTTCTGAAGGGTGTTGAATTCTTCTTTGTTGGTTATATATTTCTGATTGATTTTCTAGAAGGGACAGAGAATATAAGACCAACAATTTGAGCTCCCTATGAAAGCTCGTATTGTCAAAAAGTCAAATTTGATCAGTTTCTGCTGATTTACAGGTTATGGGCCCATTCAGAAGAAAATGAGCTGTCCACAATTATTTATATCTCCATTACATTCTGATTAGACCACTATAGCACTAGCATTTAAATAAACACAGTGAACAGGCTTTTACCCTCCTCACAAGGACCAAGTGATTCCTCAGAAGCTGAAGCCTCAAAGACATCTTTAGAACTAGAGGCCAAGGTCTGCAAGGATCAGTAATGACTTCTAGAAGAGCCGCACTGATGGCATACACTGGTCAAGCTCTTCTCTGCTTGTATGAAAAGAATGGCAAGCCCTCTGTTAATCGCCACAGTCATAATTCAAAAAGAAGCTCTCTGAGAGCCACAGTGTTTAGTTTGGTACAGGATCTCCGCCATTACTCATTCCTGAGACTTAGCAAAATACCCTACACCTCTACTCTGGACTGGATCCAGACCTAAGCCCTACTCATTTATTAGGCCAGACCCAAGCCCTACTCATTTGTTTATTCAGCGAGAAAGAGCATTCTAACCCCACCTTCTCCATGTTGTCACTTTGCTCACACAAAAGGAGCACGTCTGAATTAAGGAGACCCGTTCTACTATGGAAATAGCAAGTGATCGAGAACACCCGTTTCCTTGTATTCTCTCGCTCGGGGGTGAGTCCTCATGAATGAAAGAACCTCTATAGGCCTGTTCCTTGTGTGGTGAGAGCAAAGCAACAATGGAAGGACTGGCTTAACTGTTGACATTGTGACCAAATAAGAATGATACCGCAGAGTAAGTCTCACCGATTTCAATGCATCTAGTCTAAGTATGACTACACCTGGCTCCGGTTATGGTTAAGAACTGAGTGTTGTTTGGATATTATTACCTTGATGTTACCTTCAAAATCCATTTTAACAGGAGCAAAGACTGTGGATCCAAGTTTGTCTGAAAGAATTTCATGGGGAGAGGATCTGGATTAGCCGTTTGCAGCAAAAATAAGGAGTCACGTGGCATAAAGACTGATGACTCTGCAACCCGACTCCTGTGTCAAATGAAATTCATTCATCTCTGAGGTACCATATGATCCTTTATTGTTTCAGAAGAAGAAATCACCTTCTCCCCCAAGATTGTTTAAGCCTCAGCCTCTGATGAAGTTGCCATCTTCAAACCCCTGATCGGGAAATGTAGTATGTTGGACTGGACCTCCCAGACAGCTCCTGCTAGCGTTGACCCAACTTGTGTCTGTAAATCTGATCCGGCACATGTTTTCTCAATATGATCCGTCTTGGATTGGAATCCTCTCAGGAGCAAAAATTCCCTCTTGGACTAAAATAGGACACCTGTTCACAGGGCAATGACTTATACGGGTGGTTTAGCTGTTCAGTTGCATGGCAGTTTGCAAAGAGGATACAGAACAAGGAGACGGGAGATCCGAGTTCCACCCCTGAATAAAATGGGGATCCACTCAAATATATGAAAAAAATAGGCTTGCTTTTTTGTGCTCTGAATGCCTCCCCATTGTGTTAAGCCATGGCTTATACTAGCCACAGTCTCATGCATTGTCCTGTGGACAATCTGTGGAATCAATGAAGGAAAAAAAACCCAACTAAACAAGTCTGTATTCTTCATTTTTAGTGTCTTCTCTCCCCCCCCCCATATACCTAATATCACATTCAATTTTCAGCTATGCAGCTGGATGAACAAGTGAAAGAAACAAACCATTTCCTGGATTCGGAGGCAACAGCAAAGCATGGTTTAAACAAACCAGATATTCTAATCTAGCAATAGCCCATCGTTTGTGGTTTGCGGCTTGGTTTGCAGGGACAACAGACTAGAACAAATGTCACTGAAAAAGCAGGCAAGCACACATACCTAGTACCGGTACGATTTCATAACAAGATTGCAGAAACTCCTCTGTAGGTATACCTTCATCCTCATCAAGTATGATATCGCTAAATCTGGAGAAAAGAACCCATACACACAAATATTTTCAAGGTCACTATGCACAGAGATACCAAGAAGAAGAATCCCAATATTAATCCTCTTTCAAAGCAAGTGACACTACTGAGTCTTCTGACCAGAATGGTGACAGAGCAATGGCTCCCAACCATGGGACCCCAGAAGTTCTTGGACTAAAATCTCCAAGAAGCCTTGACCACTAGCTGTGCAGGACAGGATTTCTGGGAGCTGCCCTCCAAAAAATGCTTGAGAATCCAAGACTGGGAACCACTGTGCTAGAGCCGTAAGTCTGGAAAAACTCACAAAGGGGAAAGGGCCTTTTTGAGGGACCAAAAGGAGATGATGATTGCAACAACAGAACCATAGTGTCTAGAGACCAAAAGAAGAGATAGTACCACTCTATTCTTCTCTGGTCAGACCCCGCCTGGAGTCCTGTGTCCAGTTCTGTGTGCCTCAATTTAAAAAGGACGTTGACAACCTCGAGCGGGTGCAGAGGAGGGCGACCAGGATGGTTGAGGGTCTGGAAGAAATATCTTATGAGGAACGGCTTAGGGAACTGGGAATGTTTAGCCTTTCCAAAAGAAGGCTGAGGGGGGGAATATAATAGCTATGTTTAAATATTTGAAAGGACGTCATATTGAAGAGGGAACAGGTTTGTTTTCCATGGTTTCAGAGACTAGGACTCGGAGAAATGGTTTCAAACTACAGGAAAAGAGATTCCATTTGAACGTTTGGAAGAACTTCATGACAGTTAGAGCTGTTCGGCAGTGGAATATGTTGCCACAGAGGGTGGTGGAGTCTCCTTCTTTGGAGGTTTTTAAGCAGAAGCTGGATGGCCACCTGTTGGAAATACTGTGATGGGGGTTCCTGCATGGCATGGGGTTAGACTGGATGGCTCTTGAGGTCTCTTCTAACTCTATGATTCTATGACTCTATGACTCTAGGACCTCTTGGATCATTTAAAAATGTGTTATGCTGAGCATGTGAGGGGCAAGGAGCTTGCAAGCCACACTTTTCCGGCATCACTCTCTAGAAGCAAGGAATATCTTTAAAAAAAAAACAGGGCCTGTAACCATGAGAGACCAGTAACCATGGTTTCCAGGGTTCAAAATCACATGTAGTGTTTGACTGTCCAAGTTTAGTATTTTGTACAAGTACCGTGTCAAAACAATTAAGGGGGTATAAGAGTTGCAATCCTGTAAATGTGGATAGTGCTCAGTCCATGAGGGTACTGCATGCCTGTTAGCGGTTGCTGGAGGCCAAGCAGACAGCTTTGTCAGTTGAACAAAAAACAAATGAAAAGCCCGTAGGTTCAAAAGACAAGACAAGCACACTGCAGTGCAAAGCAACCCTGCAACCTGCGCAGAACTCACTGTAGAATATATACGGTCTGCTGGCTGAGCAGAAGCCATTAGTAAAACATTGCACCTCTGTTCCAACAGCAAAACTAGCCTTCTTGTTGACAAGACAGGCTTATTGACATTTTCTCCACTGCAAGAAAGTTCTAGTCACGTTTACATTTTCACCCCTTCTCATCTCCTCCTGCAGGGTCTCCTGTATGCCTCCCTCCGTGTGTTGTCTGTCAGGCTCTTCTTCAAGAACCCAGAATTGGTTTTGCAGTTCCACTGGTGGAAAGCATCTTCTCCTTCTTTAGCTCCTAACCGTGACTCCTCTCCATGGTGCTTCCTTCACTATGTTTGTCCTCTCCTCTGTATTCTCTTCCTCTGCTCCATCTTGCTGTTCTTGCACCTCCAGGGCCTCCCTTGGCTGCTGCTGCTAGAGAGTTCTGCCTGGGTTCTCTTGTCGTTGTCACTTAACGTCCAAAGGAAGCAGCCCTTTCCCTCTGTTCTTTGGCTAAAGCCACTGCCTGAGACCAAACAATGTATTGTGTTCAATACTTCCATGTTTTTCAGCATGCGGGAGGGCTTGAAATGACCCCCCCCCAATACTCTGGTCCTACTATAACCCTACTATAACCCGCCACATCACTGATTAAGCTTCTTATTGCTTACCTAATGCTCATAGTGCTGAAGAACGTAGGGATACCATTGTGTGTTTCCTGTTCTGGTGGTGCAGATTCGTTCAGGGAACCCATTGCTGGCTCTAATGTTTGTTCTTGATTGTCTTTTTTTGGAAGCAGCTTGTTTCCGCCTTCATTCTTGCTCCCACCTTGGATTTAAAGGAACATACATCTTAAAGCAGTAGAACAGAGAAGGTCCTTCTAAATTAAAATAAGCAAGTAAACAAACAAATGTTACAAATGTTTTCTTGTTTATTCTACCTGTTCACCCAACATCCTGTACTTCAGGATGGGCTGGACTCTGCACCCCTCCATTGTCTTCTCTCCCCTCATTTTATTTTATTAAACTGTTACAAGGATTTCCAGAGAGAGATGTCACAGTAGATGGATCACTGTGACTTTATGGCTATCCAAGTGGTGGGTGGGCTGACAGAAGATATTCGGGAAGAGACAGATGGGACTAGTGGTCTATCAGTGTGGTTCTCTCCTTACATCTTTCTGTACATCTTAAATCTTGAAATTGTACCAAACCACTCACCAGATCAAGATCATTTAGATATCTCATCTTTGCCATTGCTAGAATAGAATAGAGTTTTATTGTCATTATGCATACACAAGATATGCACAACGAAATTAGAGTGCTGTTCCACCACACACTCTAAACATACAAAACACATAAAACACATAAAACACCATACAAAATATTAAAAACTCTTAAAATTGCTTACAAAATTTAAAACACTATTTAAAAACTGATTAAGATGGTGCTAAAACTGTCGCATTTAACTTGGATACCACTCTGTGATAAAAACCGTTCTTTAGTCTATTTGTCCTTGACCTAAGAGTCCTATATCTCCTGCCAGACGGCAACAGTTCAAAAAACTGGTGGCCAGGATGCGAAGGGTCTCTCAAAATTCTAGATGTCTTCCTTGAGCATCTGGAGTTGTATAATTCTTCCAAAGGAGGAAGAGGACAGCCCACTATCTTCTCAGCAGTGTTTATGACCCTCTGGAGTGCCCTTCTAGCTGCCACTGAGCAACTGGTGAACCAGACACAGAGGCAGTAAGTGATAGTGCTTTCTATAAAGCCCCGGTAGAAGGTTACCAACAGTTTCTTAGACAGTTGTTCCCTCCTGAGAAGTCTCAGAAGATATAATCTCTGTTGGGCCTTCTTAACCAGTGCTTCAGTGTTGGCACTCCAGGACAAATCCTCCTGTAGAATAACTCCTAAGAACCTACTGTCCGTCACCCGCTCTACACAAACTCCATCAATAATCAGGGGCTGAGTGTCTGATTTCCTTTTTCAATAGTCCACTATAAGTTCTTTGGTCTTGTTGATATTTATTATCAGATTGTTGGTTCTGCACCACCGTAGCAGCCGATGCACCTCCTCTCGGTAGGCTGACTCGTCTCCACCAGAGATGAGTCCCATTACTGTTGTGTCATCGGCAAACTTGATGATTTTATTTTCAGGATGAGAATGAGTGCAGTCAGAGGTGTAAATACTAAACAATAGTGGGCTCAGCACACAGCCCTGTGGAGTACCCATGTTGAGAGTGAGGGCTGACGACATGTAGTCACCTGATCTGACCCTCTGTGAGTGATTTGATAAGAAATCCATGATCTTGAATTAAAAAATACTAGTGGAGGGAAAACCGTCATCCTTGTAGTTTTGCATAGCCATCACTTTACCTGTGGCTTTTTCCTTATGGTCCATCTCAGCCGTTTTCATGGATACAGGGGCCTGATTATCAGTCAGAGTTGGCTCAGGGAAGTTGGCATTTGCATATATAGATCCGTTTTCACAGTTCTTCAGTTCCATCTGCCTGGGAAGGAAAAAGAACAAGAAGAAAAGAATCACAAGTGTTCAATAGGGCAAATGCTTTCTTCTTTTCGGACAGATTTCTAGCAGGGAAAAATTCCCTCCTGTTCAGCTCATAATCTGTCATCTGTCACATGTTGTTGGACTCTAACACCCATCAACCCCAGACCAACATAAGGGAGAATAGGAATTGTAGTCTCTATGCCCCAGGTTTCCTCCTCTTGTTTAAAGCAGACACAGGATTTAAAAAAGGGTGTTCTGTGCTTCTTCTGTCTGCTGTTTCTGAGAGAAATACAGGGCTACGGTCACTATGAAAGGGCCCCTGAGAAACAGTACCATTGACTGAAGATCAAGAAGCACATGGCATACCTTTCCGCTACATTGCGGCTGAACAGGCTGGGAAGTTTTACCTGAAAGAGAAAGAAAGGAATTTAAAATTTCACTGCACTGGCAACATGCTCAGTAATCCAAGGAATATGGGGAAATCAGAACACCACCTTACATAAATATTTTAATATTCTTGACATTAACATCATGAACTCGACAGCACAGAAGAAAATCTTAACGTCTATTTCTGGCATCTACGAGACCAGCAACTTATGTGAACAACCCTGAAATCTGTGGGTCAGAGGACGGATCAGGTCCCTCCTGATTTGTTTATAGAAATTACAAATGAAAAAGGGTGTGTGATAGAAATTCAGGGACCCCAGCTCCACAAAGGCAGAATCTTTCTTGGCACGGAGTTCCCTGAAACCTGCCCTGAAGTAAAGCTGAGGGTAGAACATTAAATCTTGCAAGGATAAATTATGTACAGGCTTGAGGTGTTTGAAGTGTAGTTAGGTAGGTTGTAGGTATCCTATACACTGGGAGGATACCATGTGCCAGAGTGAAAACAATTCTTGTTTCCCTATGTCATGGAGTCTCTGGCTTAATGCTCGATAGGCCTGATGTTGTCCACGCAATAGAATAGAATCAAGGGGCATACCAATAGATCTGATTTTACATTGAATTGTGGATAACCAGCTATAGTTGTACTTAAAATTTAGCCCCCAATACTTGCATTCTCTTATTTGCTCTAGGGCAGGGGTGCCCAAACTTTTTGTAAGGAGGGCCAGATTTGGTGGCTGAGAATGTGTCAGGGGCCGGTTGCTCCCCGACCCTGCCATCTCACTGAAAGCCCCACCCACTGACCCATAAGCGAAGGAGGGGGAGGGAGGGGCGGGCCAGCCAGCTGCGGGCCACACAGAATGGCCTGACGGGCCGGATTTGGCCCCCGGGCCAGACTTTGGGCAGGCCTGCTCTAGAGGGTTATTCTGGATTGTTCATTGAAATTTCTTCCAGGTCTTGGAAAACATCATAATTTTCAATTTTTGAGTGTTGATGGTCAAACAGTTACTATTACAGTACTTTGCAAATGCCACCAAAAGTCATTTTAAACCCAACTGGGATTGAGATCAAACTGCATCATCATCTGCGTATAATAGTCGGATCTGCTGGGCACCAAGTTTTGGAAAGTGGCCCTCAGCCGTCTTTAGGTGTGAATATAAGTCATTTATATATAGGTCAAAAAGTTAAGGGGCCAGAACACAGCCCTGAGTAGTCCCCCTGTTGCTCAGGATCTCATCTGACACTTCACCCTGAGGGCCACAGTGGACCTGACAGCTGGTATGGGAGTACAGTTTTTGAATAAGAACTAGCAATATCCTGTCTATCGACCTATGCAATTTATCCCATAGTAATAGGAAGCCTTGGCGCAGTCCTGGTGAGCAGCAGCGGCGGCCACGATCCCCTTCCGTCGCTCGCCGGGGCTCCTCCAAGACGTCGGAGGCAAGTTTGCCTCTGTGACTGGAAGGGATTTTAAAAGGGATGAACCGCTTCCCCCTCCCCCGCGGGGGCTCTGGAGAAGCCACAGGCCCCTTTTACAATCCCTTCCAGTCCCAGGCCATCTCCATTCAAATGCATTGGCTCAATGCATCTCATTGGCTAATTTTTTCCCCATTGGAAGGCATTGAGCCAATGCATTCCAATGGGGTAAAAGTTCTCAATTAAAATGCATTCAGCCAATGTATTCCAATGGGAGAAAAGTTCTCCATTGAAATGCATTGAGCCAATGCATTTCAATGGAGATTATGGGGGAGTGCTGGCCCCAAGCCAGTGCCAAGCAGCTGATTGGCGCTGGCTGGGGGAGGAATGGCCCTGCAGCAAGTGTGGTGGATCAGATCATCCACCACCCTTGCACAGGGTGCTGGAAGGCTTTTTAAAAAGTCTTCCAGCAGCCCGGAAGCAGGGGTGGCGCACCCCCACCCCCACCCGACCTTCATCCGCATAGCGCAGATTTTCAGTCATCGCGGGTCGGGGGGGGTCCCTACCAGTTTCTGAAGATCCTGTACGATCTTGATATACACAACCATTGTTCACTGTCCTAAGAGTTAAAGAATGCTCCAGTGTGAGATGGGAGTTATCTGCCAAGAGAGATCTTGAAGCTCCTTGGTCTAGATTACCAACTTCTGGGCTAGTTCCTGGGCCTTTGTTTGATCTTCCTTAGCCTTCATAGAAGGGCTGATACTGAGGGTAGTCTATATGTTTCAAGAAGTTAGCTGGAGGATCAAGGGAGTGATAGACTGAGTTGATTGGTCCACTTAAAGGAGATTTGGAAGTTGGGTAAATCAAAGCCTTAGGCTTCATGATCAAGGTAGGTATGTCTTTTGTAGATAAAAGCATTGGGTTTAATAGGTGACTCCAACAGATGGCTGGTAATAGGATTGTCCTTGGGATCTTCTGTGGTCGAAAAACAAATACCACATTCCATAAATGGCTTTTACAGATAGAAGCTTGAAATTTTTCTATAGTTCAAACATACCAATTGTATGTTGCTCCAACTGGTTAGCAATGCATTCGATTGCCAAATGTTCTTCACTGAAGAACGGGGCAGATTTCTCATGTGAAAGGGGGTGGAGTGGGGTTATCACTGTGGGGTTACTTCCACTTACCTTGTTTAATTTGCAGATAGCCGAATGCGGAGATCCGGATGGCGTGGGGTGGAGCAACTCGGAAGAGAAGGCTGCATTGGCAATTTGCATACATTCTTCAAGGGTGTTCAGGAATGTTGTGCAGGTGGATTTCAACAGTGGGCCCATATTAACACCATTCTGAAAGATCAGAATATTATTTACCTTTCTACACATTGCTCAGATTTCTAGGCTGTGAATGACCACTATACTAATTTCTCGTGCTCAAATTGCATTTGAAACCTTGGGTTTCCCTTTAAAAAACCAGGTTTTGGTAACTATGTACATGCAATACTGTAACCCCACTCAGGTTCTTCTTTGAAAAAATAAATAAGCAAAGCTTCAGCTAGAGCATAGCAGCTCTAAAGTGAAACGCATATTTTTATAACTGTCCTCGTGGAATTATTGTCAGCAGAGAGCAGCACTATACAAATGCCTCAGCTATGGGACTTTTGACATGGGTATTTCTTGACATTATATTATTACAGTTTGTGAAACATGAGATATGGCAGCTACCTTTGTTTTATCCACCTGCTGAAGGAGGAGGTCACAATACAGCCGAAGTTCTGCCATTTTAGTTTTCAGTGCTTCCGTGTTTTCGGTGTACTCTGTAAACAAAACATACACACATGTTGGACAAAGCCATATCATTGTTAAATTTACAATTCATTACAATCCAGTGCACCTTAAACTCTCAAAGCTAAATGGATAATGATCCAAAGATGCAATCTTAAGATGATTGGCTCTCTCCTCTGCTCCTTTTGACAGCATTTTAAATGGCAAATATAAAAGGAAACGGTGCAGGTGGAGGGCAGGCAAGCGTTATATTAAATAACATGAGGCAAAAGTATTTACTCTGTACATTAAAAATCAAGGGGTTGGGCTCAGTGGCTTTATAGACCCCTTCCACCGCAATTACTCTATGAATTTCTTTTGGTAAAAGAATATGTAGACTTTTGAAGCAGACGGAATTGGAAAAAAGTGAATTTGAGATTTTTTTAAAAAAATGCAGAGTTGATATTATCACGTGATGCTTGTGATTCATAATGGATTACTTGAAATATGCTCAGATGGCTATTGGATATAATGGCCAGAATCCTACTGCACAGCTAACTGATGAAGCACTGGGGCACAATTTTGCCACTACCTGACCATCTTGTGTCTGGTTGAACAACCAAGATCCCATCCTGGGATCTTGCCAACTGGTGGTGGAAAGCAACTTGACACAAGCCTCAATGCTAATGTGCCTCTAGCTAATGTGACGGAAAAACAAACTTCAGTAAATCTACTGCTGCTCCTTACATACTAACAAATTCACCTTTTTATTTTTTAATATCTGGGGTGAAAAAAGTATTATAGGGAATGAGTCCACAATCATGAGGGACCAGAGAGATGCAGGTTCAAAACCAAACCCAGTTCACTGGGTGACTTTAGACCAGTCATTATTAAGCTCACCTACTTCACACAGTTGTGAGGATGCAATGGGAGAGGAAAAGTACCCTGCAGTGGGTACTTTAGAAGAAAAGTCGATATGCACAGAATGAGTGAATCAATGAATTAATAGTCTGTATAATAATTTAGGTTGAATGAAGATTTATATTAACATTTGGTTCAGGTTTAAAAACTACTTCCACCGTATGCTTCAATTAAAAAGTATTATCGAAATCTTTTTATCTCAGATCCTTTTAAGAATAATTACTGTATAAATGAACTCAATTGTACCCATGCTATAATATTCCATGGTTGAACCATCATAGACAAGTTTTGTTTGTGTTCTAAAGAACCACAATATTTAAGAAAGTGTCCACAGAATAGGAACTGAATGACACTCTATGTTCGTTATTCAATTCCCATTACAGAGAAAACTGAAATATAAATGTTAGAAGTCCTGTTTCCCAGGTGCTGAGAAGTTTCATTGGCTAATAATGCCCTTAGTAGGATGGCTTACCTTTTTCTTTGAGCGTCCGGATGTCAGTCAAGCAGGCCTTGGCGGTTCCCAGGGCAACCAACCACTTCTGCCTGTCAGCTGCATTCTTGGCTTTCAGATAGAAGTACTGCTCTCCGGGGATAATCAAATCCATCCGCATATTATCTGTAGAATGAACTAAGATGAACAGAGTCAGGCTCAACACCCATAGATTCAGGTAGGCATAGACAGCTTGGTTAAGAAACAAAGCTAAGACATTTTGCTGCCTGAGGCAAAGGTTCACACATGGCCTGCCTCCCTCAAGCCACCCATTCCATTTATAGAAGTAAACTGGACTGGCAGGTGAATCTTGCTTCAACACTTACAATGGACCAGAATTCTTTATCAACCATGTGAGCAGACTAACTTCAGGAGTAGACAGGTTGTATCCTGCCCCAAATTCAAGAAGAAAAATGCTGCCCCTGACAACTGTTACTGAGAAGGCTGCCTCACTCTGGCTAGTTATAGGACTGCCTCGGACATAACACATTTTGGCTTATAAAGCCAAGATGCACAAAAAGCCTTGGCCTTCACACACTCCCCCCTTTCCTCCCTCCTGTTTGGTGTGCCAGAACTGTAGAGTTACTTGGTTCATCTACCATAGTTTTCAGTGATGTGACAAGTACCCTGTACTGTGTACCAGAACCAAACTAAAACACAGCCGTGGCTCCAAACCCACTCCCTAGGAGGTTGTGAATTATCATGCAGGGAAGAAAAGGGAGGAGACTCTCTCTCTCTCTCTCTCTCTCTCTCTCTCTCTCTCTCTCTCTCTCTCTCTCTCTCTCTCTCTCTCTCTCTCTGTGTGTGTGTGTGTGTGTGTGTGTGTGTGTGTGAGAGAGAGAGAGAGAGAGAGAGAGAGAGAGAGAGAGAGAATGTGAGTGTGAGTGTGAGTGTGAGTGAGTGAGTGTGACATGAACTCATATGACTCATTTACTCTTTTTTGGACATTTGAATAGTACCTGTTGGTCAGGATCCTATTAAACTAGTTATGCCAGTGTCAGTGCAAATCACAGTGCTACATTGCCACTAGTAACAAGTTGCCAGTTGGATCCCTTGTGGCACATCAACTCACTTGACCAGCACATGGTAAAGGGATGGCATTTTAATGAGCAGGCATTACAGTGGTACCTTGTATAATGGAATTAATTTGTTCCAAATGAAATTATGTCAAGCAAATTTTCCTTTATACAAATTTCCCATAGGAATGCACTGAAAACAGAGTAATCCCTAACTGCGACCATTTTTATGTTGTATGGATTCACCCCATAGACAATTCTGTTAAGCAAATTTCCCCTGTCTCCAGAATGTTTTATGTTGTACAGATTTTATGTTATACAAACCGTTTGTTATACAAGGATCCACTGTAATTGCCACAGTTTAAGACACTGCTCTTATGCAGAGATAACTAAGCGCAGGACTAAACGCAGGACTAAATACTGCTAAATGTAACCCTGTTTTTCACAGAATCATATAAATACATCGAACAGTAAAGATACAACATTTTGTAGAAAGTATTGAAAGAGGGATTCTTTGAAGAAATCATACTAAGATTATATATCAAAATTAAGTTGCAACATTGCCACACAAACTCATATTAACATCAGCTGTGAAACATGCTGATTCTTTATGCTTAACAAAAATCAGTGCATGCAAACTCTGGAAATATTAAATAATTATAAATGAAAGAAACTAACATATTTTATATCCAAATGAGGTCACCGGCCACATTTAAACATCTATGATGTCAAAAACCATGTTGTGGGAAAATGTGGACAAGCAGAGTGTTCATGTGCTCAACCTCTGCCTTGTTCTTCCTGCAACAAAGACTGTGGCTTTAATTAACATTCAGCCCCCCACTATATAGAGAGCAGAATATTTTTTTCTTAAATATCAGAGAACAAACTAGTTTGGTTCACCCTGTAGCAATCCTCGTTTGCTGACATAATGCCAGGGTTTGTGAGTTCAGACATAATGATGAATGGTAGCTTAAAGCAAGCTGACAAAGCTAAAGGAGAGACAAAGCCTCCATGAGGGGAGGAAGTGTGTGGATTATGGATTTCATGCAGTTTTTTTAAAGCTGATTTGTGAAGCTGTGTGGATAAGCAAATGGAAACAGCCACTGCCTTGTCGTAATGAAGAAAAGGCACACTGCAGGGCCTTATCTCTTTTAGTTACCTTGAATTTCACATACTGCCATCTGGATGCTTCCCTTGCAGCCTTTCCAAGCATCTTCTCGTGAGTCGTAATAGGACAACACCCCTCCTGCAAGAAGGAACCACCGAGGCTGCCAGCCTGAAAAGAAACAGAATGGGATTTTAAACAGTGGCCTGACAAAATATACAGGTATATGATGTTTTTGCACAACTAGTCTGTGAGCGAAGTCCTAGTGAAGCAGAAACATGTTGCACAACTAATGAAGCTACAGTAGCACCTTGATAATGCAAGAGCTCTACATCTGGTCAAAGGTGTGTACAATTCAAGTACATTTCAAAAAAAGGCTACAAGAATGACTTGAGGAGGCAGAGAAGATATTACAGTAAATTAAGAGTTCAGCCATTCTTTGCCACCCCACTCGCCATCGGAATGCAGCCTCCCTGCAATTTACTGAAATCTTCCTCCACTCTCTGGCTGAAAGAAATTCTCTGCCACAGAGAAACTAAGTCCCAGCCCAGTTCATCACGTCAAGTCTTGTATTCCAATGCCATTCTCTGACCTCCTCAAGGCCTCTTGACAGTTAAGAGGTAGCAGCTGCAGAAACAGAGCTAGGAAAATTTAATTATTTTTTTTTGGGGGGGGGGGGAATGAACACTCCCAGAATCTTGCAGATAGGAGGATGGCTATGGAGCACTACCATTAAAAAAATGGAACTTTCTAAGTCCTGCACACAGCTGTCTGCCCTCTGTCCTGTGACTGCCCTCTGTTTTAAGAGAGGGGCCATAAATTCCAAACTGCTAGCTAAGGAGGGGCTTGAAATCAACACGCCTATTGATCCTACGGTATTTCCATTTAAGAGACTTACCTGGCCTCTACACCCTCAGCCATGTGAGTATGGGACATTAATAACAGCACATAGGTTTGGAACTACCCACAAGAATCTGGTGCACAACCTTGAAAAGCTTGCTGTTTGTTTGTTTTTTATATATTCTTAATGGTTGATTAAAGGTATCACCTGTTCCTACTTTTGAGGGAGTCACAAAGTCACTGCTGCTCTTCTGAAGCCCTGCTGTTTCACTCTCCAGACAGAGCTGGTCCCTCCAGGAAAAGGTACCATATCAGAAGGCACTCCTGGACATACAGACAGTGCCAATCCTACATAGCAGCTTCCTCCAACCTGGCGCTCTGCAGATCCTGATGAGTCCCCATCGTTCTCAATTAGTGCTGTCCATGCTGGTAGAGGAAAGCAGGGCTGTAATCCAACACAGCTGAAGGGCACCAGGTTTTTTTTGCGGGGTGTGTGTGTGCATGTGCACACCCACACACCCACACACACCAGTGGAATCAAGTCCCTCTTATACTGGCAACAGGGGCAGAGAAGTACAGGCCTATTTAATACTGGCACACAGACACCTATTTGCCAGTTTAAAAAGCAGAGCATGCCACTTATATATGGCCCCACAGTACTTCAAGCACTCTCTGGGTGGCTTACAGTTTAATTAGGCAGGCTGCATGCTGCCCCTCTCAATTTGCTGACTTAGGAAGAATGGACGACCATGAACCTCAAGCTGGCTGTGAACCTCAAGCGGTGAACCCGGGTTGTGAGCAGTTTTGGCTGCAGTACTGTAGTTCAGGCCTGTCCAACAGGTAGGACCGCGGGCTACCGGTAGCCCATGAAGGGTTCAAAAGTAGCCCTCCGGCCACCAATAAAAAAGTGAGGGGATAAGTTCTCCACCCTACCCTTCCCCATCCCAAAGACCACCACTACCCCAGCAAAGTTCTGGGTCTGCCAGCCCACTGTCTTAGCCGAGTAGGGCAGTTCAAGGGCCATGGCAGAGTCCCCTGCTCCCTCACTGGCCAGATGATAGAGCAGGTGCAAGGGAAGTGTGTGCATGTTCAGCCTTCCCATAGGAATGCATTGAAAATCAATTAATCCATTCTAGATGAGCATGTGCTTGGGATGGACAAAATTTGTAAGTAGAGGTAGCCCTCAAGAACTTCATAAGTAGTGTAGTAGCCCTCAGGCACTTTGGGCCAGAAAAAGTAGACCTTGGCCTGTTCAAAGTTGGACAGCCCTGCTGTAGTTTAACCCCTGTGTCAGGAAGTGCATACATTGAATACATACATTAAAGCCCAAGGGCTGGAATAGAAGATGCAAACCATTCAACACTGTATTGATGTGCTACACCACTAGTGGCCAGACTTTGGTCCTCTCGATGTTTTGGACCACAACTCCCAGAATTCCAAGCCTGTATTGCCAATGACAAAGGACTGTGGGAGATTTGGTACAAAACTTCTGGAGGGCTGACGTTTGGCCACCACTGCTACACAGTACTAATAACTCAGATGGTTCTACACATCCAGAATAGGAGAACAATAAAGGACACATTAACACTGCAGTGGAACAGTTGGGGCTGAGAAAGATATTGCTAAGAAAAACCTGGTGACTCAGTTTGTGTACCTGAATGGGAAGAGGCATGGCAGGGACAGACACGGGCAGTGTAGTGCTCTAATAAGAATGCTGGACTTGGCAGAGACAGGATTTCATCCTCACCAAAACAAACAAACAAAAAACCCTCCCTAGGTCACCTTGGAGCAGCTTCACTCTCTTTTCAGCCAGATCTACCTCCCCAAAAATTCTTTGGGAAATAGGAAAGACAAGAGCCCTATAGAATGCCTTGAGTCACTGGAGGAAAGGTAGGATAGAAACTTGGCAAGCAAACAAGCAGTACATTAACATAATCCTTTTTTTGGGGGGGGGATATCCCAGTTATTTCTAAATTCAGGCAACTGGTAATACAGCAAGGTACTGAGAAGCAGTGACAGACTGTGATGGCACAAAAATGACCCTGCAAATAATATTCAGTTGACATATGCTTCTAAAGCAACATCACACTACTTTGTGTCATAAATAACCCTACACATGCTTTTGGCTGAACTGTAGCAGAAGAATCTGTCCACCTACAAGCATGTAATTTAGGATTTTCTGTCATGAGCCACTCAGAATATTCCAACATGACTCGTTGGCATTATGATTTTTTACAACATTTTGCAGTCCAGAAAGAAGGACGGGCAAAGGGAGGAAAGGAGGGATTCATTTACAGCTCAACGAAGGACAGCCGGACAAAACAAGCTATGGAACAAACGAGACAGGATCTTTGATATACAACCCCCTGAGCAAATTGAAAACATGACTTATTATCAATGCAGAAATGAATGAATGTGATTTATTAAGGGTCAAAGACTTGCAAAATATAATTACAGTACAATCAAATTATCATTGTACCTCTACAACATCTAAGTCTATTATGAAACAACAACCTCCAAATTAACATTATTACTTTTAAGACATTAGTAACCAAACAAGGTTAAATAAAAGTATAGCCAATACCATTGTTACATTATTAACAGATTGTCATTCCTAGATAGCAAATTCAATTGTCAGGTACAGTGAGCCAAGGACAATAAGGGCCTTTTTACACGACCCCTAAGATCCGCTGGTCCCTTAAATTCGGACCAGAGATCTTGAGGGTTTGTCGCTCTCCCTGCGTTCGCACCCCCTCCGCACTTCCTTGTTCTGTCTGCGTGAGGGGAGGGAGAAAAAAGGGAGAAAAGAATGCACTCTTACCTCCGGAGTGCCAGTGGAAGTTGCTCCGACCCCCCCGTCACTTCCTGGTTCCTCTTAAAGGGGCGGGAGGCAAAAAAACAACAACAACAACAAAAAGAAGCGAGGAGCCCGGCACTCTCCGCATCAAAATTTTTCACTCTCCCAGAGCAGGTACCTGAAAAGTGCGCTGGGACACACTTAGGTGGGCGTGGTCGCACTTAATTTTCTGTTAGCTCCGGAGCTGGTGGGGAAACATTTTTAAGCTCCGGAGCTGGGAGCCATTTGCAGCGGAGCTTAGGGGTCGTGTATAAACGCCCTAAGTAAATGTACAAATGCAGTAAGATAGCCTTCAAAGATTGAAAGTTATCATTAAAATATTCAAAACGTTATGGTTATAATATAAAATGTCAATGATCAAAATGGTTTGGTTAATTTAGGATTCCCATAGTGATTTTGCTACAATAGGCTGACAAATCACTTTTTAGAAACACAGTTCTGAGTTTGGTCTCAGATTTAGGGTTAGGGTTAGGGTTCATGAGTCCATTAACAGTACTTAAAGAAGAACAGTACTTTAAAATGCAGAATTCAAAATGATATTTGAACTCTATTTTTTTTTCCTAGAAGCAAGGCCCTCTTGTATCCTCTGCACTGGAAGAAGACACTGAAAAAAATCTCAGTAGACAGATGCCAAATAATCAATACTAATTTTCCTTCTAAATTACAAATGCAAAAGACTGTATCTCCCAAATCAAGTTTCATTGCTATTTAAAAAAAATCTCTGGCAAGGATGAAGAAAAGTTTCCACCTTTTCCATAAATCAGAACCTTAAGATATATGATTATTTTTAAAATACAAATTGATCTTACATTTGCTCCCCGGATCATGTCCATAGCTACTTTTATCATCATATAAATTATTTCAGAAATAAGGGTGGCACCCATCGGTTTTCTCATTGAGAAGACACAATAAATATAAAGGGGATTTATTTTATTTTATTTATTTATTTTTGCATTTATACCCCGCTTATCTTCAGACGAACTCTAAGCGGATAAGGCTAAACTGAATTGTTATGTCCAACTGGAGAAGACTCATGTACGGCAATTGATAACCACCATTTATGTAAGCCTAATTCATTCAATGAGTACTCCAATTGAGAGTAACAAATGATTTAGCTTAAATGCCTTCTCCTTCTTCTCCTCCCCCTCTTCTTCTTCTAACCCTAACTCCCACCCCCCCCCCCCAAGGTAACTATGCAGGGGCCTATTTCAGATGAAGCCAATCATGGATAATGGAAATATTAAGATACTTAAGCAAAACTGCCCTTCTTGGTTTCTTTTTAAGTGTAGCATGTAGTTTAACCACCTGTTTTCAACTCCCCCTCCCTCCGCTTTCAAAACATATTATGTCTGGTTCAGAAACCCTGACTTGTGTCAATATAAATTTGAAAATTGTGACTTTCCCTGAAAGGTGTGATTTAATTCCATCCCACCTATCCCCAATTTTTAGAGTTGGAAAGAGTGCTGGAAAGAAAGTTTCTGGTTGCCTCAGTAGGCTGTAACATTTTCAGTCTGGTCCCTAAGAGTAGTTGTCTCTCTCTGCACAGGAAAGGAAGCATATAAATGAACTGTGGTGAAACAGATGTCCCCAATCTGTCACCCTTTAAATCTGTCTGACCACATACAGTATTCCAGTATAATATTGGCAGTATCAATTGAGAGAACCGTAACAGATCCTGTACTTCATATTCTGAGTGGCTGACATCATTGCTATAAACTCCACAATGTCTCATTCCATCAATTTAACATTAACGTTAACAGAAAATGCTCTATCAATACAGATTAAAGTCTGGAGTTTGTATGGAAACATTACTTGGAACTGGGTTAATCCCAAAGCCATATTACACTGTTGCATCAGATTTAATCGGAGCGAGCTAGCCAGCAAGACTGCAAAACTACATACAGTATAGTCCTAAGTGATTTTGTAAATGAGGATTCCCAAAACTGAGTAAAAGCAAATTGGTTACAAAGTTTTGGTAGGAAGATGACGTGTGTGGTTGGCTTATAAACCCTGTTCGAGACAAACCAGGATTAACACGGAAAATTTTTTCCCAAGTCACCATAACTATGAAGCAAACCATGCTCTTTTTATTCATTTAAGACTTAAGAATTCTACTCCATGAACAATTTCAGAGTTACTTATCACTGCATTGGATCCAGACATACTTTTACTTAGAGCAGATTTATTTAAATCAGTGGCTCAAACAGGCACATAAATTGTGTTCAGTCACAGCAGGACATTGCTCATTTATGAGACTCCAGATTTTCCTGATTAATGGTATTATGTAGTCATTATCACATGGGCAGGAATGCACCCTTGTACTGGCTGTAATTTGTCACCACAACGTATGCAATTCCACTTGTGCACACATAAAGGTGCCAGAATTCTAATTAACAGAACATCAATCAGGGTGAGCAAAGTGCAGCCATTTACATGCTATTGGACTTCAACTCCAGTCAGATCTAGCCAGCACAGATAGTGGTAGCTGTAATTCAACATATGGGGACCCACATTTTGCTCCCCCCCCCCAAATAAAGTAACATTTACCAATCTAGGTCCCATTTATTCTAGCAAGTCTACTTTGTTTTTGTTATGTGCAGTCAAGTTGCTTTTGAGTTAAAACAACCTTAAGAATTCATGACTTCCAAAAGGTCTTATTGTTAAAAGCCTAAGCCCCAGCTTCCTTCAATGAGTCAATTCATGAGTCTCATGATCTGTCTGAAGTTTAGTCACTTTTGCTTCCAGTGAACTTGCTCTAAATATGAGTGAATCCTGATGTTCAGGTTTAGCTTGTAATTTAAAACAAGCTCTTTTTTAAAAAAAATAGCACTGCATAGAGTAGGGGTCCTCAACCTAAGGCCCCAGGGCCGGATGCGGCCCCCAAGGTCCTGAATCCGGCCCCTGGGACCAATTGCACCCCCCACCTACCCCCTGTTTTGTGAGCAAGCCAACCTCTGCAGCTGCTTTTGGACTGTGATCCGGCCCCCAGTGGTGTCTGGGTGGTGGTGGACCGGCCCGCTGGTTGAAAACTTTGAGGACCCCTGGCATAGAGCTTCATGAAAATCAGGCAAGTGAAAAGCAGAAAAGGTGTGAAGAACTGGACAAACTCCAGTGCAGCACAAAGTGTGAGATCCAACACTCAGGCATAACATGCATTTCTCCACTCACCATTTATAAAAAGAATAAGTTATGTTAGGACTGCACAAAACTGTAGTAAGTTTGAAACCACCCTTCCTCTCTCACACATACACAGCAATGCTTAGACATTCACCACCAAATCTTGGGATTTTAGTCAAATACTGTACAATAAAAAGTACAGTACAGTGGTCCCCTGCCCTATCACGGTTCATATACTGCGGTCCTACTATATCGCGGGACCACAGTATATGAAAAAAGGTCCCTTGGGTTAAGGGGGGAAAGGCCTGTTTCAGGCCTCCCATACTTACCCCCAACCTGGTGCTGTCCTGAATGGGCCTGCGAGGGCCTTCCCAGGCCTTCTGGAGGCCCCAAAAGGGCCTCCCTGCAAACCAGAAGTGACTTCTGGATCGCTGAAAATCATTTCTGAGGCCTCCGGTAAGTGCAAGAGCCCCCAGCTAGGTGCCCCACGGCCGACCTGACCTGCATCCACATATCATGGATTTTCAACTATTGCAGGTCGGGTCGGGTCCCTCACCCCCGCATTAGGCGGGGGGGGGTCACTGTACTACACATATGTATCAGAAATATGACAGAGTCTAATAAGATTTACTCCGAGGGGAAGTTATCTATAAAACTGCAGCTTCAGTAGGTTTGGATCCTAGTACTTCAACACCACTTGAAGATCAGGATGCTTCCCTGACACAATCCTATGCATTTCTACTTGGAAGCAAACCTGGCTGACCTCAGGAGAACAGAACTGTGAATAGCAGCAAGCTGTCCCTTTGCACCTTTTAGGTAAGCAGTCGATTGTTTTTCTCATCCAGAAAAAGAGTGCATTTGGCATAACTATTGGATAGCACAGAAGTGACTCACTCAATGGATAACATTTTTCAGTATCAATATATCATGGGATGACATAATTCCTAGCAAAAGGAATGGTACACAGTGCTGAAATGTAATTTTATACTCTCCCAGATTTAAAGGAAAGGGTGTTCCATGTTTAAGAAACAGCCTGTTCTGACTCACCCTTATACTCTTGTTTTACAATGCAGCTGAACTGCCACACCTCCTTGTTTCATTCACTCTCCAAACTGCACTGTCAAGAACTCCTGAAGCCATTCTCCACACACCCATACAAAGTACAAATATTTCCCGAGCAAACTGTATTTGCACAAGATAAAAATAGACCTGAATGGGGTAAAAGAAAAACAAGACTATATGCTATCATTCACTATTCTGATGCATTTTAGAACAGGATTCTGGCATCAGTACTCTCCCAATGAAAACGGAAAAAGGCATTGTTTTAAGATTAATGAGTTTTATCTGTTATAAACCTTTAAGATTAATTAATTTTATTTGCCATAAGCTTTGGTGGATTGTACCCCACTTTGGGGGGCTAGAAAAAAAATCACTAGAACACACAGTAAAGTTATAAGCAGCAAGAAAAAAAGAGGAAAGTTGAACATAAGAGGGATCGATTGAATTAAGGAAGCTATGGAGTTTTGTTTTGATGTCGGAAGCAGGAAAGTTAAGGATAGGGTCTTTTAAAAGGTGCAATAATTGCCACGATAAGAAAGCTGATGGTGCATAATAACAACAGAAACATTTCTGACAGAGAATCTCATGATGTCAGCTGCCCTCCATGAAAGTTTATGCCACACAAAACTTGCTATCCATCTTCAAGGTGCCACTAGACTGTTCTTTGTATTGCAACAGGCTAAAACACAGAAACTTAGTTGGGAAACTCCTCTAATACATGCATGTATATATATGAACATCTACAATATGGGATCACGCTGATGAAACACGCAAAGATTCCCATAAGAATGCTAACTCTCCCAAAGGCAAACGATACTTCCCCCTCTCACTCTCAAACGTATTCGCAGGTTCTCCACCGGAGAGGCTTTACCCCATCCTGATCCTGAGATACCAGGGACTGAACTCAGACCTTCTGCATGCGAAGAACGGTTGTTGTTGTTGTTGTTGTTGTTGTTGTTGTTGTTGTTGTTGTTGTTGTTGTTGTTGTTGTTGTTGTTGTTTTAACCACAGAGCGTCAAGACCATTCCTGTTAAGTGAGGCGGCGGCAAATTAGTTGCCCCATACGCCTGCTTCTAATATTTAGGATCGGTCGGTGCTTTTTTTTTTTTGGTGTGGTGGTGTGTACTAGTGGGGGGGGGGGGGGAACAAGTCCTGCACCGGCGTCCGAATCAGGCATCTGTGACACGAGGACCGTCCCTTTCTTTTTCCTCCACGTGCAAAGTCTTCTTGCCCTCGTCTTCCAACCTTCACACGTTACGCGAACACCCGTGATCCGGAGCACACGGCCAGGACGGAGGAGGGCGACGGCTTTAACCTGGCCAAGGCGGGGAGGGAGAAGGCAGAAGCCGCAGGGATACTCACCGCTCAGATAGTTGGTCCACTTATACAGCACCCCCTCCATGGTGACCACGGCGCCCCCATTCAGATCTGCTTTCGGGCGGGGGGAATGCTCTCCCCGGAAGCTATTCCCCTCTCAGCCCTACGGCTGAAGCCCTGGCACCCAGGGCCATCCTGAGGAGGCGAGGCTGGGCTGGGCTGGGCTGGGCTGGGCTGGGCAGGGCAGGCAAGAGACCGGCCCCGCCTCCCGGTCTTCTCCCCCACCCACCCAGCCTAACCCTATCAACCAACCTGGCAGCACTTACGCGACTAGAGTAAGAAGTGAGGGATCGGCAACGTCTTACGGAACGCTTCCCCCCCCCCCGCCGCCGCTCCCTACGACAGATGAAGCGGCGTAAACGCGTTTCTGAATACGGTCTCCCACGTGATTGGGGGGAAGGGGGGCGTGGCCGAGACGCCAGAAAGCCGAAGGGCGGTCCAGAGCCAATGAGAGCACGGTTCGGTCTGCCGGGCGAGCCAATAATCGTGACCCAGAAGCCGGTGGCATTGTGCGGAGGGGGTTCCGAAATGTATGCAGACTCAGAGCGTTCTGTTCTCGGAATGTTGGGGCGGCCAATCCCAGCTTTCAGATACGCTTCCCCCCCCCCCCAGATGAGCAGGGATGTCTCCCAATAGAGCATCACGATTCCAGGCTGTCGCCTCAGCCAGAGCCAACCAGAACGAAGGAAGTGGAAGAGGGGGGCGTTATAAACGATGCGAATGGCTGGAGAGGATTCGCTTGGTTTTTCAGCGCGTCTTAGGGGTAGCGTTTGCCACGTCTGCGGGTTAGGAGGGCCGCTTGGCGGGAGGCGGAGGTTGGGAGCGAACCCGACGCCTTCGCCTTATCTCTCTGGAGCGAGCGATCAGAAGCATGCGGAGCTTCCCAGGGTGGCTCAGTGGAACCGTGGAGTGGAATTTTCACCCAAAATGCGTCCCTTGGTAGCCGTGGAAGAGTCCCATTAAAGTATTTTTCGTCGATTTTTTAAATTGCGAAACATTTAGAGAAGGCTGGAGGTGATCTTAAAGTACGGTACCCTTGGACAATTTTTTTTTGGCTAGGCATTCCTCCAATTCACTGTATCTTGGAGGTGTTGACAAAATTCAAGTGAAAAGTAGAAGAAGAAATTGTATATACGGTATATTTATTTCTCCTGCATCTTATGCACCGGGCATGTTGAGCTTATAACTGAAATGCAGTTATAAAACTCAAACCAAAAATAAGAATGGAAGCTGCTTTTTGGACATTGGTTTCCTTGGCCTTTGTGACTTTGGGGGCTGGAGCTCTCATTCCAGAACCAGAAGTCAAGATCGAAGTGATCCATAAACCGTTCATTTGCAAGAGGAAGACGAAGTTAGGAGACATGTTGCTGGTGCATTATGAAGGCTTTCTCGAGAAAAACGGGTCACTCTTTCACTCCACGTGAGTATCCCTCCCGAGAGTAGTGCAGGTTTATTCTCCCCATTGCTTATTTGGGGTACAGCTCCAGAAAACTACATCATGCTGAGCTGGGGAAGTGTTTGAGAGCCATAGCCCAAAAAAGTAACTTCTTTAAGTTCCAGGTTTTGCCACAGTGAAAGAATACTCTTATGTGCTCTGCTGAATTTTCCTGTAAGAAGTTCTGTGAAACACAGTGACTAATGTTTTAATCACACCTTTATTCCTAGAATTCAGGTGGATATGATGATCCTTCCTCTGCATTTAGTCTCAATCATAACACTGAGTCAAACTGGCTACTTACCATACGAGTTGGCAACTGGAAAAATTGGCTTCTTGGGTTTTGAAACAGATGTTTCTGTTTAAATGGGTGAATTTTAGTCCAGTGCAACACCAGGTATGCCAGATGGGCATGGCTTGTTGACATGATTGTAAAGGGGGGACGACGAACCTTGACAGCTGTGTGTTGTAGATGGGAGTGGAAGTATAGCCAATGCTATATAGCCCATGACTGGGTGATAGAGGCAAAGCTGAACTTGCACCAATGTAATTAATGAATGCTTTCCCAGATATTTGTTACATTCTGCAAATATGGAGGCTCAGCTCACTATTAATCAGTAATAAAGTTTGGCTGGAATGAAATTAGCTGGCTGGATGGCTCTGTTTTAAAGCAAAGCAAAAAAGTGTTCTGCTTATATACCGCCCCATACCACTTAACGTAGTCTCTGGGCGGTTAACAGTTTTAATTACAGTATGCAGGCTACACATTGACCTCCAGCAAGCTGGGTACTCATTTTACCGACCTCAGAGGGATGGAAGGCTGAGTCAACCATGAGCCTGCTACCTGGGATTGATCCCCAGGTTGTGAGCACAGTTTTACCTGCAGTACAGGCATTTAACCACTGCGCCACAGGGCCGTTGAATCCCCCCCCCCCCCCGTGCCTCATAATAGAAGAGCCAGCCTGTGTGGTCTTGGGCAAGCTCCAAAGTCTCAGGACACCCCCAGAAAAAGTACCACTTCTGAGTACTCTCTAGCTAGAAAAACTCTACGTATGGTTGCCATAAACTGGGATTGCCATAAGTCGGAATCTACTTGATTACAGACTATTATTATTAAGAATGTGATTAAAGAATTGCATCTTCATAAGATCATAGGTGCAAATGTCGTTGATGAATTGCCATGAGTTAAAAAGTCAGTGTGTGCATTTCTTGTTGCGCACAAAGTCATGTGACCTGTGTGCAGCAGGAAGTACAGGAATTAACTTCTTAACTAGTGGCAGTTTGCCACTGACATTTATACAGTGGACTTATGCTGGCAGGTGTACGTAATAAGATTCTTGCCCTCCTATTATAAAAAGCAAATGTAGCTGTGCTTTTAAAAAAATCACTAATAAATCTACAGCTGAGCAATACATTACCTTCATACGAACCAACCCAAGTGCCATTCATTTGTTTGAATAAAAGGCTGTATAGCTTGGGCTGCAGTGTCCCACAATTGTTTTGGCTCTGAGCTAGAAAGACTGAAATGTGTAGACATGCCTACATAACTGCCACGCCTTGACACCAAGGATGGTGTAGTGTAGCGATGGCGAACCTTCTAGAGACCGAGTGCCCAAACTGTGATTCAAAACCCACTTATTTTTCACAAAGTGCCAATACGGCAATTTAACCTGAATACACGTGGTACCCCGAGTTACAAATGCTTTGGGTGCTAACCTTTGGGAAAGTTAGGATTGAAGAGCAGGGGTGTGCTACCCTTCAGGAAAGCAAAAATCAAAGAGAAGGCTTTTGAATTTCCTGTAGCCACAGCACACTTGCTGTGGCCACAGGAAATTAAAAAACCCGCTCTTTGATCCTCACTTTCCTGAAGGGCACCCCTGCTCTTCGAACCTTGCTTTCCTGAAAGGTAGCACTCTTCAGAAAAGCAAGAATTGAAGTGCAGGCTTTTGAATTTCCCATGGCCACAGCACCCTCACTGTGGACATGGAAAATTAAAAAAAAACTGCTCTTTAATCTTCACTTTCCCCAAAAGTAGCATCTGGGTAGAGAGGCGGATGGGGTGCTACACCATCAAGAAAACCGGGGTGGTGGTGGCGGCGGCTTGTGGCCTCCTTTGTAGCCCCAGGTTTACACTCCAGTCACGCTGCTCTGGGCATCCCAAAAGCGGTGTGGCTGGAGAGTAAACTTGGGCTAGGAAGGCGCCCACAAACCGCTGTCTGTCTGCACAGAGCTGTTTCGAGACTGAGAAAATGGGTCCGTTAAGAAAGCCGGGTGAAGGGGAGGCAGCAGTTTGTGGGCTCCGTCGTAGCCCTTTACTCTACAGCCGCGCTGCTTTTGGGATGCCCAGAGCAGTGTGGTTGGAGAGTAAATGGGGGCTACGAATGAGCCCACCAGCCACTGCCTCCCCTTCACCCAGCTCTCTGCATGGAACACTGTAATGTGCTCTGAGCGGAGGGGAAAGTGCCGTGGCTGTGAGAGAGCGATGTTGGATGCCCACAGAAAGGGCTTTGTGTGCCACCTATAGCACCCGTGCCATAAATTTGCCAACACTGGTGTACTACCTTATACAATAAGTAACCAGTTGTGCTTCTCTGTATTTGTAGAAATGATCTCAGTGGTCATGGCTGATTATTCCATTATCAGGTTAGTGCTGCATAATTTACAGCAGGGAATGGGCAAGGATTTGGTTTAATTAAAAAAATGGTTAACTTTTGGAATTTTGGAGGTTTGTGTGTACTTTACACCTCCTGTACTTCATAGGGCTCCAAGGACAAGCTAATCCTGACTTAAGTTTTCTTTAATAGAATAAAGCCCACAGTGTGCTATGGAACATGTGCCGGGGAGGGAGGGAGGGGAAATTTCACTATTTTTGGAGTCGTGTACTATTTAGGCCCATATAGGAAGAAGTTGCTTCCAGTTTTGAATAAAATTCCCCAGACTCCAAACAGACCAGACATTATCCCCCTTCACTTGCCCCCCTCCCATACCCTCAGAGGATACAAGAGGACTTAAAAAATAACAAACAGGGAGTTGTCCAAGGTGCTGGTGGGCTGCCCATAGCCTTCCTTTACTCATCCTTGGATACAAATTTACCAAGCTTCACAAACTTCTTCATATTTGAGACAAAAAGAACCTATGGATGTGCCAGGAAGTGAAAGTGACAGGTTTTTCTTATGTCTATTTCCCAGACTGTCCTGAGGATCCAGAGTAACTGAAGCACATGCACCTGATGGATAAGCCAGACAGATATATAAAGCAGGTGCCAGTTAGCAGTTCCTCAGAAAGGGATGGCAGGGTCCAATATAATAGTATTATGGTACAATACTAGTATTCAGATAGGGCCAAATTGGGTAAAACATGTAAATGTGTTAGTACGTAAGAGTTTGTTATATTCATAATAAGTCTGACAATAACTCAAGTACGTAACTAAAACAAATGCCAGTATGACTAAGCACTATAGGTTTTATTATGTTATATATACATTATGTTCTAAACAGTAAACATTCCTGCTGTTAACAAAGGCCAAGTGATTATTTACTAGTAACTGCTGGTAACGAAACATACACAAGGGAGAATATCAACATTTACTCTGCAAGTGGCTGTTTTAAATTAATACCCTTAAAACTGCTGTGTGCAGATTGTTAGTTACATTGTATATATTATTTTTATTGATCAGGTCAACAATCACAGCTGCTGAAGAAAGACATTTTAGGATCATAGTAAGTCAATGAAAATATCAGCCTGAGGTGACAGTGAAAATGCATTTTGAGTCGAAACAATTGAAAAAGGGATCCAAGATCAGTAAATACATTTGTATGCCACCCTATAGTCTGGTACACAATATGAATGTCTTGTTGGTCCTTGCTAAAAATAAAGTGAAATAAGATATTGTACATTTGAAGAAGGATCCATATTTATTATTTGATAAGTCATTACTCTTCTGTTGTTCACCCCTCCTTTCTCTTCAGTAATAGCATAACTACCAGTAGGTTTATCACACACTTCTGTGTATGTTTGTTCAGAAGTTTGTTGTGTCTTAGTTTTTGCTTTGTACGCTAAACCATAAACAGAATAGTGTGGAAGCCAATAAGCATTCCTACAGCAGGCAATGTCTAAAAAGCAAAAGTAAGGTGTTCTGCTTATGTATCACTCCATAGTGCTTAAAGCACTCTCTGGATGGCTGACAATTTATGGAGGCTACAAGTTGCCCTCCCCCACTGAGCTGGGTACTCATTTTACTGACCTTGGGAGGATCTTTTAATCATCTTTATTAATGTTGAAACCCATGCATGGATTTATATAGTTTACCTTTAAAACCATCTTGCAACAGTGAGTTCAAGAGTATGCACTGTATGACAGATTTCTTCGCTAAGGTATTCTGCTGCTACTATCAAGAACTAGGGCTTTACTCTTGAATTAAGATGGCCTTGAATAGAGAAGACAACTGTGGGAACCTGTTGTTTTAGCTGTCTTTTGGATTTCATGATGGTGGGGACAAATTAGGGGAGACTATATCATTCATGAGTTCTCAGGATGAAACCTGCCGAGAATGTCTCCCTTCCCTTCTGCTCTTCCCCATGTAAATAATGTATACTCACTATAAGCCAAATTGGACCAAGTCACCTCCTCCATGTGTATTTCAACCATATAACATGTTCTGTGTTTATTTCAGCCACCAGCATAACAATGGTCAGCCAACGTGGTTTACTCTGGGTATCAAGGAAGTTATCTCAGGTTGGGATAAAGGTCTGACTGAGATGTGTGTAGGAGAGAAGCGCAAGTTAACCATCCCTCCATCCTTGGCTTATGGAAAAGAAGGGAAAGGTAATGTAAATATATGCCCTACTTAATTCAGTGTCTGGATAAATCTACAATAATACTGCAGCTTTACACATGGAGATTATTTAACTGGCATGCAGTGATTCAGCAGTTCTGCTCTACTGCTTATTATCATTGCATGAATTAATAAAAAAGGGAAGAAATCAATTCTTGAAATATTACTAATAGCAGTGCATAGCATTGCTTAAAACCTTGAGCCGACATCCTGTTGCTGTATTACACACCATCCATTTAACTGTGCCACATTTCTGGACTTCAGACAAGCAGGGATCACCCAACTAGAAAGCACAAGGAAGTACTGGATACCTCCTTGCCCAAGCCCAGAAAACTTTAATCCACTTGGAAATGCAGAGGTTCATTGTGGCAGTGCTCATAGCTGCTACCACCATCCAAGGAGAACCCCAAAGCACAGACAGCTGCCTTGTCAACAAGCAAGGAAGTCCTTTGTTGTTTTTTAAAGGCTCTTAGGGCCTTTTCACACGACCCCTAAAATCCGCACCAAAAGGCTCCCAGATCCGGAGCTTAAAATTGTTTCCCTACCAGCTCCGGAGTTTACAAAAAAATTAAGTGCGACCACGCCCACCTAAGCGCGTCCCAGCGCACTTTTCAAGTACCTGGTCTCCGGAGCTGAAAAATTTCTGATGCGGATGTAAAGTAGTGAGTGCCGGGCTCTCCTCACCTTGTGTTTGTTTTTTTGTCCCTGCCGCCCCTTTAAGAGATAGGAATCATGACGACGACGGGGCTCGGGGCGGCTTCCACCGGCAGACGGAGGTGAGCCTGCGTTTTTTCTCCCTTTTTTTCTCCCTCCCCTCACGCAGACAGGAGCAAGGAAGTGCGGAGGGGGTGGGAACGCAGGAAGAGCGACGAACCCCCAAGATCTCTGGTCCGAATTTAAGTGGCCAGCGGATCTTAGGGGTCGTGTAAAAACGCCCTTAGCTATCATTAAGACCAAACTACCCTCAAATACTTTGCATTACGACAGGAATTTTGTTCTATCCAGCAGCTTCTGAGTTGAGGTGTCCCTAGTAATCAAGGTATGTGAGATATTCAAAGAGTGAATATTTCATATACAGTGGACCCTTGTATAACATACGGTTTGTATAACATAAAATCTGTACAACATAAAAAATTCCGGAGATAGGGGAAATTTGCTTAACAGAATCGTCTATGGGGCGAATTCGTACACATTTCTATACAACATAAAAATGGTCGTGATCAGAGAATTACTCCGTTTTCAATGCATTCCTATGGGAAATTTGTATAAAGGAAAGTTTGCTTAACAGAATTTCATTTGGAACGAATTAATCCCTTTATACAAGGTACCACTGTACTGAGTATCTCTCTCAGCTGTTATAAGGAGTGCAGGTAAGCTTAGAGCAGTGGTGTCCAAACTTCAGCCCTCCAGATGTTTTGGACCACAACTCCCACAGTCCTTTGTCATTGGCAATGTAGGCATGGAATTCTGGGAATTGTGGTCTGAAACATCTGGAGGGCTGAAGTTTGGACACCCCTGGCTTAGAGGGAGCAGGGGTGCCAGTGGGTGATGGATGGTGTCATAGTCCATGTTGATTAGAAAGTACCAAGGCTTCAACCTTGGACACTTGGCTGCATGCTCTTCTGTACATGTGAACCATCAGCAGCGTACAGAAGAAAACAAAAACAAGATTTTTAACTCTATTCTTTCAGGTTTTACAAGGCTGGTGCAAAACATGAAAGAAGAAAATCCATTCCATTAATTTCTTGAATTATTTACAAGTAAGGTATCCTAAAGTGCAAAGTCACTCATGCTTTCTGTATCCTTACCAGCGAGGCTGCAGAAAACAAACTGGACTATGATTTTCTTGTTATATCCACCCTCCCTTCTTCAAGTAAAACCATCCAGATGTTTCTGTTCATGTACTGTTGCTTGCCTTTTTTTCAGTGGTGGGTAGACTAACACCAGAGAAATAAAGCCTAAAATAACTATACAAATATCCAAAGTGAGAAGATAAAAAAATCTGCTGAGATTGTGTGCTATAGAGAGTATCCACATAGAGAAGTACAGTGGTACCTCAGACAACGACTGCCCTGGATAACGAATAATTCAGATAACGATTCCTTATTTCTCCCCCCCCCCACAGCCCACAGCCCCAGCCAGGGGCAAAGGTGGGGGCCGGGGCTATGGGGGGGGAGGGGAGGAGGAGGAGGGTGCGTGGTTTGGGGTGCTGTCGGTGTGTTTCGCGGTGGCAACGCCGGAAGCGGCAAAGGTGGGAGCGGGGGCTATGGGGGGGAGGAGGAGGAGGAGGAGGTGGTGCGCGGTTTGGGGCGGCGGCGGCGTGAGAGCGACAAAGGTGGGGGCCGGTGCCCAGAGGCAGCGTCACCATCAAAGGAGGAGAGGTGGGGGCCGGGGGGGGATGGGGGGGATGGGGGCAGGAAGCGGCCTTGGCAGGGATGGCCAAAGAGGGAAGGAGTGCACTTTCAAAGTGCACTTTGAAAAGAGGTCTCGGGAAAAAGGCTTTTTTTTGCCTTTTTTTCTGGACCTCCAGAACGGATTAAAATGGTTTCCCATTCATTTCAATGGGAAACCATGTTTCGGATAACGACTTGTATCGGATAACGACTAACCTCGGAGAACGAATTAAAGTCGTTATCCGAGGTACCACTGTACTTTTTTTGCACTTTTGGTATAGCACTGTAAGAAGTAAACTAACAATGCAATCCTGCATTCCACACAATGCAATAATTGGTGTGTCTGTGTGTGTGCGCGCGCATTCGCACGTTCGCAAGCGTAGATTAAATGGGAATTAGACATACTTGTATGTCTAGTCCCCACTGAGTTCATAGAAGAATCCATGCTGTCAAATATATTCTACCTTACAGCAACCCTTGCCAGGGTTTCCTGAATATAAAGTAGTCAGAAGTGGTTTAACATTCCTTTCGTTCAGATGTGCCCTAGAACTGTGTAGTTTCATGGCCACACAGAGCGACTCTTGTCCTAGGAGGCACAGTGGGGCTTTGAACCTGGACCTCTGGCCTGCAGCTGAGCACCTCACACACACCTAATTATCTTGCAGTTTGGGGGACATACTGCCAGGTAAATGCACATACAATTAGCCTTAGTTTTCTCACTCTTTATGTACCATGTTTCGTAGGAAAAATTCCACCCGAGAGCACCTTGATCTTCAGCATTGACCTTGTAGAAATCAGAAATGGACCAAGGTCCCATGAGTCCTTTCAAGAAATGGATCTTAATGATGACTGGAAGCTATCGAAGCAGGAGGTGAGCAGGATATTTTATTTCCTTGATTTATATACTCCCTCATTAATGCAAAAACACTATTCTAGGTGGTTAACAGATAAACAAAGCAAGGCAAAACGATGATGATGATGATGATGATGATGATGATGATGATGATGATGATGATGATGATGATGATGATGATGAACTGAATTAATTTCATCAGTTGTAGGCTAATGTGTTCTACAGTCGTTTTTTTTGTGTATTTAACAGGACAAGAAGATGCAACTCTTAGGTTCTTTTAAAATTTTGTTAGGCAGAAATGGTACTTGTGAACAGGTTTGGTAGTAGTTTGTGTTGTGAACTGGGCCAGGTTGAAATGAAGCAAAATCCCACAAGGAAATAGATTTATGTTCTTTTAATAGTTGTGTGCAGTGCAGACATATTTGCAATACAATGTACACATAAGGTGATCTTGAAAAAGTTACTTGTCAAGACTACACCTCCTGTATTGTAGAGGCATGAGGTTCTGGATGTTGCGATTCAAACATGACTCTTTTTTGCTTATTAGTATCCATCTAGACTTTTTTTTTTTAAAAAAAATGACAAAGAGAAAGTATTCTTCACGTTTCAGATACAGCGATAAACCTTGACTTGATTCAAGCTTGTACGTTAAGTGAAAAAACTTCTATGACCCCATACAAGCAAGTGGGCTTTATTTTGGTTGATCTTGGAGAAAATACATGCCTTTTCATAACAGTTCTGTGCACATTTCTATAAAAGGCACTGTACAGTCCCCCCCTCCGCTGTATTGCAGTTCATATACTGTACTGTGGTTCCAGTATATTGTGGAACAGCAGTATATGAAGGCAAGGCCCCCTGGGGTAAGCTGCGTGGGGCTGTTTGGGGCCTCTTGCACTTCCCCCAGGAAGCCTGTTGGAGGCCTGTTCGGGGCAGCACCAGGCCTGGGGTAAGTGCAGGAGACCCCAAACAGGCTCCCTGGTCCTGACCTGACCCAGCATCTGCATAATACAGATTTCCCTTTATTGTGTGAAACTGGGATAAACGGGGGAATTACTGTATTGGAAAATGCAGTAATGGTTGCCTCATTTAACTAATAAAATTAGTAGCACTGGAAGTGTTGTACCTTTATCTTTAGCTTCATAAAGAGAAATAGAGTTCTTGAAACAAGCCACATTTTGTGCTAATTGTGAAAACCACAAAAGAAAACTCCATCGTGGTTTTGGTCTTGAGTTATTGTTTTCATGTGCCAAGATGCACAGATTCGACCAATTTCCTTGCAGTGGTGAGATTTCCCCCCACATCTTTAATTGCAGAACACAGAAGAAGAATTACCTCTTGTTCACTAAGTTATGTTATTTCTACAAATCCTTTGACATCTTGCACTGGTTGTGTCTTCTTTGGTTTTAGAGTTTTAAAAACCAAATAGATTTACTATAGTGTTTTTAGTCAGAGCTGGCAAATGGTGAAGATTATGTCATGAGTATATGCTGCGACTAACTCCAAGTAAGCACATAACATTAGATCACAATTCTGTGTTGCACACATGGGCCTCCATTATCTCCTCTCTCCCTTCTCCAGTGCTATGTACGGAAAAGGTCAGAAGTACTTATTGCAATTTTCAGCTAACCATGGTTTGGTTTTGTTCTAACACACATCTTGGTTAGTGATTGCTGTGGTTTGCTGAAAAGAGATTGTTAATGATTGGATTAGCTTATTTCAGTAACCAGCAGTTGACATTTAGTGATTGCAGCTAATCGGCAAGGTGTCGGCGTTTGTCTCAGACATTGGCCTGTCTGCTCAAGTGAGATGTGCTCTGCCACCACATCAGTTAGCTGCAGCATGTTACTCAAACCTTATACAAAGCATGTCTAAATTTCGGCCCTTCTGATGTTTTGGACCACATCTCCTAGAATTCTAAGCTTAGGTTGCCAATGACAAAGGACTGTGGAAGTTGTGGCCCAAAACATCTGGAGGGCCGAAGTTTGGACATGCCTGCCTTATACAGTAGGACCCCAGTATCTGCCGGGAATAGGTTCCAGGCCTTCCTGTGGATAATGAAAACCATGGATAAGAGAGAACGCCAACATGTTCCCCAAAACTGCTGTTTTATGACAGTAGCTTGCTTTACAGCTGCTCTTTGTAACTGGAGCTTGCTTTGCAGCTGCTGAATTATTATTTTCCCTCTGCCAACCGTGGATAACTGAATCAGTGGATAATGAGTAGATATGGGGGTCCTACTGTATAAACACTAATTAGATGTGTATATATTTCAGCAATTCTATAGATCACAGAATCACTGGAGACACTGAAGTAATTGTCACTTCTGGCAAAATTGTTACTTGTTCTGAATTGATATGGTTAATCACCAGTCCAGCAGGTTAGCTTTGTCAAGTGTCTTTCAACAGCTATTTCAACAATGTCGTCCCCTCCTTTTGTTCTGTAGGTAAAAGTGTATTTGAAGAAGGAATTTGAAAGGCATGGTGCACCAGTCAACGACACTCACCACGATACTTTGGTTGATGATATATTTGATAAAGAAGATGAGGATAATGATGGATATATATCTGCCAGAGAATTTGTTTTTAAGCATGATGAGCTATAAAGTATTTCCAAGAAATTTCCAGTGAAGAAAAGCAATCAGTTGCAAATCTGCTTCTAAAACTTTTTGTTTACTCTACTTTGGAGCTCTCTGTTACTCAAGGAAGGGGGGGAGTGTTGTCTATTTTTCTATATGAATTGTTCTCAATACCAAACGTGGCCTTTTTTGTCTCTAACATGGAAGCCTTCTGAGCACAGCTAGTGAACAAATGAAGCTTGGAATTATATATGTTGATTATTTATTTTTGAACATCTGGAACAAAAGCCTTCCCAGTGATGATTGTTATTTAAAATTTAAATGTCCTACTTAGTCTTAACTGTTGATCCATTGTGTGCTTTGAGAAGGCAACACCACAAGCCTTTTAAAAAGTAGTAGCCACTTAAAATGGGGAAAGTAGATTTGTGTTTTTTTTTTGTTGTTGTTTGCACTGGTCTAGAAAACTGCTTTGCCAGTCCCTACATCTTAGAGTGAGTTATATCATTGTTTGCATTACTATGTTAAGTAGCATAATTGCAATAAAGTACAGTACTGTAATGTTATCAGGAATATATTAGACTGGTTTCTTGAAACGAACCTGGCTCATTTGAAAATAATGCTTTTTATATTCTGGTCCGATAGCCTTTTGAGTGTTGTTGTTTTTTAGCCTGATGTATCCCTTTCCAGGATGTCTCACTGTCAGATTTCTATCCACCAATTATATTCCCTAGTGGAGTAGCAACACCATTGGATACCAGTGCTAATAGTGGGCTGTTTTAGATGACCTAAAACCCCTAAAACAGGGGCTGTTTTAGATTACAGTAATCCCATGTTTATCACAGGGGTTAGGGTCCCGACCCAACCCACAATAAAGGGAATTCTGTGTTATGTGGATGCTGGGTCAGGTCGGGACTGGGGGCCCCTGCTTGGGGCCTCCTACACTTAACTTAGGCCTGGCATTGCCCTGCATGGGCCTCCGACGGGCTTCTTGTGCCTGTCGGAGGCCCCAGAAGTGGTTTCTGATAAACCAGCAGTCTGGTTCGGAAGTGACTTCTGGTTCGCCGGAAATCACTTCTGGGGCCTCTGACAGGCCCAGGAAGCCCGTCAGAGGCCCACTCAAGGCAGCCCAAGCCTGGGGTAAGTGTATGAGGCTCCATACAGGCCCATGCAGCTTTCCCCAGGAGCCCTTGCCTTCATCTCCTGTACTGTGGTCCCACGTTATACCGAGACCGCAGTATACTGCAATATAGCGTGGGACAACTGTACATTATCTTTAGCCTCAACCTTACAGAACCTAGCCAATACTCTGTATCCAGAATCCACTTTTTTCCTCTTTCTTTTTTACCTAGTTGTTCTTTCTCCAGCATTTGCACAAAGGGTTATTCACTCAAAGGCTGTACTTCTTTCAGCAAGGCGGGCATCCTTTTTTTGTGGTACTGCAAAGTTGAGATGACCTAGAGAGCCATCATGTTTTGCATTTCCTTAACAAGATATTGGCTGTTACATACACACAGAGATTGCCAAACAAGCAGAACACGAAGGGAGCACAGGCTGACCGCTCTGCTTCTAGTTAACAGGCAAGCAGAAGGGGTTTGACCGAGGGCAGGCTAAACTTGAGATGAATCACTGTCTTACTTGCCCTGACGGCTGGACCAACACTGCTACGGGGCCATGGCTGAAAATTTCCAATTTAGAAGAGGAGAAGCAGCAATTTTTTTCAAACATTCTGAGGCAGAGAAAACACTTTGGACCCACTTGGCCTAAACGTTTACTTGGAGTGTAAGGATGTCTTGAGTCTCATTATTGGTAGTTGAATCAAGGCAGGGGGTGGCACTTGTGACATCTCAGTGTTGGACTACAACTGCCATCTGGCCTGCTCAGCTTAGCCAACAGTAAGGAATGATGGGAGCTGAGGTCCTGTGATAGACAGCAAGTTACAAGTTTCCACTCCCTAGCTTAACTGTGAGTCAGATCCATTGTTGCAATGCAGCAGCTCTCTTAATCCATGTACAGTATGTGAAAGCAAGCAGATCTTTACTGTTTCAAAACATGACCATCCATAGGGTGGGTTTGGGGGGGACGCCTCACAGCAGTATTTTGGGAAACAGCCACAGGCAACAGTTGTTTATTATTTATTTGATTTATATCCCACACATCTAGCCAAGGGCTACTGGGGGGGTGAACAACAGTGTGATAAACATACGCATAATACCTCAAAGTTGAGTCATGGCAAATGGACTTTTCTTGAGAGATTGAAACATTTCGCTGCTCATCCAAACAGCTTCGTCAGTCTGAGGAAAGCTAGTTGCGAGTCCTCCATTTTATAGTTCACTTTGACCTCATGTCACCCTGGTCTGAAACAGGCTTATAAGGTGAACATGGCCTGAATAGGCTTGTTGGGTGGACAATGGTCTCAATAGGCCTTTAGGTGAACAATGGCCTAAAGTGCTGAAAAACCCATAAAGTGTGGGTCCTTAGTTATGGCCTTGGTGGTGGAGGCATAAAGTATTTTTGATTTGTCTGCGTATTGTTGAAATCACTGTCTGGTAAGTAGCAGGTAGACTCTGCCTGAGTCCCCCACCTCTGTTGAGAGGGGTTTTCAATGCTCTCATGAATGGCTTCCCTGGCCCTTCTCTCTGTGTAATATGTGTACATCATATTTGAATGAGTGCCCTTTGTCCTTCAAGTGGAGGTGTACTGCTCATTCTGGTCCTGAGCTGATGCCCCTCCTAATTTGGGTCATCCTCCTGATCAATGGCTTTTTAGTTTCTCCAAACTGCATTGGACTGCACCCTCTGATCTGCTTAAAGCTCAGTGATACCCCTAGGGTCCTGCAGTGCTATGATTTATGTAGGTATAATTTATTTATTATTTATTGTGGGGGAAGAATATATGCACCGGCTTTGCAATACTCATGTTCCAGACCGGTTGCGATGAGCTTAATACCTATAATAAATAATAATAATAATAATAATAATAATAATAATAATAATAATAATAATAATAATAATAATAATCGTTATTTTTATGCCGCCTTTCTCCCCGAAGCGACCCAACACTTTGGCTCTTTGTAACCAGCTTCGGCTCTTTAATTCTCTCCCAAGCGGGAAGCCCTTCTCCTTTATCCGAGATGCAACGGGCGGGGCATCTGACTGTGTGTGTGTGTGTGTGTGTGTGTGTGTGTGTGTGTGTGTGTTCGTCCGTCCTGGGGGAGTGTACGCGCGTCACTCTGCTCATGCTCAGAAACGCTGGTTTCTGCGGCCAACGGACCAGGGCGCCTGGACTGCCAGCCACGCACTGGCTCGCGGTCCGCTTGGAACAACGCCTTTCCCTCCTCTTCTCGCCGCCGCGCCTTTCTCTCGTGGCCGCTCCGCGAGAGGGGACCCTGCAAAGAGGGGACCCGAGTGCAGTCGCGGCGGACACAGCCACGCCGCCGATGGCGCGCCGGTCCCGTTAGGAAGCCTGATGCCCCCCGCGTCTGGGAGGCTGCTGACGTGAGCCCGAGGCCAGCTGGTACCTCGGCGGCGAGGAAGAGGAGGAGGAGGAGGAGGAGGAGGAGGCTGAGCCTTCTTAGTCCAAAGCCCGAGGGCTCGGAGCGAGGAGCGAGTGGCCGGCGATGTGAGTTGGGGGTGGGGGGTGGGGAGGTTCTCTTTAACCCTCTCCTCCCCGTTTGCTTTGAGGCAGAGGGGCTCCGCATTTTCCCCTGAGATGGCAGGGAAGAAGGCCGGGAGGGATGGCCCGGTGCAAACGAGGGCACCTGCAAATGCGGGGCGAAGGCGCCGGTTTGCAGCTATGCTCGCAAGCCGGGGTCAAGGGCATGCCTCGAGATGCATTGCCTTCCTCTCCTCTGCGGCGCCTTGAGCGGGCGGGTGGAGAGGCCGTGTCTCTGCCTGGTTTAAAAGATCGCGCAGCGCTTTTATTTATTTTTGCAGGGCGCCCGGTGGGCCTTCTCCCACTCTTTTTTTGCGGGTGGATCCTTCAGGGATCTTGCTAAGCCAGGGCTCATCTCTTGGCCGTATCGCCCTCTCCTCCACACGGCCGTCCTCTATGGCGGAATATTTCAATAGAAATGAATCTAGAAAGGGGGGAAAAAAACCGTGGGGCGGGCTGTTTAGGGTTTCTTCACCGATGCACCTCCCTTATGTCCTGAAGACTCATCCCTGGATGACGCCCTCCTCTCTGAAGGTGCACATGGCCACCGTGAAAAGCCTTCCAAGGATCTTGAATCCTTTGCCTTGGGGGGTGGGGGTTCGATGGGGTGATGGAGCCATCACTGGATGCTGCATGAGTTTTCCCCTGTGCCCACAGCTCTCTCCAACACCTCCAAATCACATTATGTCTGATATTGTTGCCTTCCTGAGGTGGGAAATGTAGGCTGGCAAGTCCCTTCAGGCTGAAGAGAGTAGAAAGATCTTCCCTCTGAGGTTCTACACATTTATAGATGTTGATGGTGGATCTCTTTCTATAAATGTATGTGTGCATGCATGTGTAATTTGCCTTGGGTAAGTTTGTACATTTTGCTGAAACATTTGAAAGTATCTAAGCAGCTCATAAATGTAGGTATAAATTTGCAGTTCATAAAATGTAGGAACTAGGGGAGTTATATTACTGTATTTTGGTTAACCTGTTAAAGTTCTTTTGCTTAAGGTGCTACCAGTGTCTTCATATCGTCCACCTATTTCATGTGTTTTTTCTGTCTTTGTTTGACATTCTATTGTCTGTCTGCCTATCTTTGATGATAGTACTCTATACTGTTTTCCATAACTGTAGTTCTGATCTTTGTTTCTGTTTTTCTCTCATTCATGGAGTTTTGTGGTACTTGTTATTTCATATTGTCCATTTAGAAACTTATGGGTAGTTTAATGTGGCTATCACCAATATATAATCTTAACACCATTTTTATCTGACTCTAAAATATTTCTTCAGGATTTTTACTCATTACAAGTTTAAAAATGAAATGAGGGACAGGTGGCAAATAGCAAATCTGGGATTATATGGTAATATGTGGAAAATGCATGATTTCCCTTTCTAAAATTATAGACTGTGACGTATTGAGTCATAATCTGAAAGGGTGAATCCTACTGCCTGATAGTTTTTTTACTTCTAATTAATGAAGGCCACAATCTATGATGGTGTATATGATCTTTCTAAAATAGATTAACAGCTTCAGATGCTGTGGCTTTTCTCATTGCAGTATGGTATGAAAAATTTCCATGCTTTACCCTACGCAGTTAGGTGTGCATGCTTGCCTTTCAGTATGGTATAAGTATGGTTTGTTATGGGTTCACAAGTCTGATCATTTGGTGGAGATGCCTGATTCCATCCCGCTTATTGTAGTGGGCACCAGCCATACGTAATATCACATAGCACCACCTTTTACACCAATGTAACATCTGCCAAAGGTCACTTAAGGGAAAATATTTTGGTAAAGATGTTCGATAAACTTCTAAAGAGTTGGATTTGGTCATTGTCTACAGTTGGAATAAACAGCCATCAGGTTTTGCTTTTATTCCATGTGTGTGAACATAAAGTCCACCAAAGTCCACCAGGTGTAAAACAGGTGTGCAACTCCTACAGGCCTTTATTATTGGCAGTGTTGGCTCAGAATTCTGGGAGTTGCAGTCCAAAATGTCTGGAGGGCCAAAGGTTCCCCAATCCTGGGTAAAATAATGCCTTAGCTTGTTGTGGGACCAGTTGCAAAAATAGTGCCTCATGGTGTGTTAGCAGTTGCCGCCCTGTATCCCATGAATCAAACACAAGGCCCTTGTAAGGATACCATACTGCATCTGAATTACCTATCAGAATTCTATTATTTTATAAGCCATTTTACATTTTTGTTGCTGGTGGTGTTGAACTAGTGAAAGTCTCACACTACTGCAAGTAAACTAGTGAGCTGGCACTAGATCTCAGACTATCTTCATTCCATTTCTGCTTTGGACAAGAGTGGAATTTAATTCTTGGTTGTGGAGTACATGTTTCATTGTTGCAAATTACTGCAACCCCTTGAACATGGATCATTGAGAACTAGAGTATTATTTAGTTGCTTGGCAAGTCGGCCTTCTTCCATCTTTGGCGGATTGCCCAGATTTGTCCATACCTGGATGAGTCTTCCCTGAGAACAGTTGTGCAGGCCCTCATGATCTCGATAATAAATTATTGCAACACTCTCTACATGGGGCTTCCCTTAATCTTTATTTGGATACTGCAGCGGGTACAGAATATGGTGGCCATACTGGTGGTGGGTGCAGGAAGGTACAACCGTATCACCCCAGTGCTGGCTTAATTTCATTGGTTGCCCGTTGCTTTCCAAGTGAGGTTCAAGGTATTGGTTTTGACTTTCAAAACCCTCCACGGATTGGGACATGAATACCTGTTGGAGCGAATCTCCTTAAGATCAGCTGCAGGCCGACCCACCAGAGTGTTGCAGGCGCTCTCACTCCAGGTGGCCACGTGTAGAGAGTCCCAAAAAACGATCACTAGGAATCGGACCTTCTCCATGGTCACCCCGACATTATGGAATCAGCTCCCGACTGAGATTTGCCTTGCAGAGTCCCTGCCTGCCTTTAAGAAAGCAGTTAAAATGCTGGTTTTTATAGAGGCATTTGCTGACCATTAATAGTTTTTCTTTGGGGGGGGGAACCAGAAAAATTAGACTGCCTGCCAGTTTGTTATTAATGTGTTATTATTATGTTTATTGTTGTTTGCACTCTTATTTTTATTGTATTATTGTAAACCGCCCAGAGTTCCGGTTAGAAGATAGGTGATAAACAAACAAACAAACAAATAAATAACATATCTTTTATTGTCCAATGTGGCATTTTCAAAATGCAGAGTCTTGCTATTTTACCAGATTCTACAAAATGAAAGGGCTTGCTTGCTGTGTGTAATCACTGGCTTCTGAAGAATTCTTGTAGGTGTTTTGATATTGAGTCTTTGCATGACATCCAACTATTTGGATGGACAGTGTTTCCATATCTATCTGTATGGTCTGACATTTGGGTAGAAAGGGTAGCATAGGAGTCTCAAGACAGATTACTTTTGTGTGGTGCAAAATTATGGCTTAAAATCTCTGAATACTGCAGTGTTGTAAAATCTACTCAGCTCCTGCCTCTCTGCAGAATCTAATGGCAGAACTTGGCAGGGATGTATTGTTGCATGAAGTAACAGTTAGCCCTGTAAAATATACTAGCCATGCTGACTGCCTCAAGGGATTGGTTATTGCTAACAGAATTGGAATTCAGACCTTAAGATAAATTGCCAATAAATCCTTTTCCATAATCCTGTTCTTGTTTAGTTATTTGCTTTGGTTGGTTGCTTCAAGGCAAAGGCACTAATACAAGTACAGTAACAGTGTGTTTTAAATGGTGAAACAGTGGTGTCTAGAGCTACCAAAACCACTCTGTGCAAACATTTTAACTTCTGGAAGAGATTCAGATTTTGAATCTTGATGGGCCTATGACTGTTTGTGGTTTAGTGGTTAGAGCGCTGGGCTGGGTTTGAGGAACCCATACTCACATCCCTACTGAGATATTAATCCCATCAGGACAGTTACCACCTCTTAGCCTACTTTATAATTGTGCTGATAGCATTGTGGGAGGAGAACCATTTACTCAGACCAGAGATCACTGGAGGAAAGGTGATACATGAATGGAGTTAATGCAGCTAAACTGCAAAAGGAAAATCAGACCTTCTCCCAGTAGCTCCATCCACCTATCATTGTTAGCTATGCTAGCCCAAGCATATAGAAGTCACAATCTTTAGAGGACAAGTTGCCAAGTTTTGTATGATTTCCCAGTATTTAAATGCCTAAAGATAGGGTTGCTCTTGAATTCAGAGTGCACACAGAGTTCAAGACACAGGAAAATGACAAGGTGGGCCCATTGTGAGGAAGAACTCTGAGCAATGTTTTCTGCTGACTCAAGTTCCCGGTTCTTTAGTTGGCTGAAAGATCAGTTTTAAAGCCAGGGGTCCAATTTTGCATGGTCTTATACGAAATACACCTCAATCCATGCACAATCCAATCTCTTCACAGAAATAACTCTTGCAAGGACAACTTGAATAGCCTCTCTTTAGTGGCCAGTACCTGTAAGCCACAGTGAACCTTTGATGACTAAGACCATAGACTCTTCTATGCTTGGTTGAAATTCCAGTCTCGGGCACCTGTGAGCTGAATTTTCCAAAGTCTATTTTAAAACACTTCACATGTGGTGAATCTCTAAATACCCCAAGAATTTAGTCACTTTAAGATAATCTATTTTTAATAAAGAAATGGGTATCTGGTCATACTATTTATACTGTTCTTCAGGCAAGGGGCAGGCCGTAGCAGAGCTGCCTGTGGTTTATTGATTGATTGTGTATGCTTTTTTGGGAGCTAAAAATGCTCCCATTTTTCTGTTCCTTTCAGAGCAGAAACAGGCTTCCTAAATCAGTGCTTTCCCTACAAAGTTTATGCTACTGGAAACTGCCAGTGTTAAAGAAATTGATCAAGAAAATGTACAGTGGTACTTCTACTTAAGAGTGGCTCTACTTAAGAGCAATTCGACTTAAGACTAGAAAACTGTTGGCTTTTTAACTGCTGCCTTTCAAATTTTAGATGCATTCTGCTCTACTTAGAATTTTTTTTTGTTTTTCAATTTATTTATTTATTTATTCAATTTTTTAGATACGGTACCTCTAGTTAAGAGTTATTTGACTTAAGAGTGCGCATTCGGAACATTTAATTCGTAAATAGAGGTACACTGTATTATTTACATATTCAAAGCCATATAACTCTTGAACAAGGAAGTCAATTTTATTTCAAAAAAGAAAAGAAAAACTAGCAAAATGTGACAGTTTTGTAAGGTATCGCAGATAAGGTACATCATGGATTTGTTTTGTGGTTTGAGAAAGTCTCAGAAATCATCAAAACAGTCTTCTCCTGCAGTGGCACTACAGTTACAATGCAACCATGGCATTCCCCGCACTTGGTTAGGCTTTCTGTTAACTGTTTCCCAGTGACTGTATTTGCACCAGAAGCCAACGTCTGTACTCAGCTGAAACAAACGCCAACTGGCAGACAAGCGCACACTGTTTCCCTCTCCCTCCCCTGCTTGCCATCTCATTGTTCCAGTCCAAGCCATCACAAGGCAGTGACCTATTTCCAGGTCTATGCATGTGTGCGGCTTTTACTAACCTGCACTCGTTTCAGCATACAATGAAAGCAGGCATGAAAGAAAAGTATAATAGGACCCGTGTATCCACTGATTCATTAACCACTGATTCAGTTATCCGTGGTTGGCAGAAGAAAAAATTAAATAAATAATTTAGCAGCCACAAAGGAAGCTACTGTCACAAACAGCAGCTGTAAAGCAAGCTACCGTCACAAAACAGTAGTTTTTTTTTTTGGGGGGGGGTTGGTTGGTTGGTTGGTGTTCCCTCTTATCCACATTTTTTTTATCCACAGGAAGGCCTGGAACCGATCCCCAGCGGATACTGGGGTCTTACTGTAATCCTAGGCTGAAACCCTATTGCCCTTGAATCAAGAAGAATTCTTTGGAAGCTCAAGTTGGTCACAACTGAAATAAGCCCACTCGAATCCATGGGACCTACAGAGGAGCTGACTCAGAGGGCCAAACTGTAGTGCAGTTTTCCTTGCAAAGCTATTGGATTTCAGCCATAGTTAAGAAGTAGACAATTCAGGTCATACAGTATAATAAAAATGTAAATTTGGAAACAAAAAGCACTGGTGAGAGATCTGCCAAGTATACCACTCTTCATAGGATATTTTTTTGTCTCTGTTGTAATCCAGCCATACTTTGCTGACAGGTGTTATAAAAAGAAAGGAATAAAACATAGCTGGCTGTTTCACACAATATTAACTTCTGAAGCGTGCTATAGTGAACACCCTCCCCCCACCCTGACAGCTGTCCTGAGTATTTGTGTGTAGTATTAGCTCTTCTTGTTGTCTTTTTATAAGATGTAAATTCCATTTAAGGCTCATGTTTGCTAGAATGCAATACATTTATGTTAATCAAAGCTATTTACTCTTTAGCACACCAGCCTATATTAAGTACATTGGCATAGTAACCAGGAAGATTAGCTGAACAAACAGCAGTAAAAATAGCACCATGGAGTGAAAGGACTCTTGAGATTAATTTTCATCAAGAAGTGGGTTGACAGTGAGAAATTACTTGCACATTGTCACTTCACTTGTCAAAAGGGAATTTAAAATTGCTTTCAGACCATTGCCTGATAAGATATATATCAAGTCAACCGGCTACAGTTGTGTCTTGAAACTAATTAACTGTACATGAATAATACATTAAAGAATAACCATCAATAGCGTCGAATTGTGACAGACTCTTTGTTCGATGTCTATGTCAACATCTTATATATCACACTAATTTTAGCTCTTCTGTTCTCAGTGGTATCAATATTCTCTCTCTCTCTCTTTTTTAAATTATTTCTTCAGATTTCATCAGTGGTTTTCCTAGTCCATTCCTGGCTTTCCATTTTTTTTGTCCAGTTATCTAATTAGAATACATTTAACCAGGATAACCTCTCTTCCCTCAACATAGCTCTTATTGGATCCCTGCTATGGATCTTCTTTACCTGGTATTTTATTTTTATAATTCCCTTCTCCATCAACATATTCTTTATATTCTTCAATTTATCTGGAAAATCATTTAATTTCACCACTTGCCTCAATGGAAAGATTGGTGGACTTACTATTTTTTCTATAGTCCCTCCAGATTTCAAGCATGTTAATTGAGAAGGGATTTTTCATTTCCTTGTTGCTAACTATAATGTTTTCTTTGTAAGAACCACTTGTCATTTTTGGTTTCTTATTTCCATTGCAGAACTCATTAATCATAGTACTGTATGCCAAAATGTTAAATCCTTTTCAGCAATTTTAAAGAGTAGCATCCAGAATAAAATTTTTTTATCTTGGCTAGCATTTTCATTTTACATAGAGCTATTTTGCTAAACCACAAGGGTTTCAGTCTTTGATATTCTTTTATTTATTCCAATATCTTTTTCTCTTCAACAGATCAAAATTTAGTTTAATAGCATCTTGGAGATTCAATGTCAAATGTATGCCTAAGTACTTCATAATACTGTACTGTATTACTTATTTTGCCAACAGGTTTCATTTTCATTATTTCTTTCTCCTTTGTCTCATGGTTTAGCAACATACATTCTGATTTGCCTCATTCCAGTTGCATCCTCAAATTGTTTTAAATGAAGTTTAATCCTCTCTATGGATTTTAAAGGAGCCTTAATTATTAGTAATAATAATTAGTAATAATCTGCAAATAGGTTTATTTTATTTTGGTCTTTGTTTCCTATACCACATATTCCGTAACTCTCTTATTGCATTTGCTAATAGCTCAATTATAATTCTAAATAAGATTGGAGAAAGAGGGCAACCCCCTCCTTAGTTTCTTCACAATTAAAATAAATTTTGTTGGCCACCTTATCAGAGGTCTGTTACTTTTTGTCACAAAAAGTCATTATTTAGTTGATGAGATGGACGAATCATTCTGAGTGTAAAATATTCTGTTTTTTCAAGCTAACCGGTTTCATATTTTACCTGCTATGCAACATACTGTAAGTTATGGTTGGGTAAACTGAATTAGGGGAAAGACAGTAGAGACAAATCTTGCTATATAAAACATCCTGCTCCTCATTTTAGCCTCTTCATTGGAGGAGAACAGGCAGTGGGTGATCTGAAAAACCTTTGCCTTAATATCCCAGAGATCTGCTCTAGAGCAGAGCAGGAAAGTGATTAGAATAGTCTGAGATAAGGTAGCTTCCTACATTCCTAATCTCTCTTCCTTTTCATGTCTTTTAGGATGGCTCTGGCACCTCCAAGTTACTCTTTTGTTGCGTTTCCTCCACGTGCTCAAGATGCCCTGGTAATAGTTGGAAAGAATTCTGCACGGCCTAGGGATGAGGTGCAAGAGGTAGTTTACTTTCCTGCTGCGACTCATGAAGCAGGATGCAAAGTTGAGGTAAAGAAAATGGCGTTTTGTGGGCGTGGCTGTGGTATTTTTATCCAGTCCTGAAACTGAATAGCTTTCCATGTTCTAAATTTTTACATGCTGTGATTTCCTATTCATGTGGTCCTCAACCCACAATTTGGATCCATTTATATCCGATACTATTTGCATTGCAAGCATGGCGTATTTATCTGATAATGATTTTGCTTTCTGAGAATCTTCTGAGAATCTTGGGCTATGCAAGCACTCCCTTTCTTGGAGGTGTGGCTTAATGTAGTGAAGGGATTGGAGTGTGTGTCAGTGAAGCTAGGAGCAATGCTGTCCAGAAGCCCGAAGACCTATCAGGGTCACCGAAGGCAAAAAGGTCACAGCCGAGGCACCAGGCTAAGATTCCTCTTCAGGGTCAAATGTCTGCATCAGCACAAGAGAATGGGTAATTCCAATGCTGGTGGGAGCAGCAACTACTGGGCAGCAGTGGTAGCACTGGCAGAGGGGACGAGGGCAGTGAGCCTCAAGCTACGTTTTGTTAGTACTGCAAGGAAGAAGCGATGATAAGCCCTGACTGAAGATTCCTTACCAAGAAACTGTGAGCTTGAAGTACTCGATTGAAACCAGAGATGATGTTAAGGAAGAATGCAAATACAACCGAATTGCTGTATCATATAATGAGTAAGTAGGATATATATATAAGATCTCCAAACATTAAAAAGAAAGAGTGCTGGTGGGCTTCGTGCCAGATTTCAGTGAGTGGCAGGACCACGAATGGATTGTCTGTATTTGATAGTACTGTACTTGGTGGGAGCCATAGGCTTGAGAGAAGAAAAGAGTGACTGTTGATAGCCCTTACCCTGTGTTTCCATGGGGACCAACTGAGGCCATTTTCCCAAGCGGTTGCTTTCTTCCTCTGCACGGCTCATTTGGTGGGTTTCTCTCTGTTCCTAGGGTGGTCTGTCTGCCTGCTGAGGCGATATGCCTATTTAATTCCCAGACAGACAGTTGCTAAATAGCGCTCCTTGGGTTAACAGCCTCCTCCCTGTTGTGTCAATAAACGGCAGTCTGCTCCAATCCCTCCATGTCCAATCATACTACTATGCACAAGTGACAATAACGGCTTCTTTTTAAGTGTGCTCTACTATGGTTAATGTTTCTAATTATGCATACCAGTACAGTATTCATAGTTTTTACAGGTACTGATTCTGTGGTAAATATTTTCATTTGTTGTTGCTATTATGTGCTGTCAAGTCGGGACCAACTACAGTACTTTATTTTTCTGTCCATAAGATGCTCCAAAGTATAAGATGACCCCTACTTTCCTGACTGAAAATTATAGAAAGAGGAGCCCATCCAGGATGGGTCGTCCTCTCCTTTCTGCACTGACAAACCAAACATTTTATTGCAGCATTCAGGGGCTCAGAAGCACTTTCACAACCCGCTTTTACACACATACACACACACATTTTTAAGGTGCCTGTTCTTGCCCGGAAGCCTGGTTAATTTCAATGGGATTTTCCCTTCCAATGCTCGGCGCCCCTTTCTCCCCTCAGCATGTGTTAGATTGTAAGCATCTTGAGGCAGCGACCTTTGGGCTTGCATGAGTTTCACATAGGCTGCTGCCCCTTCATAGGATAAGAGAGATTTTAAAATAAAGCTGAGAAAGAGGATTCTCTTGTGGAAAGATCCTCCCCATCTTCTTGCCCTGGGCCTGGCAGGCATAGGCGGAGTGGGCTCTTCTTTCTTAGCTCTTGTGCAAGCCTAAAAGCCGCTGCCCTGAGACACAATCTAACATGTGCTGAGAGACCCACACGAAAGGGGCACCGAGTGAGGGAATGGACGGCCATAAGAGAGAGGCAGCCGCCATGAGGAAAAATCCCATTGAAGAAGAAGTCAACCAGGCTTCCAAGCAAGTACAGGTGCCTTAAAAGAGAGAGAGAGAGGGGGGGGGGTTGAGAAAAGCGCCTCCATGCCCCTGGATGATGCAGTGTTTGGCTTGTGAATGTGGAAAGGAGCTGACACTGAAGCTAAGAAAGAGAAGCCTGCACCATCTGCCTCCAATGTATAAGACGACCTTCAATTTTTAGCTTAACAATTTTAGGGGAAAAATTGCGTGTTATAAAGGGAAAAATACGGTAATAACTTATTCAGCCCTAATAGATCTTTCAAAGTAATTTGGGATATTTTAGTGGTTTTTATCAGTTCCACACACCCCCAGTGAGAGTCCATGGACAAGTGGGGATTCAAATCCAGGCCTTCTAAGTTCTACTCCATCACTATTGACTATACCACATTGAATATCTTCAAATTTTCTGTAAATTTTCATTTACACATCTGATACTGGTTTTACACAGCATATAAAGACTTAGTTAATGATGTCTCACTTTTACTTCCTTGTTTAAGATCAAAGAGATTCACTGGTTTAATCCACTGTGAACAGTATGCTGTCCTTTAGAAAGAAGTTGTGGAATTGCAGCGCCTGTCACCCATTACCACCGACTGGTTGGATATCTGTAATATCTAGAGGTCCATAGATATCCCATCTGCAAGTTACATTTTCTCTTAATAGCAATATCCTTGGTGCCTAGTACTTTAGGAGTATATCTTTGTTTCAAATGACTTGACATTTGGTTTTTAACTTGAAAGGCTTCAGCTTGTTAGTATAGAACCAGTGGTGGCAAACCTTCAGCACTCCAGAGATTTTGGACAACTCTCACAGTCCTTTGCCATTGGCAATCTAGGCTCAGGACTCTGGGAGTTGTGATCCAAAACATCGGGAGTGCCAAAGGTTCACCACCACTGGTATAGACTGTGAAGAGTTGACGTGCTCTTTGCAAGATGCTCTTTTCTGTTACACCTCACAATTGTTAGGTACTACACCCCAGATCCCAGATTCTTTTCCACATTGTTGTTGTTTCAACTTATATACTGCTCTCTCTGAGTGATTTAAACATAGTTGTGCAAGGAACACTTTGCTCCCCACCCCCGTGAGCTGTGTACTCATTTTACCAACCTCAGAAGGATGGGAATCTGAGCCGGCTATGTGAATCCACTGGAATCAAACTCAGACTGTGAGCAGAGGTTTGATTGCAGTACTGTAACAACTGCATCACAAGCATCACTAGACATTGTTTCTCTCTTTCTTCCCTGGCCACTGTAGCACTTTCCGTTTCCTTCTTCTGTCCTGGACACATTCTGTTTTCTGATCTTTAGGACATAATGGCTACAGTATTTCTCTTCCGTCTCATTCTTGAACAGTGAGAGCCTTGCAGCTGTACAGCAAGTGCTGTGCTATAACATTTGGGCCTTAAATGTGGTGTTATTCTAATATCATTTACAAAGTGTGCAATAATGAGGATAAGGATAAAATGATACCATATAGAGCAAGACTGATCATTTATCACCATAATCACCATAATATTGGGGGATAACAGTGTGGAACAAATAATTTAGTCGATCTCAAGTGGCTAAGAGAACAGTTATACTGTATACAATACGAAATAGGAATATAGAACATAGTACAAAACAAAGAGCATTCCTTCTTTTTTTTTAAAAAAACGTGCTAATGTAAAAATGCTAATTTTGGCTTGCACATATTTGGGTAGTCTTTCTGTTGCCCGGGGAAACTTAGGTTCAAGACATTTTCTCTCTTTTCCTCTTATAATGAAGAGCTCTGATTGTTCGGCTTCTGCTGCACTTGGACTCCTAGCATTGCCATTTTGATACCAATTGAGTCAGATTGCAGTTTGTATAACAAAGGCATTAGTGAGGGAGGGAAGAGCGTGTTCTGCTCTTTGTCGAAAGAGTATTCCAGAATTTGTAAGGGTAAAAAGATACTCATAGCTTTCTGTTTTTGTTTGCCTTTTAAAATCTAACTAGTGTTTGAAAGATTTGATATGTCCTGTTTTTGAACCGAGAGGCTTATTTAAAAGGGACACTTATACTAGTCAAATATATATTTATAAAAAAGATCCGCTATGAAATCAAATTGAATTCTTCCCTTGGCATACTAGAAATTCATTTCTCTCTTCTGCCCTCACTGCCTTTTTATATTAAAACTGGGTGGAAAATGGCATGTGAAATCTGTTTAAGAAATAAATATCACTGGCTGTATGTTGTTTATTTCTGAACCGGGATCCTCTTGGGCGTTGTAGCCTGCACAACTAATGTTGAGCAAGAGGTCGGGCTATTTAGTTAGGTGCCTGTTGCATGACTGGTTGTGCAGTAGTGCAAACAATGATATTGTTTGTGGGAAAATCCACAACAGGATGTTGTCCTTACTTACTGTTTCTTAAAAGAATGATCCTCTTGTGGAGTTGGAGAAAGGTCTTGGGTACACAAACTGTATTTGCATGTTAGATTTAACAAGACAGCTTCAGGAAGCATGGCTTTTCTTTCTTGATATTATAATAAGCATTCTTTAATCAAAAGCAAAACCAAAAGCTTACAAAGGCATCCTCCTTGCTGTGTAGGACAAATGGGGGAGCGCATAAGGCTAAGATTAGCTGAGGTTCGTTGCTACTTATTGTAAACATACATTATTTCAATTAATGTGGCCAGTATCTAAAATAGGGATGGAGAACACAGTCCGAACTAACCAAGGTCTATACTACAGTTTGCTTCAGCTGATTAGAGCATTTGCTGTCCCACTACTTCTGGACGCTCAAGCATGGGAAAATGTTCTGAAATTGACATATAATAGTGGCTGGATTCCTTTTGGCAATATGCCCCTTGTACCAGGAAAATCACATAATTTGCAGTGGCAAATTGCTGATCATTAATGAAGCTATTAATGATCTGTGCATGTAGCCAATTCTGTGCATGTAGCCAATTACATGGTTGGGATGTTTGCCTATGCAATGAATGAGCACCTTGTTAATGAGCAGCAATTTGCAGCCATGGCTTATACAGTTTCTCTGGCACTAGTATGGAACTGCCAACAGGATTCCAGCCTATGTCTTTTTTGGGGCGGGGAGATCTTATGGAGTATATTATTTTCTTTCCATTTAGTGCACGTACATTGAAATTGACCAGGTACCCAAGACTAATGCCATTGCATTGAGCAGACCTTCTTGGCTATGGGGTGCAGAAATGGGAGCTAATGAACACGGAGTCTTCATTGCAAATGAAGCCATTGTTTCCAAAGAGCCAGCCTCTGAAACGGAAGCTCTCCTGGGAATGGATCTTGTCAGGTATGTGATTGATGACCTCATTGTAGATCTTGTTTCAGATGTTAATGTTTTCATCTATCAGTACTGATACACAGTCTCAAATATATGAAGTGTGTTATCCAATTATTTCTCTATAGATCAGACAAGGCATTTTAGCACTCACTATGTTTTTTTTCTAATATTACTGCTCTGGGCCACTGTAAATGTGTGCAATGCAAGCATCTCCTTTACCATAAATATATGACATGATAAATTGCTGAATATATTCATCACATCTAATGTGAAGAGTTCTTTTGATGAGAGTGTAGGAGCAGTATGCATTAATGCATTGTTACATGTTTGCAAAATCATGGGAAGTGTTAGCAATTATGTAAAAAAAACAACTAGGTAAGATAATCATCTCAGATGTCGAAGCTAGCAGCATATTTGTCCTTCAAGCTGGGATTCCTCAGAGCTGAGTGCCTGAGCAAACAGCTTTGCTGGGTAAGACCACGTTTATCCCCTGAGGACAAATCATGGAAAAAAATATGTTCCACAAGATGTAGAAGCGAGAAGTTGCGTTAGGACAAACAGATGTGTTTCACCACTTAAGAGAGCTCTACTTCTAAACAGAAGCTGAGTGTGTCGTCTAGATTGATCTCAAGTTAATCTAGGATGACAGCATCTTTTCAATGAGTTTCTGTGACTCTCATGGCCTCATGCATGTTCTACCTTTGCAGAAGTCTATGAAAAACGCTTAGAGGGTGTAAAACATCAGGCGCTCCAGCCTGCTCACTATCTCTGGTTGGCTTCTTCAGCAGACATGTTTCGACTGTTCTGCTGGCTCCAGAGTCCTCTTAGAGCACCCCTAGGAGTGGGCTGTCTGTTCAGACAAAATGCCATTGTGGAGCCAGCTGTACAGCAGTTGAATGAAATAAGCTGAAACATTGCACTCCACTCTGAAGGATTGTCTCAGGTGCTCCAAGAGCAGCAGTGTTTGTCCAGGCATTTATTTATGTTTGAGTGAATCGCACAGGTCTGTGATGGCGAACCTTTTAGAGACTGAGTGCCCAAACTGCAATTCAAAACCCACTAATTTCTTTCCAAAGTGCCAATACAGTAATTGAACCTGTATACAGGTGGATATGAAGGGGTGATGTCGAGTGCCCACAAAAAGGGCTCCGTGTGCCACCTTTGGCACCCGTGCCATAGGTTCACCATCACTGGCACAGGTTATGCTGACCTGTTTCTCTTTTCTTTTTCTTTGAATGCACTTAATAGCACACAACTATTATGATGGTGTTTATTATTTATTGTACTCTTCCAGTTCTCCATTGCCTCACTTAATCTTGTTCTATAAGATGCCCTGGTGTGGCAAACCTTTGCTTCTAAAGTTTCCTTTTGAGTTGTAAGTGCTATATTTCATATTTGCTCTTTGTTATGCTGCTGAATATTTAGTAATAGACTTTTCATTCAATTAATCATCAGGCATTTTGATTAGGTACTGATTGGTAGAATTGCTCAAAGGCAGAAAGCAAGAATATTGTCTAATGTGCTGTTAAAAGGAGCCACTACTCTGCCCAACCTATGTGTTTTCTTCCTATCTTTTGATTTAAAAACATCCAATTGTGACTTAGAATTCTGACTTGTATGCTTGTGGGTGGGCAATGGAGCTTGGAAACAATCGAATCATTGTCAGCCTACTTCAACTCATACAGTTCGGTGGAAACTATTTGTTAGGCATTTGAATGCTGACAAATGAACTCCAGAAGACATATTTTGGTCAAGTGTGATTAGTACGGTCACTTTGTCCAGTTTTTTTTAATCTGGTGCAGTGAAAAGGGGAATAAAACTAAAAAGGTGAGAGTAGAAAAGAACTGGTTTATCATTCTCTTGGGTCTGTGGACCTTGCCCAAGTCCACACAGCCTGGCTGGCTGTACTCACAGGAGGCACAGGGGAATTTGAACTTGCATCTGACTTTTATAGTTCAGTCAATGTTTCTATGCCGTCATGAGCATTTTTTGTTTTAATTCATTTGTGTAAAAAAAAACCTGTGGTGATATTCTACGGGCAATAAATTTTATTAACCAGCAAATTAAAGCTGTTTTATGCTTTATATAGCTCTTCTACTATATTTTCGTATGGCTTAAATATAACATAAACCCATGTTGCTAATAGTTTTGTTTGCTACATTTCTATCTTTCAGGCCAATAAATTGTTTGATTGGTCCCTTTATTTCCTTAACACAATGCATATACCAAGCTAGTTCTTGATTCCATCTAGCTCAGGACTGTCTATGCTGACAAAGCCTTTATGTTTCACTGTCTTTAGATGAGATTCTTATGCAATGTACTTTTTTTTTGAAATTTTATATAAGTAAACTGGTATAAAACCTGGACACTAAAAGTTCAGCTACATAAAAGGCAAATGACATAGATCACTACCACACTTTAGATTTGAAACACTTTTTCCTTAAAGACAAATCGCTTTAAAAATCACTGTCCGCTTTTCAAATCGCTGTTTCTGAATAGCCCCCTTGGCCACACCCAGTTTTGGCTGCTCTGTTGGTTTTTCTTGAGACGACCACTGGGGGTGGTGTGGTTTTTAAATCGATTCCTGCACCCCCTTTTAAAGCAATTTGGTTGAATTTGTGGACATACTACACCACTTTTTTTCATTCCCCCCCCCCTGCCGTTTCCCTGTCGTAGAACACATTAAAAAAAAGCCTGCCGCAATGTAAACATGTTCGCCGACTTTGCCGATGCTGCACTTTCACATTGTGGTCACTGATAATTGAAGTATAAAGCGGTTCAGCAAAGTGCGGTTGCGGAAGCCGATTGCTAAGCAACCGCCGAAGTGCAGACTGCCGAACCACTGTAGCGACCACGTGACCGCAGGAGGAGATAAGGCAATGCAAAACAAAAAGCGGCTGCTCAAGGAAGTGTGGTAGCGGCAATAGTGAGAGTTAAACTACAGTGGTCCCCCGCCCTTTCGTGGTTCACATACCGCGGTCATGCTATATCACGGGACCACAGTACCCGGAAAGGGCTTGACAGAGCGGATCGCACACTGCCCGCCTGCACCTCCTGGGAGGTCTGGACAAGCAGCACGCGATTGCAAAGGGGATTTTGGCTGCGGAAACCCAGTGCTGGGCTCCGTGGCCAAAGTCCCTTTGTCCGATCGCGCGCTGCTTGCCACGACCTCCTGGGAAGTCTGTGCAAGCAGCCCGCAATTGCAAAGGGACTTTGGCCACGGAGTCCAGTGCTGGGGCTCTGCAGCCAAAATCCCCTTTGCATCGCTCCCCACCGCCCCCACCCTCTGAAAAGCCTCGGATTCACTGGGGGGTGGCGGGGAGTGATCACATCGCTCCCCGCCGCCCCCGGCCCCTCCTATTCGCCTCCCGCCCCACCCGACCTGCTTCCGCATATCACGGATTTTCAGGCATAGCGGGTCGGGTGGGTCTCTAACCCCTGCGATAGGCGGGGGATTACTGTACCTAAAAAAGTTAAAACTTTTTTCAGTATGCCAGTAAGTCAGTATGCCAGAACATGTAGAGGATTTTCTTTACAGCTCTGTCTAAAGAAAGAAAGGAAGGAAGGAAGGAAGGAAGGAAGGAAGGAAGGAAGGAAGGAAGGAAGGAAGGAAGGAAGGAAGGAAGGAAGGAAGTTTCACACAAAATCCCCAGTTCTACTTTATGTTTTATCTGTAAATTGTCTTCTCTTTAGTCTGTATTTGAGAAGCATTTCTTTCACTGGAGATTCTTCATTATCTCTTCTCTTGTTTGTGTTGTTCCTTTTCACGCTCTCTACAGTGCATTTGCTACTGGATTCTTTGTATCCCTTTTCTTGCCTTTCTTTGTAACTTCTATCAGTCTTTCTGCCAAGCTAGTTCCTACCTGGCCATTGGTCCCTCTGCAGTACTTTCTGCAACAGTCTTTTTAGGGGCTTTTTGTTGTTGTTTTTCTTTGGACTACAAATCCCAGTATTCCCAGTTCTAGGAATGCCACCTGCCAGATAAATGCCCTCATGCATGCACTTTTACATTTTAAAAAGTTCACTCTTAAAGCCCTTAAAACTAATATGCCAAAGTCTTTAGTTACTGAAATTGCCTGTGTTGTTAAAGGGAATCTGTCATTTGTTTCTGTAGCTTGTGTAAGTACTAGACTGTGAGCAGTACTGATAATCGAAAGTGATGTTGCAGGGTGATTCCCACATTGCAAGTTTTGGCGTAAGATGAGTTAACACTACAGCAGAACACTGTGTAATGTAGTAGTAGTAGTAGTAGTAGTAGTAGTAGTAGTAGTAGTAGTAGTAGTAGTAGTAGTAGTAGTAATAATAATAATAATAATAATAATAATAATAATAATAATAATAATAATAATAATAATAATAATAATAATAATAATAATAATAATAATAATAAAAGTAATTTTGCAGTTTCAAATGTTTAACATCTATTGAGTAATTTATGCAGATATTTCCAATATTTCTTAAACTAAATATCCAAACTCTGATGATAGTACAACACCAAACTATATGACAGTGATGGCAAACCTTTTAGAGACCGAGTGCCCAAACTGCAATTCAAAACCCACTAATTTTTTTGCAAAGTGCCAATACAGTAATTTAACCTGTATACAGGTGGCTATGAAGGGGTGATGTTGGGTGTCCACAGAAAGGGCTCCAAGTGCCACCTTTGGCACCCGTGCCATAGGTTCGCCATCACTGCTATATGACAGTAAGCCCTATCTCAATTTCATATGCATCTTTGCTGCATATTTTTTTATATTGTAAATTTTAAATTTTAGCTATTTTGGAAGTTGCCATGTATGGCCATGATTATGCTGACTTGTGCTATTTCTGGTTCTGTGCACAGATTTTAATGTCCTGATGATTATTGGCTAAAACCTTGAATAAAAAATATGACCGTAAGCATATTGCTCAAGGTTCTTCTTTTAACAATCTTTTTGAAGGAAGTAAATCTTCATTGATTTATAACGGGGGTGTCTGTTATGTTAAACCTAGGACAAAATGGTGGCTTTTGGCTTCCTTCATGTGTTTGTGGGGTGATGTACCCTAATTCTAAATCCTAGATTTAGTTCCTATCTGATCTATGAAGCTGATGGTTGAGTGTTCCAAGCTAGACATGATTTCTTTCTCTGTCCCTCATCAGAGGGTTATTGTGATGATAAGATGATGAAAAGAGCTATGCAGTACACACTGCCTTGAGTTCATTGGCAGTAAGGCAATATATAATTTAAACAAAGCAAAGTGTTCTGCTTATGTACCGCCCCATACCACTTCAAGTAGTCTCTGGGCGGTTTACAGTTTTTAATTACAGCATGCAGGCTACACATTGCCCCCCCCGCCCCCGTAAGCTGGGTACTCATTTTACCGACCTCGGAAGGATGGAAGGCTGAGTCAGCCATGAGCTTGCAACCTGGGATTGAACCCCAGGTCGTGAGCACAGTTTTACCCACAGTACAGGCATTTAACCACTGCTCCACAGAGCTCCTTACCTTATGGAGTATCTCAAGGATGATGGCCTAAACAAATAGAAGCATGCAGCCAAATAGTTGTTTGCTTAAGGTTTCATTTTATCTGTTGGCCAACTGATAAACTGCTTGGGTTTTATTGCATTGCTGAAACTCGACAGGATAGTCTACTGCTGCTGTAACTAAGTCTTTTTCCCTTTTTTTTTGTCCTCCATCTCAGGCTTGGTCTAGAAAGAGGTGCAACAGCGAAAGAAGCCTTGGATGTAATCGTCTCTCTCTTGGAAGAGCATGGACAGGGTGGAAATTATTATGAAGATGGTAGTTCATGCCATGCTTTCCATAGCGCTTATCTGATAGTAGACAAAAAAGAAGCTTGGGTATTGGAGACTATTGGGAAATACTGGGCAGCAGAAAAAATTACAGGTCTGTTTCAAAGGTTAAGCCTAAACAACTACTTATGGAGAAGTGACACGATGCATTTCATATGGTGATGGTTACCCAATAATTTATTTCTCTTACTCATTTATTGGTAATAAACTGAAGTTCTCTGGAAGGCTCACAAAATAAAAGTTACAACCGTAACATGTAGAAGTAAAGTACAGTGATACCTTGTAAGACAAATTTAATTCATTCTATGGGCCAATTCGTCTTAAAAAAATTGTTTTACAAAATACGTTTTCTCATAGGAATGAATGGGAAACCAATTGATTTGTTCCAAAGCCAGAGACAAAAGACAGAAACACCCTTTTTGTAAAAAAAAAAAAAAACCCCACCCCAAAACTATAAAGTGCACTTTAAAGACATAAACACTGCACACCTCTGCACTCGAAGCCTTGTGCTGACCACAAGCCACTGGGTTACAATTAGTTCTGAGTGTCTCTTAAAAAAAATTATTGCTACAGGTGTTGCTAAGCATTCTGGGAGCATTCTTTGTTTTTATTTTTTAAATTTTGTGACTGTTATTTGTCTTACAAGGCATCCCATAGGGGAAAAATTCGTCTTACGAGTTTTGCCTGTTCCTGGAAATTTCATTCATCTTGCAGGTTTTTCGTCTTACAGGGCATTCGTCTTATGAGGTACCACTGTATAAGACAAATATGTGATTTCACGCAGATTAAAACAGCTGCAGAGTAAAACCTGCAACAAAGGACAACTGCGGTGCAAAGACTTTGGGAGCACTGGCATATTTTAAAAGAAAACAAATGAAAAAGCCTAGGGAAATGAAAAAAAGGCTTTACCCTGGGCCGAAAAGGCAGTTGTCTCTGTGGAGGACATTCTGTGACTGTGGTTCCACCACTAAGGGGGGGGGATGCAAACTCTGCTGTTTTGTCTGCTAGTGACCTGCCATGCACATGTAGTAGGCATACCCAAAGAAGGATCTTAGATGATTTTAAGGTGCACATTAATTTATATTAGAGGAGGCAGAGGGATTTTCTGTTTATGTCCATTTAATTGTTTTTGCTTTGGCTGGTCCAGAGAGCTCATCAGGCCGCAAGGAATTATAGCACCACAAAGGATACCACCTGTTCTCCTTGCTTCAGAAGTGACCCTAGTTGAATTGAGGCCTCTTATACTTCTTGGCCGGAACGACGCCCTCCAGAACCCACCTCCTTCTATCAGTTAGGAGGCCTTGAATGGCGGTGGGCACAAATTTGGCTTGAATCAGGGAAATTTGTTGGCATGGCACCACAGGTGCTGTGTGGACCCTCTCCCCATCTCCTGTCTGGCTGCCACATCGCTCTGTGTTCTAGCTGAGTCATCTTGCTGGGCTAGCTTCCCTTGGCAGCCAGCCACTCAGACAAGAAAGGGGGGATGGGGAGACTGCCGGCATGGCGGTGTAGTGGCCGGCTGCTGGAAGAGGTGGGGAAAGGAAGCCCACGCCAGGCTCCTACCTGGACTGGGCATGGAGTCCAGGAGCATGACCCTGCAGGCATGGGGAGGCTAGTGAGCAGGGCAGCCAGCTGTGGTGGTTGGGAGAAGTTATGTGTGCAACCTGTGGTGCTGCACTGATGAATTTTCCTGATTCAGGCTGAATCTCTTCATGCCCATCTCTAGTGGCTGCCTTGTCTTGAAGGCAGGCAGTTCGCTGCACCACTAGGAGCTCCTGTGGGTCTCGTTGCTAGAGTTGGTGTACCAGCTGCCAGGATGGTGGCCTATATGCCACCCTGCTATCAGGGCAAGGAACTATCAAGGCTGTCACATGAATGGAGATCACAGTTTCAGAATGTCTGGACAGCTCTGAAATGTCAATCCTGTTGGACTCAGGGGCTGGACCCAAGGAAGGGATCTTCCCTCTTGTCTCATATTTACGTACAGGCTGCTCCTGGAGTCCTGGTTCATGAGAATTTCAAAGCTGTTCCTTCCTGCTTTTTGGTGATTACGTTATGTCATTTAAAACAGCTGTTGTATTTTTCTTACATGGTTGTGGTATTGGTTTAGGTCAGGACCTGAAAAGGTTTCCCTGCTTAACAAAATCTGTTTCTGCCCACAGAGTATCTGTTTTTCTCCTTTTAAATGCTGTTTTCATGTGCCACAAACATCAGTTCATAGGTAGACCATCTCTTCTAGAAATTTCTTTGCAAGTACTGTAATGTAGTCAACAGGGCATATGGCTTGTGCCTTGCACTTACGGCATTCTGACTAGCGACTTCTCATATCCTTCAATGTCCACAAAACATTACAATTGCATGCAATCCAGCTCAGTTTTCTGTGTGCACATTTTGCTCCCTTGTAAGAATATGCTTTTAGGGTAAATTGTGCAAATGTGTCTCAGTTGTATCTGAGTCTCGTCACATGCAAAGGAGACTTGCTGAAATCAGTGGAATGTTACCTTTGAACTAAGCCCCAAAGAGAGAGTTGGGTAGGCAGCTATGGTTGTCTGTTAGAACCCCCCCCCCCAAAAAAAAACCTCAGGTAGTATCTCAAAGGATATTCAGTTATATATGAATGGAGGGTATTTTTGTTTTACTTTTTATGGAAGTCAAAAAAGGTCCTCTGGTATATAACAGGATGGCTTGGGAGTGAGGAGACAAACACTCTACTAACTCCTATGGTTTTCTAATGAGATTCGCGATTTCATTTTCTGGATTATACAGTAACTCTCAGAATTTTGTAGTGCCACTGCAGGCTGGTTAGTTCTGGGAGTTAAGTTCTCTGGAAGCAACCTTTGCGCATTCTAGTTTGCATTGAGTCATTTGCATGCCTAATCATTTTAACATTACAGGGTAATATATGTCCCCCCCCATTTTTAAAAAAAATTGTATTTACATGTGTTACTTTTTTTCTTAGAGGGTGTCAAGTGCATTTGCAACCAGCTGTCCTTAACCACAAAAATTGATGCAGAGCATCCTGAGCTTAGAAATTACGCGGAAAGTCAAGGATGGTGGTCTGTAGATACGGAATTTAACTTTGCTGAAGTATTTTCTCAGTCTGATAGTCATTCAGAATGCTGTTTGGGAAAAGAGAGCCTAGAGAAGCAAGAAGGTAAGTAGAAAATGTGTCCTCGTCTGATTTTTGAGATTCCTCTCTGCAGTGTTGGAAAACATTAATGTTCTTCTCGCTGATGATTTTTTTTTTTGGGAGGTGGGGGGCTGCTGCTTCCAGAATTGCTCTGCCCCCATGGGTAGTGTTGGCCGAAGGATTCTGAGAGTTGTAGTTAAAACCCTTATAATGGCAGCAGACTGTTCATTTTTCCAAGTTCTGCATTTATTATAGTCCAAAATATGAAGAGGGCTTGAAACACTGTTATTGTGTGGTATGTTTGTGGAATTCCTGCAGAGAAGATGACAGAATATGTATTTTGAGGGTAGTTTAGACCAGTGTTTCCCTGCCTTGGATAACCCAGATATTCTCGGAATGCATTTCCCAGAACCCCAGTTTGCACAGCTGATGGGGAAGACTTCTGGGAGCTGTAGTCCAAGAACACCTATGTTATGCATGGGTGGGAACCACTGTTCTAGACAGAAGATACATATTAGGGGCATGCATGCACATAAACAGAAACAACAACAACCACCACCACCAATGAAACTCGTGACCTAGGGATCCTTTCCTGCCTATTATTTCTATGGAACATCATGCATCTGTCTTGTAGCTCTGTCTGTATCTTTCATATCAAAAATTTATCTATTTTTTTAAAAAGGGGTTAGAGATCTTTTTAGCTTAATTACAAGCTTTCGATGGTATATGATTATAATTAGAGATATACTAAAATTTTATGGGATTTGTTTTTATTAGCACAAGGTATCATTTGGGAAGGTATGACATTTTCTCTAAAAGACCAGCTTTCAGCCTGGGGGTGGGTCAAGTGGAGAACTAGATCTGTGCATGTGACATGGCAATATCCCAGATCCTATGACCTATCAGTTCAAGTTAGATTAATATGGACATGGTACAGACTGGGCGATATAGCACTGATGCAGTTCCATAGTGGATTGCTGTGCCCTCAAGTAATTTGGTGGAGCACTCTGGAAGCCGAACTGGGCCTTTGGACTGGCAATGGACTTGGCCAATTTCTTGCCTTTTAGCTTCCAATCACAGGGTTCTCCAGTTGTAATGCTTATGGGGCGTGATTTGCATAATGTCATCAGAATTGTACATGCATTTGTGTCCTTTTTTCTCATGCTTACTATTTTGGTTATGGTCGGCTTTACTACTTGTTACCAAATCACTGACTGAACCACAGTGTTTGTGGCCATTTTAAAGAGTATTTATAGCTGTTAGTGTTGCAAAATTTATTAGATTAACATTTCAGTTGCTTTCCTTGCAGTCCCTAGTGTTGTCCTTTAATTGGTGTTAATTTCATTGTGGCCGTGAATGCCTGAGCCAGACTAGTTTATTTATCATTTCCACCCATCAATTAATCAGAGAACCTCTCTTTCTCTTTATTCCTTATTAGTACATTTTATTTACTGTATGCATTCTTAAAAGCACAAACTGGATGCTTACATCATGCAGATCTTTATCAGGCTAGGCACCATAGAGCTTGAGATGCTGTGGAGGAAATTAAAAAAAAGAATGTTCCAGAAATCATGGATAGTTGTAACACGTGAATCTTTCATTAAAAGTAAGTAAAAGTGTGTCTGTACTTCTAGCCAAAAAGGAATGTGTTTATTCTTCTTTTATCCCCCCCCCCCAAGGCAGCATCACTGTACAAACTATGATGGATGTACTACGGGACCAATCTTGCGGTATATGTGTGGATTCAGAATCTTTTCTTACAACAGCAAGCATGATATCTGTATTACCTCAGAATCGTAGCTCTCCATGTATCCATTATTTCACTGGCACACCAAACCCATCAAGGTACAGTATATTAAAATAATGCCTGGGACCCTATTACTAGCATTTGGGGTAGCTGGTTTTTCCCCCAAAACCATTTCAAAAATGAACTTTTCATTCAGTGTCTTAAAAACCTCTCTGCCTGAGCTAAATTCCCATTGTTCTAATGCAGGTGTAATCAATGCAGGGAAATACATGTTTGCCTGAACTGTACAGCAAGTGCTAACATTAGTCTACTTTGTGTTTTTGAGCAGGGAGCTAATTATTTCAGAAACCTTTTGGATCCACAGGAGCGTCGGGCCTTTATGTTGGCCCGACTAAATAATTTTCCTTCTGCTGTGACTTCCGGCAGATATTATAGAATTCCTTATAAGAGTAGGTTGTATTGGTTCTGCCGGTTAGAACCTGACTCGATCTTCCATATCCTGATAAGCTGTCCGGCACATCAGACCATCTGACAGCAACTTCTTGAAACTTTCATTTCTAAAATACCACCAATACCAGAGATTATTACTACACTAACCCCCCGCCGATTGCGGGGGTTAGGGACCCACCCCATCCATGATGCATGAAAATCCACGATATGTGGAAGTGGGTGGGGTGGGGTGGGGGCGATTGCACGGCGTGTCGCGGCGGGAGGGGGATCCGGTCGCTCCGCGCGGCCCCGAGGCTTCTCCGGGGTGCGTGGGAGAGCCGCGTGGATCAACCGGATCGCTCGCCGCCGCCTGCCCGCACGGCCTGGAGGCTTCTTGGACACGCGCGTGGGAGGGCAGCGCAGGGTGACCCGACCCCCCCCCCCCGTCGCCCTCCCATGCACCCTGGAGACTTCTCAGAGGTGCGGGGGGACAGGGACGGCGCAGAGCAACCCCCCCCCCCCCCACGGTGCAGGTACTGGTGTCTCGCGATGTAGCGGGACACCAATACCTGAACTGCGAAATGGCGGGGGGGGGTGTCACTGTACACATCTTTTGGCAGATAAAAATCCTCACTTGATAGATTCAGTGGCGAAATATTTATTACTTGTCTATCAGAAAAAAAACACTCCGTTTCCCAGGCAAGACCCATTTTAAGTATAGAGTAATTTTAGACAGCTTCCTTTATATTTATATTGACCCACCAAAGTATATCTGTACATTTGTTAATATTTTTGTGCCAATAAAGATGAATTGAATTGAATTTGAATTGAATTGAATTGAATTGAATTGAATTGAGAAATGCAGATTTGAGCTGGTATTATCTGGGGCACAATGTGCTTCCGTTTAAATATTGCAGTGCTGTTGGCATGTTGCCCTTGGCCTTTTCCTGTGACCACAAAGGCAGGTTGACTCACCAAGGGTTCCTGCATTGGGCTATGCGACATCAGCTGGCCCCTCTCATCTTGACTTTGAGGCTAGGGTTGCCTTCTGCTTTCAGCATGTCAGAACTTCTTCATACTGTGTTGAATCAAAATTATGCAAGGTGTATGCAAAGTGGCCCACCCAAGTCCTTTTTTCTGCCAGGATCTTTCCTTCACCCCTTTGCACATGGAGAAGCTCTGCATGGGAGTGTTATTAAAATAAAAGACTTCTGCAGTACAGAATGGGCAGTAATTGGGAAGTGGCAAACTTCTCGCTTGTCACCTGTTGCTGGGCCACAAAAATACACACCAGCACATCACTCCGGTCAATGACTAGGCTGATATGGCTGATGGAAGCTGGAATCCAATGTATGGAAAGCTATATCTTTTAATTTCTGGATGTGATGTAATTTATATAGAAAGTGTGCCTTGAAGTGCAGATAAAACCCCTCTCCGGGGAGAGGCTTTTGCTAGCTCGACTAGATTGATCTGATTCTCTTAGAAAGGGTATGCGAGTATAGTAGTAGTATTCCTGCCTCACTTTTTAATAGCACCCTTCCTTCTTACTGCAGTAATGTCAGCAGAGTCAACATTCAACATTTGAACCAACATTTCCTATAAGGAGTTTGCCATTCTGTTGGATCAGTTGTTTGGATCAGTCTTGCCATTTTTCAGGACAAGGGTTTGCAGCTCTTGATGATAACCCCAGTAGACTCCCTAAAATTGTTTGGGAAAATAGCATCCATTTTGCAAATCCTGATGCAAGGATCAATTGTTTGTCATTAGCATTCCTTACAGTAGGTCTTATCCTTTAATTGTCCTCATTGTAGCATTACTGCTTGCTCAGGCTGATGTGTTTCATGACAGGAGGATTCATATTCAAATAAACCCTTCAGTATGGTATCTTTGATAAATAAAGCAAACTTTTTTCTCTCTCTTCCTCTTTTGCCGCCCGTGTCATCTTTGTAGAGGGTATTGTCCCTCCTTATTTTATTTTAAATTTTAAGCAGTATTCTTACTGCTTGTTTTCCTTTCTGTTGTTTTATTTTAATTGTAAACCGCCCAGAGTTCCGTCCGGAAGATGGGCGGTATATAAACAAACAAATAAATAAATAAATAAATAAATAAATAAATAAATAAATAAAAATAAATAAGGAGAGAAATAAGCAAAGAGAAATAAAATTAATTTAATCTTTTTTTTCAGGAAAGGTTGTATTATAATAGTCATAAAAATGAGTAGGGCATGTCTGAGAATGAGGCACACTTGTTATTCTTGCCTCTCGATCACTCTGGAATTTGTGTATATTTTAAAAATCCAAAAAGCTGGCAAAATGTTTCCTTCTGTGAAAATGTACATTTCAAAATGAGTAACATCTGTTTTATTTCATATGTATATAAACCAAGAATGCAAGCGGTGACTCATTATTTTTTAGCAATTTTACTGCTGTAATTTATCAAATAGTACTTGTGCAAGTATAGATATCCATTAGGATGTTCTGACTAGTATCCACTGATGAAAGTAAAAACAGTGGAATTGTATTGTGAAGCACCACAATTGTAAGATAAATTGTATACATTATGTTTGTCAGATGTCCATCACACACTGAGGTCCACAACTGGTTGTGTGGCATGGATATATCTGAGTATCTGACAGACAGCTGGAATGATTGCACACACCAGTTAAGCAATTTTGCATTTATGCTCTGCAAGCCCAATAGTATTCTGCTCAGTCTTTTAAAAAGCATATTTACTTTTATTACTATTAATTACAGTACTTTTCCATGTATAAGACTATATTTTTTCTAAAATTGTTAGATTAAAAATTGAGGGTTGCCTTATACACAGAAGTAAGCTGAGAAGAGAACCACATACTTGTGAAACTGTAATATTAGGTTGGAAAAGTGAGGGGGGTCTTATACATGGAGGCGTCTTATAGATGGAAAATATGGGCACTCTGCTTCTTGTTACCCAGTTACTTTGTGATCTGTATAGATTTAAATTCATGGCTTTTTATGTTTGTACTGCTTTGCACGAGCCCTAAAAGTATCATTACTCATTGGTAACATTTCTGATCTTTTCTAGGTCCATATTTAAACCTTTCATCTTTGTTGATGATGTGAAATTAGTACCAAAAGTTCAGTCACCCAGTTTTGGTAACGATGATCCTGTAAAAAAAGTTCCCCGATTCCAAGAGAAGCGAGACCGCAGGCATGAACTGTATAAGGCGCATAAGTGGGCTTGGTCAGTCATTGAGAATAATGAGGTAAGACCTGTGCAATCAGTTTTCTTGCAACAGAACCACGATGAATCCAAAACGGAACCTTGTTTTAGATTGCAGACAGCATTTGAACTGGCAGCGTTCACTGGGAGAGTCTGCACACCATACTCCAAAGCATTAACTCCTCCAAGGACTGGGCATAGTAAGCAATCAAAAGAGAGAATGGCTCACTGTCTGGCCAGTATAAGAAGTTTCACAACATCAAGCTATTCTTATCTGTGATTGCTTTCTGGATTTGGATTTTTCTCTTTTTATTCCAATATAGGCAGCATTTGGGAATGAAGTCTGACTCTCTGGAGTGCATACCAGCAATGACTGTGTCATGGGTTATTTCTGTAAAAATAGCTCATGTCTATCAATAGAAATGGCACTTGCTTACTATCGCCATCTCCGGTTGGTAGTGTTTCCAGAAGGGGTTCCATAAAATCATCATAATTGTGTAATAAATACGAAATAAGACATTAAGCCGAGAAGTCTAGTGTTAAATACATATCCAAAAGGTTAGAGCATTGAAAAAAGATTCACCTCCATCCTCCAATACAAACAGCACTTATTTTCTTTGTTTGAAGAATGAATGGTTAAACTGGCAGATATTCAAAGAGATGAAATGAACAACTTGTTTTCCTCTTTCTCACTTCAGTAATATTTTAGATAAATTGAATACATTTGGCAAAAGTACTAACAATCTACAGAGCAATTGTAACCCAAAGAGAACACTGGTTGAAATGTATCTGAAATCGTCAGAAATCTCTCCCGGCAACAGAATCCTCAGCTATTGGTGCATCTCTGAGATCTGCCAGGAGAACTGAAGCAGAAGAGCCAAGTGAAGGGGAAAGAAGGGGCAGAGCAAAAGATATGAGCCACACCAGATCTCCTTTGACCCAAGGACACAGCCATTATGCCCACAAATTTAGGCCAAGGAGAAACTAATCCTCAATAATTTTTTGGTATCTCTAGGCAGGGATGGATTTGGGTTTGGGCTTCAGCTAGCCTAGTGTCAGCTCAGTTGCTTTTAATCCTCTTGGTTAATTTTGCCTGCACTCCTGATTAGCACTTGCTTTGCCTTCATTGAGGGGCAGGACTGCAATAAGGAAAGAAAGAAAATTGATGAACCTGGTTAAAATTTTGGCACAGAAATGAGTAAAGGAATCATGACATCCTTCCAGGCACTGCAAAACCACCAAATGTCCCATTGGATACTTAAAACCCTCCCAAAACAAATAAAAACCCAATGTCCAGTTATTTTAGAAGGGAGAGATACTCCCAGGGAAGATTTTGGGCCCAATTAATTGACATAACCTAGAAACCAAAGTACCTATGCATCTTTCTGAGAGCTTTGCACTTAATAATGTTTACATTTTTGGGTGAGCCTTGCGCAGTCATGCCATCATGCAGTTGGGAGCGTCTGGACAGTTGAATACAGGCAACAATACCATTAGCTCCAAGATCTCCAATAGACTGGATGCAACTTTCTGAAAAGAATATAACTAGAGGTAGGAGGGAACTAGTTTTCACATTTTTAGATGAACTTCACAATTCTTGAAAATTGTTACCAAGGCTGCTGGCAGCTTTCCTCAGGGACATTGTGGCCTCTAGAGGTGCATCTTCTTGTTGGATGGCCTGAACTGTGGCTGGTCAGATTTTTAGAGCATGGCATTGAATAGAAGTAGAAACAGGAGGGACCTTTCAGGAAGACTAGTTTCTTCCTCACATCCCTTCTCCAAATCACACCTTGTGGAAGGCATCCTTAGATCTGGAATTAATATCCCTGATAGCAGAGGCAAATGTTCATGCCCTGTTGCTTGGTTACCCTCCGCAAACACAAGGTGTCCCGGAATGTGGGAAGAGGGATGCTGGGGTCAGGTGTCAGCTGAGCGGTCAAATACAGTGACCCCCCGCCTATTGTGGGGGTTAGGGACCCAACCCGACCCATGATAATTGAAAATCCTGCGATATTTAGATGCAGGTCGGGTTGGGCCTGGGGGCCTAGCTGGGGTCTCTTGTACTTACCCCCAGCCTGGTGCTGCCCCGAACGGGCCTGCGAGGGCCTTTCTGGGTCTTTTGGGGCCCCCAAAAGGGCCTCCCTGCAAACCAGAAGTCATTTCTGAGACCTCCGACAGGCCCTCCCCCCTTACCCCAGGCCTTCCCCCCCTTACCACAGGGGGTCTTTTTTCATATACTGTGGTCCTGCGATATAGTGGGACCACAGTATATGAACCGTGAATGGGCGGGGTACCACTGTACACTCAAGTTTCAAGAAAATCTGTGGCATTTTAGGATGTATGAGCAAAAAAACCCATGGTGCTGTCTGTGTCCACATGTTGACCACCTACTCTACTAAGTTGAAATCCCCTCACAGTTATTTATGTATTATTGGTTTTGGGTCCCTTTTGCTGAAGGGCAATAGTGTGTTTTCCTGAAATCATTTAGAAGTCAGTATTACTGATCATTTTATGGGTGGAACTATAAGATTTAAATCCTTATAGCTAGAGTTGCTTAATCAGTTGTTAGATGTGGAGTCAACTTAATGTAAATGCCCTTGATTCATTAAGTCTGCTGAGATCCAGTGTGGCGTCCAGACTCGAGAACGGAGATGAAATCCGATAGATTGAACAGGAAAATTCCCTGGGTGGGTGGCGGCAGCAACCACTTCCTGAATTACTCACCTTCCTCCAAAACGTATTAGGACTGCCTTAAGTCAAAAGCAACTTGAAAGCACATGAAAATAACAAGTCTATCTGGGGCTATCAATTAAATTTCAGGCCATTGCATATTTTTTTAAAGTGGCAGCTTTGAAAAATCAGTGAGAGTAACTGTTAATGGTTGTTTCTTATGTGATTAATAATTAAACTGGTCAAATATTAGTTAGAATGCAGGTTTGTGTGTTCTGATTGCACATTTTTATCTTGAGAATTAAAAATCCAAAAACAAGGTGATTTCTGTGTTTCTAAACAAGATGCATGGCTACTGCTGCTTTAAAATGTTTTTCCTTATCTACTTCTTTCACTTGAAAAAAATTGAGGGAGTACTGAAAGGGTACTGTCACTAATATATTTGTGTGACATGTGCTGTAAACACTACATTCTTGCATCCCAAATAAATAATGTAGTATTATCAGCAGAGGTTGGGAACACATGATCTTCCAGGTTTTACTGGGCTGCAGGCTGGTTTCTTTCCAAGTATAAAGCCCAGCCATCTTCCCCAACATTCTCTAAAAATGCTTGGAAAGTATAAACTCTTTCTGAATTAACTGAGATAGGCAGAATTGTCGTTGTTAGGCCACCATTTGAAGATGTGTGCATGGGTGCAGAACACAGCAGAATTGTCGTTGTTAGGCCACCATTTGAAGATGTGTGCATGGGTGCAGAACACACAGACAAAACCCTCTGTACTTGTTGGGAGTTGAGGTGTGACGTGTTCATCAGATTCTAAGTGTAAGTCACATTTAACAGATATTTCTGTTGGCCTTTGGTACCCTTAGGATACAAGTCAGAAGTTAAGAAGAACAATGTTAGACCTCGAAAGACAAGGTTTGGAAGCAATGGAGAGCATCCTTAATAGCTCTGCGGTTCTTGATCCTTCTGAAGTAGAAGACCTTTTCTATGATTGTGTTGATACAGAAATGAAGTTTTTGAAGTGAAGTGAGTAATTTTCATATTCTTACTCTTTCATTCATTTGCATTAACAACTATTTTTATAGACATCTGAATAATCTTAGATACAGTAATACCTTGGATAACTAATGCCTCTGTTAATGAAGAATTTGGATAACGAATTGAAATTTCCCGGTATAGGGCTGCCTCGGATAACGAATTTTTCTTATGGGCTGCCTCAGATAATGATTTCTTCATAATGCCTTGCAAAAAAGTGTACCCAGAATGCATTCTGCTCCCTGTAGTTTGTGGAGGGGTGGGAGGAGTTAGAGCGATTTTTTTTCATGTTTTGGGGCCATTCTGGACATTTTTTTTGCTGTGGAATTTGGACCTTTTGGACTTGGAAAGATAGGGAGCTGAGGTTTCCTTGTTTTCTTTTGTGTTTTTGCATTGGTTTCAATTGCACTCTTGGTAGGAAGGGCCTGGCATTTGTTTTGGAGCTAGCTTTTATTCATCTTTGCACTGCTTTTCATTGCACTTTGGGTGGGAACAGGCTGGGGGTAGTCTTGCTTCTTTCTTTTGTTCATGTTTGCAATCTTTCCCATTGCTCGGCAGGGAAGAATGGGCTGGGTTTCTCTTGCTGCTTATGTTTGTCTGTTTGCATTTTCCCCATTGCATAGTAGTGCTGGTTATTGTCCATGTTTGCATTGGACTGCAGGGAAGTATTCTGATGGGTGGTGTTCCAGCACTGCATGCCTTGAACTTTATAAACAGGTCTGGGGGGAAAAACTCAGCTTTTTTTTGCCTTTTTTCGGACCTCCAGAATGGATTAATCGATTTCCCATTCATTTCAATGGGAAACCGTGTTTTGGATAGCAAATTTTTCAGTTAGTGAATTGACTTGCAGAATGAATTAAATTCATTATCCAAGGTACCACTGTATTTGCTCTAGTTCCTTTGGATCTTCACTGTGCAGTTTCTTGGAAGTCAGTACTCTTGTATTGGCACAGATTTGAACCACTGCTTCATTTATTGATTCTGGCTAATTCTTACTGATAGATAGATAGATAGATAGATAGATAGATAGATAGATAGATAGATAGATAGATAGATAGATAGATAGATAGATAGATAGATAGATAGATGCTGCTTTTAGATTCAGATTTATTAGTAACAGTGAATATTAAGGCATTCCTTCTTCTCTTTTCAGTGACCATAGACACTGGTAGCCTTTGCATAAGATGATCATGAAGTTTGACAGACCTTGAATGGTAATCTTATCATGTTGCCGAATTATGAAGAAAACCATCATCTTTATAGAAAGGTGTTCCTTAGTAGGTGTATCCAGTTAACACATTCCTTGCCTCACCCCCTTTTCCCATTATATGTCGTCCTGTGTATTGGCAAAAAAGAGTGTTTATTGACTGGTTCAGTTACTGTATGCATGCTGGCTAATATGATGCAGAATGTTTTGAGTCACTTGATCAAGAGAACATAGAACATTCAGAAAAAAAAGCCCATGTAATAATAAATATTATCTTTCAAATTTAAAAAAATCTATGAAAAAAATATTTAAAAAAACAATCTATTTCAAAGCAAAAATGTAACAGCTGCATGTATGTTTGAAAAGAGAGTTTGAACGGTTGTGTTTTAAACAGCCCTTGCATACAGTTTATATTGGGGCAGCGGGGCAGCTTCTCACTTGTTCTGATTTTAGTCTACTGGGCTTTATGCTGCCTCATTTATGCACATCTTAGAAAAGCAGCTGTTGTCTCAGTTGCTTCTCTCACCCCCATTCTATCTATCAAGCTGTCCAGGTTATGTTTATTTAAATGCTTTCTTCCTCTAAGTATATTTTTGAGTAGTGTGGGTGCAGTGAGTGCAGATTGCTGTGACACATTTTTAAAAAGGGAAAGGAGAGAGAAAAAACTTGCAACTGGAACAAAAATGAAGAAAAGGGTTTGACCACAACAGTTGTATTACTTAAAAACAGACAACAGTCTCTAAGAATATAAGTAAATTTATCTTGTTTGTTTACACATTGAATATCCCATTTAGCCAACCACAGCCATGTGGTAATGGAAGATGTCATTGACATGTATTTGTAGTTCTGCTAACTTGCACTGGTCAACATCTGATTGCCTAGTTATTGCACCAATGGAAGAACAGTGGTATAACTTATTGCACCAATAGAAGAACAGTGGTATAACTCATAGCAACAATTAATTGCTAATTAATGATTTCCTGCTTGTATTTGTGGTTATGTGCCAAGCCATGGGACGGAAACACAGTGAAGAATCTAATGAGTTACACTGTTTCTTTTCCACCAATTTAACTATGCAGCAAGATTTGGGGCGCCAAGCTTGAAAACATAAATGTGATTCTCATGCTACTGCTCACAGCTGGAAAACAAATTCATTGAAATACCAAGTCACCCAGGGTTAGTTGACAAGACTGAGCATGGGCACCCTCACACACTCTCAATATATAAATAACCATGTGGATTTCTCTGGTTGTGTGAAGAGTTTATCCCAGATGTTTCCCACACAATTCCACTTCCATCTGTCTCCAAACTACCACCGGCTTGAACTGTACCACTTACCCAAAGTTAGAAACTGACGATTTAATGAAGGCAGAGAGATCCAAGTGTTTGCTTTGCAGTAAGCCCTACACCCTAATCCTTTATTTTATTTTAGAAAGCAGTGCTCACAAAATTCTATTGAAGCTGCTGATGAAGAAATAACACATTGGATTTTAGGTTGCAGTCTGAAAATTGCATTAAAATCCAAAGGTCATACTTTCAAATGGATAGAGGTGACGTTCCTGAGCAGCTGTCTGAATGAACACACTAATATCTAACTTACCTTATTTACAGATCTTGGGGAAATTTGTCTTTTTAGGTTACTGCTCTCAGAAATGTCTCTTGCAGTGTGGCCAATGCAAAGCTGCTTGGGGGAGTCTTGAAACTGTAGCCCAAAATGGTAACTTGTACAGGCTCTTGATCTGTATACAAGTGTTATCTGAGTATTATCTCAGCACTGGTGAGAAATCAATATGCCTGTTCCCATAGTAATAGCTTCCTCTTAAAAGCTGAGTTAAGGTGAGCGTGGCATGAGCCATCTTTCTTCCCAGGCCACATAACCAACAATACTGGGAAATGAGGTTCATTGATTGTGTAACCCTATGTATTGTCAAATGAGCTAGGTCCACATTGTATAGTTTATCCTAAGAGGATTCAGACATTTCTGTCCCTAACAATATCAAATGAACGGGTCAGGTGGAAAGCTATGAATAGCAAATATTCAGATGACAAGTTCTGATTTTCAGATGTGACACCAAGAAGTGTGCAAGTGTGCTATATCTTTCTTTACAGCATCCAAATTGGTTCCAAAATATTTATGAGGATTGTGCTCAACTAGAGCAAAATTGGCAAAAAAGGAAGATCAGTTTTGGACTATAATACCCAGAGCGGTTGGGGCAAACTGGAACTTGTAATCCAAAACAAGAATATTATTGTTTAAATTATTTAAACTATCCTGAGATTCTGTAAGATGTATCATGGAATAAAATGTATAACCTCACGGCCAGGGCCGGTGTGTCCATTAAGGCGAACTAGGCAGTTGCCTAGGGCGCCAAAATGGACAGGGGGCGCTGCCCAGCCTGCTGCCCCCCCGCAGCCTGTCCCGCCCCCGTCGCCCGCCGCCCGCCCGCCGCTGCCCCCACTGCCCCCGGACCCCTGCCCGCTCACGCCTGACCCCCCCGCCACCGCCACCTACCGACCCCACCGCCCCTCACCTAGGGCACGAAAAACCCTAGCGCCGGCCCTGCTCACGGCCACCACATTTTAAATTAGTCACACACAAATATGTTTGTAATATGAAACTGCGTGCTGTATGTACCTAGAATTAAGCCTTTTAAAAGCAGCTATTGGGGGAAAAAAGTAAGTCTGAACAGAGGCTTTGAGCTCAGATTCCAGTGAATCAGGCTAGATGGCTCACTGGAATATCAACCATCAAGCTGGCAGGCGAAAAGAATTATATGACTGAAATCTCTGTGACAAGAGGCCAAATTCCATGTAACAATAAATTCACCATTTGCTTTTAGGACCCTCATCCGTTTTTCCTTCTAGTCTTTCATTAGAATTTACATGTGTCCCTGCTGGTGTTAATTCTGAATTAAAGAAGAGCCATGGAAGAATGATTTGGTTGTTCCACATAATGCCTGGATAGAGGATGTGTGTGTGTTGTGGGGAGTGTTATACATGCCAACCCCCTAGTGTCTTCTTTCTGTGTTTGAAAGTTTTTTTGGGGGGTTTAAAACTGTGTTCAGTGCATCACTGAAGCTTTCACATAATCAAATATGGAGAGTTGCCTATTGTGTAATCTTCAGCCTTTGCCCTCAACACATGTGTGTGAAGATTAGACTTTCTCACACGGCCTTGCCAACCTATCAAACAAGATAAGTGCAGTTCAGTAATGTCTATATGATGCCCAGTCCTGTTCTAAAGCAGTTATCTGAAAAAAAAAGTTGTACATGCCCACTCTGAAACATGGAAAATCAGAGTGAAATCTGTAATCAGTTTAAATGCAGGAAGATTTTATGAACATACTGGGTGGGTAGGTGATAGAATTATCTCTCCCGTAAATTAAAACATGTGCTGGTTTGTGTAGTTTCGTCCACAAAAATGAACACATTTTCAGGTGTGCTACAAAATCTAGCCACATTTCCTCCCTAGGATACAATACAATGTACAACTGAATCTAAAGTTTTTGTTTACACATTTCTTGTGAAAAGCAGTACGTGTGAAGACTCTGCAGTCATTGGATTTATGTACTAGGTAGGTAACGCTGACTGACTAAATAAAGTGCACAGAATGAACCACTGAGTGGCCAAGTGTTTTATACCCTTTCCTGATGCACATTTTGACAAGTACTTCCCTCTAGGCAAAGAATAAAATTTTAAGTGTAATGTGATCAATGCTGAGTTAAATACCTTATGTTGCTTCTTAATTCACTGCAAATCACATCTGGCCCATACTGTTGTCTCACTGTACTTATACCCTAGTTAGAAGCATATGGGTGGGTGGGCAAACAACATATTGGATAGAATTCTGGAAAGTCATTGTGGTGCTGCTAGCCGTGAACCTTGCAGTAGCCTTCCAGGGCCCTGCCTTCCCCAATGGGGGCCCTCCCTCTGTATGCGACCAATTACATGCTGTGCATACTGGTCACTGCCTATGCTTTCAGAGGTAGGAAATGCAGCTGGCTTAGCCTGGACAATCTGTCTGGGGACATGATCACCAAAAAAAGCAGCTGTAAGTGACTGTCTTCAGGTGGTCTCCGCTCGGAACAGTTGCTAAAAGGAGGGTATCCTGTTGGCTGCTTTGTTCATTCTACCAGAGTGCTAGTAGCTAATACAGTTGAAGCAACTTCACTGTTGTCCTCAATCTCTTCTTTGTTATCATTTCTCCCTCCTCTTGCTTCTTTCTCTCTCCCCCACCTCCACGTCAACATGATTTTGGTCACTTTCCCTCAAAATATTTCTGGTTCCTACCCTGCAAAGAAGATGCTAACTTCCTGTTGTGTGCTGGTAACAGAACCAGGCTTGCAGAGCCTATCCTGTTGCATGAATCAGCTGAGGCAGTGCCTTGTCACCAATCTGATTGAAAAATGGTGAGTTGGAAAGCGAAGGAAATGTTGTAGAGCAGAAAGAGACAGCCTCTAAAAATATACAAGTTTGGCTCGGAGAGATGGGTGGAAGAGTCTACAGAACAGAAAAATGGTAAAGTTGCAGTATGAACTAAGAGAAGAAAGCTGATATAAATGCAAGGTAAAAAACAGAGAGTGGGAAAGAAAACACAGTATATGTCTGGAAGACCTAATTATCCCAACCTCAGTCAGTTCTAGATCAGAGGTGGGGAACCCTCACAGTCCTTTATAACTGGCAAATATAGAGTTGGAAATATGGGAGTTGCAATCTAGAACATCTGGAGGGCCAAAGGTTCCCCACCCCTCATCTAAAAGGTATGGTGTCATTTGAGGTGATCCTTGCACCCATACAAGCCACACCTTGTAATCCTACCTGCACACGGACAAAAGAAACAGTAGCCCCTGACAAGGACCCCAAAAGGCTGGTTTGCGATGGCAAAAATGTTTTGCAGATACCAAGAAAATAAGTGATCCATCCCATCCCAATCTGGACTACACCAGGGGCCATCTATGATCATGTGCATAGATGGGAAGAACTCTCCCTTTAACATTTATGAGTAAAGTGATATAAATGCCTTTAAGCCCTGCAAGATTACGAAGTATAAGATACCAAATTATTTTTTGCGCTATTGACTGTGTTAGAAACAAAAAATGCCTTTGACGATAATTTAATAATACAGTTCTAAATGAAAACACTTTTAACAACTCATGACTTAACATTCCCCAATAAAGAAGTACAAAGATGTGTATTTCAATTTTCACATGGCATTTTAAGTTGAAATTGCAATTCCATAGAGTATTTTGTAAGAGCAGACGCTCTTTTGAATATTGTATGCGTGCTACTGAATTTCCAATAGCAGACAAGAGTAAAAAAACTTCTAGAGACTTGGTGATTATTCTTGCCTCCCCTCTTCTGAACAGGAATGTGGTACCTTCCATAGTTTAGTGTTTAATGATGATGTCCCCATATTTGAAAAGTGAGGGTAAACTATGTTCAGGGAAGTTAGTGCTGATAGCGGTTTCTTTGTTGCAGCACAGGGTCAATATTCATTCTAAAATAGATGCTGCACTGGTGTACTTCTCACCTTCTCTCCTCTGATGGAAGAACCAAAACAGTATTTATGTAGAATCAATAAATGACTGGTGCAAACTATGTTTGTCCTTGCACTTTAAATAAAAAGCAAAAGCAAAGTGTTCTGCTTATATACCGCCCCATACCACTACAAGTAGTCTCTGGGCGGTTTACATTTTTTTTTGATTACAGTGTGCAGGCTACACATTGCCCCCCCAGCGAGCTGGGTACTCATTTTACCGACCTCGGAAGGATGGAAGGCTGAGTGAACCTTGAGCCTGCTACCGGGGATTGAACCCAGGTCGTGAGCACAGTTTTACCTGCAGTACAGGCATTTAACCACTGCGCCACGAGGCGCAGTGATCACTCCAGTACAGAAAATATGCTGATATTCCACCCTTAAGGACTGGGTGGTCAATACATAGCAGATATATGTCAAGGTCACGTGCTATGCTTTTCTTTTAAGGAGAGGTGTGTACAGTAAGTTGCAAGTATGAAAGATGGAATAAAGTATATGTGTGCTGCTCTGACACTCTTTTCCCAAGTGATTAAGTTTGGTCTTCACAATTCAATACATACTCCTAAATGCTCCTCCCAAAGATTCCCATAGTTTAGAGGTGGGCGTGCCCTTCACTTATCCAGAAGGCTGTGGTGGTCCCCCCACTGAAAACATATTTCCTCTTTAGGGCACAATCAATCAAACTCTATGTGAGTACCACATCCCTTGTTTGACTTAAAAATAAAGACCTTTTTTTTTTTTAAAAAAAAATAACTTTTAAGTCCAGCTTTAAAGGCAGGGGTGGGATGCACTTCTCTGTACAGGAATGCATTTTGTTCAAAAGCAGTATTGTTTGAAATGGGTTTGCCATGTAACATTTGGTTTGGTTCCTAACATTTGCTGAGTAACAGGATGTTTTAACACCCTTGCCTTCTATAGCAGCATCATAAACATATTGCATTGAAATGCCTAGCAGTGGTAGGACCTTTTAAAACTTGAAGTTCATTGGACAATACATATTCTCTTATACCGTCGTATTTCCTTAAAAGGCCATTTAACCTGTAGGTTGTTCTTTATTTCTCCGCTCCAAAATGGACATATCCAAGCATAAGAGACTTAAGATAAGGTGGTCTTCCAGCAGACATATATGCAGCTAAGGTCAATCCTCTGCATTGCCAGTAGAGAAGATTTTACCAGCAACTTTTGTGTTCATCTATAAATATATATACAGATTGTATTCCACTGAAGTGCCATACAACTGAAAGTCACTTCGGGGAACCCACAAGACACAAAAAAGCAATTTATACGATACAGTACACAGATTTCTTAAGAAGAGAAAATGGAACTTTTTACCTATTTAAATACAACAAATACAGTCTGGAATCAAGAGTTTACATAGTGAAGTAGACTGGAGTTCAATAGATCAGACAGTCAAGAAATTTGGCCATAATTGCAACCTTAACCATCTCTTTTCACTGTAAGTCCTTATGTTCAAATGAAGTATGCAACATGCAGACAGACTTTGAATTATGGACCTGAATTTTTAGAGTTATCCTGAACATTTCATGGAGTTTATTAAAGTAAAAAAGACTGGGGAAGCCATAGAATTTCAGGCCAATTTGAATGCAGTTGAAGCTGAAAAACAATTATGTCTCAATCAATACAGTCCATACACTACAATTCCAATTCCATCCAGTGTTCACCAACCCTAGGTGGCACATATAATCTTGCACAGAGCTGTGATTTTAGCCACATGTACTGTGTGGTCATTAAAACACGAGTCCTATATTGTATAATACAGCTGTTGACCTTTTCAGCAAAACTCCTGTTCTATGCATGGCTCTTCTCATCTCACTTGTGCTCTCATGGGAGGATTGTTGGTGCTATCTATAAAAATGAAAGAAAAATAAAAACATTGACCAACAATAATTCAATGTATATGCTTTAAGCCAAAAAGACTGGCAGCACAGTTTACAAGCCAGCATGGGTGCAAGTTACCTCAGAATGCTTTTGAATCCATTGAGGCAGGTGTCTTGATTTTGTGGCATCCATTTGTTACAGATAGAGCAGAATAACAACAGTGGAAAATCTCTCCTGTTATAAAACTCCATAATACAGCATCTGGCTCAGAGATTGGCCAAATGAGGTTGCACCCAAACCTGGCTAGGTCATTTTGAGAGTCGCCAACACAAAGGGAAGTTTTCCTAAATTTACAGAAGTAGTCCCTCTAGACACGTCTTTCATACGCAAAGCCTGAGTAACCCTGTGCTTTGGTGTTAATAGTACATAAAATCAGTTTGCCGCATCTACCAAGAGTAAGATTGCCAACAAAGGAGGCCCAGCTAACACAATCGTATGACTCCTAGAGCAACATTCTTTCTGCATGAAAATTTGGGACCAGTGAAGATGTGATAATATGAGCAACAATGTCAACATTCATAATGACCTGCTTTACTTTATGAATATGTTACGTTCAGAATATAACATTCTACTAAAAATGGAGAACTACGTATTTTCCTCTGGACATTTTATCTAGTTCAGAATATGAACTGGGATTCTGTGCATGCACAGAGACCCGATTACTTTGTAGCTCATACAAAGAAGGCAGTTTGTCAACTGTCACTTAACAACTTGTTTTTGATTAAAATCCTTCTGAATTCCATTGAACTTACAAGATCAGAAATAAACAGAATTCTGGATAGTGAACGTCTCCTTTCTAGATCAGTTCTCTTGCTTCTAACAACATTCAGTAGAGTCATTATCAATCAGCTACTCTGAGATAAGAAACTGTGGAAATGAACCCAATATTGTGATCAATATTTTCCACTTTACCTCTAGCTTCTTGGCTAGGATAAATTTTCAGACATGGTTTAAACTCCTCTGGAGGAGGGAATTCTTCCACAGAATGAAAAGTAAATTTAGACTCAAAGTCATCTGGAGAGAAATGAATAAACAAAAACAAAACACTGCTTTTAATTATAATAATCAGGGGTTTTACACATGCACACATAGATACTATGACAGCAAGGGGAAGGGAATACATGGCCCTCCCCTGCCACTGGCTATGCTTCCTTTGGCTGGTGGGAAGTGCAGCCCAAAAACATGTGAAGGACCACAGGGTTCCCCGCCCTCCATTCGGAAAACTCTTAAGGATATAATATAGACAAATGACTAAGATGTCATAATAATCTGTTCTTCCATGGACATGATCCTTCCATCTATTAAGTCTCAAGCCTACAAATGATCTGCCTAGCAAACCATACAAGTCAGGATTAATTTTAAGAAACCATCCTGGTATCACAAACCTTGCTTAAAACTGAGGTGGGTGGACTACATGGCTAGCAACAGCAAAAAAGCAAAGCAAAGTGTGCTTGTTATATACCGCCCAATATTGTTAAAGCACTCTCAGAGCAGTTTACAATTGCTACACATTCCACCCCCACCCTCCAAATGAGCTGAGTTCTCAAACTACAGTCATCCCCTGCTATACTGCTATACTGTGGCTCATATACTGCGGTCCCAGTATATCACGGGACTGCAATATATGAAGACAAGGGCTCCTGGGGCAAGCTTTGTGGGCCTGTTTTGGGCCTCCTGCACTTACCCCAGGCTTAGCACAGCCCAGAAGTGGTTTCCAGTGAACTGGGTGACTTCCAGTTTGCCAGAAACCACTTCTGGAGCCTCTAACAGGCTTCCTGGGCTTGTTGGAGGCCCATTCAGGGCAGTGCCAGGCCAGGGTTAAGTGCAGGAGGCCCCAAACAGGTCCTCCAGTCCTGACCCAACCCAGCATCCACATAACATGCATTTCCCTTTATTGAGGGTCAGGTCAGATCAGGTCTCTAACCCCCACAATAAACAGGATTACTGTACTGGCCTCAGAAAGATGGAAAATGGAGGCAAATTCAGGCTAGCTACCTGAGCTCAGGATTGAACTTAGGCTATGAGCAGTCTTCACTGCAGTACTGCAGGTTAACCCCTGCACCACAATGCCTCAAGCAGTTGTGCAACCTCAGAATGATGTCAAGTTGCAATTGTAACTCTTAGCTACAGCAAAGAAGTTCAGTTACATAATGTCTGCCTGTTTTTGCCTTATTCTAAAACACAGTTCATATTGTGTTGCCATAATTAGCAAGAGACCTTTTTGTTTAAAAAGTCTGCAAGAATGACTAAACGTGCCATTCTGCAACAAGACAAGCTCATCTATTTTTGGCATGTCTTGCGCTCAGAGGCAGCCAAAGCTTCTGTGGCTTAAGCTGAGAAGATGAGTGTTACTTCCCCCCCCCCAACATTATGTGGGTGTGCATCCTTCCTCCCTGCTGTCACATCAGTGCAAGGGGCAGCAATGAAGGGTGAGTAGGGCAGTCCAGAGCAGCCCTGCACTCCTCGACCCAAGATGCCTCATTGCTATGACCTGTCATTTGCAACTTCATGCACTGTAAATAAATACAAGCTTGATGACATTACCCATTATGTGCAGAGTTCCATTCTTAAGTGTTGGGAGTTCATGGGTAACTAACCATGGAGATACTTGAGCATATTGGCTTTTACTTGTGAGTTCCGTTGTTGGAGACCTTGCAGGAGGAACAGGTGGTGTCGTCAACTTGCCTGTGTCAAGTAAACATTAGGAAAGAAATCAAATCTTCTCATTCTTATTGAAGTTGTATCACATCGTCTTGTTAAAGAGAGCTATATATGCCAACCCACACCACATATTTTAGCCTTAAAACAGTCAGGTAGATTTCACATAATACAATAAGTATCTTGGGTCACCCTGTGATGTTCATGGCTAAACAAGGTTTTAAATCAAGATTTCGCCAGTTCTAATAGGACTCCCTGGTGTAGGCAAAGTTTGAGGCCCACACCATCTGGAAACATAAAACAGGACATGGCAAGAAATCCACTTCAGGTTTCATGAAGTAAAATAGGCACAACGTTTGTGGAGAAGAAGGTGATGCAACAATTTCCCTTTTCCCCAATGAGGAATATTTTATTGGTCGGGGTGATGCAAAATTAAATTGGGTGCATGTATGTTGCCCACTCCCTGCTTTGCCCAGGAAATGTGCAGATCTACAAATACTTGAACACAGTGCTTCGTTCAGAGTTAAGAACAAATCAGAACTTTCTGAATATGTACTGATTTAGAACACTGCCTTAGGAGAGCCCTTTGGGAATCATAGGATATGAAATTGTAGGTGAGGAAATGCAGGCTTAAATACAATTTATGCTTCAAAGAGTACAACAAATCTCTCTCTCTTTTTTTTTTTTTGCACTTAGCAGTTTGTTTTGTAGAGAGTGCATTTTTTTCTGATCCAAAAAGATATTTCCCCTTTTCAACAGATTCTGAATGGCTATATTCCTATGTGTTTCATGAATTTGTCCTTGCTATTTAAATGCTTCCACACAACTGTACATATTCACAAGAATTCAGACGACTGATCTTTTACCATCTATGTATTTAATTTCTCCTTTACCTACCTCTCCTGCCCAAATCCAACCATACCAAAGCCACCCCGCAAGTCATAACAGGATGTAAACCAATCAGGACACAGTAAAAGAACATAATTCTTACCTGCACCTCTTCCATGTCGTCTTTTCGGCATGACAGCAGCTTGCTGTGAGGTTGGGGGAGGAGGAGGTGGAGTAGGGGGTAGAGGCAGGGATGGGATACTGGGCTTCTGGGACTGAGATTGCACATGTAGCGACTTAGGAGGCAGTGGAGGGGCAGCGTCATTGTTATCACACAAGGCACTGTGTGTGGTTGGCGAGGGTGGTAGTGACACGGATGTTCGGTGGGAGGAAAATGTGGACATAGGGGGTGGTGGAGGAGGAGGGGGAGGGGGAGGCAGGGTGGGTGTTGGGTTAGATCTTAAATCAAGGTGGGAAGAACGCTCATTCATTCTGCCTGGAAGCCCAGAAGGTGGTGCCAGAGGAAAAGGAGGTGGCGGAGGAGGTGGCATGTGTGATGGGGAGGACTGAGCCTTAGGAGGCCTCTCATTCTGAGGGGGTGAAGTAGCATCAGTAACAAGGCTTAGGGAGGTGGGTTTGTCATGGTTTTCAGCCAGAGGAGGAGGAACTGATGGGGGAGGAGGGAAGATAAGTGAAGGTCTGCCACCGGAAGGTGGCAGTGGTGGTGGAGGTGGTGGCGTAGGTGGTGGCAGTGGCGGAGCAGGAATACTGGGCCGAGTTGGCACTGCTCGATGTGCCTTACATTCGTCTGACTGGTCTGTGGGTGTTGTAACATCTGGTGTGATTTCATGGTGGCCATTGGCTTTGTCACTATTGTTCTGCGGTGCTGGAGATTTTGGAGGCAGGGACATGCGTATAGCACATGGCTTCCCAGCCCTATTGCCTGAAGAAGAAGCCAACCAAATGGTTTAGAAGACAGCAGATCAATCCACTCATGGCAACAATTTTATAAACTGCACATATTATTCATACAGCCATGGATAAATCCAATAAAGCAAAAATGGATAAAGGAAACAAGATTTTTGTCAAAGCAAACTCTTCATCAATGACGATACTGTTCTTCTATCATGAATTTCCTTTACCTGCATGCCATTCCACTCCCGCATAATAACTGTTTGATGTTGCTGCAGAAGCAGTGCCATAGTTGCTTCCAAAGAGACACGCGGCTGAAAAACTCACCACTTGGCTTCATCATGGCCCAACAGAGGACTTGATATTGCTCTACTGTGAAAGCTGTGCAGTGGCCTATTAGTCAAACTGTATCGATCCCCCTGTATATTTCTCTTCTTTGTTTTATTTCAGTTGCTCTAATTTCATTTTTCTTATCAACACTTAATGTTCTTCATATAAAGCAGCCACAACTGTTTACAGTTGTAACCAAAATTGCAGTCAAATGTGACACTCAACAAACCTTTAGCCAATTCATATGTTCTAGTCCAAACGCACCTGGTGCAACAAATGAAGCGCTTGAATAGCTCCATTGAGTATGTGAGACAACACCTGTTCCCCATATTTGTTCTGTTGTGAGGGAAACCTGCAGGGTGTGGAAGGCAAGGCAGATTCACTGAAATATCAGGAAATACTAGCATAAAATATGTGGATGCCATCTGTGAGGAAGCTGAAGTCTGGGTGTAATTGGACCTTCCAATGGTCACAATCATATCTCAGATTCCACCAAAGCTTGGTTGCAGAAGTCCTACAACATTCTACAGTGGTCGCTACAGTCACCTGACTTGAACTCTACAGAAAATCTTCGGTGGGATTTGAAGAAGGCAGTTGCAGCATCAAAACCCAAGAATATTACTGAACTGGAGGCCATTGCTCATGAAGAATGGGCTAGGACAGTGGTGGCAAATCTTTGGGACTTCAGATGTTTTGGACCACAACTCCCAGAATTTCAAGCCTAGATTGCCAGTGACAAAGGACTGTGGGAGCTGTGGTCCAAAACATCTGCAGTGCCGAAGGTTTGCCATCATTGGGCTAGGACTCCTTAGGAACTCTGCCAGAAGCTGATGTCTTGCTATGCATCTCACTCGCAGCACAAGGATGCTCTACTAAGTACTAAAGATGCTTGCCATGAAGGGGTCGAATAATTTTGAGGCAGCAGAATTCATTAAAAGTTGCATTTTCAGTTGACTTTAGAAAAACCACTTGAAGCATTTGTGTTGATCTATTTGTGTTTGATTTGTTCATTGCAAACTGCTGAAAGTATTTAAGTGCTGGTTTGCAATGAGAGTTGATTTGCAATGAGAGTTGAATAATTCTGAATAGAACTGTATGCAATGAAAACACTCCCTTTAGGTTAGTGCCAACAGCACAGAAGTTATGTGGACATGTAAGCCAGCTCCCCAGTTCCAAATACCAACTGCCCCTCTTCTCTGCTCCAAGTGCTGTGGCTGTTTCTTGCTCCAAGGACCCCCATTTGGAAACTGGCAGCTTCTAATAATATCATGAGTTTTACAATCAAGGTAAGTAAATCTCCTGAAATGGAATCAAGATATTAAAAAATCAAAATGTTACGGCCATAAAAATGATGTTAAGAGGAAGCAATAAAAACTCAACAGTGGCATGACTTAATGCCTAATGGAAAAGGTAGCTAAATATTACCAGTGAGGATTCCAGCTGATTTCTTTTGGAAGGGTTTCCATTTCAAAGTGATTGCATTGTATATATTCTAACACTTGCGGGTTCCCAGCATACATAAGACACGTATATTTTGGCTTGTTTATCAATATTTCAGAGACAAGAGGATGCTGCATTTCAGCAGTGTGTTCTTACCTGTTAAGTCTCTTTGGCTAACTGGTTTCAGAACAGGGAATCCCTCTGCAAAAAGGTTCCCTAATGCCTGAGGGACATCGTTTTTCCCATTTCCAGAACTTCCTCCATCCCTGCTCGTTCTTCTTCTGCTGGCTGACAGAAGAAAAACCCAAAGTATATTAAAGATGTGTTGTTTCAACAAACTTAAAAGTTACCAGCGTGTTTTTCTTTGGTGCTTTGTGGAAGATATGATGACACTGTAATCCCCAAAAGTAACTTTTTCAAGCTCTAACAATCATCAGTATGGTAATGAATATGATACCAAGATGTCTTCATGGCATTTGAATCAGGAGGGACTGGACATGTTCAAAGCCTGTGTCTGGATCCAGCAATGAGCTAGATGAGGTCTAATAAAATGAAACAAGAACTAGAACTAGGGGGCACTCCATGAAACTTTTGGGTGCTAGATCTCAAACAAATAAGAGAAAGTACTTTTCACCCTGAGGATCACTGGTCTGTGGAACTCCCTGACAGAAGAAGTGGTGACAGCTGTCAACCTTGACAGCTTTAAGAAAGGATTGGACAAGTTCTTGGAGAACAAGGGTATCAATGGCTATCATTATGGATGCCTAAGGACAACCTTTGGGTTGGAGAGATAGGCAGGATATCGCTCAATGCCATTTGCAGGGAATTGTAAGCAGGTGAAGACATCTGCTTGGGAATAGCCTGAAGCAAATGGGGAGCCATTGTGTGAGACAGAATGCTGGACTGGATGGACTGTGGCCTGTTCCAGCAAGGCTGTTCTTATGTTCTTATGAAATGGAATACTGACAAGATAGAGGTTCTGTGAGTAGTGGGCCCAAAGGCAGGCAACCTGTCTGGTCTGCATGGGATTGCATCCGCATGAAAAGGAGTAGGTATGTAGCTTGGAAATGTCCCTCAATTGATCTTTGTCACTAAACCCCCCCAAGAGGCTACGGTGGCTAGGACTGCTGTCTGTTCCGGGCTGCAACGGAGCGGTGGGGGGAAGAGGAGGGGTGGTCAAGCAGAGCAGGTGCTTTGGATGCCATATTGGGGGGGGGAGCAAAATAAATTATATTAATTGAATGCATAATAGAATAATAAAACTTGCTAACACCTCCCTCGCCAACTCATGGGGGAGGTAGAAACCATATTTTCCCCAGGTGACATAGATACTATCTGCAGCCTTGCTTCTGTTGGCTTCAACAGCTATTTTCTTGACTACAGCTCCCAGAGTCACCATGAGGTTGGCTTGAGGAAGGTGAAGTCCAAAAGGGTAACTTTTCTAGCTCTGGTTATACATGTCAGAAAGCAGGCTGTTCACAATGGGAGACATGGGTCCTTAGGAAAACAAGTGGAAACCAGCCAAATCATGTTGGAAAAAGCTATACATGCCACTTCCAAATAAAACTGATTTATTTACACAGAATCTGCTCAAAACAGCCTCATCAAACAAAGGTCTCCTCCCACAAGGGACATTATAAAACTTAAAAATAGCTCAGTGTCCGCTGTGCTGAGAATTCTCAGAAGGCAACAAGTCTGACTTACTTTCAATCTGTGGCGCACTTCGGTCGTTGATTTGTGCTACCTTCCTCAGACGAGTCCCTCTTTGGATCTCGTGTAACAAAGCACTCCGGCTTTTTGAATCATCTCTTGTCTTGGGTGGCTCTGTATTTGCCTGTCAAAGACAGTCACAGTTCAAGAGGCTGCCGATAGAAGATGTACAAGGGAAAAGAGAGGTACGCAAACCACATTGGGTCGCTGACAGCTAGTTGGAATTATCATGCTGCTTAGTCCAAAAGACAGACAGACAGACAGACAGACAGGAGTGCTGCTTGGCTAATATTCCAAATGTGTCCAAGATCATTCTGTCTCTGACGTTCAGGAAAGCCTTCTGGATTATGTAGGAGCCCATGCAGCTATTTGCAATTCATGGGCTAAATCGAGTTGTTTCTGCCAACCACAGCGGATTAATAGAAATTGTCAAGTAAATCCCATCTATTCAGTCGGTTTGCATTTACTGAGATTGATATTGGGATTCATCCCAAAATATTTCCATACTGTCCTTCATTCATTTTGGAATCTAGGAGGATGTAGAACAGCGCAGACAGCAAATCATTTAGTATCAAATAGAACACAGTACTACACCAATAATTGGGGAAAAAACGTGGTCAAAAAGAGGTCAATCAGATCACAATGCAGACTAGGTATCATGCAAATGTCGATATATGGGTAATCCAAAATAAAAAAACAAACAAAAAAGAACCAGGCATCTTTTGCTAGGTAGGCATTTTAAAGCCAGGCTGACTAAGAAAACCCAGTCCTATGTAAATCTATAGAATTCTTCTGACATAATATGAGAGCTGGTTTTCAAGAGAAGATTCTAAGATATTATCAACATGTATTGGAAGAGGCTGCCCTTCAGACATGTGGATGCCACATTGTGTTGATTTTTAAAAGCTAATTATTAGCATCTCAAGTTGGGCTTAGAAAGTCAGAGGTCACTTAAGACTGAAATGATGTAAATAAACTTGGTCGTACCAGTTAAAATCCCACTGACCAAATTCTACATGAAATGAATCAATACCTTGTTTTTTGGATCTGTTTTCTATGAACCACCCACAGTTTTTGTTGTTGTTATATGCAGCATATAAATATCATAAACATATTCAAACAAACAGCACAAAAGCTTTATTACTGTACATGATGTTCTTGGAAGAAACATGAATTCTGAATGTTAAATTATTTTAATTATAATGTTTATTGTTTAATAAATAAGTAACATAGTCACAGTAAGAGTTCTAACTTGAAACCACAAAACCATCAAGCTCTGTTGAGATTCTTGACATAAGGTATGCATTTTGAAACAGATTTACAAATTCATCAGCAAGAGCCTCGTGGCGCAGTGGTTAAATGCCTGTACTGCAGGCAAAACTGTGCTCACGACCTGGGTTCAATCCCTGGTAGCAGGCTCAAGGTTCACTCAGCCTTCCATTTCCGAGGTCGGTAAAATGAGTACCCAGCTTGCTGGGGGGGGCAATGTTACACTGTAATTAAAATTCGCCCAGAGAGCTACTTGTAGTTATGGTATATAAGCAGAACGCTTTTGCAAGAGAATGGGGTTGCCATTGCCAATGCTATTTTGCATTTTGTTCACAATTGCAATTGCCACCCTCTTTGCCTTCCACTTACCTTACAAACCTTGCCTTATGAACGAGTAATTTACAAATCCACTTATTTTCTGCTTTTGCTTCAACACACCATTTTCCAACAGAACTATTACATGCTGTGATACTGGTAGGATCACACTACTAGAGCTTGTATTTATTATTTAATACCTCTCACTGAGCATATCAATGGTGCTTATGCTGCTGTAATAAAAACAGGAACAGCTGAATCCAGCTAGGCAACATTCGGGTTATTGAAACTGAAACATTTCCACAGAATGCAATTCAAATTATGGCAGAAAAGAAAAGACAGGGAAGTCATTCACTATTGAAGTACAGGAGCTGCCAGGTAGATGTGAATGACCTCTACATGTTAACTTAAGTACTGTGACTTTCCTACAGATGCTCTTCATTAGAAAATATAGGAGAGTGTATTCACATCTTTCATGTTATGTAGGTGTTTTTTTTCTTTGTTTCTGTCCTGTATAAATTTGACTATGCTGAGGTACATACGAAAATGGGAAAACTCCTTGGTGATTCTTTTGAATCTTTGGTTGATCTCTGGAATGGGGAAATGAGCAAAACCATTGACTGGATAGCTCCTAAATGTCTCCTTCCTCAAAACAGACCCAAATTGGCTGCTTGGTTTACTGAGGACTTGGCAAAATTGAGACAGGTGGCCCGTAGAGCTGAAAAGTGTTGGTGGAAAACCCAGATTGAAACAGACAAAGAAACAGTGAAGGACCTTTTGGAAGGCTTACTTCAAGGCTGTAGAGGCAGCAAAGAAATCATTTTTCTGTGCCACCATTGATTTGGCACAAAATCGCCCAGAGGAGGTTTTCAGAATAGTCAAAAGTCTGCTACACAATGACCCATGGGTGGATAACACAGACCACTCTGTATCTCGCTGTGAAGAATTTGTACAACACTTTGCAGGCAAAATTGAACAGACCCTGGGCCACCTTGGATGCTGCTATTGATCCAGAGTCTGTAAATAAAGCACCTCACCCTGCCTGTCCTGTATTAATGGATTACTTTCAGCTCCTACAGTTGGATGATGTACATACAGTAACCCTCCGCCTATTGCAGGGGTTGAGGACCTGACCTGACCCGCAATAACTGAAAATTCGTGATATGCAGATGCAGGTCAGGTCAGGATTGGGGGGCTTATTGGGGACCTCTTGTACTCACCCCAGGCCTCGTGCTGCCCTGCACTGGCCTGGTCCCTCCCAGGCCCATCGGATGCCCCAAAAGTGCTTCTCGTCAAACCGGAAGTGACTTTTGGAAAACCAAAATAACTCTAAGCCATGATGCTGTGCCACATACAAACTAGACTCCAAGATTTTTCAGTTCTTCTATACTACTTCTTCCATTTATTTTTCTTCAAACAACTAACTGTAATAATCTGTACTTTTCATTTTTTGTATCTCTTTGTCTTAGAATTGCAAATTAATGTGCTCAAGCTTGACATTGATCACATTGTTGGCTTTCCTTTTAAACACCCACCTAGATTTGGGATAGGGCAGGGGATCTAGGTCAGAAGACTTGGCATGCATTCAGGAACTATGTAGCTCTCTGTTCAGAAATTACGATAAGTACTGCCCTCAGTAAGAAAGGATTCAGCAAAAGGTCTCTTTCTCATGCAACCAATCGTGAATGCAGATCTCTTTATGATTTATCCAGACACACTTGGGTAACTTGTGCCATCATCAAAGCAGGATTTTCTAAGTAGACACACATCTAATTTCCTCTTAGTAACGTCTGTAATAACATACATGCAGATATATGCCACCACAGCTGATTCATTCGCCTTGGGCTGGGATCCTTCATTTGATACTTCTTCAGTTTTGTATTAGGAATGCTTTGTTTACAGGTTCTCTAGACTTCATAAGTTTTTGTGGAAATCCCTTACCCTGAATCAGCATTCTGTGCCTGTTTTTCCTTGCACTCAGAGAACTATGAGAATTTGGGGTTTAAGTGAATGTAAAATTTCTTCAGTAGTCTTGGACAAGTCACTGTCATCCCAGTTCACAGGAGTAATAGTATTCAGTTTGAATTAGTAAATACTATAAAAGCAACAGAAATATTTAAAATGTAAATGGTTCTATAAAGTCTAAATAACTGTGATCAACACCAGTACCACAATCATATCACTCTAGGATGGACTGAAAAATCTGAAAATCTAACACCACTAGAGATGGGCACGAAACGGACAATTTTTTGTTTCCGTGTTCATTTTTCGTTTCGTTATGCAACGAAACGACAAACAAATTTTGTCTCTAAAATGAAACAAAATGAACAGAAACACCGGAAATTTTGTCATGCGTTTCGTTTTCGTTACGGCAATACAGTGAACTGCTTTAAATGCTAAAAAAAATCACAAAAAATTGAAATAAATGGTAATGAAATGGTAACAAAACGAACGAAAATGAAAATGAATTTTTTGCAAAAATTCGCGAAAAACAGAAATGAACCGAAACGGACCCCCTAAACGACAAACGAAACACCATTTTTTTGATCCGTGCCCATCTCTAAACACCACCTTGACTGAACAGCACTAAAACTTTTTCAGCTGCTAGTTGTTCATTTTCCTCTTCTAAATGATTATTCTATTAACTCCCCTCGGCAGCACACTTGGGCGATGTCAGCATCAGAAACCTTCCTAGGGAATTATACAAAATTTCATCAGTACCTTGTATTCATATGACCACAATTTGTTGCCAAAAAGAGATATTTGGATGAATATGATGTTTTATGAATCAACCTGCATAAATGAAGATCCAAACATATTGAGAAATTTCAGACATGTATGCAGACACACACTATACAATTCAAAACATGAATTATATAGGTATCTGCAAAGCTATGGCACATGGTACATGAAAGCTATGGCACTTGGTACATGAAATTTACAGCCAATTATCTTTCCCTGTCAGAAGACTAAATCAGTACTTACTGTGAAAAACTGCAGAAACATAGCTGTACCAAATCGTTCTTGTTTGCCCCCCACCCAGTTTTTCCTTCGTTATCAATCTGAGAAACCTCCACAAATAGTTTTGCTGTAGCTCTGCTGTAGAGTCTGAACAGGGCCAGCACAAGCTCTTGGGTTTAAATTTAGAACCAACAGCTGTGGTTTTGTTTCTTGGTTCATATGTCTACAGGTTGTGTCATCCATACATACCATACAGTGCTAATTTTCTCCCCCCAGTAAGTAGAAAATTCCAGGGACACAGCCGGGAAGAACAGAAACCGTAGAAATCTCTGAACAGAAACAATCATATAGGAAATACCTGATCCTTATCAGAATCTTGAAAAAACCTTCCTTGAATTCCTGATCATGACTTAATCAAGGGAAATTAGAGTGTTAAAATACAGAAAAAGTGGGCAACAAAGATGGTCAATGTAATTACTGGTGCTGAATTCTGGTGGTGTATTTTTCTATTCGATTGCATTGCCTACTCGGGTTCAAATACATCCTAGACTCCATGAACCATATAGCTTGCAGCAGAGGCTAGAAATGGTGTAGCACAGTGGTTCTCATAACTGTGTGCCATGGCACTCCATGGCACTGCCAAACCTGGAGGGATCCTTCTCATCCTTCACAGGAAATACTACTCAGGCCAGGCTTCCCACTCGCTCCTCAAAGTATGGTATTGGACGGCCACTGCCAGTGGTGAGCAAGTCCAGGGAGCCTTGAGTCAAAGGCCTTTGGTGTAATTATATGGATTCGACTGCTCTTCACATCTGATCCTTTCTCATCTGGATGTGCCTGTTTACATAGCTGGTGAAGTATTTATATGGACTGCAGGTGGTCCGCACGGGATCGTGCAATTGGCTTCAGAAACTCAGGAGTTATTTTCTGGTCACCTCTTGTTTCTGAAAAAGACTATTTCAAATGGAAAGCCAATAGTATCTGACAGAACGGCTCCTCCCAAAAAGAACTGCCAGGATCACTCGTTCAACCCAGGCGGACCATCTGCAGGTACCAACCCAGAGGGACACCCGGAAAGTATCAACAAGGAAATGAGCCTTCTTGGTGGTTGCACCTCACCTGTGGAACCAGGTTCCCCAAGACATTCGCCTGGCGCCCTCACTACAAGTCTTTAAGAAATTACTGAAAACCTGCCTTTATAGGTTGGCCTTCCCTGATCATTCTGTTTCAACCAACTTATATAAATAGGACACTGTTATTTCCCCCCGCCTTATGATAATTTTCTATTAGTTATTTTTTCCCCCAATTTGTTCTTATTTTGAATTGTCAAATCATTTTGATTTATTGTATTTGTGCTTATTTGCTTATTTGTTCTTTTTATTGTTATGATTTGATTATTTGGTCTGACTGATTAGTTTTTATTTACTATTTTAAGTTGTTTAATCTGTTTTTGTATTTTGTATATGTTTGTAAACCGCCCAGAGTAGCTTTTTTGCTAGATGGTTCCGGTATATAAATAAATAAATAAATAAATAAATAAATAAATAAATAAATAAATAAATAAATAAATAAATAGCCTTTAAGTCACAAAACCACATTTCTACAAGGAAAATGGTTTCTCAGGAGGGTGGAAATGGACCATTACAAGTGGCCTACCCCTGTAGTACCACATCTGGAGCCCAGAGGCACCTCATTGATTTTCCTGCTCCATCCAGGTGATCATCAGATATCAGGCCACAAACCGTGTGTTGATTTCTTGGTACCACAAAGGAAACAGATTTTGTTTGCTTTTTCATTCCCTCAGCAAAAGAGAGAGAAGAGAGGAAAAGAATTTTAAAAAAGAGCCCATCTTGGGTGTTTGCCAAGAATCCAAATTTGACAGGAATAGGAAGGAGCATTCCTTTATTAAATCCCACGGATGCCCCAGTAAGCGAGGATAAAATTAAGTTCCATGACCTTAGCTTACAAAATAGGAACATGAACAGTTGGTTCTCATTTTCTCTGGCAGCGTTAGGGGATTGTCTATTATTTCGTACATAAAGAATGTCAGGTTAGATAATGAGTATGCTTTTAGTTCTCCTTGGAAGAAAAAAAAAGTGAGAGAAGGAAATGGAATGAGTCACGTATTTAATAGGCTGAGTGTTCAGTAGGAAAATTGTTCTATTTTTTAAACCCCTCTCAATATTTTTGAACTGTGTTTTGCAAGGAAAGTGTATAAAATCTTATGGAGATGGAACGTTGTTAGGGTGATGGACATACGTCCAACCAATTCATTGAGAGATGCTTTAGGGATCTGTCATTCTCACTTCTATCTCACTACCAAGGTTCCCTCTTAAAGTATGCGGTTGCATGAGCGTGGACGATGCCCCTCCTCCAGTGTCATGATGGAACCTGGAACAGGGGGCGGAGTCATGCACATGAGGAGTAGAGCTCCACCCAGTGGGGCTGAAAATTTGAGGAAACACTGCTCACCACTGTTGACAAAAGCAACTTATATGTCAGTCTTGGAACTGCCTCCTTTCCACTGCCACTTCTCACTCTCGGCAATGATCCAATGTAGGCTTAAAGGTAGAAGTGCTCCAAAAGAATTGCAACCATGCACTGGAACTATGCACTGCCAGAACCATGGATACCAGTGGCTAGCTGGTTGGGATCCTGGTCACCACATTTTTATTTCAAAGTTTCCTTGTCTGCCTTATCTGTACCACTAGCTAAGTTTTTTCGAGCACATCACCCCAGTTCTGGCTCGCTTGCACTGGCTACCCGTTGTCCTCCGGATTACGTTCAAGGTCCTGGTTTTGATTTTCAAAGCCCTCCACAGCCTGGGACCAGAGTACCTGGCGAAGCGTATCTCCCAGAGGTCAACTGGGTCCAGACCCACGAGAATGGCGCAGGCGCACTCACTGAGGGTGGCCACCCCCAGAGAGGCACGGAAATCGCGTATGCGTGACCGCACCTTTTCTATGGTGGGACCTATGCTGTGGAACCATCTTCCCAATGAGCTGCGCCTTGCAGTGTCCCTGCCAGCTTTCAGGAAAGCCCTGAAAACCCATCTATTCAGGGAGGCCTTTGGCGACCATTTATTTATTTACTTTTATTTTATTTTATTCTTTTTATTTTATTTTATTTTATTTATTTTATTTTCCTCGCCGCCATTGCCATCTCTTGTGGGGGGATATGGTTCCTCCCTACTTTTATTGCTCCCTGCTCATTTTTTATGCTTGTCTTCCTCTGTTCATTTTTACTGTTCACCGCTATAGACCAGATAACTAGCAGTAATCTCAGCTATCTCCTCTTTAGTCAATGCTCTTGTCAGTTTATCAGTTCTGCTTACAACCTGCAAGTACCAATCCACTATTCCCTTTCTCCACAAAGTTCTCTGAGGTAGTTTAAAAATGAAAACATCTACCTCTGAGTGCTTAATACACTCAATCAGAGATACCCTAAAACATCAGCCACATTTGATTAGGTTCTGGCTGAAAAAAGTGGGCAAATTTGTCCACTGAGATGAGGTATGAAAGGGAAGGTAAAGCTTCTTTGCACTGCCTTCAATTACCTCTTTCAGAGAAAGTAAAGGAATGTGTCAGATGTTGGGTTTCATGAAAGAAAGCACATTGTTGTTGTTTTGCATTTTTACTTCCAAGAAGACAGGAAAAAAAACTTGTGAAGCTATATTTTATTTATTTGTTCAACTTATATACCACCCGCCTGATCTGCAGCCACTCCAGGAAGTTCACAACATAAAAGTAACACAAACATGAGGTTTTCTGCTTCAGGTGCTAAAATAACTGGACTGGCCTAGCACATGATACACCTTGAGCGGGGGCAGTTGTGGGTTTGTCATCAGGTGCTCTGCCTCAGGCAACAAAATGTCTTTGCTACTCCTTAAAATGTTCAAGGTGCCTTGCAGGAAATTTTAAATAGTGAATGCACAAGAAATACTTATCAAGAAATCTGCTTGTAACTGGTTCTGTACCGCAAGCTGGGAACCTGCTTCCACAACCCCACCCCACAACATGGAGTACTCTATAGACCCTAGCAAGCAAGCACAAATATACAATATATTAAAACAACACATGCTGTACAATTAATATTTGTGCATGGCAAGGCAGCATAGTTCATCGGTATTTAGCTTGGAAAGAAAGGCAGCCTGTGTAAATGTAGCCACACAATCAAATTCTACGTAGGCTTTTAAAGGTCATGCACTGTATGGCACAGACAAACTAGCTATATCAACCATTTAATTTTCTTCTGTTCTCTCCAACTCCACCCCTGCCACTTCCCAAATCTGGTGTGTTTGTGTTTCTAGCTGGGACGACATGGCAAAAGATAATTGCTATGGCTAATCTTAGACACCTCAGAATGGCATTGCAGACCGCAGAGTACTGCATAATAGCAGACTGAAAAGAACCCACAGACCAATTATACTCTCTCTCTCTCTCTCTCTCTCTCTCTCTCTCTCTCTCTCTCTCTCTCTCTCTCTCTCTCACTCACACACACACACACACACACACACACACACACACACAAACAGCAATATAGTTCTGACTCCAAGAGGATATATTGTAACTTTGAACTTTCTTTACAAATCACAAATGTACAATTTCCACACACAGCTGCCCACAGGTTCCATGTGCCTGGGACATCTGTGAGGTTGGGGACCCGGCTGTGACCTCTTACTACAACAAATAAGCAATATGGCAGGCCAAGGCAGATGCTGAGGCAGGGAGTTTTCCCCTTTTAATCTGCTCTAGGCCACTCACAACCCTGGCCAACTATATTTCTACCACACAAATGTCTTTCTCAACGTCCTTCTTAACATCAAGAGTTGGATTCTCTTTCTTCTTTGTAAGAGAAAGGGGCCATGTTGCTCAGCAGTGAAAAGGGGAAGCCATCTTTAACCTTCCTGTTTGGGGATAGGTCAGAGAGCCCATCAGATGGTTGAATAAGGCCCAGCAGTGCCTCCTTCATTCTCACAGAAATAACACTGAATGGCACTATTAATTTTAAAATGTTTGCAACTAAATCAGCTAAATATTTCACCCCCATTAACTTCTGAATTAGGAACAGTTGTTTGCCTTTAAGCGAGTGCTAGAAGTTGGTTAGTCTCTATGGTGCCATACGATTCTTTCATGTTTTTGCTATGCCATGGGAAACTGCATTAGAATACATTACAAAACATCGGGAGGACTTCCAGAGGTTAACTGCCAGAATGGTCTGTCAAAATGAGGGGGCTGGTAATCTCCAGAATTCAGGGTATGTATGTGGCACACATGACCATTCTTTTACATTAAAGACTGTATATATCTTCCCCCATTTTTCTTACACAAATGGGGAGCTTATTGAAAAATGTCCTTTATGCCCTCTAGTGGCCAATTTATTTTAATTTGGGATGTGGAGAAGCCCTCTAAAAGTAACTAAACAAACAAACAAACCCCAAAAACCCCCACACGTATTTTAGATGTGGGGGATGCTTGGGGCTGCGTTTGGGTCTAGGGGCTCTTTGGTGCCCACCCAAATTAGATGCCAGCCACATCTACTATAATTTAAATGAAAAGCCAATATATCATACTAGAGATGAACACAAAGTAAAACTACAGTACGAATCAAAAATCCCAACCAGTTAGGCTCGCTCATGGTTCATTTAATAACCCAGTTCAGGGATCCCATTTTGCTAAAGCAAAACACACCAAACTCCCCCCCCCTTGACATTTCATTTGCTTTGCACTCTTCCTGCTGCCCCCCCCATTTGTCTCCACTTCCTTCCTGCTGCCACCACTGCTGCTGCCCACGGTGCCCAGATCCTCAGGTGCCACCCACAGAGGGAGAGGATCTGGCAGGAAAGGCAGGCAATTGCTTCTGAGCCTGCACCTGCCATCCAGTTGATTAGCTGGGTGGTCGGTGTATGCTCAGAGGCAGCAGCCTGGCTTCCCTGCTAGGAGCCAGGTGGCTGCCTTTGCACATATGCCCACTGGCCACTTCATTGACATGGAAGCCTGGGCACATGCACAAAGGCTGCAACAAGACTCCTCCATCTGACTTCTCCACTGCTATCATTTTCTCTCTGGTCCATCTGGGGAGACTGAGGCAATGCTGGCAGTCGTGACAGCGGTGGCAGTGGTAGTTAGGCCAGGTGATAGTGGCAGGGGGACAGGGACTAGCCTGAACCACCATGAACCGGTTCATTTTTGGGGTGGTTTGTGGTGGTTCATAATTAGCCACAGCCCAAAAACCATCATGAATCACAATTTTTTTGGTTCATGCTCATCTCTACAACTAACTATACTGTGCAAACTCTGATCAAGTTAAACTGTCTGTCTTGTTTGGTCTACTGCCCATGTGCTAACTGTTGATTAGTAATTTCTAGATCTCTCTTACTTCTTCTTATGGCTTAGTCTCTTTATCTGGACTAGGGTTCCTACACAGCCTACCAAACAGAGGGCATCTGTAAAGTAGAACTAAATTTATACAGAATAAACCTACTGAATTCAACTGAATTTGTCCATCAGAGTTAACCTTCTGATTTAAACAGAATTGCCTTAGCTAAGCATAACACCAGATTTACTCACTGGCTGCCCCTGAGCTTGACTCTTCCAGGTTTTGACTCTGAACTAGGTTCTTACCTTCTTTACTCTCTATGATGTAATTCAAGTCCTGTATAGCCACATAGTTGCATCGCGAGGTTGGAAAAGTTCTTTTCTGAACAACTTCCAAAAACTTTCTGCCAGCCATAACCAATGGCAGCCTCCATAGTCTAAAGTAACTTTTCAAATGTCTGTCTGTCTGCCAAACACACCCCTGACCCCAGTCTGACAACCGCGTTTCCCTTTCTCTTCCAGGTTCCCAAACTCAACTCCCTGGATCCAGACTTTTGTCAATCCCTGCCACTTGCATATTTCTTGAACCAACCTCAGTTTATAGAAAAAATAAACTGAGCTCCCCTATGGCTTGTTCTTCTTTGCATGTTATCCCTATTTACAGTATATTTTGCTGTTGAAGAGACGATGCTGTCCGACGCAACTGAAATGTGAGCTGGCAATGTTCTACAAAAGCACTAATTATTTTTGTCTTGTCAAAGCATGACAGCACCTTCCAGCAGTTGAAAGTGCAGTAGTAGGATGTTCATAAATATTCCCCAAATTAGAACTGGTACCACCGTCTGCCTACAGGCTGCCTTCAGGAAGATCATTTCTCCTCAAAATAGTTGTGAGACAGAATAATAGAACATCTACCTAAACACACAAAAACTCACAGTAATCCTTCAGACAAGTGACATTGGAATTAGAAAGAATATGCAAGTTTAGTCCTTAATGAAAAACAGAAGTCAGAAGGTTTTTCATAACTGCACAGCCCACTCAATGCATCTTACGTAAGATTGTTCTTTAAAGGTAAAAATGCTGATAATGCTCCTGTTCCCCTTCCCATGCCTATATTAGTGATAATGGACTTTATGTTAAATAAAGGGTGGTAATTTGATTTAAAATGAAAGAAGCTACTTTAGATTAGTCCTATTGACTTCAAAACAGTAAATCAATACACAGCTATTCTAAAATCATATCCTGAATGTATATGAATAGCATCACTATCTGCTTAATGTAAATTTTGCTTAGCAAAACATTGAGAATGGTATCCCAAGGAAAGCTAAATTCTATAATCCAAACAATTCATGGAACTTAAGCATCTTATTTTGCACTATTCATTCAGAATTTTTTATGCTGAGCAAAGCATGCATATTTAGTGTTGGCAGCTAAGACGGTTAGTTCATGTCCATTCTTGTTCCGGGAGGAAGTTTGTTGCGTGTTGACGTCGGTTGCAGTCACGTGGTCTTCTCCCGCTTCTGTCCCTGTGTACCCATGGGCGTGATTGATACTGGGATGACCGTTACCACACATCCTCGTTCCGTGATGAGATGTGAAATTCTATGCCTTCGTTCTCTTTTTTTTTTTTCGGTCCGACCTTCCGTTTTTCAATGTTTCGACCTTCCGTTTTTCGATGTTTCGATTCTCCGAAGCCTTGCCTTCAATGCGTTACGGAGCAAACTTCGAGGCATTTGTCTTTTAAAATCTCAGCACTGCATTGCTAACTCCATAGGGAATTTACTGGCAAATGTCACTTCCCACTCCTGCCACTAGATGGCAATGAGCTACAATCGGCACTCGTTCCGCGATGAGGCTTACTTCACGGGCTCTCGTCTCTGAACGAGAAGCGAGATGAGCAGATTCCCGAGGCCAGGGGGCGTGGTTGGAACGAACTCCCATCGTCATACAATGGAGTGTGGTAAGATTACTTTGTACCGGTACCAAGCGGGACCGCGAACCGCTATGAAAGGGACATGAAGTAACAGCCTAAGTCTACCATTAAAGCTCAAGTTACCAGAACCCAGTAAAGCTCCCTGTATTCAGCAAGACTCCTCAGCTCCTTGTCTTGCATTTTTAGGATGCTCAAGGAACATTTTTAGGGAGCAGTGGTGTGCGTACATGAAGGAGAAACCTTGAAACTTCATTTAGAAAAGAGCTTTTGTTCAATAAGGTAGGGGGATTATGAGTGTTACTATCTTTGTGTTATAGAAAATGCAGATTATTTGAAAAATAACTGCATGTATAGTTTTGAACTTCGATTCTACTGTTGAGGAATAGATAACAGCTGCTGCAACAACAGCTGGGTCATTTTACAACAGGTGCGAGTTCACCCAGTTCTAGATATGCACCACAACACATATATCACATTGTTATGTTATTGGAAAGCTCCATGGTAGAACACACACACGGAATTCAGAATTTTTGATTCAGTCCCAAACACCTACAAGTAGGCTGGAAAAGATTTCTCTTTAGAAACCCAGAGAGCCACCCAAAGTCAGTACTGGTAATAATAGGCCACAAGGACCAATGCAACACAACTTCCTGTCTTTGCCTCCCATTGCCAACATGATCCAAGTTAGAAAGTTTGCACTGAATTGACAGAAACTGTGGCCTTTACAATGCTGAACACAGTATTGGAGACACCAGTATATCTATTGCAGCTTTCCCTAAATAACTACCCTTCCAGATGTTTTAAATGATCACCCCACACATCCTGACCATTGGGTATGCTAGATGAAGGTGAAAGGTATTGCAGGCTAAAACACCAGGAAGGCACCACACGGAGGAAAGCTGATCAACAGCAATTTGCCTGGGGCCCTGACATATGTTTTCCCCAATCCTTGCCATTTGGATTTTCAGCAGATAAGCATAACAGATGATATTTTTATTGTTCCCCGTATGCCACTCCAAATCCCACATACCATTTGCTTCTTTCCACACCCTCAATTAGGTTCCACACATGTATGTTCTGACTGGGCAAGGGTTCTCAACCAATTGGCCACCAGAGTACCAATGGAACTGAGGGTTTGCATTACAATGACTAAACATTCACTCTCATTCAACCCTCCTGTCCTCCTGGAAGTTTAGTGGGTTGTCCCCTCCAAGCCTACCTGCAACGTGTGTTACCTTTAGATACTTTTTATTTGGGTACTTTTTTGGATGTTTTTCTAATCCCCTGTTCACCCTGCTTGCTAGCTTACCATAAATGATATATACAATAACAATATACTCATTAACATTTTAATATCTTTCCTGAAAAGAGTTTTAACTGCAATCAAAGCAGGGCCCTGATGCATTGGAAAAATGATAGGTGAGACTTATGATACTAAAAGCTCAGAGCCACTATACTGTGATAAACAAGCAGGAGGCAAAACAGTGGAGAAACTGAATTTTTCAAGGTCATTCACTCTCCCACATACAATTGCACACTCTGCAATTATAAAAATTGTTCTAAATAAATACATGGACATAAATGACCATACTTCTAAAAAAAAAAAACTTTATTCAAAAAGTAGCTGTTTATAAAATAGTTTAACCTACACATTTGTTAATAGTTTTAAAACTGTGGTGGTAAACAAGACTTACCAGAGGAGTTGGAGATGGCAGCTGTGGTGGAGGTGGTGGTGGTGGTGGCGGCGGCTCCCCAGAAGATGAAGGGACAGAAATAGGGGATGGTGGTGGACCTCCGGAAGAAGGTGATGGAGAAGGAAGAGGTGGTGGTGGTGGTGGTGGAGGAGGAGGTGGTGATCCTGCAGATGAAGGTGATGGAAGAGGAGGAGGAGGAGGAGGAGGAGGAGGAGGAGGTGGGGGTGGGGGACCAGTGGAAAAAGATGGTGGAAGAGGTGGTGGAAGAGGTGGGGGTGGTGGCACAGGCATCTGTCAGGTTTTTATTTCAATCTGTCCCGATCCCAGTGATTACAGATAGAACGCGCTGCAGGGAAACAAACACACAGTGAAATTAATGTACATTCTGCATGTGTTGTGGCAGCTTTCAGTTCAGCAGTTTGCAATGCTGAAGTTAGAAGCAAGTTAATGGCAACAATGGCTGAAGCCTTAGGTTTGGATGGGATTCCAAAGGCTGCTATTTGCCCCCCTCCCCCGCATGACAATGTACCTTCCAAGTGACTCTGAACAGCTGTAGGAGTTCCTGACAAAAATGTGTGAAACTTCATAAGAAAAACAGAGTTTAGTCTGTGAACATTGACCTGACCAGCCTTGCCACAAACCATTATATTCTATGGCATCTGATGATGCTCCAGATTCCTTAAAACACTAATGCGCTTCAGGTTTGTATCATCCTCACAGGGATTTTACATGGTTTATTTTGCTGAGCTTCATAGCACCCTTTCCCCTAATGAGATGCCCAAGATACAACATTCCATCAGTCCAGAGTACAATCATCAAGCAAAGACCTGCACAGCTTTACTAGTAGAACTGTTCCATAAATATTCAATATATATGTATCAACCGAACTTCCCATCATTTCTTTAAAATAAATTCATCCTTAGCAGTCCACCTGCTCCAGCTTGAATTCTCCTTTGCATCAAGGATGAGGAGTGTGTAGATCTAGGCAGACAATTCTGACCAAAAAGGAGGCCAAGAATCACCAAAGAAAAGGATAAAGAAGGGCGCTGGTCAAAATCAGAATTTGGTTTTTGTAATGTGAAGATAATTCCAACACATCTCACTCATTTTGACCCACTGACCTGTGTACTCACTGAGTCTGCAGCTTGGGTGGTCACTGTGTATTGGGAAATTCCTAATCTTCACGTTCATGATTCTTTATCTTTAAAGGAGATGCCAATGTGACAGGTCTTGCAATTGTTTGATTTTTTTAAACAAGGAAATGCTTCCTCTGTCACTCTTCTAAATGGAGGCCTGCCCCCCCCTAAAGAGAATATATGGACTCCCTACATTTCAGGTGCTGTTGGACCACAGCTCCTATCAATATTCCAAGTTGGCAGAGACTGTTGGGAGCTGCTGTTCAATGACATGCAGACGGCCTTGGAATATGGAGCCCAACCAGGTATTTTTTTCACTTGAAAATAAATAGAGAGTAATGCTAGTATGTCAACGTTCTGAATGCTGTCGTCATACAGAAATGCTGGAGGGCATAATGTGAATAAAAGTGCTGCACAAAGTCTCTATTCATGGTTTGGGGCCCCTCCAAGCCTCCCATATTCTCTTACAGTACACACTGCTATTATTACATTCTAACAACTTGGAAGAAAAGAGAAAACGTTGTTCATCACAACAAACACTGCAACAGAAAAATGATGCAATGCTTGATTTTAAAAACTCTTTATTTTCCGATCATTCTGCATTGATCTGCCAGAAAAAGAATCCCACGAAACCTGTTACAGAATGCCAGCACATGGCTGAATATTTCTGGGGTGTATGCCTTCTTTCTTCATGCAAGGCAGCAAAAAGGCTTCTTGAGCCAAGAAATCACCCTGCTTCAACTGAGCCTACACTCCCTAACATTTACCCTCTGTGACCACACACTGCAGATTCACTGAAATGAATGGCACACACTACTGAAAAGTAACACACATTCCATTGATTTCAGTGGCCAAAATCTAACTATAGAAGACCCCCCCCTTTGAATCATTTGGTAATAGGCAAACTGTCCAGTTAGGACCAAACTACAGATAACACTCAAGGTGCCCACAGGAACCACAATGAATCTTGCACAACTCAATAGCTAGCCTAAAAAGGTCCAAATTTTATTGAGAGTAGAAAGGGGAATTCCTCCCCCAATGAAACCCTCCTCACATCTCCTATTAGCCCGCAAGGGTTTATTTATTGTTTTGTTAAAACTCTATTGGTCCTGTACTGCTATTGCACAAATAGGAGGCTATCATGGTCCCTACACCTGTACATGGACTATAACTTGTATTTTGACTCCTTGAAAATTTCTCTTCTGATCTTCTCAAGAAACTCAAGGATTTCCCTGGAGTACAGAATGAGAACCGCTCAACAGTTTCCTGCTGGTCTAAATATTATTAGGAAGATACAATGATCACATACCTCTGTTCCTTTCTGAATAAGCTTATCAGAGTGCTTGTAACAGCAATACTGCTGATTTGTTGTTGTTCCCCACTACCCCCTTCCTTTCATATGAGGAGATATCACATGAGTGGCTCCATCATAGTCACAGCTTGTTATCCTCCCCCAAGCCATGCTGAGCGCATGTTCACCTTTCATCTTGGTCTATGAATCACAGGAAGGATGGCAAGCAGCAACAGCTGTGGGTTCATTTGATATTTAGTCTTGTACAGTCTGTACAGTCTGAACCCATCAAGACCTTGCTAAATACATTTTTCTGCTTCTTGCTGTTTCTCCTTGTGCCACGCTTGCATCTTGACTCTCCATGTAGGTGCACTGTATCCAGAGCAGTATTCACCTATGCTCAGAGTCAAAAATACAGTTACGTGCCGCATATAAATTAATTAAGTTTTGCCAAATCAGTTCTGACTTGCTGCCTTTTATAGGTTTTTTTTCCCCAAGTATAAAGTACTGAGAAAAGGTCTACCATATCCCTTCTTCTGGAAGTCACGTCTGGAATTGTGCAGCTTGCTCACGGGTACACAGGAGGGGCATTGGGAAACTAAACTCCCACCCTCTGGGTCTGCAGTCAGATACCAAACTCACTAAACTATCCATCCATTCATGTTTAAGGTGTGCTTAAAAGAGTACTGCCTCCAAAGGGGCATATTATACTAATAATTATATAGATCCTGAAATTTAGGGTTCAGAGGAATTTAGTAGAAATCTTACATGGCAGCATACAGTGGTACCTCGGATAACAACGGAAATTCGTTCTCCGAGGTTAGTCGTTAAACGCGGTTTCCAATAGGAATGAATGGGAAACTGTTTAATCCGTTCTGGAGCCTAGGAAAAAGGCACAGACACCTGGTTTTTTGCTCAAAACTCTTTATAAAGTGCACTTTAAAGGTACAGATGCAATGCCACCCAGGATAACTCTTTTTTACTGATGCATGCTGGAAATTCTTTATCCGAGGCAGACCTATATTTAGAAATGGCGATTCGTTATCTGAGGCAGCCCATAGGGAAAATTCGTTATCAGAGGCAGTCCTATACCCGGAAATTTGCAGTTGTTATCCAAATTATTCGTTATCCGGGCAGTTGTTATCCAAGGTACCACTGTACTTAACTTCTGCATAAATCCAGCACTAAATCTACAATTTCCCTTTTTCAGCGAAACACTTTTGCAGACAGATGATGCTACTTTCCCCGCAGCTCAAACCCCCCCCCCAACCCTTAGCACATGAAGTACAATGGATGGGTTATGTCCACGTTTGTGTTAATATCCATCCTAATAGAATCCTCATTGCAACCCAATAGTGGCATGTGTACCAAAGCCCTGAATCATTCTGTCAATATGAGAAGGGCAAGGATATTGTTTAAGAATATCTCAAGAGCTGTAGTACTTGGGGATCAACAGAGTATTTACAAATAAGTGTTAGTTTAAAGGACAGGAAATTATGTCACATTGAGTCTTAATTTCTACCACCGATGACACAATAAATGTATTATTTATTTTATTTATATTTATACTTGTTAACCATGCCAACTTTCCCAAAGGGAACTCTGGGCGGTGTATAACAAATAAATATACGATACAAAATACAAGATCTGATCAGAGATGGAATCAGTGCTACTTAACATTCAAGAGGGCTGGCCATTGATATGGCACTGGGCTCCATCCTTAGTTGGACACAATGAGATACCTAGGTTTTGACGGCATATTTGCAATTCCTTTTGCTATACTGTATCATGACAGAGGAGAAAAAACATCAGATTTTTTTTTGCTAACAATGATGTTGGTCCTTTCATTCTCATGCAGGAGTGAAAAATCTCATTATTGACTGCTTTTCAGTTTGGTGATTCAGTGTGTCAGGATAACACCCCCCTTTTATTTAAAAAATCAAGAATTCAAATGTTTTCCCAATAATAATGGCTTCCTTATCTCCAACCAATCCTGAAATGCAGGTTGCAAGATGAAGTAAGCTGAGAAAAGCAAAATCATGACTATAAGCCAAGGTCATCAGGATAGCAACAAGACTTCAAAGCTGCTGCTAGTCTACAATGTAACTGTAACTGGGATGTTATCTTTTCAGCAGGTTATAGATTGTTTGCAGGTTCAGTACTACTTCAGAGTAGATCCACTGACATCTACAGTTTACAATAATCGTAGTTCCTTGAGACCAGCTGCTTCCAGTAAATGTACTAAGCATGGCTGGATCTGAAAACAACTTTATTTTTCTCTTGCGTTAGTACATTTTCCTTCAATGTTGCTCTTCATAGTGCCAAACCCATCACCTGCTACCTGACTGCTTCTAGTACAGATACAAGCAATTGAACCTGGGATACTACATGGTGTGTAGTACACCACTGAGCTTGGTTCCTCCTCAGTTTTAAAGGCTGGAAAAACCAACTGGAATCTTGTTGGCAGTCATCTGGCCACATACGTACAACAGGCTGTTATCAACAGCAGTAGTATGATGGGAGGTGGAGTTTCTGACTATTGTGGCTGTTTTTTTCCCCCATGGTGGTTGCTGCGCTGTTGTTCTTTTGTCTTGTATATGATCAATTATATTTCATAGAATCACAGTACAATGGAGTTGGAAGCATCCTATAAGGCCATCAAGTTCAACCTCCTACTCAATGCAGGAATCCAAATCAAAGTATATATGACAAATGGTTGTCCCATTTTCTCTTGAATGTCTCCAGCATCAGGAGCACTCACCACCTCCCAAGGTATTTTGTTCCACTGTTGCACTGTGCTAAAGGTTACGAAGTTTTTCCTGACATTTAAAGGCTTTTTGTAAGCCGTTTATTACATGTCCTGCACTTTGGGAAAATTGAGAACAAGGTCCTTCCCCTCCTCTGTATGAATACATTTAAGTATTTTTTTTCCTTCTCTTTGATGCTACTTGCCAATGATTTTCTCCTATTATTGTATTGTCTCCTCCCCTTTCCCCCCTTTTAAAATCTTTTCTTTGATTTTTGCTGTTATTACTTTGTGTTGCATTGGTCTTTTAACAATTATTGTTAACCGCCCAGAATTCCCTGGGAAGACAGGCGGTATAAAAAATAAAATAAAATAAAATAAAATAAAATAAAATAAACAAACAAACATGTGATCATATCTCCCATTCAGCCTTCTATTTTCAAGGCTACACATGCCCAGTTCTTTCAGCTTGGTTTCCAGTCCCCGGATAATCCTTTTTTGCCCTCCTCTGAACTTGTGCTATTTTGTTGGCATCTTTCTTAAAGTGTGGTGTCCAGAACTGGACAAAGTAGTCAAAATGGGGTCTATCTAGTGCTGAATTGGTGGGGGGGGGAGGGATTAGTACTTCACAGGATTGGCAGAGTACACTTCTGTGAATGCAGCCTAAAATAGCATGTACTGTATTTGTTTTATATATTCATTTATTTCAAATATTTTAGCCTACTTTTCTTCTTTAAAAGATCCAAAGAGGCATATGTTTGTTTGTTTTTTACATGTACATCACACTGTTAACTCATATTCATCTTGTGATCTACAACAATTCCAAGATCCTTCTCACATATAGTATTACGAAGCCAAGTATCCCCATCTTGTAACCACACAATTGTTTTTCCTATCTCTCTTAAATTCCATTCTACTCTCTTAAATTCCATGCTACTGTTAATACTAGGAAACGTTTTCTCTAGCAGACAACTTCTAGAGCACAGAAGAGACACCTAAATAGTCAAATAGTCATCTTTGCTCTTTATCATCTGGTAAGAAGAGACAGACAGTAAAGCTATCCTGGAATTAATTAGACCGCTCAATTAGTCCTCAGTACTCCAAAGGAATTGCAGTCTCCATAGCTTGGTGTATCTTTAAGATAATTAGTCCCAAGACTGGATTGAGAACTTTCAGCATTGTAGACTCTTTGATCAAACCCCCTTTTGGGAGGTCTCATCACAGAGTGCTTGATTTTAATTTATTAAAAGTCATGGTAAATGTTTTCTGGCCAGCATATCCTGCAGCTTGGTAATGCCCCTGTCTAGTACTTCTCTATTTTTGGTATCTTATTTCCCATCAGAGCTGCCTACATGCCCTACGTACATCCAATCTCACCTGATTTTGGAAGCTAAGCAGGGTCGGCCCTGGTTAGTACAGTACTTGGATAGGAGACCACCAGGGAATACCAGGGGCTGTAAGTGTCTGGAGTAGGAACTAGCAAACCACTCCCATATTCCTGCCAAGAAAACTCCATGGACATGGCATCACGAAGAGTCAGTCACAACTGTAGCGATGCAACACACATACACACATATTTCCCATCAGTCACTTTATCAAAGATTTTAAGTACCTTCATGATGGCAGCAAAGAACTCACATTTTCTAAATAGACAAACACTTGAGGCAATATACAAGCTACATGGGGGCTGAAGTGCATGGGAACAGAAGATGGTATTTAAAACGGTGCATCTCCTTGTGTATCTCTGGCAAATCATTAAAATCTCCCACGTCGCCCATCAAACACTATATGGAGAAATGGCAGAAGCTTTGTTGGCTGTAGAATCTTGGCTTTGGAAAGTTCTCAGCTCAGAGGTCCTTCCGATGGCAACAAAGCATTTTACTTCAGTGCCAATTTAAACCTGGTTGTTCATCCAAGCATTTGGTCCCCACAAGAATAATTGTGCAGCTGTCAATCCTTCAAGTATCTGTGTTCCCTCATTTTTGGATTGTGGCATTTTTGCAGTGTTTTATATGTTTTTAATACTTTTACAGCACTTGAGATGTCTTTGAATGCAATGTTATTGTCTGTACCTTGCCCTTGAGATATAATGATATTTGGTGGACTATAAATATCTTACTAAATATATAGAAGAACATCTGCCATGGGAGGCTTAAGAGAAGGAAGTAGTCATGTGTATTTTCACCCAGCACATAGTTAAATCATGGAATTCACTATCACTATATATATAGCAAAGAAAACAAAGCAAAATGTTAACAGCCCAATGCAAGAATGAATCATAAGTATATGAAGAAGCCCAGAGCCACTTTTATCAAGACATATCAGAGGCATTTAAACAAGGTGACAGAAATTTTAAAATATAGCATAAAGAAGATTGCATTGAGAAACATGAGTTCAAAGTCCTAATATAATTACTCTATTTTCTTGCTGTGCTCTTTACAGAACAACAGAATAAACTGGTCTTGTCCTACACAATATTTACTATTTTCGTGACTTTCATCACCTGCACATTTTCAGTCTGACAATGCATCTCCAAGGATCATAACATGTAGTGTCAAAACTAACGTTGTTCATGTGGCAGGACCAAAGATATTTTGCAGAACAGCGAATGATATACTTAGTCACCCAAGTCAAGACACATAGTAAGTTAAGGTTTTTGCAGAAGACAAACAATTGGGTGTCTGGAAATAATCATTTGGAGGTATAATGAGCAGAATGTACATTCAGAAAGATCCTTAAGAAGCAGAACTGTGATGCAGCTCATGTCACTTTACCCATAGCCCACTGAGGTTTGCAAAGTTGGTAGGAAAAAGAAATAAGACTAGGTATGGGCACAACATGGAAAAATCATGTTTCATTTTGTTTCGTTTTCCCCCGTGTTTCATTTCATTTCATTAGAAATGATTTTTTTTTTAATGTACAAAATGAACCCAGCTCCCCTGGGTCTTAGAGGCACCAAATTTGGTGGGTATTTTCCTTGGACTCTCCCCTAAAGCCCTCCAAATTTTGAGAGATTTGGGGTTGAGGGGGGTGAGTTACTCAAGGGGGTGCACACCTGAAAAACATTTCTAATTGCAATGTTATGTGCTTGAAAATAGTGATCCCAGGCAGCTAGCAGTGTGGAAATTACAGTGAAGCTTCCTCAAGCTCTCCCCCAATTTAGAGAAGATTGGGATAAAGGTGGGCAAGTTATTGGAATAAAGGGGGCAAGAATGTTGGCTAGTGGCTGTTTCTGTCTGGGTGTGTGGGAAATAGTCGAGCAATAATGCCTGCATAAAATTTAATGCAATCATTTAAATGTTTTTAATGTTTAAATATTTTAATTTTGTTCTGTTTGGTTTTAAAATAGTTTAAGTATCTTATGCCTTAAAATTATTTTATACAACTTTGTAATCCACCCTGAGATCCTGCAATATAAGGCAGGCTACAAATGTTTATATAAAATAAAATAAATTGGCTAAAGTCAAGGAGTGAAGCTTAATTTCAGTAGGCCCAATGAATCAATGGAACTTAAATATATGTTGACTTAAGAAATCCTCATGGGTTCAATGGCTACTTTAGTTGTGATTTATTACTGGATTTTAGCCATTGATTTGAAAGTCCCAAGTGAGAGGACAGACAGATGCTGGGTAGAAAGTGAAAACAAGATAAAAGCAAGCCAGCTGTTGCTTATCTCAGACCAGAAGAGCTTAGCTAGCAGGAAAGTTCTCTGTTTCCCAAGCCTTTTACAAATCATTGAGAACTCATACCTACAGAGGAGCAAGACTGTGGACGTACTGCCAACTCACCAAAAGCATCCCAAGCACTGTTATTATTCACCTGAGAATAAATCAGAGATAAGGAGAGAAATATAGATTTCCCATTTTGGAGATTAGTTAATCATATTTATTTTACTCCCAGTAATAAATCAAATCACAATCATGATCTTCTGAGGACCTGACAGGTTCTAACAGTCCCCTGTTGTTCCTGTCAGAGGGTGACTTCATCAAATGCAAGATGCCCTCTATGCTCATTCATGTTAAATAAAACTTGTTACTCTTGAAGTTTCTATTTTGCTTTATCAGACATATAGGATTCCCACGGGAGCCAAGTAATACAAAGTGTCTTGAAATGTTGACAGTGTTGATAACTGTATGGACAACTTTCATTCATTTCATTCATTCATTCATTCATTTCCATTTCTATACTGCCCGATTTTCCCAAAGGAACTCTGGGTGGTGAACAACCAAAAAACAATGGTACAAGAAAGTAACAATAACAGTAAATAAAAAGGTTAGAACTGGCAAAAACAAGGTGGTGATGGCAGTCAATGGGCAAACAAACAAACAAGACAACAGCCTCAGAAGTCACCAAAGGCAGCTTTAAACAACTAGGTTTTAAGGTGGTTTTTTTAAAGCACCAGTAGGGACTCTGCAGGCCTTATCTCGCTAGGTAGATGGTTCCAAAGGGTCGGACCAGCCACCGAGAAGGCCTGACTCTGAGTAGAGGATTTTCAGGCCTCCCAAAGGAGGCCCAAAAATCTCTTTTTACATTTTTACATTTTGAACATGAGAATGAACAAAAATGCATGCACAACTTTTAAAAATAAAACAAGACAGGTGTTATAGCCAGCATCCAGTTTTCTAATAAACATCCAAGTTATGAAGCTTGGAGAAAGCTTATGGCCTACTCCCTTCTTTGATTTATTAGTATTACACGACATTTCTACTCTGCCTTTCTATTATGAAGCAGTGCTCAAAGAGGCTTACGAGTAGCATAAAACAAATAAAAGGAGATTGCACTATAATATTAGTAAAATCGAATGAAATGAAATGCGACACCCCCAGAAAAATCATTTAAATTCCACGAACAGACTGAACCATCACAATAAAAATGAACACAATAGTACTGTACATAAGTTTAGAAAGTTATATATGAAGCATCTGCCCTCACTCATTTTTTGCATAGGGAACATAAACTTACAAGTTTTGAGTAACTGAAATAACCAAATATTTAAAAGGCAGAAAAAGCCTAAAAGTAGCAAAACATTTTGTCAGTACACTTGCTTTGCTTACTGCTAAGGACTATGTGAATATTAATAAACATTTTTGCAAACTTCTCTAAGACAAGAGCTTTGGTTAGTGAGGGGTACATAAATGCAATTCAATAAATAATGGACGCCACTCTGTCTCTAAAGATCAAACCAATAAAGCTATTCCAGTTCTTCACTTTTTATTACAACCCAGCATGATGACATTTTGAGTTAAAAAAGCTATATGGGCCTGTGTGCATGTTACAGCCCACAGTCATAGAAATCTTCTATAGTGGAGTCAAGGATCATGGGATAGTTACAATTTAAGTTATTAACATTAAGTTACTATTAAATAGTAACTAAGTTATGAAACAGTAACTTAATGTTAATAAAGAGTAACTATACCATGATCCCTGCTGGTGGCAACTGCAGTCATTGACTGAACAAGTACAGAACACCTGTACTTGTTCATTATTAAATAGTAACTAAAGCTAAACAAATATATGCTATACATTATTTTATTGTAACCTTTTAGTGATCCAACAAGGGCAACTTTGTTTCTATGGATGAGTCACAAGGTTTTCTTTTTCTTTTTTCTTATATTTGTCCTTAGAAATATTGTATCATATGCACAGGGCCGATTCTGTTCCTATAAGAATGGCCGTCTCCAGTAGAAATTGGGAAGGAATGCAGATCTGGACAGTTGTTACAATCCAATCCAGATAAATCTTTTGTCCTATCTTCTTTCCATTAGCCTCTGTTATCTTGTTCCGTGTATGTCTGCTCTAGGCCAACAAAGAAACCTAGATCCCAGCCAGACTTTCCGTCTACAAAGAGAGACTGTAAACTAACAGCTTGTCACTCCCATCTCATGCGAAATCTACACACTCCATCCTGCCTGACTAGCTTCTGTATTTAAGAACAACAGGCATCACTGCTTGCCCAGTTCTGGGAGTTGTTTGCTTTTTCACCTACCCCCAAATTTGGCTGATGAAGAGTTCTAGAGAAAGCTAACATTGTTAGTAACGTTTAGTGATCCATTATAGCTATTACTCAATTTAAACCTTTATCTCTCTTTATAATGGCTACTTTTTTCTTTATACATGCGATAAACATAACATTCACTATTTATTCAGTCCAGCTTTTTTTTCCATTTTGGTTTAGATTATGTACTTTTGAGTAGACTTGGTTTACAATGTGTTCAATAAGCCAACATATATCTAGTGGGCCTAACTCCCAGGGCAGATATAACACTGTACTTACCTGGGAGTAAGGCTCCTCGAACTTAGCAAGGCATCTTTTGATTACAGTACTCTTCTATAGGTGTATACTTTTAATTGTGAACACCTCTTTGGTCAGCTATACTGTATTAGAAAAAGCCAAGTAAAATTAATTACATAAACTGATCTGGTATTTTTCACTAAGAACCTTACTGAATTCTTCGTTTCTGCATTTTTCAGACATCAAAGTTAGTTTTCTAAACCCTGTATAAAATTTGTTCAGATACAGCTAACAGTCCTTGCTCTTTAATTTCTTCTTTTTTTAAAAAAAAAAAAGTAATCCTAGCTCTGCTTCAGGCGTGTATAGTTCTGGTTGGCATTTAAGATACTTGGAGGCTTAAAATGATTCGCCATGTTTTCTTCCATTTCCATTCTAATTCAAATTTAATTCAGCAGAGACAACCGTTGCATCTTTCATTGGCCAAAATCTTGTTACTTAGCATAAACCAAACTATAACTTTTGGTCTCTTCCTCCCTAGTAAACAAACTGTCTCTGTCCAAATCCTTGGGGTGTACATGCACTCCAACTGAGCCAACATGTGTGTACATCCCGTAAAAATCGGGACAGTTTGATTACTAGGGAGGAACAGGCCCCAAAGTTACAATTTGGCTTAGCAACAGGAGTTTTGTCCATTGAATTTGATGTCTACTCATAAATATTATTAGTAATCCCATTACTTAATGTCCCACTAGTATTCCATTGTTATAAAGGCTATCATTATTTGTACAATTAGAAACATAGCCATACAGTACAGTGGACCCTTATATAACAAGCAGTTTGTATAACATAAAATTTGTACAACATAAAAAATTCTGGAGATAGGGGAAATTTGCTTAATATAATCGCCTATGGGCAAATCCATACAACATAAAAATGGGATTACTCTGTTTTCAATGCATTCCTATGGGAAATTTGTATAAAGGAAAATTTGCTTAACATAATTTCACTTGGAAGGAATTAATTCCTTTATACAAGGTACCACTGTATTATGGTATGGAATTGGTAAATTTTGAATTGAAGACACATGTTTACAATCTCTTTAGTCACCTGCCCAAGAAGAATCCAAAAGATTCAGGCAACAAACCAGTTTCAGTATTTTTCATCTTTACCAGGAAAGGTTGGTAGATCGAATGTCTATTTGAGAACAAGTCATGCCGTATATTTTGTCTAATGATGGAGCTTGCTCATATCAATATATATGGTTGCTGGGAAAATTAACCCCCTCCCCGAAACCCATCCCCAACTACTGTGAATACTATAGCTAAGCTCAGATGTCAAATATTGTTTCTGGTAACCAGAAAGTCTTGAAGCACTGACCCTGCAAGTCATGGTCCCCACACCTTTGATTACATATGATTTACACTGAAAATGTGTTTTTGTGTGCATGTGTGTCTATCTGTCTGTCTATCTAAGAAGAGTATAGAGTCTGAATTTCAAAATATTGCCTTTTGAGGTTGTTTCTGGACTGGGTACTAGCACACAGGGACCCACCTGTGGGGTCCTTGGTGTTTACAGTGGACCCTCATATAACAAGCAGTGTAACAGAAAATCCCCTTAAAGGAAAAAAAATTCTGGAGATAGGGGGAAATTGCTTAACGAATCCGTACAAATACTGTGATGGGGGTTCCTGCATGGCAGGGGGTTGGACTAGATGGTCCTTGAGGTCTCTTCCAACTCTATGATTCTATGATTTCTTACATACTAACAGAAAAACAGTCATGATTAGGGATTAATCCATTTTCAATGCATTCCTATAGGAAATTTGTACAAAGGAAAACTTGCTTGAAAGAATGTTATTTAGAACGAATTAATTCCTTTACACAAGGTACCACTGTACTTGATATCAGAAATAGTTGTGGTGGATGCATCTCGTGTGTCAGTTTCCTGCTATGGTTACACAAGCATCTGCTGCTTTGGAGACAGAAAAAATGAGAAAAACACAACCATCACTCCAATCACATCCAGTAACCCAAACCATTACAGCTTCTCAGTTCATACCATGGCATGCCCTCAAGATTTTTATAAACACATAGCTGATTTTGAATACGTGTCTTTTTAATAGCAACATTCTTGAAAGAAAAACAGCTGCTTAAGAAAATGTGAAAAGCCACTGCATTTAATCAAACTGCATTATCTCAGCATTGTCGATGACCTTCTCATGCTATTCAGAAGAAGGAAGCAGGTCTTTTAATAATGGGGATAATAATAAAATGCTCCCTTTCGTTATTTTGGTTACTTGCTTCCTGGTCTGCCTCACAAACAAACCAGGTCAGCTACATCCATTAAAAAAAAAAACACCACAAAGGGACTGACCTCTGCTTCATTCTAATCTAAGGAGTTTTGTCCACCACTGAGGGCAGCACTAGGCACTTCTCAAGGCTATGGGACCTCCTCCGCCTCCTCCTCCAAAGTGTGTGTGTGTGTGTGTGTGTGTGTGTGTGTGTGTGTGTGTGTGTGTGTGTGTGTGTGTGTGTGTGTCATTATAGTTGTGACTGACTCTTCGTGACTCCATGTCCTTGGAGTTTTCTTGGCAGGAATACTGGAGTGGCTTGCCAGTTCCTACTCCAGGCGCCTACAGCACCTGGTAGTCCCTGGTGGTCTCCCATTCAAGTACTGACCAGGCCTGACCCTTTTATTTTTTTAGTAGAGAACCCTAAAGTTTACCATGCTGATATAAGAGTACCAACTATAAAACACTGCCTGTGAACAGAGGTGGGGACAAATTCTACTCACAGGACTAGAAACACAGAAGTGCATATATGCAACACAAACCACAAAACTGCGTATACAACCAAAGATTTGCATATACAGTTGAGTTAGGGATTCTCACTGGTTATCAAGGCTGGACAAATACCTAGTCAAAGGTAACTACTATGATCACACAGACAGAGGTATAAGTCATTTACACATAAGGTCAACCATAGGGGGGTTGTTTATACTGCAACCTTTTACATAAGGTCAGCCATGGGGGGGGAAGCGATATAAAAATGAATAAATAGACAGGCGGTGTAAAAATGAATGAATGAATGAATGAATGAATAAATGAATGAATAAATAAATACATACATACATACATAAATAAATGCTACCACTGAACTTTAGGGAATCAGAAATCCTTGCTGAATTACTGACAATTGCCCCAACTCCAATATAACTTCATCTGCACATATTGTGGTTTAAGCTTACACCACAACCTGTACTGGCCCTGGTTTCTGGGAGTGGCTGTCCAATAATACCTGTGTTACCCAAGCTTGGGAGCCACTGATATGAAGCATTTGGCTGTAGCAAGAATCCACCTTGCTTGAAACAGATGCACTTACTAAAAACAGTGCAGAAGAAAGGATTTACATTGTACCTGTCCAACAGTCCCATACAGGTTTTGAAAATTATGCATTCCTCCCGTTCATGATTTTATTCTACCTTACTGAGAAAGCCCTACTTCCAAACCTCTTTTCTTAGAAATAAGTCCAACAGATTTGACCAGAATACAGTTTTAAACGAATCTAAGAGGGAGACGGAAAAACACCACCTGTGACTTTTTTTAATAGCTTCTATAAACAGGTAACAATTAGATGTACTGGACAAGTAAGTGTGTGTTGCAAACAGAGACAGATCCACCTCCACAAGAGACAACATTCCTCAAACCACAAGGAAAGCCCACCTGCCTCCCTAGAGACCGTGTGGCATTTTCCTCCGCGGCTTCCATTTCGAGCATTTCATAAAAGCCAAACAAAGGTCGCTTTTGACTGAGGCAGCCTTTCATCAAGTCTACAACCCGATGCCCTATTTCCAGCCCGGCTAATTAACACGTCCCGTTCCACAAGGGACCAAAGGTACACCTCATTCTTCCCTGGGGCCCAACGGGGGGGTAAAGGGGCCCCGGGGTCCCGATCCGTTTCCTCTCAGCGCCCACCAAACGGGGGCACCGCAAGGGTAGACGCCCCCCCCGGGGGGGGACGGCGCCCCTCAGACCCCGGCCCGTACAGCCCCCTCCCGCGCGCGCCTCTCGCCCCCAGCAGCCCGCGCGCCTTTTCCCCCTCCGCCCCCCGGACGCCCCAGTCGGTCCGACGGGCTGCCCTGAGCGGTGTGAGGAGGGCAGGGCGGGCAGGCGCGCGTCTCTTCCCTTCTCCCAGAGCCCCGCTTCTCCGAGACCTTCAGCCGCTTCCCCCCCCCTCCCCGCGACTGAGGAGACTTGGAGGGGGGGGGTTAAGACGGCGCCCCCAGACCGCAATCCCGAGGATGGGCTCGGCTCCTCCTCAGACAAAGAGCCCCGTCCCAAGCCCGCCCGGGAAGGCGCTCGCCCTCGGTCCTCCTCCTCCTCCTCCTCGTCCTCCGCCCGCCAGCGGCCCCTGGAGAGGAAGACGGCGAGGCCGAAGCGACGCCCACCTGGCTCCAAGGAGACACCCGGCAGCCCTCACGCTCCGCCAGGTGGCTGGCGCCGTCTTTCCCCGCCACCGCCGCCGGGACAAAAGCCCCGGGCAGGAGGGAGCCCGCTGCCTCTCACAACCCTTCCCCCTGACCTGGAACCGAAGCCTGGAGCTCTTCCCCGCGGACGGTCGCCGGCAACTGCGGAGCCCGCGGATACAACGCGCGCCCGGGGAAGGTGGCTTCGCTCTGCCGGCGGCGGCGGCGTGGGAAGGAGGCGGCGCCACTCGGCAACCAGGCAGCCCCGGCGCTGGCCCGGCGGCAGCGGCCGCAGCGAGGGTGGGCGTGGGGAGGGAAGCGGCCGGCCGCTGGTGCCCGCAAAGGGGCCGGGCCGGACGGGGCTTCCCGCGGCCGCCTCGAGAGGTCTTGACGCCGGAGGCAGAGCAGCGAATCTTATCTCCGAGTCGAGCAAGCCACGCGCGAACGCAACGCTTCTTTTCTGGTGCCCGTCGGAAGGGCGACTCGAGTTCACCAATGCGGGTCGAAGGAAAAGTTTCTGATGTCCTTAGCTCTGCCGGGAGGAGGGATCGCCAGCATCACCGGGGAAAGTACCAGGTCTTTGTCTGCGCTACCTCCTCCTCCTGCCGCGGCAGGCAGGCCACACAGAGGGAAGATGCGAGATCGATCCTTCTCTCTCCCGGAATCCAATTGGTGGGTTGTTTTTTTAAAACAGCACTGGATGATAAGAGGGTTGCACCTGAGTGGTGGTTGTGCACACGTTTTGTGCCTCATAGGTCACTCTAATAAAGAATACGTCCTGGAGTTTGTTTTGTATCAACACAGCATTGCTTGCTTTTTGTTCCCAGCTGAGCAAGGTGTCCTGCCTGGTGTGGTGCTCATATCATCTCTCAAGTTCTTCTCTCCCATCCCTGGTGTGGTTGTGTTATATGCCACCCAGCCAGTTCGGACTTAAGGTGACCCTAGTGCAGTGATGGGGAACATTTTAGAGACCCTAACCCTAACCCAAAACCTTTTTTTTTTTTTTGCAAAGTGCCAATACAGCAATTTAACCTGAATTTATTTATTTATTTATTTATTATTGCATTTATATCCCGCCTATCTTCGAGGACGAACTCTAGGCGGCTAACAACAAGAACCAATAAACAATAGGAAACAACAAACAAGTCAATAACAATACAATATAAAACCAACACTATCCCTAGCAGGATTCTTATGCTATCCAGTGTGGTACTGTGGTTAGAGCAGTGATATTGGTGAACCTATGGCACGGGTGCCAAAGGTGGCACTCGGAGCCCTTTCTGTGGGCACCCGACATCACCCCATCATAGCTACCTGTATACAGGTTAAATTACTGTATTGGCACTTTGCAAAAAAATTAGTGGGTTTTGAATTGCAGTTTGGGCACTCGGTCTCTAAAAGGTTTGCCATTACTGGGTTAGAGTGATATAGACTTACTGAGGGGTGTGGCTGCTTTTGAAGAATACTTCCAGCCTGCTCTGGCTCTGTTTTTCAGAAGAGTTAGCCCAGTGGCGCAGTGGTTAAATGCCTGTACTGCAGGTAAAACTGTGCTCCCGACCTGGGGCTCAATCCCAGGTAGCAGGCTCAGGGTTGACTCAGCCTTCCATCCTTCCGAGGTCAGTAAAATCAGCTTGCTGGGGCCAGGGAATGTGTAGCCTGCATACTGTAATTAAAAACTCTAAACCGCCCAGAGACTACTTGACATGGTATGGGGAGGTATATAAGCAGAACACATTAGAAGGACTTCATCTTTTTGTTTAGCAGCTAGTTCTGCTTGAAGGCTTCCTCATCCAACCTGGTTGGATGAGGCAGGAGGGGTTGGTCTCTCCCAGCTCTATCCTCCAGGTTTCCAGGTTCTGCAGCATCCTTGATTGCAGAGGCAAGGAGATGGGGTCGCACTGTTCTTCTGTGAGTCCATCCCCCTTACGCTAGTGCAACAGTTCACCAGGTTCGAGTGTCTGCATGTGGTGTTTAGTGGACCAGACAGAATAAGGATTCTGTTGCTGTACCAATCACCCTGCTCCCCAACAGTCTCCCTACTAGAGCTGGCCTCAGTGATTTGGTGGTAGCATTGGAGTCCCCCAACCTCTTAGTACTGGGAACTTCAATGTTCATGCTGAGGCCCCTGAGACTGGTTCGGCTTAGGATTTCATGGCCGCCATGACAACCATGGCCCTGTCCCAGAAGATCTTGCCCCCAACACACACAGCAGGACATGTATCGTACCAGGTGCTTACAACCAAACAAGAGGGCAGTGATCTGGATGTGGTGGGGAGTAACATCACCCCATTGTCATGGACTGATAACTTCCTGGTAGGGTTTAGGCTGGTTGCGGCTTCATCCCTCCTACAGAGGCGGGGGACCATATTCTATGGTCTGCCTTCGGAGGCTAATGGATCCGGATGGTTTCCTGAGGGCTCTGGGGGATTTTCCAGCTGCCAAGAAGGCCAACTCATCCATGTCCCTGGTTGACCTCTGGAATGGCGAAATGGCCAGGGCAGTGGATGAAATTGCACCTGAGTGACCCCTGCCTTGTTATAGACTCAGAGTGGCTCCTTGGTTTACCCAGGGGGGCGGTTGAAGTCCTGGAGTGCTGTATGGAGTCAGTGGGGATCTGGATGAGGACTAACAAACTGAAATTAAATCTGGAGAAGACAGAGGTTCTCCTGGTTCAAAAGCTTTGATGCAAGTGCTGGAATATCATCCTGCTCTGAAAGGAGTTGCACTCCCTCTGAAGGAGTAGGTCCGCAACTTGGGGGTGGGGGTGGGGTCCACCTGGATTCAGAGCTGCTCCTAGACTTGCAGGTAGTGGCTGTGACCAGGGGCGCCCTTTGCCCAGCTTCGGCTGGTGCACTAGCTGCAGCTGTACCTGGATCATGCAGACCTGGCCACAGTGATCCATGCCACGGTGACATCAAGGCTAGACTATTGCAATACGCTCTATGTGGGGCCGCCCCTGAAGACAGTTCAGAAACTACAATTGGTACAGAATGCCACAGCCTCTGTAGTTACTGGAGCTAGGCAGTTCGACTCTGTTGGGCCACTTCTCCAGTGACTGCATTGACTGCCCATTCATTTCTGGGCCCAATTCAAGGTGCTGGTTATGACCTTTAAAGCCCTATACTAGTGTTGGCGAACCTATGGCACGGGTGCCAAAGGTGTTGGCGAACCTATGCTGTATTGGCACTTTACAAAAAAATTAGTGGGTTTTGAATTGCAGTTTGGGCACTCAGTCTCTAAAAGGTTTGCCATCACTGCCCTATAGAGTTCAGGACCAGGTTATGTGAGAAACCACCTACTTTCATATAATTTGGTCCGTCCACTTAGGTAATCAGAGTAGAGATGGGCACGACTTAGCGGTATTCCCGTTTCCGTTTCCGTTACTCGGTTCCGTTACTCTACGGAAACGGTAACGGGAATTACTCCCCCAGACTTCGAGCTCGAACCGACGAACGAACAATTTTGGTCTGATTTGTCGTGCTCGTTACTTGCATCGCGAGATCGCGCGATGCCACATGCGGCACAGAAAAAAGTTTTTAAAAGTTAAAAAAACCCGGTTCCCGGCCGAAAAGCAGGCGGGAAAATGCCTGCCGTGCCTCAGGGCACCTACCAGAGGGGTTGTTTCTGGAGGTCCCCGGCCTTTGGCGTCTCTCGCAGGTCGCAGGGATTGCACTCGCGGCATTAAGGATGCAAGCATTGCCGGCCACACAAAAAAGCAAGCAAGCTGGCTCCCATAACGGAACAGGAATGATATTTTAAAAAGGGGGGGGGCACCAGGAAAAAGCAGGTGGCACTTGGAGCCCTTTCGTGGGCACCCGACATCGCCTCTTCACAGCCACCTGTATACAGGTTAAATAGCTGTATTGGCACTTTACAAAAAAATTAGTGGGTTTTGAATTGCAGTTTGGGCACTCAGTCTCTAAAAGGTTTGCCATCACTGCCCTATAGAGTTCAGGACCAGGTTATGTGAGAAACCACCTACTTTCATATAATTTGGTCTGTCCACTTAGGTAATCAGAGAAGGCCCTTCTATCAGTGCCGCTGCCTAGGGAGGTGCATGGGGCAGCGGCAAGAAATAGGGCCTTCTCAGTAGTGGCACCAATATTATGGGATTCCCTCCCTTTGAACTAAGAACTGCCTCCTCCCTGGAAACATTTAAGTGAGGCCTTAAGACTTATTTATTTAGGCAAGCCTTCGGAGCCTCCAGCCTTTAAATGTTTATGTATAACATGTTAATATTCCGTTTTATCAGCTAGGAGCCTTTTAAACTTTGCTGCTGCTGCTGTTTTGGTATTGTTTTTATAGTGTTTTTTATGATTGTTTTTAAATGATGTTTTCAGCTATTCTTAATATTTTGTGTATGTGCTGTTTTAATCTACTTTATTAAATTATTGTTGTAAGCTCCCTTGGGTCCCTTTGGGGAGAAAGGCAGCATAGAAATAAAGTGTGTTGTTGTTGTTGTTGTTGTTGTTGTTGTTGTTGTTGTTGTTGTTGTTGTTGTTGTTGTTGTTGTTGTTGTTAATCACAGCAGAAAAGATAACTACACTGGATTTTGTATTACAAATCACTAGTCGAACGCTTCCCAAGCCTTTAGGACTATGTGATGTATCAACGAATTATGCGAGCAGAACCCAGTTAGGTGGTGACTTGCAATGAAAATCCTATTAGGATTGCTATGTCTGTTCTGCTTTACTGGCATATATCACACCCAATAGGGTTTTCAGTATGTGAACTATTTAAAGAGTGGTTTTACCAGATGCTACCCTTACAGTGATTTTCTAGGGCTAAGCAGAAATGTGAACCCTGGTCTATGGAGTCCTATAATTACTCTATTCACTATTAGACTTCACTAGCTGTCGTATAAATAAAATAATAAGAAATTTGTGACTAACAACTGCAGGAGAGGCAGGCAGCTGTCTTAATAAATCATGGCCAAGTTCCTGACTTGGACCGATGAAAGACTTGGCTTTCATTTAAATATTAGTTTAATGTATGTTGTTTTGTTTGGAAGTTTAGAACCCAGCCTAAACTTCCAAGCAAAACACAACAGGCCAAAACAATAGCCCATACTGAGTAATCATGAGTCAGCCATGGGCTGCCCATAAATATAAAGTTGCTTCTGTGCATGTACAGAGTGTTATCATGTGAATTCCGTTTTCTGCAGTCACACCAACAGGGCATCTAAGTTGGTATCTCCTCTCTTAATTTTGTGTGAGTATGTAGCAAAAGCAAACAAGAAGAATTTATTTAAAGCCAATCAGCCACTGCAAAACAAATACAGAATAAAGCCATGTGAATGCATAGGTGAATTGTTGCTGTTGCTATACCAACACTCAAGACTACTTTCTTCCCTGTTGTACATGTCTGTATTTTATTCGCCCCACAAAAATAACACAGTTAAATCAAGCAAAATGAAAACATGCATTCAAAGAAAACTAGAATAATCCATATATGTATCATTATATTAGTAAAAACAGATCTCCAAAAACCTCCAAAGCCTGACAATGATACAAAACCCATAGCTGCTTCCAAGAAAATCTGCATTGACATTAGAAACACGAAAAATGAAAAATTATGGTTTATAGATGAATTAAGTAGAAAGCATCCAGAAATAACTCCACCAGCAGGTTCACCTACTCAGTGTACAATGGCCCATAAGACAAACGGGACCCTGCACCAGCACAGTGCAGTCTTTTCTAGGGCACATGGGATTTATTTTGTGAGTGCGTGTGTTTGCAAGAGAGAGAGAGAGAGAGAGAGAGAGAGAGAATGAAAGTCCAGTTTTATCCCTGGCTTTTACTGCCCCCCTGGCTGCAGTGCCTCCCCCCACCCCCACCCCCAACAACCACAAGGGGCACCAGACACCACTGCCCATTTTACTCAGCCCATCTGTCCATACAGGATCTGTCTATATCCCATGCCCATAACCTTCCCAGGTTGACTCTTTTACCTATGTATACTGTAGAGTCTTGTGACATATGTCAAATAAAAATAACGCCTTGTGGCATCTTTAAGAATCAGATGAACTGGATTGAAGGACTGTCATAGGCTAGGGGGCGGGAACCTGTGATCTTCCAATTGTTGTTAGACGCTGGTCAAAATCCTGTTGTGTTGCAACACAAAGGGCATATCTTTAGGGGACAAAGTAGCCAGAGTTAACAATATTATCAGTTGTATGCTAAGTAGCAGAACTAGAATGCAAAAGTGTGTGTTTGTGTGTGAGGGCATTTCTTAACTTATGTCAATTTACATCCCAAAATTATCTTGCTTGTGTAACCAGGCAATAGGATTTGGACTGGTCACTCCATCTAGCTTCCAGTAGCACAGCAGATGGTCAGGGATGATGGGAGTTTTAGTGGCGAGTCTTAGTTCCTAACCCTGCAGTGTGAAGTATATTTATCATCACTATTGCCCTGATCCCTTAAAGATCCTTTCAGAGCACCTACATTTATTTGATTTTTTATGTGCTTAGGTCAATAAAGCTCAAAAAATCTGAGATGCTTCTTTAAATCAAATACATATTTGTTGCCAAATGAACATGTTTCTGCTATGTCCAAGCCAAAATATCATTTTATGGAGGATTTAAAATGGCCATATTTACTTTCCCAAATCCTACCCTCTAGCCCTGCATAAATTGTACAGATTCCTCTTATGAAACTAGTTTTCGGAATGGATGTTTCATTTGTTCAAGTAATCTGTTCCTTTCTTTCATTGCAAAGTTCAGTATATTCGGTTCTGAATTAAACTAAACCGATTCTTAGAAAAATATGTGTGAGCTTTATAGCTATCAAAACAGAACTGTTCTTTAAACCATGTGCAGTCAGTTGTCCTGTGTCCTTGCATGCCAAATTTTCCATGGAAACATGATCAGAAAGGTTAGCATCTTAATCTGTTGAAGACAACTAGGGGCAAGTAAACACAGAAGTTCAGTGCTGGCACCAAAAGTACAAAATGTACAATCATGCGAGCAGTATGCCAAAAGCAAGAGGCTACTACTGAGTGTTTATTTCTGTTAATCATTTTTCACCATAAAGTTGTAGATTCTCCTTTGCTGAATCTCTAATGAATAGGTAGGGCAAATTTTATTCAGAGCAATTAATCTAATATGAAATATTCATGTACTATTTAAGGCCAAATTCAAAGTCAGTCGGAAGTGTAACAGCTAAATGAAATCAAGGTCTTCATATTGGGTCTTTCTTATTCCTTTAACTGTCCTTTTGTCACATTGCACATGGAGCTGTCTTATGCAGCAGAACACAAGTGCCTCTGGGTCAATGTTTCTTCCTCTGATTCACAGCCTCTCTGCATTCTTCAGATGCCTAAGCCTCCAGCTCCCGTCATCTCCGCATGGTGTGAAGGGCACCAGGATTGTAGGTGGGAGCAGGGACAAGTCTAGGCAACAATCTGTCCTTCTACTGGTAGATTCTCACTCCCCTCAGCTTTAGCCTGCATAAACATTGGCCATCCTAACTAGAGATGATGAGGATTAAGTATGGTCAGTAATTGGAGATGGGGACAGTGTAATCCAAAGAACCTGAAGCTGGAAAAGGTTATCATAGACTATCTCTGAAGGTCACAGTATCTCCATGTATTTGACCATTACAATGGAATACAAACAGCATCTGATTTCATAGGTCCTCTTGTCTAATATAATTGTACAACCTCTCATTTTTCCTCTTCAGGGTATAAGAAAGATACCATGCATACACGATCTGGCCACCTTTCTTATTTCTTGGTCATGGAGCCAAACTATAGGGTATAGCAATTGTGCAGTTATGTGAAGAGCTCATTAAGAGTTAAAAGACTGTGTTTATTCTCTCAAAACTTCCCTTCAGTTTCATGTGTTGCAAAGTAGCTTCTTTTGAAATGGTCATCAAATTGGAAATCAGAAGGCTTCACTTGCTAGCTGGCTATGAAGACATGCATCTATGAAGGGATAATGTTTTGTCACCTTCTAATTGTGAAGCCCGTGTCTTTCATAGTTTGGCCCTCCCTTTCAGAGATGATAGCTCAGCCCAACTTGATGCTATGAATGGTTTGACAAATTATTGGAGGACTTTTGTGCAGGTGTTTTTGCTCACCCAATGAACTGAACATGGGTAACATTCTGCATTCTGAATAGCAGTAAAGTTAAAAGCATAAGCACCTTCTTGTTTGCTTTAATTGTGTAGCTAATTAAGGACAGAGAGTGATGCTACAGAACATTTTTCATGCAATAAAAATATACATATACCTTCTCTCTCACACACAGCTACTGACTATCAAGAAATGTCTTGAAAAAGTATTATTATATCTTTAATTAATTGCAAGGTGGTAAGTATAGATCACTTCCTTTCTTTTATTAAGAAATCCTCATGTGGTACTCTTTTATTTCTATTATAATTTGTAGTTCTTGGCCTGCTTTTGGCTATGTTTTAACCTGAATTGCCTTTGAAGAAAAGTCACAGTAGCCCTTCCAGGATGCTTGTCACAGTTACAGGGGTGGGCATTTATTTTCTTCCCTTCAATTCCTTTCACAGAGTGGAAAATTACTCACCAAAGTGGTTACTCTGCCACAGTTCACAGTAGGGAAATATCATGCGCTCACACCATATTATTTAGCAGCAGGCACTAACTACTGTCATAGCGATCAAAGACATGCAGTTTGTTAACAATATGGCAATGTGTATTTGCACAAGTAAGATTCAGCAAGAAGGAACACCTCTCAACACATAGTCAGCCACAGGCTCTCTCCAAATTTTTGCAAACAACTAGCCCCAAAACCGTTTCTTTCATTGCAGTCCTCGTTGTTTCACAATATATATATATATATATATATATATATATATATATATATATATATATATATAACTTCCCTTCCTGGACGTCCTAATCTACAAAAAATGTTTGTCACAAATATATATATATATATATATATATATATAATATATATATGTTTGTTCACAAATATATATATATATATATATATATATATATGTTTGAAATATATATATATATGTGTATTTGCACAAGTATTTTTCATTGCAGTCCTCGTTGTTCACAAATATATATATATATATATATATATGTTTGTTCACAAATATATATATATATATATATGTTACATATATATATATATGTTTAGGACTATATATATATATATATATATATAGTCCTAAATAGTATTACTTCTACCTCCAACTCCACTTTATATACTCCGCTCTTCCTACGAGTGGCTCTACTTAATAAGCAATTTGACTGAAGAGCGGAAAACCATTGGCATTTTAATTGCTACCTTACAAATGTTATATGTGGTCTGCTCTACTTACAAGTTTCCAATCCCCCCCAATTTATTTATTTATTTATTTATTTATTTATTTATTTATTTAAAAATATGGCTGCTCTACTTACGAGTTGTTCGACTTATGAGCATGCATTGTAATGGATTAAACTCCTAAGTAAAGGTACCACTGTATTTAGAATTGTTAGAATGTCCCATGATGAGCTCAAATCTTAGGCCTGGCTGCAAGGCACATGGAAAAAACTGAATGAATGAGACAACTATCTCAAAAGTTGTAACTGAATCGGGGAGGATGTGTTGAAGAACTACTGCAAATGTCAGGTTAAAGTGTATTGCCTGACTCGGCTTGCAACAGACAGATAAAAGGATTATGTTTTGGACCAAAAACAAGTTGAGGAGCCGTATAGCCTTTACAAAAACCAAATACAAAAGTAGAACAGGAGATACCTTTAGGCTACTAGAAAAATAACAAAAAGTTGCTAATATTTCGAGGGCAAAATCCCTCTTCTTCAGCACTGTACCAACAGGTTAAAACATGGCAAAAGATGAAGTTGCCAGGAGTTATTTCTTAGATGTAAAGTCCTTGGCAAAATGGAAAATATGCCGGGTAGTTTCTTAGGTGAGGCCCGGAGCTTAGATGTTCTGAGGCTGCATCTGAAGTAAAGGATGGTGTTTTTATTTTATGATAAGATCCTTATTTCCACTAGAGAGGGTCTTTGCAGAACAATTCCATACAGTAGCATGTTGCTTCTTCGATTGTAGTTAGAAAAGATAAAAGTCTGCTTTGGCTTATTGTTAACCTAAAATAGGCATCACTTTAAAGTTGATGGAGAGATAGAGTATTTAACAAAGCTGCTGCTCTTCATTTCTGTCAGTTTAGGTTTTCTCGATTTGATGAAGCGCCTCAAAAAACTTTCATCTGATTCCTCCCCCAGACAAAAAGTGTGTTCTCCCCTTCTCAGCATCTGCAATTAGCACAATCTGTCTCTACATGAAACTAGTATCTTTGCTATTTCACTTAAGATCTGGATATTGTGAAAGTTCGGCTTTTCTTCTTTCTTGGCCATATGACTGAAGATGTGGGATCTCCGTTCCAACTACAAGGATTTTTTTAAAAACAAGCGCAGATCAGCCCCAGGGCCAGCAGGGGGCCCTAGAAAAAATAAAATAAGAAACAGCACTAACAGCCTGAAGGCCAGCTGATCAGCGCTGGGGGTGGGGGGGGGGAGGGAAATTTTAAACTTTTTTAAAAAAAGCTCCCATGAGCCCCATGACGAGCTGGCCGGTGCTATAAAAAATAAAAATTAAAATTAAAAACAGAGCTGACAGCCTGAAGGCCATCTGATCAGCACTGGGGGGAGGGGAAATTTAAAAATAAAATAAAAAGTGCAGATGAGCCCCAGAATGAGCTGGTTGGGGCTAGGAGAAAAAAAAAAGCAGAAAACTGGATCATATGTGAGTTCCCATGGACTTCTGGCTTGCATTTTTTTACTAGAGCAAAAACATTCCAAACTTCTCTGGTAGGTCTTGGAAAACTCGCTAAAGGGGGCATAACTGTTTTTTTTAAAGCCCAGTGGCTGTGGGGACAAGATTTTTGGAAACGCTTTATCTTGAAATTTAATCAGCATTTAAAGGGCATGTGATAGAGCGAGGAGATTAAAAACTCTGATATAACCATAAAAGGACTTGATGATAGTTAAAAGAGATATGAACTACTCCTTTGATGCTTCTAATTAGGGATGGGCACAAAATGAAAAACAAAATGCTGTTTCATCATTTCGTTTGGTAACAAAATGAAAGAAAATGAGGAAGCAGCATTTCCTTACAGACGAAATGAAATTGTGTCCCCCCCCCGGTTAAACCAAGTGTCTCATTTTGCTGTAAAAAGGCTGCCTTACCTCCTGGGCCCGCAATGAGCCTCCAGCACCGCTGCCGCCGGAGCCCAGGAGGGAGAAGAGGAGGAGATGGGTCCCCACCCTGCTCTGGCACTCCCACCTCTTCCTCTCAGCCCCGGCTTTTGGCCTCCTCTCAGCTGGAAGGTGGAGGTGAATCCCGTAGGTCCTACAAGCACCAGATTTGTTGCTGGGGAACCATTTTTAAAGAGGTCCAGCCGAGCTGTCATTGGCTGTGCCCCTTTAAAAATGGCCCACGGTGGTGACTGGGCCATTTTTAAAGGGGTACAGCCAATGACAGATTCACTGGATTGCTCTGAACATGGCCTGGTTGCCACCGTGAGAGCCCCACGGTGGCGACCGGGCCATTTTTAAAGGATTCCAGCCAATCTGTCATCAGCTGATCACTCTAAAAATGGCCTGGTCACCACTAGGAGATTCTCGTGGTGGTGATTGGGCCATTTTTAAAGGGGTACAGCCAATGACAGCTTGGCTGGATTGCTCTGAAAATGGCTCCCGGGCACCAAATCTGGTGCTTCTAGGACCCAGGGGAGCCCCCTCCCAACTCCCAGCTGAGAGGCGCTGCCCTGCACTGAATCAGCAGCACAAGGAGGAGGAGGAGGAGGTGCGGAGCTCTGGAGCAGCGGCAAGGACCATTTCATTTTGTACATTTAAAAGAAATCGTAAGAAATGAAACAAAATGAAATGGGGGTGGGACCAAAATGAAACAAAACACTATTTTCCCACTTCATGCCCATCCCTACTTCTAACCCTTAAAAACCCATGCAGCAAATAAGGTATTGAGGTCCAGATGTTGCTGATCTCCCATAAAATAACATTTTAGCAGCAGTATGTAGCTGAATTATTCAGTGAGTTGGTATACCAGTCTGTAGAGCCTCGGTCAGGAGGTTGATTCCCCATGGTGCCCTTGGGGAGAAGTAGCTTTGGACAAGCTGCACTCTGCCAAGGCACCAGGAGAAGAAGGGGATATTAAACTATCTCTGTGTACTTCTAGTTTGACAGCACACACATTACTATTGCCTGAAAGGAAGGGTAATGATGTCACCAGCCAGGGGGATTTTTTTTGCAATTTAGAACTTCCTACTTCTGTCCCAGAGCTTTTTCAAATTTGTGTATAACCCTTTTCATTTTTTTGAAAGCCATGGGAGCCCTTGCACAGAGGTTAAAAACTTTAATTACCAAAAATCTTCTCCAGCATCATCGGGCTGCAGCAATTTTGGGTAATTAAAGACTTCTTCCTGTCATCCATAGCTCCCAAGTTCCTAAATTATAAAAGAGTTCCTATAGGAGTGGTGGCATTTTGGATTTACCTCTCTGCTTGGGAATCAGGAATAACCGGCAGACTGTGTGTGTTCAAATGAATATAAACTATATTTTGCTGACATTTTACTCCCAGCTCTTTGAGTCATAATACTCAAGCAAAAGAATGATAGGTATAAAGAAGAACAGCACTGTGACTTTTAAGAGCTGCCTGGAAGTAAACATTTCAGCAGGTAGAGTGCTTTTCATCTATACCTGGTTGCATTGGTCGGTGCCATCATTTCTGCTCTTAAAACTGCGGTCCTCTCCCTCATGCGTTTGAGTTCCTTCAAGTTGGACTGTACTTACTTGAACACATTTGAACACATTTTCTTTCAGAAGAAAAACATGAAGGCTTCTGTTTAGTTTTTACTTTCCTTCATGCCATATAATTTCATTCCATTCCACCCTCGGACATGTTCCAAAACATTGTTTTTCATGCTATGCTCTAAAGATTAGAATAACCATTGAGCTCCAACTCTCATTTGGGTAAAAATACACTTCGGGGTCATTAAAAACGAACTTATGTGCAGCAAAACAGCAGGTATGAAAGCACAGTTCCTAACAATCTTCTGTTGTACAAGAGTAAGCTTGGGGAAAACAGATTCTCTTTGTTGGATGCTGTCCTGAACTGATGAATTAGATGAAATTGGCAGGATCTCAAATCTATATGCATGACCCCCACCTCATTTTTACTTTGGAGTTATCGGGGATTGAACCCATGTACTATCTTGAAAACTGATGCTTCTCTTTTGACTGTTATTCCTTTTGGACAAAAAAAAATCAAGTGTACTTTGAAATTCTGGTTAATGCTTGGAATTGTCCATTGTTAGACACAATGTGTCCCTGCCTCAACTCCTACCCAGAGGCCCATGTGTATTCCAATACAATACAGTGCTCTGTGGATATTGTTCAAGCTTGTGGATTCACATGGAGGATGAGTTCCCCTGCAACCATAACCATTGTTTCTGACATAGCAGTGTTCTAGGACAGGGGAAATTGTGGCCTTCTGGATGTTGTTGAATCCTGGATACCTAAAGAACTATATCTCCATGCTCATATGATTCTGCTTCAGTCTTAAGAACATCAGGATAGACTAGGCATGGGTCTTTCGTTTCACAATGGGTCTGGTTCTGAAAAGAATCACGGCAAGCAGCTGCTGTTTAGAGCTTGGACCCACCCTCCGAAATGAAATCACCCATTGACTTACCTTGCCTTACCTTGTGTGGGGCTAAACTCCAACCAGGAAGTAGCTTCCAACGCATCACTGTTCCTTCTCCCAGGTGGTGCCCAATCAGGAGCTGTGCAGGGACATGCATCATCCCACCTCCCTGTCTAATTGGCCAGCGCCACTGAGAAGGAACGATGATGCATCAGAGGCTACTTCCTGGTTGGAGTTTAGGGTTAGGGTTAGGTAAGTCAATACGTGATTTTGTTTCGGAGTGTGGGTTCAAGTTCCAAACAGCAGCTTTGCGACTATGATTCATTTTGGAAATGGACCCATTCCGAAACAAAAGGCCCATGTCTACCATCTTCACCAAGCATGTCTTGTGAGGACATAAGACAAGGCCTTCTCAGTGGCTGCTCCTAAGTTAAGGAATTCCACCCAAAGGCAGTTGAGGTTGGCTTTCTTCCTCTGTCTAGCAAGAAAATACACTTCTATTGAGCTGGGTCTTTGGCTAGGTAGGTGGGTTGCTGTTGTTCTTTGTTCTTTGAGGTGGTGGTGTTCTGTGTTGGTGGTGATGGTTTTAAAAAAAGGGTTTGTTAGTACTTTTATGGTTTCAATCCAATAACTTGATAATGCTTTAATGTTGCAATGTAGTGTGCATTTTTGCTGTGGCCATCTTAAATCCTGCGAGGGAATAGTGCTGGATCTGACTGATTGATTTATTGTTGATCTCCAACTCCCACCACCTGTGCTCACTGTTCATGTTGGTTGGGCTGAGTGCTGCTGGGGTCTTGGTGGGCTAATTGCATAATTGTTACCACCCCCACCCATTCCTGTCTCTAATCTATGTTACTGATAGCATGGTGGCAAAGAAGCTGGACAAAAAACAGCCTGCTGGATGATCAAATAAAGGGCAGCCTGCTAGAGAAGATAAACTATTGCATCCTTGTTTTCAACTGGATTTTGGCTTATGAGTCTATGCAAGACTGTAACTGAGCAGTAGTTCATTTGTGTGCAGAGATGATTCAACCCCCCCCCCCAAATAAACCCTGCCAGTATGGTGCACCCAGTCCAGATTGAGAATACAGGTCCTCTTTCCTTTCCCAGCAATCTGTAGAAGCAATCAAGCAAACAAAACCCAACCATGCACTCAGGAGCAATACAGCATGATTAAAAGCCAAGTGCAGCTGTGCGGTTCTATGTGAAACTTAGTATCTACAGCTTGATTTAATACTTGGGCAGATTCAAGAACTGTTTTAAGAACCAGTCCTACAAAAGGCCCAGCGAAAGGCATTATTCTAAACAGCCTCCTTTGCTCTTTATGGTAAAATGACAGAGCCAGCCCTGGGAATTAGTTGTTGCTGTGGAAACAACCTTGATGTGGAAAGAGCATTCCAAATGGCCACAATTAATCTGTGATGTGCTAATTAAAATCAAAAATTAGAATGAATATCGCTTACATTTTTAATCTCCCCGCCCCTCAAGAGCATTTGCATTAGACTTGCTTGGGTCCAGACTCCAGACTATATTCACAGTAAACTTAACAGAATCAGTGGAAGCTAAGTTAGGCGTGATGGGTGCCTCATGTGTTTCAATGTATCTACTCTGTCTGAATTTGAATTGAGCTTATTCACTTTTTTTCCTAGCAACATACAGTAGGACCCCAGTATCCACTGGGGATTGGTTCCAAGCCTTCCTGTGGATAATGAAAACCGTGAATAAGAGAGAACTCCAAAATGTTCCCCAAAACTGCTGTTTTGTGATATTAACTTGCTTTACAGCGGCTGTTTTACAACAATAGCTTGCTTTACAGCTGCTGTTTGTGATGTTAGCTTGCTTTACAGTTGCTGTTTTATGTCAGTAGCTTGCTTTACAGCTGCTCTTTGTGACAGTAGCTTGCTTTGCGGCTGCTGAATTATTTATTTATTTTTTCTCTGCCAGCCGTGGATAACTGAATCAGTGGATACGGGGGTCCTTCTGTACACTTGTTCTATAACAATAATGCTGGGAAAAGTTGAAGACAGAAGGAAAAGAGCTGCAAATATGAAATAGATTGACTCAGGCTGCTTTTACACAACCCCTAAAATCCGAGGCAAAGGGCTCCCAGATGCGGAGCTTAAAATTGTTTTCCCACCAGCTGCGGACTTAAAAATAATGTACGCCCACACCCACTTAAGCGCGCCCCAGCGCATTTTACAAGTACCTGGTCTCCGGAGGTAAAAAAAAATTTCCAATGCGGATTATAAAGCTGTGGATGCCAGGCTCTCCTCGCCTTCTGTTTGCTTTTTTGTCCCCGCCGCCCCTTTAACAGCCTGGAATCCCTATGGGGCTGCTCCGACAGCAGACGGAGGTGAGCAGAGGTGAGCCTGCATTCTTTTCTTCCTTTTTTTCTCCCTCCCCTCACCGCAGACAGGAGCAATGGAGTGTGGAAGGGTGGGAACACAGGAAGCAGAACAAACCCTCACGATCTCTGGTCCGAATTTAAGTTGCCAGCAGATTTTAGAGGCTGTGTAAAAGTGCCCTCAGTAAAGGAAATGATGGTTGTTAATTTGCAACACCTGAGCCTGGACTCCCAGCAGGGCTACCCAAAGCAGAACAGTCACAGCCAAGGCTCCAGATTAAGATGAATCCACCCTCTTCAGGATAACAGCTGTAACAGCCATAGAGAATGGATGGTTCCAATGGTGTGGAACAAAGCAATGGTACCACACTGAACTTTCCCTACCTTGAAAGTGCTATCAGACAATCCAAAATGAAACACAAAGATGAAACTCCCAGGTCAGAAAGCACTCAGTTCAACTACTGGGGAAGAGCAAAAGACAAGTACAAATAAGTCTGTAACTAAAGATGCAACTGGATTAAATTGAAAAGGGCATGCACGGACATGAAAGGAATGCCCAGTGCTGCACAGCACATACCATTAGAAAATGGAATGTTGGAAATATGAATCAAGGCAAACTGAAAACTGACAACCAAGAAATGACAGATTTAAATATTGCAGTGTTTGGTGTCAATGAACTAAAATGGACTGGAATAGGACATTTTGAATCAGGCAAAGGCAAAGTGTTCTACTCTGGAAATAACAAGCTTAGACAAAATAGAGGAGCGCTAATAGTAGGGCAAGATGTAGCAGAAGCAGTTAGGGACTATAACATATGGCCAAATAATATCCATCTGATTCCTGTGAAAACCTATTAACATAGCCATAATTCATAGAATCATAGAATAGTGAAGTTGGAAGGGACCTTTTAAGCCATCAAGTTCAACCCCCTGCTCCATGGAGGAAGATAAATCAAAGGATATCTGCCAGGAGGCTGTCCAAATTTCTCTTGAATCCCTCCAGCGTTGGAGCTCTCCTCACCTCTTGAGCTAGTACATTGCTGTACTGCTCTAACAGTTAAGAAGTTTTTTCCTGATAGTCAGCTGAAAGCTGGGTTCTCTTAACTTGAGCCCATTGTTAGACTACCCCAAGTCTGTGCTCCATCAAAACTGGAAGTTTTTATGCAACTATCCAGGAGAGAATTAGTCACACACCAAAACAAGGCATGCTTATAATCACAGGTGAGTGAAACATAAAAAAGTCAAAAACAGAACAGAACAAAATGTAATTGAACTGCTACTTGCAGGAGCAGTGAAAGATACTGTCCTGGAGCTACAGTAGAGGCAAAATTGATGTGAACGTCCAATTGGCTTCTGAAACAAAATGAGAGCGGGGAGCTTTGCATGCAGCAAAATGTCTGACCCTGCTCTATTGTCATTATAACAATGGTGGGAAGTAGGAAGATGTCAGTCGCATTAGGGTAAGGACCAGGGCATGTACTGAGCAAGTGATAGGAACACAAATGTTATGGCCATGATGAATCCTCACTTTAGAATAATTGTATCAGCTGAATAATTGTATCAGTTACTTATTTTAGTTTTTTTAATGATTACTATTGTTTTTAGTCATTAGCCACCCTGCACCATGCAAATGTACTTTTTATTGTTTTTTTTATTTTTTATTTTTTTTTTTATTTTAGTGGTTTTTTATTTTTTATTTTTTTTTAGTCGTTAGCCACCCTGCACCATGCAAATGTACTTTTTTGTTTTTTATTTTTTATTTTTTATTTTTTTATTTTATCTGTCGCTTAATTAATTTGTTTCTTTTGTTGTCTGTGGTAGTTATCTTTGGTTGTATGATTTACTATGTCGTGAACCGCCCGGAGTTCCTTTGGGAAGACGGGCGGTATACAAGTTCTAAAATAAATACATAAATACATAAATACATAAATACACAAAGGCTGGATAGCTTAGAGAGACAGGGCATATGGTCAGGACTCAGTGCAAGTCTCCAGTGTGTCGTTGTCTATATAGGGCATGCTACACAGCCCCAGAGGAGGAAATGGCAAATAAGTTCTGAGAACTTTATATTTAGGAAACCTCTGGAAAGGGTCACCATGGTTTAGAATTGATTTTGTGCCATTGTTGTTCTTGTTGTTGCCGCTGCTGTTAACACACTTCTTGTTTCTCAGCATTTTGTTGTTGCAATGGGCAGACCCAAAAGTTAAGCCTGAAATTTAGGAGTCAAGGCCTAAACATGCATGAGTGAGATTACATACAGTATTTCCAAAACTGTTGATTTTGGATTTCAGGAAGGAAATGAGCAGCTGTTGGCAATTTTTTAATTTAATGGTTGCCAAATATTTGCGAACAGCTCCAGTTTCTGAATGTTGTGTCAGGAGGAAAATGGCCTGTAAGTGTTGTTGTTGCCGCTGCTTGCCAAAACAAATTAATGGAGCTCTGCATGAAGAGTTGTTCCTTACCTGGCAATTACAGTTAGTACTGAAAACGCAAATTTGGGTCATCTGTGCTATTTTTGATATAATTCAAGAGGGATCAGTAATCAGGAGATGCAAGAACCTTTTCTTTACTTTCTGGCCACTTTTGTTCTCCACTGGTATTTGTCTAAAAGAATTCTAAAGGCACTAAAATTAAAAATGCACCATGCAGAACTGCTGTTAACAAGATGTTAAAACTGCCCATTGAGTGGATGCTTATCTGGTTGCCAGAAATTCAGCATTTCATCTGGTTCCCCCCCCCCCCCCCCCCCCCCCCGCGCTTGTAGCAATGAAGCCAAGACTAATCCCTGAAATCAGATCTTTCATGAATACTTATTTTTTTTTTGGGGGGGGGGAGAACCACCCCAAAGAGAGAAACAAAACACAAGAGTATCCAGGCTTGCTTTTCCTTAATACAGGAAAGAGACACCACAAATCACCACTGCCTGTGCCATAAAGGCCTACACATGGAATTAATGAAAGGTCTTTTGCTAGTACATATAGTCCTTTTAGGGCCTACTGAGCACCCCAGGCTATCTGTCTTCCTCCATGAATTTAAACAATAGAAATAAAAGCACATGTTATTTGTAGTTCTCCCTCCCTCCCTCCCTCTGCCTCAGTTTCTGTGTACAGTATTACAAATTAGTTGCAGAAATCAACTGCAGATAGATGCCCTCATCAAAGTCAATAAATAATGTAGACCTTTTATGGCCATATGTGCAAGGGATAATTGAAGATGGAGGGGGGCAAAAAGCTCTCTTTGTTTAAGTGGCTTGGTAAGGTGCCACAGTGCTGGTTCACAGCAGGTTGAGTTTCTGGGCTTGCTTTTATTGTAGTAGAATTAATGTGAAATCTGAGTTTGGCAATTGTACTGAAAAGGCAGGAAGAAGAGAGGAGCCAAGATGCAGGAAAACCATATGGTGAGCCTTGAAAATCTTCCAGTGTTTTAGGTGCTTGATGAGTACAGGTTGTATGCTGCAAAATGCAGGTACTTCTTAAGATGTTTTAAAGGATGCATTCTTGAAGGCTTTCACGGCCGGGATCCGATAGTGGTTGTGAGATTTTTTGGGCTGTTTGGCCATGTTCTGGGAGTTTTTCTCCCTGACGTTTCACCAGACTCTGTGGCCGGCATCTTCAGAGGGCAAGGAGCTCAGGGAACTAGGAGTTCTTTCTGTGCTCTGGGTTATAAAGTGAGTGAGACTGGGGGTTTTTAAGTTGAGGAAACTTGTCCTATGCAGGAAAGAAGGTGTTAATAATTGTATTGTGATGAAGGGATTAAGAAGTTTCAATGCAACCAGAGGTAGCAACTATCCTAAATGGGTGCTGTTAGCTGTTCTATTGTGTGAACTGATCACCTTTGTGGCTGTGCAGGAATCACTGAGCTTTGACTTTTTGCATTCTGCAGCCTTTAGTACTGGAAGCCAGGCTTTGTTAATTTTTAGACTTGCTTCTTTTTTGTTGAAACTGTGCTTATGTTTGTGGATTTCAGTGGCTTCCCTGTGTAGTCTGACATAGTAATTGGTAGTGTTGTCCAGTACCTCTGTGTCCTGGAAGAGGATTTCATGTCTATATTGTTTCAGGGTGTGTTCAGCTACTGCTGATTTTTCCAGTTGTTTTAATCTGCAGTGTCTTTCATACCCTTTCATTCTGGTTTGGATGCGCACTTTTTGGTCCCAAATAATATATACCTGGCCACAACTACAAGGCATCCGGTATACTCCTGCGGTGGTGAGTGGGTTCCTTTTGTCCTTTGCTGACCGTAGCATCTGTTGTATTTTTGTTGTGGGTCTAAATACTGTTTATAGGTTGTGTTTTTTCAACACTTTCTCCATGTGGTCTGTGACTCCTTTTATGTATGGCAGAAATACTTTGTTGGAGGCTGTTTTTCTTCTTCAGTTTGGTATTGTTTTTTCAGTTTGATGGCTCTTTTGAGTTCGTTCTTGGAATAGCGCAGCATTGAAACTTCTTAATCATTTCATCACAATACAATTACTAACACCTATTCTCCTGCATAGGATAGGTTTCCTCTTTCCCACAACCTTAAAACCATACTCATTCACTCTAAAACCAGTCTCATTCACTCTATACCCCAGAGCACAGATAGAACTCCTAGTTCCCTGAGCTCCTTGCCCTCTGAAGATGCCGGCAACAGAGTTGGCGGAACATCAAGAAGAAAAACTTCCAGAACATGGCCAAACAGCCTGAAAAACTCACAACTATGTTTTAAAATAGTTTTTCTTACTGTTTTGCACTTAAAAGTAAGCACTTGTTTTGCCTGGGGGTGGGAATGGGGAAAACACATGATGCAGTCTCATAGACATTTGCAATATTTTCTGGCCCTCACAAGAGACATAGACATTACTTTGTTGAAGAAGAAGCACACAGAGAAGGAAAAAATGTCAGCATTTTGCAGGGGTAGGCAAAGTTGTACTGGAGTTCTATGAGGGTCCCTGGGGCCCAGATGCATTCCTAGGTACTCCTAGGACCCTAGCACCCCAGTACTCCATAAACTAAAAATAAAAATTGGTTTTACTCAAAAAGTCCAGTTAGGATATGGGAGGCAATTTTTAACATTCCTGCAGTACCTGTAATTGTAAATGTTTAGAAACATGGCCACTAGAGGGCAGCAGGAGGTTTTCCAATAAAAATCTTTTCTAAAAGTACAGTTGTACCTTGTATAAAGGAATTAATTTGTTACAAATGAAATTATGTTAAGCAAATTTTCCTTTATACAAATTCCCATAGGAATGCATTGAAAATGGAGTAATCCCATTTTTATGTTGTACGGATTCTCCCCGTAAGCGATTAACAGCAAATTTTCCCTATCTCTGGAATTTTTTATGTTGTACAGATTTTGTTATACAAACTATTTTTATACAAGGGTCCACTGTAAAACATTTTGGAGGTGGGCAGGGGATAGAACTGGGTGCTGAGAAAGTGAATAAACGTGAAGGTGCAAGTGTTCTAAGGCAAAAGGGAGAAGCCAGGACAGCAGCTGAGGTGGGAACAACTTAGCACAAAAGTATACATTACAGATATCCTTATAAGTTGGAATCTGTTATTTCTTTAAAGTACATGGTTCACGGCCTGTCCAGACTGGATGTTTTGTTGTGGGCCGGATCAGGATGCAAAGGACTGGTTGCGGTTGGGAGGGAGAGGAGCAATATTCCATTTGACTGGATCATCTCGTCCAAATGGCATATTCACCTTCATGTCAATTAGTTGCTTCCTCTGATCATCTGCAGAAGGCCAGGGGAAGCGAATTTTCTTTTTCACATTTCCAAACATTTCGATCTACCAGGACACTCTATGGAAGATTTGAAAGTAAACATTTTAGATTAGAATTATTATAAATCAGGAATACAGAGGGAAACAGCTGAGATAAAATCCATATACATGATGGACACCCATGAAAATGGATAGAACATAAGTCAGGGTTTCTTAAGTCATTACCAAATACTTCTGTACTGCCACTGTTATTTTCTTCACTACTACCAAGCCTATCTTTCATCACAACTGTCTATATTCCCTTCCCTCACCTGTATATTTAATGTTCTCCTCTTCACTCATCCTTAAGTTTAAGTTGTCCCCCGATCTTCAACCTCACCTTCCTCTCTGTTCTCTCTGCCAGCTCATCCTCACCCAGATCTGGTGTCTGTTTTCTGTCTGTCTCCTCAGAAATTTTTACAACAGAGCTCTAAAACAACATAAGCCAAATCACTGCATATAAATGTACCATACTCCCAAAAGCCAACGAATATTTGATATGAAACTGATATTTCATTAAGCATTTCAGTCCATTGCAACATCCCTCAAGAAGTGGACTTGATCAACAAAAGCTTACATTAAAATATAATGGTTAGTTTTTAAGCTGCCACATGTTTTTGTCTTTTGTTTTGTTTTGTTTCTTTGGATTTTCCCAGGTATGCTTACACAGACACAGCTACCTTGTCCAAACCCACAAAAATAAGGACTTCTAAGGAACAACCCATTTGACCACTAGCCTACTTCAATTTTTCTTTTCACTTTTTGCGCGCATCGTGGCCTCTAGATGGTGCTCCAGTTTAACACAATTTATGCCCCGTCATGTTCAGAATAAGGGAGCAACATACAGTAATGTCTCTCTATTCAAGAACAAAGCCATCAGCTGCCCCCTCTGCCCTTTGACAATAGCTTTGAATAAACACAATGTGGAGAACTCTTTGGCTGGTGGCTTGTGCAGTCATCAGGCTGCAGTTTATCAATGCACACACTTCTGTAACATCAAGTCTCTTTATAATTCCATTTGCTCTATTAAATATAACTGTATCTGAGCAGAAATGGTATACAGTATTATATATCACTCCAACAAAGGTCCCTTCTTATTAACCCACAGCTATTTATTGTGCTTACCGAAGACTTTTGGCTTGCTAGAGTCAGGGTGGGGGTGAATGACAGGCCACATGGACCATTCTTCCATGCACTGCTGTGTAGGGTGAAAATTCATTATATGCAGAGAAGTAGCACTGGGCTAGATCCAAAGTTAAACAGAGCAGACCCATTCAAATCCATGGAATCTCAGGTCACATTGTATTAAATTGGCCCAATCAGGTCTCAGAAATGTTCCGTTCTTGGGCTATAGCACCCACAACCTGCCTGCCAGGATGGTACTGAGTGCTAAAGTATGACTCAGTCTAGATCCAACCAACTAATTCTGGGACTGTCTTTCTAGCAACTTTAGTAGCTAATAAAAATTAGTGAATTTACATTGCATCATAGAGTCAGTTCCAACAAACCAATCGGATTCTGTCCTGGGACTGGTGCTTTTCAATCTGTTCATAAATGACCTGGAGACAGGGTTAAGCAGTGAGGTGGTCAAGTTTGCGGATGACACAAAACTTTTCCGGGTGGTAAAGACCAGAGAAGATTGCAAAGAGCTCCAGAAGGATCTCTCCAAACTGGGAGAATGGGCTGCAAAATGGCAAATGTGTTTCAATGTAGGAAAATGCAAAGTAATGCATATTGGGGCAAAAAATCCAAACTTTATCTATCAACTCATGGGCTCTGAGCTATCCGTGACGGATTAGGAAAGAGATCTTGGTGTGCTGGTGGACAGCTCAATGAAGGTGTCTACTCAGTGTGTGGCAGCGGTGAAGAAGGCCAATTCAATGCTAGGGATTATCAAAAAGTGGATTGAAAATAAAACAGCCAACATTATAATGCCATTGTACAAAATGATAGTAACATCGCACCTGCAGTATTGTGTACAAAATTCCAGAACTAGGGGACATCCACTCAAATTGAGGGCTGGGAGAGTGAGAACAGACAAAAGAATTTTTTTTTAACCCAGCATGTGTTAGTCTGTGGAACTCCCTGCCACACAATGTGTTGATGGCATCTGGCCTGGATGCCTTCAAAAGGGCATTGGACAGATTCCTGGAGGAGAAGTCCATCACAGGTTACAAACCATGATGGAGATGTGTAATCTCCAAGCTTAAATCCAGGGTACTTCAAGGACCAGATGCTGGGGAGTGGTATCAGGAGACAGATATCTAGTCTCGTGTGCTCCCAGAGGCAATTTGGTGGGGCCCCTGTAAGATACAGGAAGCTGGACTAGATGGGCCCTTCGCCTCATCCAGCATGGTTCTTCTTATGTTCTTATGTTCTTAGGTCTGATTAGGTATGCATAGGACTGCAGTGTTGATGGATTTTAACTTAATATAGAGATACATTTTCAGCATGGTCCATTAAACTTGGTAGCACACACACAAACTTTATGGTTTCTGACCCTAGGCCTTTACAATGTGCAAACTAGCAAATAAAATTCAGTTAAAACCAATAAAATCCAATCCAAGAATAATAATGTAACATCACAGTCAACTAGATACAACATTTACGTGGCAGTATGGTTCTTAACAAACTGAGACCTCAGTTTCTTAGCTGCCAGTGCAAATTGTGCTACCGCAGATGTAATATACATCTGTGTATCAGCAAGCAAACCTGTTACTGTTTCCATTGTGGTGCAATTAGGAAACAGCTGAATAATGGGTGACAAAAATCTTTCTCTAGGATTTTTATAAAGAGGACAAAGCAGTAAGTTAATGAATTAGATCCTCGATCTGGTTGCAGCCAAAAACACATTTCTGTTCCTCAACTGAGATTCCTTTACTGTATATTTTCCTTCAATGAGGCCATCTGTTCAAATCTAAAGTTCTGTAAAAGCTCTGCGAACCTGGGGGAAAGTCAATACTTCAAAGTAATGTGGTTTGGCATGATTCAACTGAAATTGAGGATACCAGATAGAAAAGTGGGACCCAACGATAACAGTGCTATCTTGACAGGCATCAAAGTCATAGATCCATTTGTGTTAGAATTTTGGCTACAAACTTGGCAGTACTTCCAAATAAACATGCCTATTTCATTTTTAGATATTGAATACATGAGCAGCAACAGGCCTCCCATGTGAGAATGAAGGAAGAAATACTATATGTATGGTTTAATCATGAAAACAATTAACATTTGATTTTCAAAGTTGCCTGATTAATTTGAATTGCCCTTTTCACCTCAGCTCAGCACAGAAGGGGTCAACGTATTTTAACCAGGTAAGTGAACAACAGTGTAACCTAGTTTTCTCAGAAGCAGGATTGCCAGGTGAGTGCCATCAAATTCCCTAAATTTTTTGGACCAAGCCTAAAACTGGGGCCAGACCTTTATGACGTCAAAAGAGGGCAAATCTTTGTGAGAGTCCAGAGAGGTAGCCTTCAGCAACAATTGCACAGTGATGTCCAGTATCTTCCAGGTAGGCAATGCAGAAATTCTGTGTCAAGTTTAAAGGCAAATGTGTGAACTAAGACAGCCCCCTGCAGTTCTAAAGCACACTAGAGACTGCTTCTGAGCATTTCCAAATGGCATATCCTAGATTATGTGAATAAATCCAAAATCCGGGTTGCCGGGTTGATAGCATCTTCAGGTCAAAAGATTGAGACATACAGGGAATATGATACTTGGCCACCCTGTTCAGAAGTACGCTTCATGGGTATAAATCCAAAATTAGCCTTGGAACTGGCCAAGTTATGGTTCACAGTAAACCCCACCCACCACAACCAGCATCCCAAGCTCCTCCCAACACTACAAGATGGTGGCTTTTAAGTAGGATAACCTTCTAGTGTGCTGTGACTCCAGAGAGAAGGGGATGCCCTGAAATCATAAATGGATCCTGCATTCTTTTAAACAAAATTTCTGATGTATGTGTTATATTTTCAGCTAACTTTGTGATGCTTCTGATAGGAAGGGCCAGGCAGCTGTAATTTCTCACAGCTGCTTCTGTCTTGTTATGTACACTTTGCCCAGTCACCCCCTGTTGCAAGCAGGGGATAAAGTATTCCAGATACATACATTCTTGTGCGGATTTTTTTTAAAAAGGAAAGCTTTTAAAATGGAATCTTTTCACTGAATGTCACAACCTTTGTATCACAGCCTTTGATGTAGCGTTAGATCTTTTTTCTCCTTTCTGCCTTCCTTCTCACTCTTCTTACATGCAATAAATGGTGCAATACACAACAGACCATGCAAATAGCTTTCTGAGAACCACCACCACAACAATTGAAGTTTTGTACAGAGTCAGACTACAGTTTCATTGATATAAGCCTGTTCTGTAGTTCTGTCCAGCTTCCTGTTTCCTGATCTCTTCAATGGATGTACTTCCCGGCAGGTAAGATAGTAAAGAATGAAAAGGTTATCAACAATTTCTCTAAACTAATAATTTTTCTTTCCTTCATAGAAGTTATGATAGTTCTCCTTTGCAGGATGTGCTACTCCAGTAGTACCACCTCAGCATCTTGGCTGACAAATATATGTTAATGTCCAGGAGAGATCCAGACAGTGGGTGTTAAATAATATAAAAGAACATGACATTGGAGGAAACTGATGTTTAAAATTACAAGAAGAGATGCAAGAAGGTGGAATGTTTGAAATGATGATTTCCAGTTCAGCATATGGGTGTTCTATATAGCTGGCAACTAGAAGTGGCAAGGATGATCCAGAAACAATTTTTCAGAATTCATTTCTGTTGTAAAAAAGATTAGACTGAACATTATTTTTTGAAATAACACATTCCTGACTCTGTTGCAGAAAGAATGTACATGGGGGATGAATATCAGATTTCCACAGAAACCAGTCCAGTTTGTTTTAATAAATTTTACTTCTAAATAAGCACATATATTGGTGTCCATCTTGCACAACCATTAACAGACTATGTATCAAGATAAAGTAACATGGTTAAATTAAAAAAATCTTTAACCAGGTGCCTGTTGCATTTCATAAGCAACCCGTGTGTGCCCATTTACTGTTGACCATTAGTAAGTATAGTACAGTATTAGGACTTTATTATTATTTTTAAATAAAGCAAGCCAGGCCCCTGACAACTGCAAATAAATATTAAATACTGTGAGTAAAGGTTGACATTCACCTTTTGGTGCCCCACCCAGTTACTTATGTGCTAGTCAGCTAGATTTTATTGTTATTTATAATGCTTGCGATTGTTATTTTCTCCCTTTCAGAATATCATAATCCTCTGATTATTGTTCCTTCTGAAGATCTTGATAAGCAGTGCTTAGGGTTGATTTCTTTGGAAGATGTCGCCAGTCTGACAGTCTCACCACTTATCCAGCTGATATGATGACCCAAGTAATTGCAACGTGATGTAGTAAAAGTGCCATACTGTAGTACCTTGTACTAGGGCAAAAAATGGAGGAACAAAGGAAAAGCTCAAAATTTGATGTGCATGGACGTGCAAGTTAATTCTTATTTTACACAAGATTTCTCTGTGTTTGTCTTCTGAGGTCTTTGGGAACTGCTGTGGTTTTGCAGATTTCTTCGTGTGGAAGGACATATATCTAAGAGAGGGCAATGCTGGAAGAAGATGCAGTTTGATTGTTGTCAGGGTTGTAGTGGCGGCCTTAAGACATTTCATAGGAAAGGGTGTGAATCCTAGTAGTACGGCTACTTCTATAGCTATTGGGCACATTCTGCTACTTACTAAGCCTCACAAGCACACAAGTATGTGCATCAAATTGCTGTTATGTTGCTTGATTTATTACCTGATTAGGTTGGGTTCATCTAGGTTGGGTTCATTGACCTGGATTCTCCTTATGCCTATTTCCATAATCAGCTGTCCAGAAGCAGTTCCATTTCTCCACCTCCCACTGACCCCTATCACCCCACCATCTAAGATTGAAATCACTATTGCTTTATTTCAAATTTGGGCCCTGAAATCTCAAGTATTGGGATGTTAGAGACCTGAAAAATTAGACTATGGGTGTTTATACACGACCCCTAAGCTGCGCTGCAAATGGCTCCCAGCTCCGGAGCTTAGAAATGTTTTCCCACCAGCTCCGGAGTTTGGAGACAATTAAGTGTGACCCCGCCCACTTTAGCGCAACCCAGTGCATTTTTCATGTACCTGCTCTCTGCAGGTGAAAAAAATTTGATGCGGATAAGAGTGCCGGGCTCTCCTGGCTTGTCTGTTGTTGTTTTTTTTTGCCCCCTGCCCCTTTAAGAGCTCCTTGAGACAGAACCAGGAAGTAACGGAGCGCTCGTGGCAAGTTCGACCGTCACCGGCAGGTTAGTAAAGGCTTCTTTTGTCCTTTTCCCCCTCCCCCCCTCACGTCGACAGGAGCAGGAAGTGCTGAGGGGTGGGGACGGAGGAACAGAAACGAACCCCCAAGATCTCTGGTCTGAATTTAAGGGACCAGCGGATCTTAGGGGTCGTGTGAAAAGGCCCTATGAGTTTATTGAGTAGGAATCTAAAGGGGATCTGTGAGGGGCTGGATTCATCTTTTCATACAGCATATGGATATCCTTTCTTTTACTTCCAATCAGTGACTGAAAATAGTAGACCTCCATAATCCAGGTTTGGGAGAATGTGTCCCAGGAGGTCACTGAATTGTTTGAGGCGCAATAGCAAATGTTGAAGGATAATGTAGTCAAGGCTGGCAAAGCTATTTTAGTTCTTGTAACAGAAAATCCCACATCTGACTCTTGTAAAATATAATAATAAATCCAGTAACAATTTGGTACTATTTCATCGCACTCTCCCATCCACCATCAGACTGAGAGATATCCTTTACTCACCCTAGAGGTAGAGCTAACTGGGAACCTGTTTGGTTTCACGCTGTAAAGCACAATGCATACTGATAGCAGGAAAGGAAGGAAGACTGCATTATTCTAATGAACTTCCTTTATTTCTCGAGATTATCACTCCTTGACAGCTCCAAACTTAAAGTTAAATCCTTCCACTTCCCATTTTGACTGAGTTTCTGAACTCCGACCCCAATAACTTCTGGAGTGGTACTGTGAGGACAGCAGGCAGCTGAGGTGTGTTTTTGCATATTCTGCTTTGATATTAGGTTTTTATAAAGGAATAAAAAGACTACAACTCCCCAAATAACAAATAGCTGGAGGTTATTTTAGTGTTGTTTCAACCACTCATTTTGTACATCTGTCAGTACCTATCATCTCATCTAATTACACTCACTCCATGCATTGCCATCTGATCCAAATGCTCTTAATTACACATGTGAAATAAGGATTTGATGTTTTATACTATCTTATTGCTGTCCTTATTCATCTGAAGAACTAATTTTTCATTACAAGCTGATGAGTCATCACTAGTTCAAGCATTGAGTTAAGTTTAGATGTGAAAAATATAAATACAAGCTTCGTTAGGAAGGTAACCCAACAAGCTTCATGGCTGTGTAGAAACATAAAGTGGGTCTCTCCACTCCTACCTCCTCTAAGACTCCAGCTGAGCCTTCCCCAGGCTAGAAGGCAAACAACAGTGGCTCTCAAGAAGTTGTTGGACTACAACTCCCATGACCATTCACTAGCTAGTGTTAGTGGGAGTTGCAGTTGAACAATTTCTGGAGAACTATGGTTATTCATTACTGCTGAACATGGTATCTTCTAGGCCAGTGGTTCCCAATCTTGGATCCCCAGATACTCTTGGATTAAAACTCCCAGAAGCCTTCACCACTAGCTGTGCTGACCAGGATTTCTGGGGGTTGTCCCAAAACATCTGGGGACCCAATGTTCAGAACAACTGATGTATCAGACTCCAACTGCACTGGCATTGTGTTTGATTCATCTGGAAAGTACCAGGCCGAGAACGTCAGCTCTCATTACATACACTGGTTTCTCTTGGTGCCATATCTCTGTCCTTCCCAGAGTCTGAAAAGCTATTCCATTTTCCCAGTCAGCCTGGCCAAGGAGTGTTTTCAAGCTCCTCTCCTTGCAAAATGGATAAGTTAGTACAAAGGCCAGTTACATCCCCCCCACACACACATTTGTCAGTTATATTCCCTCTGCTTACAATTTTGTTCATTCCAGGGCCTGCAGTTGTCAGGATGAGATCAGGCAATGCATTTAAAAGAAACATCATGAAAATAATAATCCTACATTCATTAAGGAAATAGCCTTGCTAGGAAATTACAATAATCCTTAATTTTCTGGAGTGGTGGCTTGTGTGCCATTTCTATGACACAATAACTTTGTCCCAAATGCAGCTGTCTCTGTCCATGCAGGCTGACCCCTCCAGTGTCTCCAGAGTTAACCCCTCACATGCTTGCTGCAAGAAATCCAACTAGAGTGGTCTAAGAAAGTCCATGAAAGCTTACGTTCAGATATAATAATTAATATTTTAAGGTGCCACAACATTTTGTCTCTCTTTTAAATTTTCTTTTGTTTGTTTTTTGCCTGTTATGCTTGCATAGGTTAACACAGCTGCCTCTCCTAAAACTGAAAGTGAAGTTAGATGTTCTCAGATTTCCCTATATTGATGCAGGATAGCCACTCATACTTCTTTCTTTTCGAGATTGAGGTGCTTAGTGAAACCAAATGGTTTGACAACAGGTAGCCTCCATTTTTCTCCACATCAGAATTTTGAACACAGGGGGAAACAAATCATTCCCTGTCATACGTGCTGGCAAAAATAAAAATAAAAATAAACAGGCTAGAAGTGTCACTCAAAGGCCATTGCTAACAGCCATTAATAGACTGATCTTCAATTAACTGATCTAATCTTTTCCCCAAATACATAACTAAGTGATCATCATTTATGGGAGTAAATTATTTAAGCTGATTACAGGTTATGGAGCAGGAAGGAACCTGTCTTAACCTACTATCATTTTTTTTCATCCATTAAACCTGAAACCAATTATTGTGAGACATGTGTAACTGCTTCATTTTGGTTTAATTTAGCTCCTACCAAGGTCATTTGACATTCTCTATCACACCCTTTAAACTATGATATGGAAAATACACTATAATGCAGAATATTACAGTACATTGGTTTTGCTTTTCAATTGAGAATCCTTTATCTTAAATTCCATACTGTGCAACACACTCCAGTTGACAACTGGGTTGGTTTGTTCTCCATTTTGTATTTTAAGTAATATTGTTTAATATTGTACACTAGCTTCCCTACATTATTAAAACACGGGACTTAGATAACAGAGTGAATTAAGCTTAGACCATTTCAAATACTTTAAGAAAGAAATCAGTCAAGACTCAAGAATGAATCTATCTCCTCGCCGTTCCTCAGTGTACAAATTTCTATTGTTTATGCTCAAACCTATACCCATTATCCTGGGAATAAGCCCTACTTCACTCAGTGGGAGGAGAGAATGTGTTCCAAATGGAAATTAGCAACTCAGTTGTAAAATTAAGGTGTTTGGATCCAGAAATAGTCATGCTCGGGGACTGCTCTTCGGGACTAAAACACGGGATTTGTCCCACAGTTTTGTCTAGGTTGGGAATGGGATGATTCACTCCTTTTCTGGTGACCAGATGAAGTACATGCCATTGCAAGTCCAACCCAGTTGATGCGGGCCCCACACTTTGTTTGGGTCCTTGTCAAGGGCTCCTCTTTCTTTCTTTCTTTCTTTCTTTCTTTCTTTCTTTCTTTCTTTCTTTCTTTCTTTCTTTCTTTCTTTCTTTCTTTCTTTCTTGTGGCGCAGTGGTTAAATGTCTGTACTGCAGGTAAAACTGTGCTCACGACCTAGGGTTCAATCCCAGGGTCATGGCACCCAGGTAGCAGGCTCAAGGTTCACTCAGCCTTCCATCCTTCCAAAGGTCGGTAAAATGAGTACCCAGCTTGCTGGGGGGGGGGAATGTGTAGCCTGCACACTGTAATTAAAATTGTAAACCGCCCAGAGACTACTTAAAGTGGTATGTGGTGGTATATAAGCAGAACACTTTTCTTTTCTTTTCTTTCTTTCTTTCTTTCTTTCTTTCTTTCTTTCTTTCTTTCTTTCTTTCTTTCTTTCTTTCTTTCTTTCTTTCTTTCTTTCTTTCTTTCTTTCTTTCTTTCTGTGTAAGGGTAGGGTTGCTCCATTTTGGCTAAGTTTCAACACACTGGGATAAAAAACAAAGTAGCTGCCTGGCTGTCCTTTTGCTTAAGCTGCTTAATCATTTTGAGAAATTGGAAAGCTCCTGGCCTTTTGCTTGCAGAGAAGAAGAATGAGGGAGTTTTCTATTTCTTCTTAATTGTTGCTAACACATCCACTGGTGTTCTGAGAGAGCTTTCCCCACTAAGCCCTTTTAAGTGTTTCATATGTGCTTTTTCAATCAGCAACATTTTAAGAGAAATAGAAAAGTTCCTCTCCTTTCTCCTCTGTAAGGAGTGAGATGGCAGCTTTCCATTTCTCAAGATCATTACCAGCTTAAGCAAAGCATGGAGGGAAAGAGCCAGGAAAGTAGTTTTCTTTGTTCTTCTTTCCCTTTAAAGGGAAAGAAAGTTGGTCTAGATTGTGCTAAACAGAGGCACCTGAGGTGCAATGTGGACAATCCTTGCACATGAGTGTAATTTGAGATGATCAAAATTATGCAGGGCATGAGTAAAGTGGATAGAGGGACACTCTTCTCCCACTCACAAAATTCCAGAACTAGGGGACATCCACTCAAATTCAGGGCTGGGAGAGTAAGAACAGACAAAAGAAAATATTTTTTTCACCCAGCGCATTGTTAGTCAGTGGAACTCACAGGATGTGGTGATGGCATCTGGCCTGGATGCCTTCAAAAGGGGATTGGACAGATTCCTGGAGGAAAAGTCCATCACAGGTTACAAACCATGATTGAGATGTGTAATCTCCAGGCTTAAACCTGGGGTACTTCAAGGGCCAGATGCAGGGGAGTGGTTACAGGAGACAGATATCTAGTCTCATGCACTCCCAGACGCATCTGGTGGGGCCCCTGTGAGATACAGGAAGCTGGACTAGATGGGCCTTTGGCCTGATCCAGCATGGCTCTTCTTATGTTCTTATGTTCTATTGCACCTCAAAGTGATCCTGTATATCATGATTTAGACTAGTGGTTCCCAACAGTGGGGTTTCTCTGTCCAAGAACATCTAGGGACCCAAGGTGGATACAGTAACCACTTATCTAGAGTGATTCAGGCTGGCATAATTTAGCTATCTTGTTGCACCCTCAGACATCTCTTGGTAATTGCTTCTGTTTAGGGATTATCTCTGATGCCTATTTCCGTTCTCAGAGTAGGTCCAATTGGATTAGAGCGCTGGTTCCCAGCCTTAGGTAACCCAAGTTTTCTTAAAGTATGGCTTAGCGGAAACCCCAGGCAGCACACCTAGTGGTGAAGGCTTCTGGGAGTTGCAGTCTAAAACACCGGGGTTACCCAAGGTTGGGAATTACTAGATGAGTTACATAGGAGGCAGAAAGTAAAATCAACTGGAGTTAGTCATTACTTGCTTGTCTCATTGACGTCAGGGAACTGCTTCAAGGATCTAAGTCTAGGTCCAATCTAGCATTCCGTATCTGATTCACTGCCTAAAACAATGAAACAACCACCTTGTTTACAGCTGCAGAGCTGTAAACCACTAACATGGCACATCCGTGTGGAGTGGACATATATGCATACCTGAGAATGCCAGTTAGATTTCTTTTTCCCTCAATGGCTTTCTTCATTTCCCAAGGTTGAGAAGACTGAAAATCTGTACTGGCTCCATTTCAAATAGAATGGATGTGAAAACAACCACATACAGAGAGAGCCAAGAAAAGCTCTTTTAACTGAAGCTCGGCGGACACTATGGTAAGGCGCTCGTAATTATTACAAACAGAACCGAAGCACAGCTCCCAGAGGTTAACAATGCATTTCCAGAAAGCAGTGACAAGGGCTGTAATGATCACAGATTAGCTGACAAATTCTTCATTCTGTCAAACAAACATTGCAAGTGTAAATTTCTTTGAACAGCAAGTCCCAGAATTCCCCAGACAGAAGTTACTTTTCCAAGCCTTCTTATCAACATATGACTGGGAGTAGCCAGTTGGTAGCATACCCTAAATTACAAATTGCAACAACACTAGATTCCTATTAATATCCCAGGCTTTGAGCTCTGGCTTAACAGATCCAGTGGTCATATATCATGTGATAAACTCCCTTTGTGCCATTCCTAATGTACATTATTGTACACAATTTGTACATAATATATCCGTATATACTCGAGTATAAGTCGACCCGAGTATAAGTCGAGGCCCCTAATTTAACCCCCCAAAACTAGGGAAATGTATTGACTCGAGTATAAGTCTAGGGTGGGAAATGCAGCAGGGCCTGGCAGCTCCTCCTTTGTGAGCTGGGGGGAGGCAGTGTGTGATGTTTAAATTTAACCAATGATGCAAGTGCTTGGGTCAGTGGCTAAAAGTCATTTTAAACATCACACACCGCTCCCCTGTGATGCAAAGGAGGGTCATGAGAAGTGGCACACAATGTTGAAAATGACTTTTAGCCACCGACTCAAGCACTTGCCACAGTGGCTAAAAGTATTGACCCGCATATAAGTCGAGGGCCCCTTTTTTCATCCCCAAATTAGGGCTGAAAAACTAGGCTTATATTCGAGTATATGCAGTATAGTGTCCCTGTTTGCAGCAACATAGACAAAATGGTACAGCAATGCCTTATCTGTGCGGTAAACAGCCACACAGAATGTAATTCAGTATCTGGAGCAGCCGCTTGATGCCTGCAACCTCAAATAACCTCAGTGATGGTGTGTGTGTGTGTGTGTGTGTGTGTGTGTGTGTGTGTGTGTGTGTGTGTGTGTGTTGTTTGTTTGTTTGTTTGTTTGTTTGTTTGTTTAATGGAAATAGAACCTGTGCAGCTAATAGTGAGCGATGCTTCTGCCCAATAAGATTGTCTGCCATTCTGCCAAAAATTGATATTACTAGGGATAGAAGAGTTGAGATGGTGGAGTTGCCATATATGAGGGGCAGGTAGCCAAGAACTGAAATAGTGGAGGGGTGTCACCACCCCACCAGGCTTTGCTGGTGCTAGAGTTTGGGTGCAACATGAACACTCATGTGTTGCAATGCTGCTGCTCCACTCTCTACCTTGATCCAAATAGCCCAAAGGGCCCAACTTTGGTTTGCCAACACATTAGGAATAAGAGGAGAGAACTGGAGAGAGAGAGGTGGTGCATACATGTACCATCACCCATGCCACTTGGAGCAACACACATACATACACACAGAGAGACGCCTTCATACAGGCTCAGTGACCCCTGGCACCAACTGGGAATGAATGTCCAGGCTTTGAAAGCTACCTCAGACATCAAAGTCAAATTATTGTCTCTAGTACTCTTTATTAGAGATGGGCACGAATAGAGAAAATTGAGTTTCATTTGTTGTTTGTCGTTTAGAGGTCCGTTTCGGTTTGTTTCCGTTCGCGATTTTTTTTGCAAAAAAATCATTTTCGTTTCGTTACCATTTCGTTACTGTTTCATTACCATTTATTCCAATTTTCATGATTTTTTTAGCATTTAAAGCCACTGACTTCATTGCTGTAACGGAAATGAAACGCATGACAAAAATCCCCACATTTCTGTTCATTTCGTTTCATTTTAGAGACAAATTTCGTTTGTCATTTCATTGCGTAACGAAACGAAATCCGAAAAACAAAAACTAAAACTTGTTTGTTCTGTGCCCATCTCTACTCTTTATACTGATATTTCCCTTCTCTCCTGGGGACACAGAGAGCATGCAACTTTAGCCTCCCTTTTAGTAAATTTAGTGAATTCTCATTCTAGGTTCCCTCATAAGCTTCAAGTAAAACTTGGTTGAAAACCACTGGACACAGAAGTGGAATATTATTTCAAATTAAGAATTTTACCTTAACCCAGAAACAGAACCATGCCATAGATATGCTGGGTTTCTTGTTTTGTACTATAGCTCCCAGAATCTGTAAAGTTCAGCCATGGAATTTCTGGAAGTTGTAATCCAAAACTAAAAATATACCAAGTTATGCAACAGTGACAGAACTTGCACAAACCACTTGTAGTGCTAGTGCCACATAGACACAACTTCACATTGCTGATGAAACAGTTTGAAATATCTGTCCTGTGGCTGTCCTTTTCATTTGATTTGAAATTATAACCAGGCAAACTTTAATCAGAGACTTAGACTTTGATTTCCATTATAGCTTAATTGCCCCAGCAAGCAGATAATGGGCACCACACTTTATTTTATGGTAGCTGTACTGCAATGTATTCACAATGCATTTATATCTGAGCAATGGAAAATTTTTATAGGGTTGTTGTCATAAATTATGTCCAGAGAAATAAATGGCCTTGGGATCAAACTTCAGCCTTGGTTTGCTAATCTGTGAAGTGAACCAAGCTTGTGATGCATGTCATAGTGATCCCCATGCACTAAGTTGGAACGTGATGTCCATGTGCATAAGAGGGGAAAAAACGTTCTTGTATATGTGTCATGCTTTCGTAAATGAGCACAACCAAAGCAAGCAGCATCTGCATGAAAATGCAAGGGTTTGGGAATTTCCTGGGTTTGGGAGATTGTTGTTTTTAAGACTACAACTCCCAGAACTGGCATTCTGGGAACTGTGGTTCAGACAAAAAACAGCTTCCCCAGGTTTTGGGAAAATGTAACTGAAATGGTTTTTATGAAAATAAATCCTACGGTTGTATTGACAGTGCATTGCTACTTAATGTCTTAGAAAAGAGAAAGAAAGAAAGAAACCCAGTACAATGCAGTATAACAGTTCCTTTTGGAATCTGCATACAGATACATATTAATTTAGAAGGGGAGCTTTGGACAGTAGTTGATAATGTATGTCCTTTCTGTTAGAGTATGCAGATCAATATTCTCAGAATGCGGTATGTCGATCACCCTGATCTGACATACTATTTGTCTGTCTATAGCAGTGGTTCCCAACCTGTGGGTCCCCAGATGTTCCTGGACTGCAACTACCAGAAACCCCTTCCAGCACAGCAAGTGGTGGAGGATTCTGGGAGTTGCAGTCCAGGAACACCTGGGGACCCACAGGTTGAGAACCATTGGATTCTTTTATGCCCCTCCTTTCTGAAAGGTCTGTCATGGCTGTTGAGATGGAGAGTGTTACCTTCATGCATACCACCCAGCTTTAGGGGATGGTGTAACAAGTATAGAAACATTCTTCAATACAGGCTGCTTGATGTGGAATATTTGTTTTCTATTTAAAGTTTAATAAATAATTTTTTGACTTTAATGTGACTCATTATTTGCTCTGGTGTGTGTGTGTGTGTGTGTGTGTGTGTGGGTAATTGGACCAAGTAATAGTAAGACCTGTAACACTTTCAAGGTGGAATGTGCATTGAAAATTACATACACGCATGCAGTTGAGCTGCAACCCGCTTCCTCCTTACCCATCAATGTCATACATAGTACATTAAGCATCTTTCACTTTACAGGACAATGTCCGTGTAGTGGCCAACGACACTGCCATCTTTCCTTGATGACACAGCACAGAACAAGAGCAAAAGCTCTAGCTTTTTGATAGCTCAGTGGGTCAAAATTTTAATATTGAAATAACTTGTCTTTTTGTTTTGGAAATCTGTCCTTTTCTTTCTTTTTTCTTTTTAGATAGCAAACCTTCATGTGGGCATTTTCAATTTGGACAGTTTGTTTATTTCATAATTAACAGTTTATAAATACCCATTGCACATATAACAGTAACAAATAAATTATAGAGACTAACAGCTTAATTTCATTGTGACCTTTCATGTGTGGTGTGGTTGCATTCTTTGCAATTATGTGGTAGAGACATACAAATTATGTCAGGTTTGATTTCTAATATACTGGCACACAGGTGCAGGATCTCTTGTACTTTTAAATGTGAAGGCCTTGTGTGTGTGTTGTGTTGTTACAGTCGTGACCGACTCTTCGTGACTCCATGTCCATGGAGTTTTCTTGGCAGGAATACTGGAGTGGCTTGCCAGTTCCTACTCCAGGCGCCTACAGCACCTGGTATTCCCTGGTGGGCTCCCATCCAAGTGCTAACCAGGGCCGACCCTGCTTAGCTTCCGAAATCAGGTGAGATCGGATGTGCTTAGGGCACCTAGGCAGCTGTGAAAGCCTTAGGGAAGCAGAAATCTCCTGAATTAAGCTTGTGCAAGGAGGTGCTGCTTATCGCCTTCAGTGAGTCAAAGAACTTGCATTATGGTCATTTTGTAACCATTTTAACCCAAACAGAATCATGGCCCCATAAAGTAAGTCACTGATAGGATATAAACATATGTAAAATATTACAGAAATATTGTAGAATATAAAATAGAATGAATGCTATGAAAGACATTTTCATATAAAATACTGTAACTTGTTTAAATAAAACATTACAAAACAATATAAAAAGGATCAAGATTCTGATCTTACTGTAAATGTCTGTGTCTGAAAAATTGCTAGTTAGAGTGTGCATGGCCAACACAAAAGTGGTATCTGCAAAAATTAGAAAATCCCTTAAAGCTAACAACTCTTATAACCTCCATGAATAATGACTTTAATGGGTGTGAACTCAGTTTCTTAAGAAGGGTGTGGATGTAAGATATTATCATATCAAGGACATGGAACTTATTTTACTGCTTTATAATTTCTTATGAATATTGGTTGTCAGACATTTTCTGCCCCCTTTTTTGGCAGATAATTGCTTTATCATGCAAAATATTCATCAGTGATCAACCATCAACTCATGGCACCCCAGCACTCAGGGCTATTACTGATAAAAAAATTCATATGCTTTAGAGACTCTGACCACAATACAGGCTGTGAATCAGAGGTACACACACACACACACACACACACACACACACACACACACACACACACACACACACACACACACACACACACACACACCTTATCTCAATGAAATCCTGTTTCCTACTGTTCATGGATTTTTGCACAGTAGTTGTAGAGCCAAGTTATACAGCTGATATGATGGTGCAGAGAAAGGTGTACTATGGGTGTATTGTGTGTTGCTGCTAGGAAACCACATGTACTCTTTGCCCCAGCTACCATCTTTATTCCTGTAGAAACATCACAGGAGAGGTCAGATTTTTCTCTTCACCTACCTAAGCACACCCGATCTTGCCTGATTTCGGAAGCTAAGCAGGGTTGGGCCTGGTTAGTACTTGGATGGGAGACCAGCAGGGAATACCAGGTGCTGTAGGCGCCTGGAGTAGGAACTGCCAAGACACTCCAGTATTTTTGCCAAGAAAACTCCATGGGCATGGGGTTACAAAGAGTCTGTCACACACACACACACATACACACACTTACGTCAGCCTTTTATGCTCTTCAGTAGTTCTCCAGGAACTTTTCTTATCATCTGTCTATTGGGAGGTGGAGATGTCAACAAAAGGACCACTGCCCCATTGGGAACAACACATGCGATGCATATACAGAAGGTCTAGGGTTCACATAGGGCTGAAAAAGAGTTCTGTTTGTAACCTTGGACAATTAATGCAGATCTTTGTATGTGTCAATACTATGGTGATTAGTTCAATGGTCTAGTTTACTATATTAAGAGCTTCTTAGTACTGTATCCCCAAAACACCTTGAACATGTACCATTAAGCTATGCTTCTTCTATGATAGAGTGTTGGTTTAAGATCCTGGTTTGTTTCACTGGTGATAATGAATTGAGGAGTATTAATTAGGGGTTTCCCTGGTTTATTAGAGTGGTTCAGGAAGTGAGACTGTGTGTGTGTGTGTGTGTGTGTGTGTGTTTGACTGTCTGTCTTTATCAATCCTCACATCCATGCACATGTAAAACGATTGTGAACATATTGTATTATTAAGATTGTCCAGTGTGTAATTTCCCACTGTAGTCAAATGGGGTGGGGGTGGGGCGTAGGAGAGCTAGAATTGGGGAGACCTGAGAATTCATCTCTACTTTGTGAAGTTTGTTTTTGTTTTGTTTTTTGCAGTTTGATATGTGGTAATTGCTTATTGCTTAACATTGTGAATTCCACAAAAGGAACATGGAGCTTCGCAACATAAAGATTTCCAGTGTTCTTCCATTTATGGCCACCTACACTTTAGAAAGTCTCTATAGAATATCGGAGACATCCTCTGATCTATGGGACACCTGGCCTGCTTGCAGAGGATTAATTTCCCAGAGCTAATCTTGGATCTAAAGAAATTCATGATAGGAATGTTTCTCCCTCCTCAATCCAAACAACTAAGTCCTATACCAGTGTTGGCGAACCTATGGCATGGGTGCCAAAGGTGGCACTCGGAGCCCTTCCTGTGGGCACCCGACATTGCTCGTTCACAGCCACCTGTATTCAGATTAAAATGCTGTATTAGCAATTTGCAAAAAATTAATAACAATGGGTTTTGAATCGCAGTTTGGGCACTCGGGCTCTAAAAGGTTCACCATCACTGCCCTATACCATATTCTTCAGAAGACTGTTGGAAGGGGCACAGTTGCCTTAAGGGATAGCAGGGGTCTTGGGTGCTGTCTTGAGCTATCATATCTTAGGAATCTATACCCAGCAGTACTGTACTTTATGTTTGAATCTTATGTCATTCTTTAAAACAGAAAGTCAGTGTGTGACTTTGAACAAAATGTCTTAGGTTACAATGGCTATTTGACTATGCCTATTACCTTGGTGCAATCTAATACAATGGCAATATTGAATTTTCAGCCGAGCCTTGCAACTCCTTTTATCTTACCGGGATCTTACAAATAATGATACAGTTGAATGGTTTTATGTACAGGAAGGGATACAGTGAAACCAATGGAAAAACTAAACCACATAGATATCCCCCCAACTCAAGAAGTAATTAGGTTTGGAATGCCCAATCATTGTTTTGGCTAAACCAGCCTGGCCAAAAGGATGATCAGTGCATAAAGAAGACAAGTGCAGCTTTGCAAGGTAGACACCCTGATTTCTACAGTGTTCTGTTGCAGAAATCATGTATCCACCAGAACCTTAAACGGTCAACAGTATATGGGCTGAAATCTAGCTGTTCTGTGTTGCCAAGTTCCATTCAGAAAAAAAATCATCCATTCCCAATTTATTAGGCATAAGGGCTGACAAGCTACTGTGTCTTTAAAAGTCCCCTTGTGAAACTTAAGTTGGTGTTTTTATGCATTGTTAGGTGCTCAATGAAAGCACAGTGAACCGAAGCTGCTGGCATTTATTTAGGCAACAGGGAGGTGTTCTTTCTGGTAAAGGAACAGAATGAGATTGGCGTTGTTTGCAGATGGCCAAGGGGTGAGTCATAGGAAGGAAAGGAAAGCACTGAGAAATAAAGTGTCTAATATCTGCAGCCTTTGTGTACTTAGCCATCAGTCAACCAGAAAGATCCTCAGCTGTTCACAGACAGCAACAGACAGAAAGCAGGGCTCCTGCAATGAGAATGAGAGTCCTAAAGATAGGATTAGGGTCTAAGGTCAAGTTCCACTTACTTCTTACAGCTGATTTTGTTCCACTCATTTCCTCCTGTTGTACTGCTTTTTGTGAGAAGATAAATAAAGGCTTTAAATGTCAAATCATTTGTTCACTGCTATGACCATCCCAATTGGCTTTCACTTCACTGAATATCAAGAGTACCTTTTCAGTCTCATTAAAAATCCAGTAACTATTCACAGCCGCTGTCTGAAATCCTGCTGCTTAGTGTAGCAATTTGCACAAGAGTAAGTCCACTGAATTAGTAGGGATTTTGTGAGTGAAGGTTCTGCTGATTCAAATAGGCCTACTATAGCTGTGACTAGACTTGGGCACTTTGCATTCATATCCCTGGGGATACAAATACAAAGCGTGGCACTACAGCAGTGGTTCTCAACCTGTGGGTCCCCAGATGTTCCTGGACTGCAACTCCCAGAAGTCTTCATCACTAGCTGAGCTGGCCAGGATTATTGGGCGTTGAAGTCCAGGAACATCTGGGGACCCACAGGTTGAGAACCACTGCAGTACAGGCACCAGGATGGTCCATTTCCTTCCCCTAGAAGCAACAAATCCACTCACCAGTCGCTGCATGGCATGCACATCTGTCATCATTGCAAAGTAGCCCAGCCAGCATTTCTCTGTCTCCATTCACAGCCAACTGCTCAATAGCAGAGTGGGGAGACCCTTTGTCCTGCCTCCTCATTAGGTCAGCTCTGCAGGGAAGCATTGGCCAGGCTACTTCTACATGTTTGTGACAATGATGGAGATGCATGCCATGCAGTGGCCAGTGACTAGACCAGTGGCCAGTTCTGGGGGGGCGGGGGAGAAACCAGACTTCCCTGGGACCTGTGGTGCCACCCTTCATATTTGTATCCGCAGGGATATGAATACGAAGTGCCTGTGTCTGGTTGTGCCTTGCTATGTTCAAGTAAACCGCATCTAACGCACACCCATTTGAAACAACAGAACATAAAGAAGATTCTACTCACCAAAGACCTACTGATTCATTGGGGCCTATTCTAATGTAACTCATCGCTATACTAAGTAACAGGATTCCAGTGAGTGAATCTGAATGTTCTGCTTTCATTGTATTGAAAAATCAGCTACTTCAGAATAAGTGAGCACAAAATTGGAGACCTCCCTTAAAATCTCATCTACATAGGCTCCAGAGAACAGGACATAACCACTTATTTGAGTTTAATCACAAACTTATTATACGTGTATATTTTCTGGAAACAACAGTTTTAAAAATCAGTTAATGTGTAACCAAACACTTTTTGTTTTTGAAATGTCACTAGAATATGTGCCAGCAATGTACTCATGTCACCATTATCGCAAGAGTATGCATGCATGCATGCATGTATTTGATTTTTATACCACCCATCTGACAGAGAGACAGCAAGTATTTCTTATAGAGATTAAAACAACTTATTTTCTAGGGATATGTCCTTCAGGAGGCTCATTTTCCTTTTTCAGAGGGATGAGATGGAAGAAGCAGTAATCATCCTTTTGAAATTATTTTAATTTATAGTATATAAAAGAAGTATGGGAGATAGGATGGAAGAAACTTTCATCATAACAGCCCCTGCTATAATTATGAAAAAGAATTAGCTATCCTCCTATGATTATGGCAAACAATTAAATATTCTTTACATATGATTAGACCGTAACCAAAGTCAAATGGGAAAACCATATGTTTTTAAACAAATATTTGTTTCGTCTCCAAAGAAAGATATTTATGACATCTTAAATTAATAAAAATATTAAGTTCAGTGGCTCAGGGGCATTGCAACCTCTAGTAAATGGCACCTTTCACTTTATTCTTTTTTACACAGGTAGGTTTTTCAAATAAGGGGTGTGGTGGCTCAGTGGGCTAGAGCGCTGAAACTGTCGGCTGCAAGTCAGCAGCTCGGCAGTTCGAATCCTGGCTGCCATGCAGCAAAGCGAGCTCCTGCTGTTAACCCCAGCTCCTGCCAACCTAGCAGTTCGAAAGCATGTAAATGCAAGTAAATAGATACTGCTGTAAAAAAAGTGGGAAGGTAAACAGTGTTTCGTGAGCAGAAATGCATTCAGCCATGCCAGCCACATGGCCACGGACTTGCACAACACTGGCTCTTTGGCTTGAAAACGGAGATGAGCACCTCCCCTAGAGTCGAACACAACTAGCACGCATGTGCAGGGGGAACCTTTATCGTTACCTTTAGGTTGTTCAAATCCGTGAGAAACTACTTTTTATTGCATTTATTTCTCTGTACTCTTTTGTAGAAAATAATTGAACTATGGATGCAATCCACTGAAAACTAAAATGCTTGCGGCAAGGCCACAGTGAAGGTCATTGATATGTCAAGCACAAGCTGCTGTAGTAAAGCACTTCTGGATTCCTTAGCAAATTTTGCTGGCAATTTGTCCTTTTGCCTCATTGTTAACAGTGTCCCACTCTCTGAATAAAAGGGAAAGACTGAGAGCCCAGCACACTCAAATCAGAATTCATCCCTTATATACCACAAACTGTACCTTTGTGTGCTCTTGAACCTGCTGGTTGCAGTGAAAGGAATCTGCAGGAAATAAAAAGAGAAACACAAGGCACTCCACTGTACGAGGTGTAGAGAGACCATTCTCATCTGCCTACAAACTGATAGGGCCAGTGATGTAGCAACCTCAGATAACAGCTGGAGCATGTCACCCAGCAAAATTTACATTTTCATCAGTGACCGTTATTGTTTCCTCAATCTAACCGCCCACTAAGATAGTGAGTGGGCCATTGTTGTCCTCTACTTGTTGGACTGCAATTCCTATCCACCTTAGATAACACAGCCAATCCAGATGGAACTGGAAGACAAGAAGGTTGGCCCACCCTTGAAATGAGTGAAGTATTAGTTACCTGCATGTAAATGCCAAGAAGCTGGTTTGGACACCTAGCTAGGATGGCTTCTTAGTCCAATAGTGGATCATATGCCCTGGACTCACAAGATTCCAAATGCAGTTGAGATGAACAGAGGGAAAGTATAGCCTTCTGACTGCAAGCTTGGAAGACAATTTTTCATGATGTTCACATGGCCCTATGGCCATGCAGTGGCCTTCTGCATCTGTATAGCAACACAGCTATGGAATAATAATGTTGCTTCTACCACTGCCTCCCACACATAATACTAGTGCTACTAACTGCTAACTATTACTATATACACATACTACTGAGGCCACAAGTGGAATACCGGCTTTCGGGGGAAAATTCTAAGCATGAACATATGAAAGTACTGAAACCAATATGACTACAGCTGCATTATCTGGAAGTTGAGTCATGGCAACTGGACTTCTTTTCATGAGAGATTGAAATGTTTTGCTGCTCATCCAAACAGCTTCGTCAGTCTGCGGAAAGCTAGTTGCGAGTCCTCCATTTTATAGTTCACTTTGACCTCATAAGCAGCAAAATGTTTCAATCTCCTAAAAAAAGAAGTCCAGTTGCAATGACTCAGTGTCCAAATAAACTCACCTGGATGACTGAAAATCTTCACAGACATACAACTGAATTGCATGTTAAGTATGGCTGCTGCCCAAGAGTATCTTTATGCAGTGGTGGAAAACATACACAAGGGCTGATAGTGGTGTGTCTGACACAGAGACTTTCCTTTGCAACGTGTAAAAGGATTCTTAGCAGGAGCTATACTGCTGCTGTTACACAGAAAGGGTCTTCCAGATTTTTTTGGGATATAATGTATCAGATTTTTTAAAAAAAATATACCCAGTTAGTATTGTGTGTATCACATCTTCACTTACAATTTTTAATTTTTTTATTTTGCCTTATAGAGTTAATCTAAGAGCAGAGAGTATAATATAAATATATTATTCTCTCTGCTCTTATATATATGTATAATCTAAGAGCAGAGAAAGTAATATTAATATTTATTTAGAAACATTCGACTGTCAGTCCCAGCTAGAGTAAATGCATTAAATAAAGAGAACTGACGGAACTGTTGACTTACCAATTTCCCACTGACTGTATTAGTGCAATGCTATAATTTGATACTGGCCTACATGGTCTTGAGCAAACTGGTAAAGGATTCTCCCATGTGAAAACATATTTTTATAACCTTATGACATTCAGTAAGGAAACCACCAGGATTTCACCTGTTCTACAAGTTTGCCAATGTGTCACAGAAACAATGGTCTTCATTCTCAGTTAGTACTTGGTATTTTAAGTGCAGCAGTTATCCAGCAGCATTGTACAAAAGCAAGAGCAGACATCTCAACATTCAGAGCTGCAGGGCTATTTGCGTTGCATTCAGCAAACAACTGCTCTACTTCAGCAGCTTCACTTATCTTGCTGCTGTTGAATGTGTTTTAGACTCTCTGTCCATTGTTCCCTTGCTCTAGAACCACTATCCATCACATGGGAAATATACTATTAAAGTGCATCATGTTCATTTTTTAGTAATGGCAACTACAAATACAGTACTGTACTGTGTTTTTTTAACCATGTTTCAGTTGAAGCAATGGCTTCTAATTACCATAAACAGAATTAACATCACATTTCCTTTTTCTGCTTCTTTGAGCTGACTAATTTCAAGAAAAACAGTACTTTCCTGCTGTAATTATTACCCCTTCCCATTTTAGTCCACAAAAGAATCTAGTGAATCATTTAGTGATGCTTCTACCTACAGTAAGGTGATTGTCAGAAATTTGCAGGTGCCAGGAGACTGAGTTAACCTTGAAGTAAGATAAGTTATTCCAATCCCCTATTTTTCTAAAATAAGACTATTAAAACATGCTATTAAAAGCACATTAACGTCTAATACAGGACCAACAAAAAGATTTCCATGGCATCAGGGAAGTTTTCTTTAAACAAAAGAAATTCCTTTAGGAGTATGGCAATTAGTTCTGTGCAAAAGTTCACAGCATGGCCTCTTTTATTCTGCAACTGGGACACTAGATTAAAGACATGAAGATCTCAACTTCCACTTTTAAAACAGTTGCTAATGCAACAGGAACACAGAAATCCCAGATCTACTTGCATGCCTGTGTATTGCCAGAAAACACAAACAGGTGGTCCGTTTTTCAAGTCTGTCCTTGTAAAGTCGGTTCTTAAAAATTTAAACTGCCTTGTACAGCTCTTCCATCACACCCACTCCCAAGAAATTGTCTATGGTTAGAGAGAGGAGAGAAGCAGTGGGAAAATATGGGCTACAAATTCTGGTGATGCTGCCTACCCCCCAGAATTCTGTAAAGGACACCAGGTGATTATACTATATATAAACAACTTGACTATTCAGGCTTTGTTCTAAAAACTGGGAAATGAGAAATCTCACAAGAAGCTTCTTTTTATAGAATGATATTTTAAAATGCTGTTTGCGGGTTTTAAAGGTTTCTGTTTGGCTTTGCCATCCCAGTCTCCCGGCTTGTACATGATCAAATGGAATCCCCCACAAAGAAATGGACACCAAGGACTCCAAGTTCCTTTCCCACCTGGTGTGTTGTTTGGGCAAGAGACAATTGTTTTAATCATTGTTTTAATCATAAGAGCATAAGAAGAGCCATGCTGGATCAGGCCAAGGGCCCATCTAGTCCAGCTTCCTGTATCTCAGACAGTGGCTCCACCAGATGCGTCTGGGAGCACATGAGACTAGATATCTGTCTCCTGATACCACTCCCCTGCATCTGGCCCTTGAAGTACCCTGGTTTTAAGCCTGGAGATTACACATCTCCATCATGGTTTGTAATCTGTGATGGACTTCTCCTCCAGGAATCTGTCCAATCCCCTTTTGAAGGCATCCAGGCCAGATGCCATCACCACATCCTGTGGCAGGGAGTTCCACAGACTAACAACACCCTGGGTGAAAAAAAATTTCTTTTGTCTGTTTTTACTCTCCCAGCCCCCAATTTGAGTGGATGTCCCCTAGTTCTGGTATTTTGTGAGAGGGAGAAGAGCCTTATCCAGACAAATCCTTATCCATACAAACAAAATGTATTTGTGTGGAAATCTGGAAGGGACATTTTGTCACCCAGGACAATCAGGATTCATGCATAATACAAACACAAATTATTGATTGAGGATATGGTTGGTACCAGAGTTAAGAACTGGTTAGCAGGTGCCCAATAGAATCCTTATGGAAACATTTTTATTCCACTGGTTACCATGATTCCATTGATTGCCACACTACTGAAATGAAAAATTCTCTGCCAAATAAATAAATAAACAAACACATAAGAAAGGGAAATAATGCACAATGACAACTGAATGGGAGTCACAGCCCTCGGTATCTTTTAATTTCATGGGAGAAGGTGATGGAGAAGAATTAGATCCCACACGTAGCGTACACTTCCTTGAGTCATTAAACTGGTCCCTCATTACATATTTCTATCGTTCATGAGTTGCGACGACACCCCTTCCCTGCAACGGGAAAGGGCCGGTCTCGGACTAAGACAGGGAGCCTCTGGCCGTCTAGGCCAGTCCTTTGGGTTGGCCGAAGGAAATTCCTCGACGCCCTGGCTCCTCACCGAGGGAGCCACGTCCCTCCTTCCGTCTTGAAAAATCAGGCGAGCGGGCGACGGGGCCGCCCAAACGCCGCTGCTCCAGCCTGAGCTTGAAGGCAGGGACTCGACGGGCGGCTCCTCCTCCTCCTCCTCCTCCTCCTCCTCCCGGCCAAAGGGAGACGTCCGGGCCTGGGAAGGAGACGGGAGGGACGAGGCAGGTGGGGGGCGTCGAGCAGCAGTAGCAGCAGCAGGAGGAGGAGGAGGAGACGGGCGGTCACGGGCACGGAGCCTCTTCGCCGGGGAGCGCCGGGGCGGGGCTACTGCCGGCGGCGCCTCCTCCGTCCCCGCCTCCCTCGAACAGCTTTTGGGGGCTCTCGGCCAGGAGGGTGGCGCGGACTTTCCGCTTCTCTTTGAAGCGACCCGAGCGGGAGATCTTGAGGTTGCGACGGCTGCCGCCTCCCCCGCCGCCCGAGGCCAGCGACTGGCTTTCCGGGGAGTCCGAGGGGCGTGGCGGGGCGTGGAGTATCTCCGGGGGCTCGGCCGGCGGCCAGGCGGCCCCAGGCTCTTCTTTGGTTTTTTTCCTGGTCGTCAGCGATTTCCACCAGGCGCCCGAGGAGCTGCTGCCTTTGGCTCCGGGCCCGCCCGAGGGGGCGGCGGCTGCTGCGGCGGCCGTCCTGGCGCTCTCGGCCATCGCCTGCGGGCAGGCGGCGGCCGCCCGCGCCTTTCAACCCGTTCGGGGTCGGCGGCGCGAAGCGCTCCGGTCGGGCGACGCGGGGCGGGCAGGGCCAGCGTCCTGGAGGGAAGACACGGAGAAAGAGAGTTTTCAGTCACCTCCTGGACCTTCTCCCTCCGCCTTCACTAGCCCTGCTCCTTTCCTTGACGGATCTGGAATGCCGGCCCCAGCAGGAGAAATGACTGAGAATGGCTGAGGGCGCTGGGAATGGTTTGAGCAGAGGATGCTGAGACCTCTGTCCTTTCATCTTTTTGAAATAAATTATGAATCTGGGGCATGGAAAAACAGTGCCAGCAGGACATGGCTTTTTAAGAAGGCTACATGTCTTCCACAAAGGTTCACAGGGCTTCTTGTTTGGTTGCATGCAAATCAGTGGGAAAACTACATGCACCTGTTGAAGTGGGTTCCAGTATTCAAAAGCATGTCAGATAGTCACTAGGTGTCACAAGATTCCTTGGCTTTACTAGGACAAACAGAGCCAGCCCTTGCAAATCCCATCAGGATGTTCATTCAGCAAACAACCCTGCTTCCCATAATCTTTTTCTTATCAGGAAAGCTGCTTCTAAAGAACATCTCCAACAACTTCTAGCAAGTAATATTTCTGACACTGCCCACTGGAACTTGGACTTAGAACCCCCACTCAGAACATCCAAAGAAAAGAAGCAGGGTAGCGATCTTGATCCAAAACTTCATGGAGAGGGAATCTTGAAGAAACAAGAACCTCAAAGGGAAAGTAGGACACTGGCTAGCTCACTTGTTAAGTGACAAACGCAATATCACAGTCTGTATGCATTGTGGGTGGTGCTGTTTTCCCCACTCCTCGGACCAATCACAATGTCCACTGGAAGAGGGCCTTTCACAAGTTACTGCCTTTTTAAATGACAAACAATAATCTGGGCTTCTTGGTAGTGGGTATCAGAAGGCCCACTTTTGACAGCAGGTGGGTATAGGGTTGCAGACACAACCTGGCTTTTCTCTATTTGCAGAGTTCACATGCACATTCCCAATAGTGTAGTTCACTGATGCACAAACTTGTCATATCAATAAGTCTGTATGAGGGGAGCAGTGTCCTTTCCTAAAGACAACTCCAGAGGAACTGTGCAAACTTGAATTCAGCTAAAGTACTTCAGAGGGTTAAAACCTTTCCACACTGCATAGCTTCCCTTTTGTTCTAATGAAGTCATTAGCAATAGTTAAGCCTTTCCAAGACTGGCTAAGCAACCAGGAATTCAGTTGCTTAGCACAATTCATGAAAAGCTTCTTTGGTTGGGAGATTTAAGCACAAGGCTTTGGTATTTTCAGTACACAAAGATAGTCAGCTAGCAACCCCTCCTTTTAAATGGATGAACATTTACGGCAAAGTTCAGCATCATCAATTTGAGCTCATTTGCAAAGTAGAGCTAAAATAGTAACTTTGCACATTTGGGAACTGGTATGTGGCTTGTGGCTGGTAATGGGGAAAATTGTTTGCTTTTAGGCCAAATACTGCCATATGAAGCAAGCAGATAAGTGCACTTCACAGCAAGTTTCATGGAATTTAATGAGATATACTTCTAAATAAATATGGGGTAGATTGTGAGCCAGCTAGTGGCAAACACAGAGCAGCAAATTTTGATAATATATTCATTGACACACTACACACTGCAAACACCCAGTATTTTTTTCCTGAACTGTCATTATTATTTCTACTGCCCTTCCATTCATCTTGAGCATGTAGTTCAGGCATGGTTCATTTTCTTGACCTTTCTGGGTTTGCTTTTAATATGTCACTTATGGACTTACAAGACTTCTATCAGATACAGTAAATGCAGGTCTCCTCTTTGCTTCCTGCTCCCAACTGACTGTGTAATCTGAATCCAGGCAATTGTCTTGCTGGGAGAGCTGCTAAAAGCAGGTAGGCAGATACCTAAGACAATTTACAAATAAACCATGATGGCAATAGCCATCTCTAGTTTTATCCCAAGTCATTGGAAGTCACAAGCATATATTGGCTGAAATCCTGTTGTTTAGAACAGTAAATTGCATTAAAAGTATGCCCACTTGCATTCACCTACTCTAGTGTGAACTTTAGTATCTGGGAGTTGAGTCATCCACTTGAATCAATGGAAGTTTTATCTTCACCAGTAGCCATGACTCAACTCCCAGTGTGATGTACAGACGTATTTTAGCATAGTAAGTCACAACTACAGTAGACCTTTTTGAATCAGTGGAACTTATGGAGTTGACTCAACAAATACCCACTGATACCATGGGCCTAATTAATGTGAATCATAAACAGGATTTCAGCCATTATATCTGAATATTCCACTTGGCTTTGAGGGGTACACAAAGGGATAGGCAACCTTCTACAAACCAGATGGTGATGAGAATTGGACTCTGTCTCCCACTTTGCACCATGCTGAATCAGTAACCAACCAACCAACCAACCAACCAACCAACCAACCAACCTACCTACCTACCTACCTACCTACCTACCTACCTGGTGGGCAACAATTTGCCCACCTATGTTGTATTGCATGAGCAGTGGTGTTATTAGGAGTCTTTTATCTCCTCAGAAAGGAAATAATCTTACGTTTTCCACTTGCTCTGAAAACCTGATTGTCTTCCATTTTTTGCACATAGGTTGAGCTACTATGTGGCAAGTGGTTCTTTGACATTCAGCTTCATAAATTAATTATAAACATTTATGCAAAAGTGGGCTTGTGATATTCTTTTAGTTTGATGACACCAGGCATTAACCACAAATGAAGCAAACAACAATTTTGAAAGGTAAAGTCTATAGGATTACCACTTTTAAAAAAAAAAAATAGAACATAACTGCATTAGCTACCATCATCACCGACTGTTGACTTTGACAGCCAGGCCAGGCCTTTCATGGAGAACATGTATTGCACCCTCATCTTCAAACCAGCACTGAAGATTTTAATATTCTTCTTTCTTACTTCTGAAAAGTTTCCTGTTAGTTTGTGCAAGAATAAGCATTGATACTGACTGCAGCGAAGCAGGATCCCACCCATATCATCTAGCATTTAATACAAGTGGGATCACTTAACAGAATACAACTCACTGAATTACTGAAAGGCTAAGAATGAGGCAGCTTGTGTCCAGCAAGGGATAAAATGGCTGACAAAAGTTTTATTTCTCTCATTTTTGAATTGGCACCAGCAGCATTTTTAAAAAGGGCAGTAAAAGAAATAACTAGTCTCAATCCTTCTGGCACCACTTGGATGCTGATGCAGCAGTCTTTGTTTCCCTTAGTAAATTATGCTTGTTACAAGTTATAGCTAGAGGGCCCTTGTTGCACCTGTGCTATGGGAGGAAACAGTTTTGGCAGGTGCAACTGAGGGCACAGCAAAGGACCACGCCTTGATCTTCGAAGTTCTTTCCACATGTTAACTGGGCAACCCAGTCCTATCTGTTAACCTTTGCTACTTGGCAACAGCAAGTGAAGAACAAGGCAGTTTTCTAACAGCGAAGTTTCATCAAAAAGTGCCCTGGCTAAAACACACCATACACTCCTTTCTTTCCCCATCTTTTGGTCTAACCCTTTCCATGCCACCTGTGAAAGACAGAGCCGGAGTCTATGGGATTCCTGCCCATTGTACAGTTGCTAAATGTATTGGGGTTCCTTCCAGCAAAAGAGAGTTAAACGCTGACAGCCTGTCAGTCCAGAGTGATTCCAAACTTGCAGTGCTGTGGGGAAGCTGCCTACAGCTCTTTTTCTTAACAGCGGTGAGATTTAAACTTCAGGCGTCTTTACTCGGACCTAAGTCCCATTGTGTTCAATGGGACTCACCTCTGGGCGCCTAGGAGTCAACAGGATGGCAGCCCGAGTTCCCTGTCAGGTTGTTCAGTGCCACTTCCCACCGCAGGGAACTTCTCGAGTCCAAGTTAAAGTTTCCCATCCCGTAGGGGTGCCTTAGGATCGCACGGGGCTGCAAGTCCCTCCTCAGCATACGGCCAAGGTCAGCAGGAAGCAAGGGGCCTGCTTTCCAAACCAACACGCCCGGCGGCCTTTTGCACCCCACTCCTTGGGCTGGGAGCCTCAGGGAGCCATAGCCGCTGGCCTGGGCAGGGCTCCACAAGGGGGTAGGTAAGGCGGCGAAAGGCAGCTCTGTTCACGCCCCCCCCCCTCGCAGCAGCCGGCTGGGGAGCGCGGCATTTCCCCTCCCGCCGACCCCACACGTCAAGGCAACCCCCCTCCCCTCCTCTCTCTCCCACGGCAGCCCCCTCTCCCTTGGCCTTAAGGGCGAAGGACGGGGGTCCGCGCGCGGGGTGTGTGTGTGTGTGTGTGGCGCGAGGAGCGACAGGTGCTCGCGCTCTCCTCGCGCCCCTCTCCGGGGAAGGCGCGCGCGAGATGGAAGCGAGCCGAGCTCCTCGCGCGCACCTGTGGGCACCGCCTGCCCTAGAGAGGAGAGGAGCCCGGGTGTAAAAAAAGCAAAGCCGCGCTGTCGCCCGCGCGCTCTCACCTGTTTCTCCTCAGGAGCTCGCCTCGTACTATTATTACTATTGTAATTATTATCGTTATTATTATTATTGGGGCTCTTGTTTTCTACAGGCGCCCAGCGGCCGTGGCCCGGCCACCAGGAAGGGGGTGGGTGTGGAAGCAGCCGCCCTCAGTCCGTCTTAGCGCTGCCTCCCACCCGCCACCCCCGCAGCGCTGCTGGGCGCGTCGTTTACCTGCGCTTTCTCTGAGGAAACTCCTCGCTGCCTCAGCAACGGGCTGCCCTCGGAGGAGAGCGAGCCAGGGACTTGGCCTTTCGAGGCGCCCGCCCGCGCCGAACGAGAGCGCCCAACTTTTCCCAGGGGAAATAACGAAGGGGGCGTTGGAGGCGAAGCCGGCTTACTAGGAGACAGTCGTCTCTAAGGACAACGGCAAGCCGCGGGAAGGACGGAGGCTGCACGACCTCGAGGGGGCTTTCTCCCCGCTCCCTTCCACCCCCCCTGGGGCTCTCTTCGAAAACAGGGTCTGCTGTCCGACCCGCCCGAGCCGTTTTCTTCAGAGGCTTGAACTGTGCAGCGAACCGAGCGCGGGGACAACAAGGAAGCAGGTGGAGGTGAGCTCTGGAGACGGACCCCGCCCCCTGCTTCTCCTTCGCGAAATGTGATTGGCTGCTATGGAAGAGCAGATTGACAAGGAACGGCCTATAAATTGAAGAAGTAGCTGGCTTGCCCAGGTACTGTATCACTATTTCAACAGGTGAGGTTGCCGATGGTGAACTTGAGTCTACCCCTGGCAATGCGCAGTTCTGAGCCCTTCTCTTTATTTTGGGTTGCTTTTTTTGCGAAGCTGTCATGAGTTTTCCCCATCCCCGGCCGTCTTGCCCCCCACGTGACCGTTGTGCTGGAAGAGGGAATAAAAAGCACCAGGCACTGCCAGCTCTTGGAGGATACATAAAGCTTTCTTTATTCTGACGACGAGTATTCGGTGTTCACAATTTTGTGGCACTTTAAACTCCGCTGCAAGAATCCAGCACCTCTTCAGGGGGACAGATCTGTATGGAATTGTTGTTTTTTCAAGCTCTAGTGTTCTCTTTCAGCACCTGAAATCCAGGTGTAAAATGCAGTTAGAGTAAGCCCATTTAAATCAGCAGGGGATTTGGTGAGTCAACACCTATGCAAGTTCCATTGATTCAGTCTACTCAAGTTGCAACACATTATTGGTTTTCAGTCAATGCATCTTATCTAACCAAGGAACTTATGTCCCACAATAAAGTAAAGCTGTAGATGCAACTGAAACAACATAGGGGAATAGCTGCTGTGAGTCTTTTGGGCTGTTTGTGCTGTGGAAGTTTTTCTTCCTGACGTTTGGCCAGACTCTGTGGCTGGCATCTTCAGAGAGCAAGGAGCTCAGGGAACTAGGAATTCTCTCTGTGCTCTGAGGAATATATAGGAAATATTACACAAAATTCTGAAGAATGCATTATATTTTTATGGGCAAATTGTCCCACTTATACTTCTGGAATTAATAAGCTTCTGTCCAAATATGTTCACTGGGTGATTTATTACTTGGAGGTGAGAATACAAAGTCAAACACAACAACAAAATGAAAACCAAACACCCTCCAGGTAAGATCTGGCTGTTATCCTGTTAGTCCCCCCCCCCCCCCCCCCAGTAAAGCTAGTTACATGCGACAGTTTTGGAAAATGATGTGGTTGCAATTCTATTAGGTTTCAGTCTCATTTGGACTGGAATATGATCTTGCTGCACTGAGGCGTGTATATAAGACTAAGGACGCATGGCTCCATAAAGACTTTCCACTTAGTTTGGATTGTTACTATGCTTGACAATAAAGACTGGTTTGCAACCTTTCTCATATCCTACCAATCACCATGGCAGAAACCACAAATACATTTTTCCCTCATGAAGGACATTTATATGTTTACAGGGGTTCTGTTATGTTTAACACCTGTGGTAACTTTTAAGGACACAGAAATGACAGTAGTATTCTTAGGAGTAAACAAAAGCAAAAAGAATAACTCTGTCAGTAAATGGAAAATGTAATAGTATGTCTCAGAGCAGAACGTGTGGGAGATGGTATGTGCCAAAATAGTTACAGCTCACTAACTGTTACTATCAATAAAACAGAGAAAGACATATGCTGACTTACTGTCCTATGACAAAACAGACAAATAGCAAACAAAAACAAAACACTATTATTGAATTGAAAACCCCTCTCTCAACAGAGGTGGGGACTTAGGCACAATCTGTCTGCTACTTATCAAGCGGCCATTTCAACAATCCCCAGACAAATCAGGAATACTTCACACCTCCACCAGCAAGGCCATGCCTAATGACTCATACTTTATGGGTGTTGGGAAGGTCGTAAAGGTGGACCATTGTCCACTTAATGAGCCTATTGTGAGTATTTTCCACCCAATGAGCCTATTCAGGCCATTGTTCATCTTATGAGCCTATTTCAGACCAGGGTGACATGAGGTCAAAGTGAACTATAAAATGGAGGACTAGCAACTAGCTTACCTCAGACTGATGAATCTGTTTGGATGAGCAGTGAAACGTTTTAATCAAGAAAAGAAGTCCAGTTGCCATGGCTCAACTTCCAGCCTATTATTAAAATAAACTAAGAAACACATAACATGGATTTCCTAATTTTATCTGGGCAAGAAATCTGTGGATTATGTTATGCCCAAAGTCTGGTCTGACCAAAGCCACCTAATGAACTTCAAACCGATAGGAAAGCTGAACCTTTCTGTCTTTATAAGCATGCTGCCACTTAACTCCAAAGTCTATGATTATTAATATGTTAAATATTGTGTAGGGCAGGACCAACACTATAATGTGTAGAATACTTACAGCTGAGACTGAGGTGGAAAACTACTAAAAATTAGGAGCATAATTATAGATCTTTTCTTTTTATCTTGTGGCAGATCTTGGGCATGGATTGCTAATGGAACAGGTAAATATCTTCACCAGTCCTTCAGTGTCAATTTTATAGTGTGCATTTATTACAGAGCATCAGTATGCTCCCATTGACAAAATGTTTGCTTGGGACACATGGCGTTTGAGCCATGTCTTATTGGATAATTCTGGCCAAATCATTGCCTCTTAATGTCATTCCCATCTAATGAAATGAGAAAATCATTAATCTGTGTCACAGAATTATCATGAAAGATTAATAAGGGGATAGCTTTGTACATTTAAATGTTATGATTTAGCAGTCCCTGTAAATTGCTAATAGGACAAGCAGTGTAAATATCTGGTCATACTCTCCTTCCTGATGCCAGACCCTCTTGCTCCCCACATATGAAGGATTCCAATTTTTACAAATTTAAGAACAGTGTGTTCAATAAAACTGGGAGACAGTCTGAAACTATCTGAAACTATTTTCAGAGAGAGCTTTGCAATGATGTACTAATGCCAGTAAAAGGTAGATTTTTGTGCTTCTGTAGTTACATAATATATTTAAAGTGCACGGAAGGTCTTTTGAACTTAGAAGTTATCAGTACAAACAAGTCACAAGATTTAACCAGACTTCAGAAGACTTCCTCAAACTTCAGCAATTACACAGTAACAAAGTAGTTGGAAATTAAGGCACCATGTCCTGTTTTCAAAGCCTCAATTTATTTACCTTCAGTCTACCAGATCATAAAGTATTTAAGATTTGGTGCTACATCAGAGAATGAAAGAGATTCATGAGTGAAAGATATGCCTGTGAGAACTTTCTGTGTCTTGGGTTTCACAAAGAGGAATGATTGACTAGCAATTGTCAATTTGTTTTAAACAAAACCTGGTGATCATTCAAAGGAAACTATGGCCAGATTTCACTGTGTATTTTGTAGTGCTACTGAGAAGGGTGTAATTTCCTTTTTATATTGGATAAGGTGTACCTTGCATTATACAGTGGACCCTTGTATAACAAACAGTTTGTATAACATAAAATCTGTACAACATAAAAAATTCCAGAGATAGGGGAAATTTGCTTAACATAATTGCCTATGGGAAGAATCCGTACAACATAAAAATGAGATTGTTCTGTTTTCAATGCATTCCTATGGGAATTTGTATAAAGGAAAATTTGCTTAACATAATTTCATTTGGAACGAATTAATTCCTTTATACAAGGTACCACTGTATATATAAAATAATATCTCAGTTAGTTTCCATAAAATCATACAGTAAGGAATATGAGTGAGACAGTTGCCTGTATTTGTATGGGGCACTTATGAATGCAAGGGAGTTTTGTATAAAAATGAATTTTGGAAAAGATAATAATGTTTCTCATTCTCCCATCACTCACATCCTTTCTGTGGCCTTTGGTAATCCAACTTCAGATGTCCAATTGCATTAAGATATAAGCAGCTGTTTAGTTGCTTATATCTTAATGCAATTAGCAAAATGCAAAGTTGGTAAGCAATTTGTTACTTCAAAATTGTTGCCTATGTGAAAATTATACAACTATAATCAGCTAAGATTGTTTTTGCACAGTGAAAATTACAGACAGGAACTCAAACACATTTAATTTTTTTCTTTCAATTTACAATCTCATAAATTACAAAGTATATTTCACTTCACAAAATAAAACCATTTCCATACAATTTCATGACAGCATTTAGTACGTAACCTACAACAATTATATCTGTACAGCTTCGGAGAATCTCTAACTATATTGTACCAGCAAATCAGACCTCACTAACATCTGACCCGCAGCTTGGGTCTGTCTCCCTGGCCCTTGGTGACCTGTGTAAGAGACAACTAATATACATTATTTTCTGTGTCCTCTTTTGCCTTCACTCTTTTTTTCCTTTATCAAAGTTACTAACACTTTAAAAAACATGTATAGAAACCTGTTACCCCTGAAATAATTTAGGAAAACAGCATAACTAGGTCTTGAAAATTGTGATGAATACAAACTAGGAGAGGGGCTTAACGGAGCTTTTCAAAATTAGTTCTGTAATAATTTACACTGCCTTCTTTGTTTGAAATATTTGTTCAAAAATATCATGGTGTAAAAAAAAAAGTCCAGTATTAGAATGAATTCCATTATGGTAGATGTTGGAAATATGAGGAAGAAACCCAATGAGACATGGTAATTTACCAGTTCTCTTACTCTCATTCATTCTCTCTCTCCTTTATTAACAAATTAGCCAGAAGACATTGAAGAGAAATGCTTAATTTTATACAGATTTACTTTTATAAATACAATAGCAACTTGGCATTTTAAAACAACAAATTAACCACAAATAAGTGCTAGCAATGCTAGAAAATTTCCAGTATTCTGGCATCACTTTATGTTAAATATGCATTATATGTAGTAATTGGTGCTTAGTGCCCAGACTAATTAAAAACCTTCAGTGCCCCTCTTTCTGGAGGGAGGGGGATAATTATAATACTCTATCTGCTCCAGAATACCATACCTCTAAAAGCAAAGAACACTGATCATTCCTAAAATAAAACACAAACCAAAGAATGTTAATGTATGAGACATAAGCCTCCTTAGAAGCATATGCAATGAAAGAGGTATGTCAGGATAATACTGCTGTAGTGGTAAATGTATTCAGTCTGCCATAGCAATAATGCTTAAGAGGAATATATGAAAATTCATCAATGCACCGCATTGAATTATATTTTGCTAAATAAAAAAGACATTCCTGCAGCTAACTAAAGTAAAAATATATTTCAAAATACATGTTTCTGTCTTCATTTTTGACATATACAATTATGTCTTACATAGAAAGAAATCAGATAGCCATATACAGCTAACACTGACAAACACCCTGATCCTAAATATCTCAGACAAGAAAAAACATCCTGTCTGTAGCATCCTCCAGTATTTTTTTATGAATGGAAAATTTCTCTGTGCACATGGGAAGTTTTTTCTTTTGTACGCAGAGCATTCTGCTGTACATAGAAGAGAACTAGGAAGCCTCTGCTGGTATGAGGCTCTGACTAGCATCAGAGGTGCTCAATCATGGCCATTTGTTGCGATCTTGCACATTAAATGTATCATTTTTTTGTAAGAGAAAACAATGGAAAATGCTAGTGCTCATAAAGCTACACATTATGGCTATCGTGCAGAACTAAGTCCACTAAGATGAATAACATTTATTTCTTTGTAATGAGCATGGCCATGAGATCCATATGCTTTATGCCGAAGTGGGCTATGTGTTTGTATTTGTGCATGAGGATTCCCAACAAATGGATTATTTTACAAATCTAATATTAGTCCCCAAAGGACTAGACCACTTGAAATCAACTTACTAGTGGGATGAACAAGTCCCGTTGGGATTCATATTGATATAGCCAAACTGAAATCTGTTTCCACATATGGTTTGTCTTTGCTGGGTGGGGGAATAAAACTGTAACCCTACAGGATGATGTGCTGACCCAGCTCTTTTCAACAGGGATTTTGTCAGCATATAGTATTTTGAGAACCAGGCTGAAAGTACCTTTTTGCTTCAATGATCTGAATGAACAAATAAAGATTGTGTCCTTTAATAAGTTAACAGCAGAACAGTATGTAACCTTTCTATGTAGATACACACTGGAAGCAAGGCAAAAAACGCAGGGCAAGGGGATATTTAAAGCCTGTATTCTCTCTTAAATAATAAAAAAGAGGTATATGTCTATGAGACATACCCTGTACTAAAAATTCTGTTGTTCATCTGCAGTACAGCAGAAAATGAAGTGCTACATAGGTTTTTTCCCCCCTTATGGGAATTTGTTTTCCTTTAAAATACATATTCAGACTTATAATTTTCATAGCACAAGGCTATGAATTTACAGCTTTGTTTGTCTAAAACAAAACATCTTCATTTTCTATTAGTATCTGCACAATCAGCTTCTGGTACCGCATATCATTGAGCGTTGTAAGGGTGCTGTCTTCCGGGGGTCTCATTAAAGTAGGTCCAAACACTATACCCAGATTTTCTGCATTCATTAAGTTGTCTTTTTCATTCATAGTAATCCTAAAGGTAGGAGGAAAAAATGATACCTTTGTTAGTTTTTTCAACACCAATCTCATGTTGTAATGCTGTTTGTACTTCCTGCAATGAACAATAATTCTATATGCTTCTATAGATATATTAAAACATTCTATTCCCATCTGTTGTTCTGCCTCTACCATATAACCCCCTTAAATGTCTTCACTTGTTCTTGCTTCATGGGAAGATTCTGCACAGGCTTTCTATTTTTATCTAGCTTCCCACTACCTTTTACACCTTCTTTTTGAACTTTGGTAATTCTGCTGTCCCACTTACGACTGTCCAAAAGTCTCTTACTCTTTTATATTACTCAATTCCTCTCGTAGTAATATCCATTATTTCCATCAACCCCATCCTTAAAACTTTTTTAAAAAGCCTTCACAACAAATATATTTTCTCAATATCCCACTGTATTACATAAACCAAAGAAAATGTATAATTGCATGTCCCCCTCTTCCTATCAAGCCTCCATGCAACAAAACAAGTAAGACTTTGCAGTCTTTTACCAGATGCCAAATCAGCTGTTTGGGGCAGCTGACATGGGTATGACTTATTTAGCCCAAATGCATGCAACAATCCAGAATTAACTAACGTCTCTATTTGCAGAAGGCCACTATATGATGGGGGAGGCATCCACAAAGAACAGTGTAAACATTTGTGTTCATTTGTTTGGACATTTATATGGCCTTCTATCTATCTATCTATCTATCTATCTATCTATCTATCTATCTATCTATCTATCTATCTATCTATCTATCAGAAAGCTACCCTGGGTGGTTTACCACATAAACAAGATGCAATTACATCTTAAAATAAATAAACTAATCAATCAAAACCAACACAACATCATTGAAAATAAGGCAAGTGAGCACAAATGAATAAAAACCATTCAGCAGTTCAAAACATTTGTATGGTCTTATACACATGAATAGGTGTAAAAGGTTTCCCAGTATTTCGGCTAATGTCCTTCTGTGGGAACCAAGAAAAATCTGAGATGATGGAAAATTATTTTACAGCAAATTAACTTACTTTTTGAGATGAATCATCAGATATCTAAGAGTCTCATAGTGTGCCGCAGGAAGTAAGAGCAACACTTCATGGACAGCTTCAAGTCTTTCATCAGGATTGGAGAGTTCTACACAATACAAAACAACATTAGCCTACACTTTGACACACAAAAATGACAACGTGCCAATTGGAATAATGTTAAATTGTATTATTCATTTATTTATTTTAAAGTTTATATACCACATTGATTTTTTCCCAGGGAAACTCTGGGCGGTTTACAAACAGAACAACAAAACAATTAAAACCCCCACAGATACAAATAAAATGGAACACAACAAAAAAGAAGAAAAGACAAAAGACAAAAGAGAAGAGTCTGGCAAGAGGCACAAATGCTTAACACAGAGGACAATGGGTAACAAGGGGCACAAAACAGACATTAGCAATCTTTGAACAGCCACGTTTTCAAAAGTTTCTTAAAAGCTGTGAGGGATGGAGCCAGGTGACTCTTGCAGGGCAGTTTGTTCCATATGGTCAGGCCAGCCACCAAGATTGCGAGTTGCAACCTTATTGGCTTCCCTAGGGGTTGCCACTCAAAGCGAGAAAGCCCGTGAGGCTCTGGTGGGTCTGGCCAGCTCTGACCTTTGGGAGATACGCTCTGTCAGATACTCAGGTCCAAGCCATGGAGGGTTTTGTAAACCAAAACCAACACCTTGAACCTTATTCGAGAGGCAACAGGTGAGCCAGAATTGGGGTGATCCTGTCAAATCTGCCTGCACCAACCAACAATCTGACTGCTGCATTCTGTACCCTCTACAATCGCCGAACAAGGTTCAAGGGAAGCCCCATGTAGAGAACATTGTAATAATCTATCCTCAACATGACCAGTGCCTTGCACAACCGTCCTCAGGAAATTTCTATCAAGGTACGGTTGAATATGGGCAATAAGTTTAAGATGCTAAGAGGCCAACCTGGTCAAGGCTGCCACCCGGGGTTCCAGGGACAATTCTGTATCCAGGACGTTGCCCAGACTCCTCACTCTTTCAGCCAGCTGGAGGGTGGACCCACCCAGACTGGGAAAAGAGCCACTGTACCCATCCACCCTCCCCCAAGGAACAGAACCTCAGTCTTTTCAGGTTTCAGCTTGAGCCAGTTGGTCCTGGTCCATTCCAGAACCACAGCCAGGCATTGGTCAAGGGCTTGGACTGCCATTGCAGAGGTGGAAAAGGATAGATAGAGCTCTGTGTCATCAGCGTACTGATGACAGCAGACTCCAAAACTCTGAATTGACCTCAGCCAGCAGCCTCATATAGATGTTAAAGAAAATGGGGAGATCTCCGACCCCTGAGGCACCCCACAAGAAAGTGTCCAGGGAGACGACAATTCTCCTTCCAAGCTCACTCACTGGGAACGGCCCTCGAGGAAGGACCGGAGCCAGCTCCACACCTCATAAAGCCTGCCCTGGAGGATGGTATTAAAGGCCGCTGACAGATCAAGAAGGACCAACAAGGTAGAGCAACCCCTGACAGCCCCCCTCAATAGGTCATCATGCAATGCAACCAAAGCAGTCTCCGTCCAATGACGTGGCCTCAACCCAGACTGAAAAGGATGAGGTTTTCCTCCAGGAATGACTGGAGTCACACAATGGCAACCCATGCAACCACCTTGCCCAGGAAGGGAACATCGGCTATAGGGTGATAATTAGACATTAATTGATTGACTGGCTGTAAGTCTGCTTTATTCCCCCAAAGGATGCTGTCATAGTCATTCAGCCCAAGGTTGAACATGGGCTGAACAAATCCAAATTGAAAAGCCAGAATTTATGGGTCGGCAGTCTCACCCATGCTGTTCAATGTTTATATGAGGCCACTGGCAGAGGTCATCAGGAGATTTGGAGTCTGCTGTCATCAGTATGCTGATGACATGCAGCTCTATCTCTCCTTTTCGTCTTCTGCAGAGGAGGCAGTACGCTCCCTCGACCTGTGCCTGGAGGCGGTTCTGGAATGGACCAGGAATAACTGGCTCAAGCTGAACCTGGAGAAGACGGAGGTTCTGTTCTTTGGGGCGTCCTCGTCTGTGTACAATGGCCCCCTCCCTAGGCTGGGGGGGGGGTGTTTCCATCCAGCCTACAGACAGAGCCAGGAATCTGGGCGTGGTCCTGGACTCAGCCCTCTCCCTGGAAGCCCAGATGATGGCTGCCTCCAGGGCCGCTTTTTTCCATCTCCGCAGGATCGCCCAGATCCGTCCATACCTCGACGAGTCCTCCCTGAGGACAGTTGTGCAGACCCTGGTGATTTCGAGGATTGACTATTGCAATGCCCTCTACGTGGGGTTGCCCTTGACCCTCCTCCGGAGGCTCCAGCGGGTGCAGAATGCGGTGGCCAGGCTGGTGGTGGGTGCTCGTAGATTCGAGCACATCACCCCAGTTCTGGCTCGCTTGCACTGGCTACCTGTTGTCCTCCGGATTAGGTTCAAGTTCCTGGTTTTGGTTTTCAAAGCCCTCCACGGCTTGGGACCAGAGTACCTGGTGGAGCATATCTCCCAGAGGTCAGCTGGATCCAGACCCACGAGAATGGCGCAGGCACGCTCACTGAGGGTGGCCACACCCAGAGAGGCGCGGAAATCACGTACGCATGACCGCACCTTTTCTGTGGTGGGTCCCATGTTGTGGAACCATCTTCCCAGTGAGCTGCGCCTTGCAGTGTCCCTGCCAGCCTTCAGGAAAGCCTTGAAAACCCACCTTTTCAAGGAGGCTTTTGGTGACCTTTCCAGTTTATTATTGTTATTATTATTATTGTTGTTGTTATTATTATTGTTATTATTATTATTATTATTATTATTATTATTATTATTATTATTATTATTATTATTATTATTATTATTATTATTATTATTATTGTGGGGGGGTATTGTACCTCCCTACTTTTTATTGTTTTCTATTTATATTTTTGCTTGTCTTTCCTGTTTGTTTTTATTGTTTACTGCCCCGAGTTCCTTATGGAAGATGTGGCAGTATACAAATGCAACAATAAATAAATAAATATAAATAAATAAATAAATATAATGGAAAAGTTTTTGAACCAAGGCTACAGCTGGGATTGGAGTGGGGTGGGGTCAAGCAGGGACACATACTGGATGCCATGCTTGGGGGTGACAGTGAAATGACAAAATAGTATTTGTACCACTGGGAGGGGGCACAGAATCTAATTTAGACAGAGGTCCTGGTTGAAAGCCTGTTTGGAACTGTAGAGTTAAATGTGGGGAAAGGAAAATTGTGTGTATCACAGATCACAAAACTCAGTACTTACTTGCTGCTTCTATAAACTTGGAATAAGTATCATATGTGATAACAGGAATAGGTAAATCTCTGAAATACAGCTTCAGTGCTCCAGCAATTATATTTATGTCTGGATAAATGTTGGCAGAGAGATCGACTTTGTCACCATCTAGAAGAGATGGAAGATAGGTTTCAAGAACATATTTCATTTCAGCAAAGTTAGATATTTCTTGAGCTACCCTACATATATATGTTGGTGAAATTTTTCTGGGCACTCAGATCTTGAGTGTGGGAGATACAGGGGAAAGGTTGTTCCTATAACACAAAGCTTTACTGCCTTATGTCAGTTCACCATCAGCTTCCCTATTTTGGCCTTAAGTCCCTTTTCTCAAGTAGATTCTCTGTTCTTCTTTCCATAAAGATGATCTAAAATCCTTCGTATTTTTCTGGTCCAAAGACCACACTGAAAATATATGAATTCAAATTCCTATTCAGCCATGGAAATTGACAATGGGGCAATGGCAAACCACTCCTTGAACCTCTCACATACCTTTAGAACCTTAGTAGTAAGGCTGTCATAAGTTGGAAGCAACATAGCAACAACAGGCTTGGTCAAGGACAACCGTGGCCATGTTCACACAGTGAAACTATTTCTTTGTTGTGTCTTTTGACTTTGCTGGCACTTTATGAAAAGTTATTTGTTAATTTATAATAAATTTCAATTATACCCTTCTTTTCTAGGACGCACAGCAAGGAGAACTAACTTTCAGTTTAAAAGTAACTGAATGATAGGTTAAAACAATACCAACACCCCCAGCTCCATCCAATCCAACAGTAACAACATAGTGAGACAGAGAATATCAAGCAGTGGAAAGAAGTGCCTGCCAGAGTATTGCCATATTCAGTAAATAATGTAATCAGAGACTTGGAGGTTCATTTCTGGGTATAGGAAATAACATAAATGGAACTACAGTATAAAATAACTTTCAATACTTTCCTAACAACTGCATGTCAGATGGTGTAGGCTGCATGAAAGAGCCAATCTCCGTAGAAGGGAAGAACCTCATGGAAGAAGATTTTTTCTTTTAAATATCTTTCTCCCAATCCATTTAGGTGCTTAGAAGGTGGTAACAAGAATTTTTCAAATTGCCCAAAGAAAGAGTGAGTGAGTGAGAGAGAGAGAGAGAGAGAGAGAGAGAGAGAGAGAGAGAGAGAGAGAGAGAGAGAGAGAGAGAGAGAGAGAGAGAGAGAGAGAGAGAGAGAGAGAGAGACTTTTAAAAGTTCCATAGTTCATACTTTTTCTGCAGCATTTTGCAGCATGTGAAGTTCTAGGACATTTTTCAACAATTACTATTGATTAGAATTGATTAGAATAGTTGTGTTATGTGTCATCTAGTTGGAACCAACATGCAGAGACCCTAACAGGACATTCAAGATAAGTGAGATATGGTTTTGCCAATAAGTTTTCATGGCTGAGTGGGGATTCAAACCCATACCTTCTGAGCTCTAATCCATCATTCTATCCATTATGCTACACTGTATATCTATAATTGCTATTTCCAATTAATAGCATAATCCTGTGTAAGTTTTCCCAAAAGTAAATTCCTCTGTGTTCAGTCCAGTATGGACTGTTAGAGCAGTTTGTTAGACTAAGACAGCATTTGGTACTATGAGGACATGACAGTAGCAATTTCCCCCCAAAAAGTAAAGGTTGTATTCATTATTCTTATAGTTCTTTAGAGGCTACAAATGTTTTCTCACTACTTGTAATACTGTACAAATGAGTTATTTTGGGGTGACACTGCCATGTGTTAGACATAAGTAATTACCTTTTAAAAAGTTACTTTTCAGGTTCTGGATGAATAATGCTTATTCCCCATGAAAGATTCTAGTCTAAATGTGACTAGCAGTGGGATGCAAATAATAATAAACTCACACATTAGCATTTATTCTAATACGGTGCCATTTCTGCCATCACAATGTTTATTCTACTTCAGCCAACCTCATATTTATCCTTATGTACTTGGCATGGTAAGCATTTTTAGAAAACATTGTTTGGACAGCTCTATTTAATTGCAGTACAATGAGCATTAAAGTGCTACAGTGAAAGGAAATGCTTTGAAAAAAAATACTGCAGCTGCTTCCATACACACCCAGATATGGTAAAACACAAAACTGCATCCATTAACTGGCCCTCATTGCTGATTGAAGTCAATAGTTTACAAAACAGAATCAATATTCATCGGATAGTACCACAAATTATATTGTAGACAAGTTTAAAATTACTGGTGTATGTATTTATATGTCTGTTACATGCAAAGCATGTTGTTGTTACATGCAAAGGAAACTACAGTGACAGAAGTTGGCTTTCAGTGGAGAATCGCTATGAACAAAGAAGCCAATGTAGGCATTTCATATCATGCTCCACATGTATGATAGTAAATACCTATAAGGACTTTGTAACAGTTCAGCACTGAATGTTGCACGAATAGGATTTTGGCCTCTGAATGTGTGTTTATTTACAAGGCAAATATATAAATTTCCATAAAACATTCCTTGACAGGCAGGCAGTATAGCTGTGCGAATTTTCCTTGACACAATGTGACCTATAAGAAATGTGTAGTGCCAACCAGCACAAACAGAAACTTAGAATGCAGCGCTCACAATAAGAACACTGTGAACAAGCTGTACAATGAATGTTTTATATGCTAGCAGGAACAGAACTGATCAACAATAACAGCTCAGAGCAACTGTAGCTGTATAGCATTTGCAGTACAGTATATTCATTCAGTGGAAGAATAAACAATCACTCTTCCTCTCACTTTTACTAAGGTATCAGTGGAATGAAAAATCACAGATCAAATGGCCTACTTTTCATTCCATAACACATCATTCTTTATGCCCTCCTAATTTTATGAATAGTAAAGGAAAAGTCAGTGTCCAGAAAGAGCATGTGCTAATAGCCATTCCAGCTGGTACAAATGAGGCACAGACTCATCTCAGACTCAGGCTAGATTGTTCCTATGTCTCTTGTAAGTGTGAAAGCTACCTTGCCTTTGTGCTGGTGTGTGTTTCTGCATGCAGGGCTGTGCATGAACAGCCATTTGTGCCATGTCTCCACCCACCATTTGCTGCGATGTATTCTACCCAATCAGACAAAACAGGCACCAGCTACCAAAGCCTTTTGGAAACACAGCATTTGAAAATGGGAGTGGATCATTGACATGTATGAATACTTTGTTCTGCAGGATTCCAAGTGTATACCTGCTGTTTTAAAAAATGAATTTCAGTTCCCTTTGATAATTCATTACACAACTGTACAGAGCTTTGTGGTGAAGACCTTGAGCTTTCTTCATTACATTATATCATTCCATTCCAATTGTACACTATCCCACTGCTTTAGCCAGATATTCTATTCCATATCTGCTTCGTCTCTCCCCCAGAGAAGACAGGTTTTGATACCTGTGATAAATGACAATCGAATCAGTACATAGCACAATATAAGGAAAGGACATAGCCACTGTATGGGGAAAAACTGTTTATTTTTCTCCTAATTATGCCCTCAAAACGTCAGCCAGTTCAGTGAAGGCAAGGGGCGTAGAAGCCAGTAGTTCATTGTCATCCCAAAGTTAAAATAGACTTTACCTCGGTCAAAGGCCATCTTGACATCTTCAATGTGATCAGTGAACCCTGAGACTCTGTATATCCCTTCTGATTGCAGACCTGCAAGTCAAAGTGTCATCAGGTACTGTGTAGGCTACAGATACATATTCAATTTCTCTTCTTTTTATATGTGTTTGTTATCTGCACTCTCACAAGAAGATAAATGCTTTACTCTACAACCATTTTTAATGGAGATATGCCAATTATCTTCTTTTGGTCCCTGAACAACAATTATTGTGGGAATAATAGCTTTAAAAGAATTATTTTTCACAGATCAAAGAAGCAGGAAAGGAAATCACCTGATGGATTTGAGGAACTGACCAATCTTCATCTCAGTATGTTATAAGGGAAGGTGATACTACCCATGCAGTTGCGACAAAACAGTTTTTGTATCAGCTGAATGGCCATGGAAGGCTGCTGAATCAGATACTACTCCTTGTACAATCAACAAAACCCTGACAAAAATCTTTCTAAGCTGCAACCCATACTTTTTGCTTGAGATACTAGGGGATTAAACTAGGACCTTATGCATCCAAAAGCTGGCTAGACATCTCATTTAGAAAGGCATCTGGCTGCAGAGTCAGAGGCTTGGAATTCAATTCTCCACTGTACCTCCCGGGAGAAGAGGCAGCCTGTGTGGCCTTGGGCAAGCTTCATAGTCCAAGGATGCCCCGAGAATAAGGGAATAGTAGATTACTTCTGACTCACTCTACTTAGAAAACCATGAAAGGGATCACTACAAGTCAGAATCAACTTGATGATAATAAATTATTTTATGCATGTATGGCATCAAGTTCAATCATAGAGCCATGGCTTTCTATAGGGCAATACCTTTTAGCCGTTTTAAATGAATGAAATTAAATATAGCACAGGATGTTAGTTGTATTAGTCTGCTGCAGTAAAAATCACAAGGAATCTTAAAAACTATCTCAAATACTTTAAAAGTATTTTATTTGGCATTAACATTGAGGGACTTGAGTCCATTTCTTCAGATTTAATGAGTATCGTTCTTTGAAGACAATAGGTTTGGCCATGGGAAAAATTAACTTAAGGGAATTAACAAAATCAAGTTCATCCCATCCTAATACCTGCAATGCATGAAAAAATATTCCCAGAAGGTTGTAGGGAGGGTAACTACTGGAAAATATGGGGAAAATCTATACAGGATGGTGTAAAACATTTGCAAAAAAGGCATATTCCTTCTGTGACTTTCAGCACGTTATTTTAAGAGTTCACATTTGGTTTAAACCAACCACTTCCTTTCCAGAAGTCTTTGGTTCTTATCCCATGCTGTTCAGAAGACCCCAACTGACCCTCCAACAAAGCTTTTTTGGTGAGGACAGGGTGCTGCATATGGGAAGAAGAACTTGAACTTTTCCTCCCATGAGCTTCATTAAAAGTATAATCCTGTAGGCATTTACCGGGTTGGGAATACTTTTGAATGATTTGAATGGGACCTTGGGGTAAATATGTATAATAGGGTTGTGTTATTAAGATAATGTATCTTAGGACACATAATATTTAGATTCATTCATCAGTTACTCTCAATTCAAGTATTACTTATCTCTGTTTTCACCCTGCCCTGAACAAAGCATAGTGCCCTCAATCGAACATGCAACCACAGCTTCTGGGAAACAAAGATTTAACCATTTTTCTCCACCTATGACCACCCCTTTGGGAAGCTACATTCAATACCAATGGGAGTTTTTAAAAACCCACTATTCCTAGCTACCATATGTATTATGTGTGACCATGTGTCAAGAAGTTCCCTTCCCCATGTAGATCTGGGTCGGCCCTACATGCTTACTTGAGAGGGTTTTTTACTGATGTCACCATATGTTGCATATTAAAAGTAATATACTCATTTATCATTAACTTTTGTGGCAAAATCATTGCCAAATTATAAGAAATTGTGTTTTATCCTCACTTCAACATGTTAGCAAAAAACAAATACCTCTTGCTTCAATTTCACGAATACATATGTCCACCACCATGGGCCTTGGTGTATTGTGGGCCTTTACTAATGTAGTGAGATCACAGCAATAGACTCGTTTGATCCTCTTGAGATCTGGTTGACAATCATTAGGAACATATTTTGAACACTGTTTGTGTACGTTCAATCCACAGTCTAGAGAAAAAAAATATTAGCATTAATTCCAGCCATTTTATTACAACTGAAAAGAGTGAAGTTATGCAGACAAGGACAAATTCTACAACTTAATGTCTCAGGGCCAAATTACATTATTATTCTAAATAAGGTACTATGTAGTGAATTGTAGATATTAAGAAGTCTACCTAAAAATAAATATGATCTAAAGTTTCAGTCCTATGCTTAGTGTGTGACAGTGGGACTTACATCTGAATAGTCATGTGTAGGGATGCACTTTAAGTATGCTTAGGAAACAAGTAAATATGGAGCAAATATTATGGTCACTGTGTGTAAGATGTTGGAAATGTTAATATTCAATTATTGCTTAATATTTATATTCTAACCTAAACAAATAATGTGGCCATCTTGTGGATAATGTTGGAAGTGCTTGCTAAAGCCGCAACAAAGGCCCTTACTTCACGAGGCGCGGCGCTCCGCAGCGATATTGCCTTCGATTTGAATTCGGAGGCGGTCACGTGGCGGTCACGTGTTCTCGCTTCGCTCCCGCCCCTGTTTCTCAGTACTCACGAGCTGCAGTTTTAGGACCGATTCGAGCACAACCTCACGTGCTCCCTTCGCATTCGCATGCCACTTTTCAACGTTCGTTATTTCCCATCCGTCCTTTAAAAAAATTCCTACCGACGGCGTATCGATGCACTGATGCTGGACTGTCAGTTGCAATGGCTCTACTGATTTCAACTGTTTCCTGGCATCATTGGCAGCCCCCCCCAGCCGCCGCCGCTACTCGGGGGGAGCCCCGCATGGCACAGCCGCCCGCCCTTCGCCGCTTGCACGCTGCCTGCCCCGGGTGCCCTGCTCTGGCCGGGCGACGCGGCAGCGGCTCCTCCTGCTCCCGCCGCCCCCGCTGCCGCCGCCCCTACTCGAGCGAGGAAGTAACAGCGCAAAGCGATGAAACGATATAGCGATGCATCGATATCCCTGTTTGAATATTTTTTTAAAAAACTTGAAATAAAAGCCAAAAACCGAGACCACACGTGACGTTGGGAGTGAAGCAAGATGCGAAGCGAAAAGATTCCCGGCAGCAGCCAGGGGAACCACTCGCCCCGCTTGGAGCATGGTAAAGGGGGCGTGGTCGGGGTGGCATCGCAGCCAAAAAGGAGGAGCGTGCGGACTGAAACGATCGATTCGCACAGAAAAGAAGGCTAGCCGCGAAGCGAGCGGCTCGTGAAGTAACGGCCTAAAATTGACTTAGAGCAGTGATGGTGAACCTTTTAGAGACCAAGTGCCCAAACTGTGATTCAAAACTCATGCAGTCTGTGACTCCTTTATTGTATGGCAGAAATACTTTGCTTGTTGGCGGCTGTTTTTCTTCTTCAATTTGCCCCCCCCCCCCCCCCCCAGTTTGATGGCTCTTTTGATTTCATTCTAAGAATGAAATCAAAAGAGCCATCAAACTGAAAAAACTTCCAGAACACGGCCAAACAGCCCAAAAAACTCAGAACAGCTTTCTTTGTCTTCTTTGAGTTAAATGAAGCAGAACATTTAGCTTTGGACTACAGAACCATTTTTTTTCTCATATTAAATACTGACAATTATGAAAACAAATACAGTAATACAAATTGGCCGGAATGCAGATCCTAGTCATAACTAGAGTGGATAAATTGAATCAATAAGATTTATTCATCATTCCACAATTGATTTCATGGATCTTACTGGTTGGATTTAGTTGGAAGAGGGAGCTGTGTTAGTCTGTGCAAGCATTGCAGGTGAAAATACAATAAAAAGTTAAAAAAGAAGAAGACAAAAACACGGTGGCATCTTAAAGTCTAATTTTAAATTTTCTTTAATGTGCGTTTTTGTGGACATGTCCATTTCAGACTGATGGAGTGGTTGTCCACAAAAGCTCACATTAATGTGTGTGTGTGTGTGTGTGTGTGTGTGTGTGTGTCTGTGTCTGTGTCTGTGTCTGTGTCTGTGTCTGTGTCTGTCTGTCTGTCTATCTATCTATCTATCTGGTAGTTTCTACAATGCCACCACATTTTGTTTTGTTATGATATTTTATTTTTATTTTTCACCTATAATAATTAGATTTAGGCCATTAAACTTTTATGTATAATATTCATGCCTACTGTCACCTTCATGCACTGTTTTCACCAGCTGATAGAATGTGGATACCAAGAAAAACAATTGGCTCAATGATACGTCTAAAATTACCTGAACATCTTACTCCCTGAGCAATGAGTCCCCACATGAAGTTGGCACAGTACTCACACCAGTGTGGACCTCGAAATGTGTGGACCTGCAACACAAGAAAGAAAAACAAATTCTAGGATCATAAGGAGGCAGATGGCCTGACAGATGAGGCAAACAGAAGAAGGTGATGAACAATGAACTTAAGACAAGTCTTCCTCAGAGCTGGCCATACCCCATTGATGAAAGCCACCTGATTAAAAGATGGGTACAAATTGCCACTTTGGTAGTTCATGCTGGTTTGTTTTTCATCTGAACAAATGTTTGGCAGTCCGCAGCCTTACCTCCTTTGGTGGATACCCACTGAGAGGCACAGCCCTGGCTTCCTTGCACCTCCTCCTCTGGGCACTGCCTCTGAGTGGGTGCCCACTGGAGGAGGTGGAGCTGGGAACCACGAACATGTGCTCAGCCAAAAAACAGACCAGCATGAACCATCAAAGGCCGATCTCTACACCTGATTGGTGTGATTTGCTCTTAGTAATCACTGCCATGGACCAGCTGAACACAGCCACTAGAATGAAATGGCAGAGAATCCTGTCTCTTTTCAGACTGCAGACAAGGACATGCTTTAAAAATAGTCCTCCACATCTTTGTCTTCTTTTGAAATAAGTCCCTCAAAGTTACTAGTCACCAACACTCAAATATAAGGGGAGGAAAGAGGGACCTAGCCCAACCACCACCACTTTCTATAGGAAAGGTGGTTTAAGAGAAACAGTCAACAGATCTTTTGAAATAATGGCTGTGAACCAGACCCTCTTGAGACACCCCATACAGACAAAGGCTTTTCCTCTCTTTTGTGAGGCAAACATACATGTGTATAAAAGTTTTCCTTCTCACCGGAAAGCACCATATGCCTGAAGGCACAGGATTCTGGATGGCACCACTGTGTGTTTTAGACTATGGTACCAGGCTGGAGATTAGACTGAAGTCTTTTGACTGAGGAGTGATGGGAACAAAATTATTGAATTGAACAGAACCCTTCAATGGCCTTTATTAATATGAAACTGGAACAAATAAGCAAGATTTTTGAAAACTGTGCATCCTTTATCTTAACCATCCTTTATTACAACAAGCTCTTAATGCTCCACCTCTAGGTGTATCAAGATACTTGCCCTTTAAAATTATTGCAGCAAGAAGATACATTTCATACCCAAGCTATCTCTAAGGAAAATAGTTTTTATGAATTGGCTGACCCTTATGGGCAATGAAGATGGGTTTGTAAGGAAAAATTGGCATTGCCCTACTCCAGGATCAGGACTACTTTGCAGCTCCTATCTGCTTTCTTACTAGAAGTGGAAGGACAGGACCTCACTAAATGTTCTCCTCAGCTAAGCTACCAGATTGCCCATTATAGTACGTTGGGGGCGGACAGGAAAAATGAACACAAATGGGAGTGAACAAGTCAATTGCCTGGCCTGATTTATTTATTTATACATTTATATACTGCCCATCTTCCAGGTGGAACCCAAGCGTCAAGGGAAAGAACAACAGATAGATGGGGCTGAGGTGCATTTTCCTATTCCTCAGTTGAATTGGAGTGAATCAGTGGGTTTGGAGCAATGGAGTATCTCAGTGATGAGTTTTGCCTCCCCTCCCCCCCTCTCTCTCGTGTGTGTGTGTGTGTGTGTGTGTGTGTGTGTGTGTGTGTGTGTGTGTGTGTGTGTGTGTGTGTGTAGAGGGGTGGGAAGAATACTTGTGCATGTCTGCATGTGCACATGGACATACTTGTGTATCTCTACCATTCAGTTTTGCCTTTGGTTCTTCCTGTCACCCCTGGCCTTGCCTACTATTGGCTGCTGCTATGCTTCCTTCTCTAGAAACACAATGCACACTAGCCATTACTGGTTCAGGGGATGTCATTTCTAAAAAGATCAGTCTTTTAAAGGGTTTCTTTGCCTTGAAACCCTGCCCGTTTTTGTATATATGTTATTTTCATGTGAAGGAGCTAAAGTTTGCCTTCATAAAGGCTGGATTGCACCATTCTGAATTTTTTGTGTTCTTTTCATGGTACTTGTCTATTGATGCCCTGGTTCAATGTCATACCAGGACAACATTTGATTGTTTATATCAGTTTTATATATATTTAGTTAGTCATAATGAAAGAGGGCAGTTAGACAACATTTTATAATTAACAGTGCAGCATATCATAATCGCTAAAGAGTCAAAGGCATAATTAACCTTGATTCAGAATGAATAACTAGACTTCTGTGTAGACATTTCAAGCAATGCTGATTTTTGCATGTTTGAATCAACTGCAGACACAGGCAATGCTTTTGTTGTCTCCTTCTTCTTGGCCAGTTAAATAAGTAAACTTGTTTCATGCAGACCACCAAAATTAACACAGATCCTTATTAAAGATAAAACTGTAATTGCCATTTTGCAACAAACCTCTGCACAAGTAATGACAATGAATAGCATGATAACCCACATGCAATGTTTGTTTTGGAGAAAATAACAGCATAAATTAAACTTTCATAAGGCAAAAAAAACACATAGAAGTCTTTGGCCATTTATAGCATAGGCATTATGTACAAAATGGAGCCTTTTACAAATAGTCTGATAAACACAATATGAAATGCAGCAAAGTTGCTTTTTTTAGAATTACCAATGACTATCTCTAACACATGACCAAAATGAATTTGACAAAACTCCGGGAGGCAGTGGAGGATAGGAAGGCCTGGCGAGCTCTGGTCCATGGGGTCACGAAGAGTCGGACACGACTGAACGACTGAACAACAACAACAATCTCTAATATGGTTGTGTTCAAAAACATTTAGATTTGTAAATCTGCTAATTAACCATTCAAGTGTATAAATATTCATATGGGAGTAATTTTAATAATAGCAAAGAGTCTAGTTTCATGGCTCACTGTGAGCTTATGCCTTGCTTTGAAACACAGTATTCAAGGTTTGGCTAGTGTCACTTTTCTTCTTTCTAGCGTTTTCCATAATTGAAGTTAATCATTTACAAATTGTCAATTGCCAATGGACACACATCGACCTCTGTCTTGCTCAGGATATACAAAGAGAGAAAGTCTTCATATGCTTCTTTAGTAAATACAATTGAGTCTTTCCAGCCTCATGAACACATGACATCATTGTACATGAGATAGATCTGTGTGCATATTTGAGCCATCAGCAATTCATAGATTAGACTATGAACTTTAACTTCAACATGGATGGTCTAATCAGCTTCAGTTGTTAGGAATCCAATGATGAGAAAACTGATGATACTAAATGACATATAACTGAACTCATTTTACTATTCAGTATTCATTTTACAGGTTGTGAATCTGCTAACTTGTGCAAAACTGTGGCACTTAGTTGGTATTCAGAGCTGATCAATGATTGATGATCACTCAGTGTTTCATTCCTCCATGGCTCATCACTTGATGATTTACAGCTGATTATGTGAATAGAGTTCAGTGACTTCTATAATGCTGGACTGTAGGAAAGTTACAGCTCAGTGAATTACGTGTCTGGCTGTGGAGCCAGAGATTGGGACTTTGTTTCTCCACTGAGGGATCCCACAAGAGACAGCTTGTATGGTCTTGGGCAAACTGCACATCCCCTGGATGCCCCCCCCCGAAGAAGGGAATGGCAAACAATTCCTTGAGTATTCTCTACCTAGGAAACCCTGAAAAGGGTTGACATGTTAGAATTGACTTGACAGTGCATTTGTGCAAACATGTACGCAAATATCATAATGCATCTCTGATCTGTGATTGTTATTTTCTACCTGAAAGTTAACTTTTAATGATTAATTTAATGGCTTAGATCCAGAAGGAAGTCACAACTATAGTCATCCTACTGAGTCCATGGAGCTTTTAGAGGAGTTGGCTCAGTAAGGCTACTCCAACTTAAAACTGAATTTCAGACGCAGAAGCATAAATCTAAGTGCTTGTTTCTCACTTTTAAATTTTCAGAATGTTTCATTCACTATGGTTATATATGCTATCAAAATATAGAAACTAATGCATTTGAATCCATTATTTATTGTGAAAACTTTAATTTTCTAATATGCTTTAGATTGCTCTATAGTAATCACTGGAATATTTTGGGTTTGTTGCAACATCATAGAAAAGTAGTAATTTTGCAGCAGATTAATGAAGCAATTGTGATATATTATTCTATCTCTTTCTCTTTGCTTTAATTGGAAATGGCAGTTATTTATTTAATGCCTAATAAATTAAGCTGAAGACCTACTTATCATAGACCGTGAAAATCTGTAAAATATAGGCGTAGTTTGGATGTAACATGAAATGCGGTGTTGTGTTAGATGCATGGATGTTGAGCTCACAATCTCTTCCTTTGCTTGCCCCCTTTGGTACAGCTATGAGTAGAAGATCAAAAACATTTGCCTTCGCCTTTTTATTCTACTTTTTTCTGTTCTTCTCCCTGCCCTAGCAGTGGTTGGATAAACATGACCACTTTGACTTTAGATGACACTTGGGATGTGGCAGCTCAGATGAATGACATTGCCTCTAGTCTAAACAGTCTCCATGGTCCGTCAATAAGAAGTTCTTCTTCTGTGCTTCTTTTTCCATTACTTTTACCTTGTTTGTAGAATTAAAAAATTAAAAAAACACAAAGCACTGTAGATTGCCCAAACCAATTTCATATTTTTGTTGCCTGCTGCTTTGTGCATCTTAAGAAAGCTTAATTTTAAATTTGGGAATTCCACTATTCTGATTTGTACCTCATGGCTAATTTGGCCAAATTCCAAGGCACACGTGTTTGCAAAAAACTCCCACTCTTACTTTGGATCTTTAACTTTATCTCGTAGGCAGCTTTCCTTAACTTGGTTGCTTGCTTGTGTTCATTTTTAAACACATTCATTACTTCTTTCACTGACTTTATGTTCTTACTGGCTTTATCTTCTTTTTCTTTATACTTGTCCATTTTCTTTGTTTCCCATTCACTACCACTTATCCTTAGGTTCAATTCCTAAACTGGGATTAATCTTAAGTATGGTCAAGAGAAACATTTATGCATATTCAAATAAGAAGAAATACATCACCCAAAATTAAGGAAAAAAAGAACAAAGATTTAAACTTGCATTTAAATAAAATGCAATATGTCTCACTGTAATGGAGAACGACTGTGACCAGATGTGACCAGATGTGGCCATATGACCTCTGTTGTACGATCTAAATGGGTAGTCATTTTACTGATCTCAGAAGGATGAAACGCTGAGTGAACCTTGAACCTGCTACCTGGAATTGAACACCAGGCTGTGAGCAGTTACTGCTACAGTACAGCATTTTAACCACTGCACCACAAGGCTCTTACATACTACTGTCCTGTGTTCATACCATTCACTACATTTAACCCAGACTTTAAAGCAAGTAAAAAGGTAAAAAAGTAAAGGTTCCCCACACATATGCATGCTAATCATGCCCGACTCTAGGTGGTGCTCATTCCCTTATTCAAGCCAGAGAGCCAGTGTTGTGCAAGTCCGGGGCCATGTGGCCAGCATGGCTGCACTGAAACACTGTTTTAACTTCCTGCTTTTTACAGCGGTATATATTTATGCATTTGCATTTTACACGGTTTCAAACTGCTAGTTTGGCAGGAGCTGGGGTTATCAGCGGGAGCTCGCTCCGCTGCATGGCACCCAGGATTCAAACCGCCAAGCAGCCAATTTTGCAGCCAACAGTTTTTGGAACCTTACCACGCTGAGCCACCACGCCCTTTCAAATAGAAGATTCCTTCCAATAACATATGCTCCTTGTATATCACCCCACAGCGCTTAAAGCATTCTCTGGGAGGTTTACAATAAAATTATGCAGACTACACATTGCCCCCATCCTCCTGAACTGGACACTCAATTTACTGACCTTTAAAAGATAAAAGACAGAGTCAACATTGAAATCGTTACTTGAGCCTGATGGGTTTGATCTCAGGTCCTGACCAGAGTCTTGACCGCACTACTGCAGTTTAACTATTGTGCTCTCAGGCTCCTCTGACAGCCCTTTAAACATAGGACTGTCATATATGGAGTAATGACATACAGATGTCCCAGAAATGAAACAATTAGTAAACTATTTGGAGTTGGCTTATTTCAACCACAAAAACTGTTATCATTCTGATGTGCAGTATCTTTCTATGGTTTTTAGGTGTCATGTGCGGGGGGAACCTTTACCTTTACCTTTTTATTCAGAAATGCAGGCAAAAATCAAAACAAAATAAAAGAAAAACATGCAGCACCTTAAAGACTATTATATTTTAATGCAAGCTTTCGTGGTCATGCCTACTTCAGACATACAGTAGCAGAAGGTACCACATATTTTTGTCTTTTATTTTGTTTTGTTTTGATTTTTGCCTGGAATTATTGCACAGACTAACACAACTACCTCTCATAAATCTACAGCTATGAAGGGTACTCAGAAGTGGTTTACCATTCACTTCTTTGGGGGGATGCCTGGGTCTGAGCAGCTTGCCCAAGGGTACTTTGGTTGGCTATTTTCCTGGGACACACAGTAGGGATTACTTAATACTAATTCCCTTGTTTAGTCATAATAATAAATGACAGTTACTTAAACATGGAAGTAAAAGCTTCTGAGCTCCTCCCGTGGGTATGCTGGAGAAGTGGAGGAGGTGGACCTTAGAAGCCTGAGGCGAATTCATGTAAAGATAAACCATAGTTTAGCACTACTCCAAAATGCATCTTAATTAGATTTATTTAAATTATTGTTGCCCGAAGGCAAAACTGAGAAGTGCTCTGACAGTACTCTAAATACAGCCAAAAAGTGTTCTGTATTTAATAATGGGAAATTATCATTTGTATACTAAAACGGTAAAATTATAGCTATCAAAAATGTCAATAATAGTCATGCAAAAGGGTGGATTACACATCATCCAGAAGCTGTAGAGAAAAATAAGAGTTTGAACTGGAAAACCGGCTTCATTCCAATGCTGTTTTCGACTACACAAATATCAAAGATATTTGATGGGTTTCTGGATAGTCAGTATTTCTTTTTCCTCATACTTGCAAATGCTGCAGGACTGAGATCTCTTGAACACAGCTGACTTCTCTACTGATTTTATTCAAGGAAGAGTGACTGATGGCTTAATCAGCAAATCCACATAGATATTTCGGACAAAATACTGCACTTTGTTTTGAAAATGTCTCAAGTGCAGTAGTATTTCTAGCATTTGACCATGGCAAGTGGCTTAAGTGATTATTTGTAGTGGAGAAGGAAGATTGCCTGCAGGGTGGAGCCCCAATACATCTGTAAAAAAAACTTGTTTTCAACTCCCCATGGCAGTGTTGAGTGGTGATTTCATGGATGCCTCCATAGGCTGCCGTATCTCCTTACCCACACATTCCCACCTCCCCTGTCCATTTCTTTTCCATTGGACTCAACGGGAGGAAAATATTTAAAATATTTGCTTCTCAACCCAACTTGGCAGTGGTAAATTAGAACAACTCGGTTCCTCCTTTTAACATAAACATTTATAAATGATCAAGTAGAACTTCCTATTTACTGCCTGTTCATTTGTAACTGTTTCTATTAAAAGGAGGAATCAATGGTGGAATAACTAACTGAATAGCTCAGTGATAATAATAAGCAATAATAAACTGCCTCAGGATGTTGCAATGAGAGTCAGGAGTTCAACTTCCTGATTGTATCAGTTCCATGTGGCCAAGGATGGAACTAGTAAACCACTTCTGAGTATTTTTCATCTGTAAAATAAAATCCCTGAGAAGGGATGCTGTGAAGAAGAATCAACTTGACAGTACACAATGAATTACGTTCCCTTTATGTAAAACACAATTTAGAAGAACAGAATATGTAAATTAACAAATAGAAGAAATCAAAATAATCCAGAAGAATAAACGTTAGAACAAAGTTTTGCTTGGATATATGTCTAAAAGAATCCAGTAAGAGCAACTTAATATATCTCTCACACCTATTTATTTAATATTTTTCAAAGGTGCCTGAGTGATCATTTCCTTTTGAAGTTAGCTAAACTGATTGTCTTCAGAGCTTGCCGTGACTGGATCTGGAATTAGCAGTAGCCTTTTAATTTATGTAGGGCATTATACACAGGCTAGACGCCTTTGTTTCTGTGTAACATTTGTGCAATGTTTCACAACTAATTGCCCCTCGCTGGTGAATCAGTAATGATATATCAAGGTGTATTTCGGTCACATGTCTAGGCATTCACCCCACTGTGAAAGCAAATGATGTCTTCATCACTTAGTCAATTACAACTACTAGTCTCAAGTTATGCAAACCTTATGTAAATCTCATTAGGATCTCAGCCATAATTAATATTTCTCATGGAATGAAAAATTCCCGTATCATTAATAGTTAAGATTGTCATTGTATATATTCTAAGTCGAAACTTTCCTGTTACTGAAAGAAAGGGATTAAAGCAATCTCTAGAATTATTTCCCTTCTAATTTGTGTTATTGTTTTCTGATCCACAATATTCTAACAATATTGTAATAAGGCAGTGAAGGACAATAACTACGCTGGACTGCCAGAAAGATGAAAGACTGCCAGAAAGATGAAAGATTTTGGAACAAATCAAGCCTGAACTATCCCTGGAGGCAAAAATGTTGAGACAGAGGCTGTCCTGCTTTGGGCACATCACAAGAAGGCAGAATTCTCTGGAAAAGACAATAATGCTGGGAAAGGTTGAAAGCAGTAGGAAAAGAGGAAGACAAAATATGAGATGGATTGACTCCCTAAAGCAGGCATGTCCAAACTTCGGCCCTCCAGATATTTTGGACCACAACTCCCAGAGTCCTATAGCATTGGCAATCTAAGCTTAGAATTCTGGGAATTGTGGTCCAAAACACCAGGAGGGCCGAAGTTTGGATATGCCTGCCCTAAAGCAAGCCAAAGGCTTGAGTGTGCAACAGCTGAGCTAGGCTGTTGAGGACAGGACATTTTGGATATCACTCATTCATAGGGCCACTTAGGTTTGAGGTGACTTGATTATACAAAACAAACAACACTAGGTTTCTTAATGTGCAGAAGTATCCTCACCCAGTATTTTTGTGCAAGGACATTTGTAAAACTACAAAAACATGGTACTATAGAATTGGGGGGGGGGGGAGATGACAACCAAGCGTCACTGACTCCTATCTCTTGCAAAAACAGAAAATCCACAACTAACTAGTGGCCATCAGGCCTCTGTTTAAAAACATCCAAAGAAGTAAAGTCAATCAATGCTCTGAGGCAGTCAATATCACTAGCTGTTCTTACTGTCCAGGAGTGCTTCTCCACATCTAGATGAAATCTCCTCTTTCATAATTTGAATCCACTACTTTTGATCCATCTTTCAGATGATAGCCCTTCAAAATGCAGCAGCCCAGACTGCTGACTGGGGCGAGGTACAGAGATCACATTACATCCCTATTAAAACAGCTCCACTGGCTGGCAATCAGCTATTGAGCACAATTCAAGGTGCTGACCTTGACCTACAAAGCACTATATGACCTGGGTCCTAGCTACCTCAAAGATCAGATCTTACAGTATGAACCAACTCGGGTGTTAAGGTCATCAGGAGAGGCCCTGCTCTCCATCCCCCCACCCTCACAGGTACGTCTTGTGGTAACCCATGAAAGGGCCTTCTCGGCTGCTGCACCCAGACTCTGGAACTCTCTCCAACTAGAGGCCAGGACTGCCTCATCTCTGTTGTCCTTCCGCAAACAGGCAAATAACTTTCTCTTCAGGCAAGCTTTCCCTGAATGATGGACTACCATGTGTATTTTATATGAATCTGTAGGTTCACATAGACTTTGTGTTTATTACTTATAACTGTGTTGCTTTAATGTAATGTTGTCTATTAATGCTGTAAGATGTCCCTCAATTCCTTTTTCTCAAATACTTGAACATGTCTTAATTGTACTGGACTGTGTATTATCCCTCATTACTGTAAGCTGCCTTGGGTCCTTTTCCAAGGAGAAAGGCGGGGTAAAAATACTCTTTAAAAATATAAATAAATAAATATTTAAGGATGACTACCATATCAGTCATCTTCTCCAAAGTAGACAGGCATAACTTTTCCACCATATCTAGATGGTGGAACTTCATATACAGTATAAGCCTGTGTTGCCCCCCTTTTTCCCCAAGACTAATTGCTTCATGAATTTTATGTTCACAAATGAACTTTGATGACACCATATTAATGTCTATATATTTAAGGATTTTTAAGGTTGTTAGTCTGAGAGATACGGCATCCATATTCTGCCCGGTACCTCTTGTTTAACATCAATATGTAGATCTCTGTTAGGTTTTTCAGTGAAAATCAGATTACCCACTATAAAAGTAAACATAACAAGTTTCACATTCCAGAGAAATAACATGCCTTGGGTGCTCAGAACTGATGCTTCAGAACTCATGAGGGTGTGTTTTTTTCCCTTCAAAAGGGTACTATTCATGCTATTGATTCCAGGAACACCCCCCTCCAAGAACTGCAAGTACTTTTCATAGGCAAACACAAAGAAACCTCTTCTGTTTTTCAGAGGTGCTGTTGTCAATGGCCCTACTTGGGTCTCGCAAACTGAAGGCAAAATTATTATTAATTATTTCTGAGCATAAAACATAGATAGCAAAACATCTAAGCTAGTTTTTATTTTATTTACTGGACCTATGGCCAAGAACTAATCTGATATTTAGTCACATATTTAGCCTTGGCTCTCAGAATGGAGAGATGAGTGGGAAAGAAATGAACAGAAATGAAATAAATAAATAAATGCTTATTCTAAGGAACATGGTCTTTTGAGTTCCTTCATCTTAGGAGGGGCTATAGTTGCAAATAAAGGTACTTTTTTAAAAAAAAACTGTGTTCTTTTACAATAGCGCAGGCCTGCCCAACAGGTAGACCGTAGGCGACTGGTAGCCCATGAAGGGTTCAAAAGTAGCCCGCCAGCCATCAATAAAAAAAGTGAGGGGATAAGTCCTCCACCCCTCCCTCGCCCATCCCAAGGACCACCACTGCCCCAGCAAAGTTCTGGGTATGCCAGAACTACAATCTCAGGTGAGCGGGGCAGTTCAAGGGCCATGGCGCATTGAAATCTGTTCCCTTCAGAACAGATTAATTGGTTTTCAATGCATTCCTATGGGAAACCACTGCTCTCCTTACAAAAGTTTTTACTTTCGAGCATGTGCTTGGAACAGATAAAATCCATAAGTAAAGGTTTTAATGTAGTAGCCCTCGGGCAATTTGGGCAGAAAAAGTAGACCTTGGCCTGTTCAAAGTTGAACAGCCCTGCAATAGGGCATGTGAAACAGTTTGATGAATTTGAGTCATGAACTGTCTTCCCTTCATCATATGCATTCATTTCTAAGGTACAGCTGTGTTTGAAGTGCTCCAGGACTAGTGGCTGAAATTTTATTGTCTGCAAAACAATTACTTCCATCTTTGATAGGTTACACAGGAAAGTACTGCTGCATATATGCCGCTATTATAATAGGTGTCCCAATCTGAAGAACTGTATATGAAGCAACAAGAAATGAATGTAGGAATTTCTGTCAAAACAGGTGCAAACCTGCCAATGAATTGTAGCAAAGGAAAAACATTTCTATTGCATGTAGTCCTGCTGGTCATAAGATGGGATGGGTATTTAACTCACATTAAAATACCAAGAATGCATTTTATTGACTTTATCTGATAATCCAGTTCACCTATTTTATTCAGTAAACCACCTGAATGGCTTTATTAATCTCCACATGGAAGAGATTAATAATCTCCACATGGAACAAATTGGTCATGGAAGGAGCTTCCATGAAAATGTGAGGATTGTGAGAACATTTGAGTAACCCTTGAGCCACAATAGGGCCCCATCAGCTGATAGTTCCACTCAGGAAGCCATCACTGGATTGGTTCTGACACGACTATGGAAGAATGTCAATCTTAGAGTAATTTATTCTAAGTGGACCTGCACATTCAGATAGTTCGGAATCCTCATTTGGTCCAGAATATGTTTTACACAGGTTTTGCTGGAGCCTTAAGATCAGAATGATATTCTCTTAAGTCTATAGGGGAAAAGGTTCATTCTTTCAAAACAGGTCCTTGAGGAGAGCTTTGCGGATGTCTCGGACTGTATGTCCTAAATCAGGCCTGCCCAACAGGTAGACCGCGGGCTACTGGCAGCCTGTGAAGGGTTCAAAAGGAGCCCGCCGGCCACCAATTTAAAAAGTGAGGGGATAAGTTGTCCACCTCTACTTCCCCCACCCCAAGGACCACCACTGCCCCAGCAAAGTTCTGGATCTGCCAGCCCACTGTCTCAGCTGAGCGGGGCAGTTCAAGGGCCATGGTGCATTGAAATCTGTCCCCCCCAGAACAGATTAATTGGTTTTCAATGCATTCCTATGGGAAACCGCTGCTCTACTTACAAAGGTTTTTACTTTCGAGCATGTGCTCGGAACAGATAAAATTCATATGTAGAGGTTTTAGTGTAGTAGCCCTCAGGCAGTTTGGGCCAGAAAAACTAGACCTCGGCCTGTTCAAATTTGAACAGCCCTGTCCTAAATCCAATTAAACCTGAAACCATCCCACAGGCAGAAATGATGAAACTGAGGCTGTTATACTTTGGGCACATCATAAGAAGACGAGACATTCTAGAAAAGGTAATAAATTTTAAGGCAGCAGGAAGAGAGGAAGACTAAGTATGAGAGGAGTGTCTCCATAAAGGAAGCCACAGCCCTGAACTTCCAAGAGCTGGGCTCTTAATGACAGAACATTTTGGAGGCTGCTTATTCATAGAGTCCCCATAAGTCTGAGGCAACTTGACGACATGTAGTAACATCATAATTACCCACAGATGGTTTCATTTCAGCCTGCCTCTATTTAAATGCTTCATTTATAACTGGGTTTCTTTGCTTTGTTGTATATGTGACTTTTTTTGTTTTACTTCTCTAACTATGAGCTACCTTGAGCATACTCATTATGAAAAGAGGGTTATGAATGTATTACACATGTATACATGTAACATAGGTATTACAACCATAGGGAAACACTTTCTATTTATGCATTAAAATCATTTATTACATTATATTTAGCTTGTGATATCAGACTATATTTTGCATGATAAATAGGTAATTGTACCACTCTACAGTTCTCTTGATCGTTTTAAATTTCCAAAGCATTTCTTAAAACCTGCAGTCGTCTCTCTTCTTCAAAACCTCACTTTTTAAGACATGCATTTTAAGTTTAGAAAATGAATCATATGATTTACCAGTTAAATTATAGCTCTTTTCAAACAGGAAGTAAGAGGGTATGCTGAACAGCTAGAGTGAACAAATAAAAGGTTCTGGGCACACATCCAGTTTTAAATCAAAGACCAAACAAGGGGAATTTTGAAGAGGAAAGAAAGAATGTATAGGTCAACATGGAAAATATGCCTCAAGTCATGAGAAAATATTTTTCTGGCTAAAGTGAAACAGTGTTTAATATAAAATGATGACTACAGGGGAATCTGCAAGCATTATGGATGATTTCAGGGAGGCAGAGGAGGTGGGGGAGTCCCATTCTCCCTTTGGAAATGCTTTGGCTTTTGTGACAAAGGGTCAAATGAGTTGATGGGGCAACATTTTGATTTCCCAAGTGTTTTTACTATATTCCAGGAGTGGGATGGGGAATTTCTAATTTAGTACTAATCCATTATGTTCAGGTCAAAGGATTGTATGAAAAAAACATCTGCTAAATAATCACAGTCACCCACACCCACACCTTTTGTGTTACGGTATGGCAAACAAACACATAAACAATACAATTTTTTATAATGTCAACACCAGACGTATAACTCTTGTTGGCTAGTTCTGCTTTAGCCACCATCTGTCTCTGCTAGATCTACGTTATGGCTTCCAACCGCCCCCACCCCCACCCCATTTTACAGAAGATCCTTGCTTCCCTTTACTGAATTACTCCTAGAGGCATCAAAGGATGGGACCACTTTTAGACAGTGACGAAAACAAGCATAATTCTTTGGCAAAACAAATGGAGTGGAAAGCAGAACATATGTCCAAGCCATATGATTACAGAGGATTGCTCTCCACTCATTCCTTGTAACTGCTGAGCAATAGTTTGGATGTTTATAATTGTGATGGCTGGGCAACATCTCAGTCTGGAACAAATGCAGTTCTTCCCACAAAAGACAGAGAATAAGATGCCTGGAAGCCAAGTTGCCAAAAATGAGTCACCTCTTATAGATGTAGACACCATCCCAAACAGTCCTGGAAAGGATAAATGGTTCTCTGAAGATATAAGCATGTATCTTAGAAAAATGCTTAAACTGTTCTTGTAATAACGTTAGCTTCTGGCATGGAAGAGCAAAAGATTTCTCTAACAGCCTGCTCAGTGAGACTCTTAAGAGTGCTTTTTTGCACATGTGTTTAACAACAGCATCCCCATCACTTTATGTGGATGTCAAAACAACTCTGTGTCCTTTGCATCTGACACGAATGACAAGCAGGATAATTATCTTCCTAAGCGAAGCGAAACTTAAAATGGTACAGGGATACCATTTGAAATGTAGAACACACCTGGTAGCAGAGTAACAATGAACTAACATAGGGACAAGGAATCAAAGGAGCTGGTTTAAAAAGCAAGCAAGGGTTTGGAACATTATTTACTCATAAATAGGTCCCACTACATTCAATAAGATTTCATCACATGTATGTATAGTTAAAATTACTAAGTGAGGTGGTTGCTTTCTATGAGATTTAAGTTTTGATCAATGGGGAAATGAATGCACTCTATATTTCATCTAAGCAGCTACATTCTCCTTCTTTCCAAGAAAAATCTCTTTACTCATAACAGGAAGTTTTATACTATCAGTAGTACTTAGGACATTGTCACAGAAAGCAATATGATGCTGCTCACGAAGTGATACACAGAGGGTTATGGGGAAGAGGGAGAAGAACCACACAGAAACCAACAGGACAGAAATAAAGAGAACACAGCAGCTTTCAAAACGGAAGGGATCTCTCAAGTTCTTACCTTAAAATTGTGTGCTTTTTCATAGTTGAAATGGTTGTCGTTTTGCGTTAACGCTGCCCTCCTGACCAACGAGGTGATCTGTGAATAGGCAAAGAGTTTCAGAGGTTGCCACAGGAGAGCCCCCTTGACTCCCATCTTAACCCCCAAGGCCACCGCCAGCAGCTCTTGGCGCTTCTTTCCTCGCTTGGATTTGTGAACCACAGCACAGGCTTTCTCATTCTCCAGCCACAGCTCCTCAGCTAACATGGTGCTCGAGTCCCAGATCTTTTCCCTGTCTTCAGCAGACCCCGGGAGGCTGGCTGCTGTCAGGTTCGTCCAACTGCTTCTGATGTTAGACAGCAGATTTGAAGCAGCTGCTGCAGCCCATTCGGCTGAGACCTCTGGCATGTGACTTGAATGGGCTGGCTTGTGTGAGGAAGGGAGCTTCTGCATCTGAATAAGTAACGGTCTGCTTTTGTGATACTTCTCTAAAGCAGGCGTGTGTCTGAAACAATAGCCTGGATTCACATAACGAACACTCCTCCTTCTTTGTGCCTATCCCCCCCCCCCCCGCCACCCTCCCAGCAGTGCAATCCTGCCAGACACTGAAGAAAGAAGCACAGGCGGGAGGACAGCTTTACAGCTTCACGGCACAACACATTTCAAAAGACAGATCGAAAGACCAAGCGTCCCCCACTCCCCCTTCATAAATGACTCGAATGCTGCATCCAATGGAGGATGGTGAGCTATTACAGTACAAACACCAAACAGATTAAGCTTTTAAATCCCAATGATTGTTTAATCTTGCAGGAGTAAACAACCTCATCTTTCTTATATCCTGTGCAAGTGAAAAATCTGGTAGCACTTGAAGAATTAGTAGTACTGTTTTGTAATGCATCAAATTAAAATTGTTTTGTTGGGCTCTGCTTTTGAGTAAATTCAGTAGAGTAATACAGTGTTCCCACAAGGAATTTCAACAGAAGATGCAAATTACTGACTCAAACTGTAATTTGAGTTACATGAAAAACACAGAATATATTCCACTGAGAAAAGACAGAGATTCAATACAGTATAAAGAGATATACAGTACAATATTCTAAGATAGTGGACACTCCTATTTGTCTCATGCCTCTCCCCCTAGTACTGTCTTGGTACTGCAGTCACAGAGAAGTCATTGAAAAATAGTTTTGTACAAGAGTGACCAGCAACAAAATGACTTGAATGTGCTATTTAGTGCAAGGAGTGTTCCTGTTCTCGATTCCGACAAGCCAACCATGTCTCCTCTTAAGATGCTCCATTCTATCCCCCCTACTTACCCATGGTGACCATCTGTCCCTAAAACCCTAAACTCATGCTTCGTATTCTGTGTACAATGAGTATGCTCACTCCTTATTGGTTGCTGAAGGCTTCCCTTCAGCTTTTTTCAGATGTCCTAAGCACATCCGATCTTGCCTGAGTTTGGAAGCTAAGCAGGGTCAGCCCTGGTTAGTACTTGGATGGGAGACCACTGGCAAACCACTCCAGTATTTTTGCCAAGAAAACTGCATGGACATGGAGTCATGAAGAGTCAGTCACGACTGTAATGACACAACACACACACACACACACACACACACACACACACAAGCCTTAAGGTTCATACAGTGCTGCTGCTACTTGCTCCTCAAGAATAGATGGTACTGCTTAGGTTATATATGGGTTTGCATTTTGAATGAGATTGCTACTAATGTATTATAGGACATTCTGTTTACTTGCAGGAGCTGCAGTGTACATAAGGCACTTTCAGACAGGGGAAGTTGGAGTGATGTGGTTCACAGTTAAAAGTTTCTTATGTCTGGTGTGAACCATTTCATTTTGTAGTTTAGTAAGCCTTCCATTCATACAGAACAGATTTCATCTCCAATTAGATAGCATTTTGGATGGCTCCAATTTTTCCCCTTTCAGTTTTTGATAGTCCTATCTCTACACCCTACCCTGCCTTTTTTGACACTCATCATTTCATGGCCATGGGAACACACACACACACTTTTATTAAATGAACTAACATGAACTGACAGTACTACAGCAATGCATCAACCTAGTATGGTATACATATAACATTATGCATATTGTATGGGCCAGCTGCACCTGTTCCTGGAGAGTGCTGATCATCAGACCACATATGCCTTAGTTACATTCTGGCTGGATTACTGTAATATGCTCAATGTGGAGCTGCCTTTGGGAAATGTTTGGAAACTTCAGTGTACCCAAAAGGCTGCATCCAGATTGTTAACTGGAGCTTTTCACAGATATCACATAACACCCATCCTCCTATTACGGCAGTTCCACAAGCTGCCAATCTGTTTCTATGCACAATTCAAAGTGTTGTTTTTAACCAATAAAGCCCTTAATAGCTTGGGACCAAGCTGTCTCAAGGACTGTGTCGCCCTTTATAGGTCTGCCCAGATGTTGAGACCATCAGGGCAACCTTTTTCTCAGTCCCGGCACCTTCTCAAGTGCATTTGATTGGGAAAGAGGAAATGACTTTTTCTATCATTGCTCCTAGATTCTGGAGCTCTTTTCCATAGGAAGCCAGGGGGGCTCCATCTTTGCTATCCTCCTACAAGCAAGCATATCTGATCTCGCCTGATTTCGGAAGCTAAGCAGGGTCAGCCCTGGTTAATACTTGGATGGGCCACCGACCACCAGGGAATACCAGGTGCTGTAGGCGCCTGGAGTAGGAACTTGCAAACCACTCCAGTATTCCTGCCAAGAAAACTCTATGGACATGGGGTCACGAAGAGTCGGTCACGACTGTAACAAACATAACACCACACACACACACACACACACACACACACACACACACACACACACACACACACACACACACACACACACACACACACACACACACACACACACACACACACACACACACACACACAAGCAGACAAAAGCCCTTTTTGTATCATAAGCCACTACGGGTCCTTTTAAAGAAGAAAGGTGTATAAATAAATATGGGAAAGATGCCTTCAATGTATTAGAACAGCACTGCTTTTCAGGAAATATTGAAAAGAAGATGATAACAGGGGAGGGAGTTTCTCTGCCACCGCCTTTTAATATCACATCCCACTAAATATGCTACAAGGTTGTCACCTCAGATACCACTGCCTCTATGAAGCAGGTAAGATCATAATACAGTATATCTAATATCCCTATAACTGACTACTTGATTTCTAAGCCCAGTTCAGTATAATTGTTCTGATGATTAAAGCCTTAAGTACTCTAAAACCAAATATCTGCAGGAATATGATCTCCGGAAATGACTTTCCCTGACAGTTTAAAGCCCATTTATGTAACCCTGGTTCTAATTTTTCTCTTTGTAAGAAAGATAAGGCTACCATTCATCAGGAGCAGGGCCTTCGTTGTTGCGGCTTAGGGGATACAGAATGCTTCCTCTCAAGATTCTTTTTCCCCTCCCTTGGCATCTTTTTGAAAACAGCTCAAAATATTAATCAGACATAGGTAGTTCCTGAGTGGAACAGAGGACGTGGAGTGACCTTTTCCTCCCTGGTCACATCATGAGTTGCTGCTAGGTACTGTATTTTGGAAATGGAAATAATTTAACTAGTTTTACATTTGCTCACAAATATCATGATTTTTTTAAAAAATGTTTCTTTTTGAATAATAGATATTTTTGGTGGTTGTTTTATGAATTAGTTACACAGACTTTTCAACTGAACTTAAACGAATGTGCAAGTACTGCTAATAAGTGAATGTTAAATTAAAACACAACATGTATAAATAAACATACGGCTAGTAGTCATGTATGTTAGAGGCACATGAAACTCTATCTGCCTGCCCCTTTTCCTCAGCAGTTTTAGAGGAAGAATGTAGTTCATTTTCTAGCAAACTGCAAACACATTGCTTCCATTGCCTTGATGCCAACAAATGATCCCATACTGATTTGAAAACACGCTGAGACAGATGGCCAACCTTAGTAAGATCAGGATTTGTAATTTCCCACAGTGTCTTAAACAGACACAGCACATTGCAGATTCCATAAACTGTAAGACCAGCTTTTCACCCATTATATATGTGTAGCTAGAGTTACGTACTCCCCTTACTAAACCACGTTGCCACTTCCCACCTTTCGTTCTCTTCCCTTTATATAATTTCTGCAACTTCCATTCCTGTGATATCAACTCCTCCCTGTTGCTAAATAAATCCTCTTGTCCAGCAGATAAGACAGCTGACTTGCTGCTATTAAGCAGGGAGTTTTAAATCTGGTACGCAGATATAGATCTTCCTGGGGTTTGTTGTTTGGTGCTTTCCTCTGCATCATCACCACCACCTCCTGTGGCAAGCTAGTTATCAGTACACTTCACCTTCTCTTTCCTTCACTTCACAGGTCAACCTGTAAGCACGCACAATGGCTGCGATCCTAGATCCATTTACCTGGGAGCAAATGCAGTAAGACCTGACTCCTAATATACCTGTATTTTCCATCTATAAGACACCCCCATGTATAAGACAACCCCCACTTTTCCAACCCAAAATTAGAGTTCGACAACCGTGTGGTTCTCTCCTTAGCTTACTTCTGTGTGTAAGACGACCCTCAAGTTTTAGTCTAACAACAATTTTAGACAAAAATATAGTCTTATACACAAAAATACTGTACACATGATTGCACTTGTAAGTGCTTTGGAACAGGCTCTGATCTTCTGTACTTGCTTTCTAGAGCATATTAACACGGGTCAAGATTCTTATAGCCATAAAGAACTAATGTGTGCATCCCTGTGAGATACACCAGATGAACTAAGTTACAGGCATACAAGGAAAAAAATTATAACCAGAAAGAAATGCGTCAGTCAGAAATCTTTTCGTGTGGACAGTTTGCTAAATACCTCTTTGCTTACATATTTTTGCCAAAAATACGTTTTGCTGTGTAACTGGTATTATTTAGTGTATGTCAACAGCATGAGGCCAAATCCGTGAGAGTGGCATTATCTAGTAATACTTTGGCATTTGCACTAATGTCAATTGAGAGATGAAAATCTCATTATGTAAGGCACATCATTATGTAATAAAGCAGATATGATGTTCAGGAGCACAGGATAATGATGCAATGTTGTGCATCCTTTTAAATTCCTTTCTTTAAACTCATTATAGTGTTATCTTAAGGACAAACATCCAGTAATGGGAGAAAACAAACAAGCCCCTTTGGAGGACCTTTAAGACATCGATCTCAGGAAAGAAATGGAAGGTGCGTGACTCTGAAAAGTAGGAGACATTATAAATGTTATTCATTTAGATAACTTGCCTTTTCAATTATGTTATTTCATTGTCAGGAGTATTTTTATAAGGGTTATTATTAAAAGATGCATATGATATTGGTATACAATAAATGTATTTCTTCTGTATGTTTAAACTGCACAAAAACAATTGTACATTTGCCACAAATGTATTGTAGATGGATGCTAATACAAACTATCATGAATTAAAGCAAGCATAAATAACCTTGCCCGAATCTGATTATTTTTAAAAATAAAATAGAAAGTTCCAGTATGATTTCAATTTGATCTTGTCATGATCCAGGCAAGATTAAACAACTGGCATCACAATACTTGAAATGTGTTTGCCTCGATCTATCTTTCATTGCATGTAACACCTTCTGTTCTCAGATGTGAGTATATACACACCTCTACATCAAAAGACATGTTCAGGCAGTTCAATGCAGTGGAGATCAACATCCTAATACAGATAGGCCTCCAGATGTTCATCTACATCCAGACTGGCTTTGTTTGCGGAAGTCTGTTTCTGCACAGGGATGTTGTCTGGGTCTGGACTGATTTATTCTAGATACCCCCCTCCCTTGATTTCAGTGGAACTTACTTTGAAGTCGGCATTCTTAGAATTCTATGTTAAACCTGGACTTCTCTGTTAAGCTAATGCAAAGTATATTTCCAGCTAACTTTTACATGCCGGTCACAGGATGGTTTAGACTCATATAACAGCTGAGATCATTTCTGAGCTGATAACAAATGTCCAGGCTGTTAGAAACGAGAAACCAAAGATAGAATGAATCTATATTTAGAGTTTATCTACAAGCCCTAGGAGCATTTTTCTCATTAACTCCATCCGTCAGACACAATTAAAAATACATTTCAAACTGAGCCTTGAATATATGCCATTAAAGATAAATCCAAATAAAAGGCTGAAAGTGGTGGTGCCTGTCTCTCCCTATTTAAAGCTGTTTAAATTTAGATTGCAGGGACTTTGCAAAGACATACTTCTTTCTAGGGCCAAAACTAGATGCTCCAGAAAAAGTGGATTGTATCTGCAGAAACTTCTGCAGCTTTACACCATTTTGAGCCTTTCACAGTTCAAAATTGTGCCCAATCTGTTTCTTTTCTGTTCTGGATTTTACATGTACACTGCAGGTTCCAGGAGTACACAGCTACCCTGTTTCCCCAACCAGTTGTCTGCCTGATTTTTCTGCAACTTCCCTTTCTGCCATGCACCATTCCCTCAAGCATCATTGTATCATGTTTTTCCCCTAGTTTGCACATGCAGATGCGCCATTCTTCCCCTTAAGTCTGTAATTAAAACTGTACATTCAAAGGTGTTCACAAAAATATCTTTTTTAAAAAAATTAGAAAGCAGAGGCAGAAATGGGGTGCAATGTTTCAGTCATATGATGTTGCACCCAGCCCCCCCCATCCATGTTGACTGTATACACTCCAACAACCCATATTGGACTAAAACAAAGAAAAAAAGTGCTGCAGCATCAGCAGGCATTACAACCCATCTCATACCTTTTTATAAGTAACCCAATGAAAATATATTTTCTCTGGATTATTGCAAATATGGGATTCCAGCCTATAATGGCTGTTGCTGAAAGCAGAGCAGCCTACTAATCAACAGCCCAAACTACATTCCACATGTGTAATAAATACATCAGAACATACAAAGGTACTATGTATAGAACACTACACTACAGGTATTATATCTCAATAGTGAATATCAGTACAATTTTTCTCCCAGCCAGTAATCTTTGTCAAGTCCTCTATCAAGTGAATTTGTCAAATGAAGAGTATTGTTGGTTGAGACTGGAGTATGATCTTTCCACTCTTTAGAAATGCTTTACACTTGAAGAAAACCATTTAAGAGACAAAAATCCCACATCACTTTCACATCTCCATCCAGTATCTCCATCACAATGGTTGTAGATCAGTATCCTGAATCCCCCCCCCCAAATGCTCAAGAAGTGCCATCAGACTAAATTTATCTGCCCATTTAATGCCTCTCATGCATTTTCAGTAGGGCCAAAATGTGTGTGTGTGTGTGTGTGTGTGTGTGTGTGTGTGTGTGTGTGTGTGTGTGGTGTTGTTACAGTCGTGACTAGAGATGGGCACGAAACGAGCAATTTTTCATTTTCGTTTTTGTTTTTTCATTTCGTTATGTAACAAAATGAAAAACGAATTTTGTCTCCAAAATGAAACAAAACGAACCGAAACAACAGAAATTTTGTCATGCATTTCGTTTTCGTTGCGGCAAATACATTGAACTGTAATGAATGTTAACGAAACAGCAATTTTTTTTTGTTTTCGTTTTTTCATTTTGTTACATAACGAAACGAAAACAATTTTTTGCAAAAAATTCACAAAAAACGAAGACGAACCAAAACGGACCCCCTAAACGACAAACGACAAATGAAACACCATTTTTTTTGAGTCGTGCCCATCTCTAGTCGTGACTGTCTCTTTGTAACCATGTCCATGGGTTTTTCTTGGCAGGAATACTGGAATGGTTTACCAGTTCCTACTTCAGTTGCCTACAGCACCTGGCATTCCTTGGTGGTCTCCCATCCAAGTACTAACCAGGGCTGACCTTGCTTAGCTTCCAAAATCAGGCGAGATCGGATGTGCTCAGCGCATCTAGGCAGCCAGGACCAAAATACAGGGGCCAAAATCTTGTTGCTTAGCATAGTAAATCACACTAGACTGGGCCTATTCATTTATTGGGAATATGTTCAGTCAACTCCCCTTCAAAGTCAATTAATTCAAATGGGCCTACTCTAACTGCAACTTACTATACTAAAATATATAGTAGTTATAGGCCCATTTGAATCAATGGAAACTATGGTGTTGTGTCACCAAATTCCCAGTGATTCAGTGGGCCTACTCGAGTGCAGAAAGTTACTCTGCTATGCAACAGGTTTTTGGCCAGCATCTGTAGGTTACAACTGACTGTGTGGAAATCAGGGCAGAGTCATTTGGTTATGTGATACACGATAAATCTTCACAGTGTGGTTTTCTCAACAGGTTTCTGGACAATGAATTACAAAAATGTAATGCCCTAAGCTCATCCGATCTCGCCTGATTTCAGAAGCTAAGCAGGGTCGGCCCTGGTTAGTACTTGGATGGGAGACCTCCAGGGAATACCAGGTGCTGTAGGCGCCTGGAGTAGGAACTGGCAAACCACTCCGGTATTCCTGCCAAGAAAACTCCATGAACATGGGGTCACGAAGAGTCAGTCACGACTGTAATGACACAACACACACACAATGACACTATATTGCTATTGAAGCAGATAGACATTGTCAAGATGGAGAAATGGCAGGGTGATGGTGGGAAAACTGTATGTTTATAGAGATTTTTAAAAGTATCTAGCATATATATATGCATAAGAAGTAAGCCCTATTTTTCTGTTTGCAATTATTTGTGGAGGGGTAAATAGACAGTAGTGGTGCACATAAGATCCACTATTCATCAATTTCTCTATTCATATGAAAATCACTAAGACCTTTAATATATATAGTGTAAATGTTCATAGAGAACTTGGTCATCCTATCTGGCTGAAAACCTTCTGGCTCAGTAGGTCTACAAAGGTATGACTTGCTTTGCCTTATCTGCTCCTGAATTGGATACTTGGGATGTTTTTTAAAATTTATTTTCCTTAAAACATGTTTGATGAAGGATCTCCCATTATTCAATGTCTTAGTAAGATATTGTACTATTAAATGTTTAATAGGAATCTTTAGTAAGAACCTGCAGATCCCATCATTACCCTAACGGCCAGAAACCACTGTATGTATTTTGCAATATCTGCATATAAGGAACTGTTTAGATTTTAATATTGGATGCAACGTCATATTTATATTTGCATCAACAGCTTTGGTGAGATGTAGGACTGCAGCTGGGAGGTGTATACTTTGGTTTTTCGGCTCATACTCAAGACTCAGTCTTCTCCCTTTTAACACCAATTCTCTCCGCCCATATATTTGCATTGACATATGTATCTTTCTACATCATACTGAAATTGATCCCAAGTTGTTGGGTGGGCATAGGAAAGGCATTATTTTGGTTGAATTAGCTATTTCCACAGATGGAAATAGTTATGGTCCACCTTTGTGCTTGGTATACCTGCACATTCTCAGGGTGCTTCCAGAAGAAGGGAATGGTAAACCACTTCTCAGTACTCTCGACCTGGAAAACCCTGCAAGGGGTCACTATAAGAAGTGACTTGATGGCACACCATTATTATATCCCTTCTACTTTACCTTGACCCACTTTCACTTTGCATGACTCATTCTAAAATTTTGTAGAGTTTCATCATTTTCTAGAACAATGGCCAGAATACAACTGGTGTCCACATAAGGTTTATGTAACTAGCTGTGGCTAATTGTGGCTAAATGAAGTGCTGAAGTGTGTCTTGGTCACATGCTTGGTTGTGCAACCAAAATGTGCCCTGGCATCCCATCAATTAGCCATAATTAGCTGCAGCTAGTTATGCAAACATGAACACCACCAGAATTCCGGACAATAAGTATATTAATATTTCTGAATTTTCAGTCTCACAACGTATACCTTTGGTAGTCATATTTTTATATGAGTGGCCAGCAAACAGACATTTTGTTTATGAGCACATTAGAGAAATAGAAGTGCTGTTTTCATACACTTTCCTGGCACAATATTATGCTTCAATATACAATATATAGTAAATGTATTTCTAATCTGCATTTGTTTTCAAGATAAGCCAAATGAACAGATCAATATTTACTAATCTGCCTGAATGCTTACTTATAGTATCCAGATATATAGTCATTTCCATATTTATTTCCCACTTCACCTTTATGTCACTAAGTTGTTGAAGCTCCTGCAGCCATAATGAGCTTGAAAAAGCAGTTGAGGGAGGCATACAAGGTATACCTCTGTGATCTCCACTGAGCTTTGAACACAGTGAGTAGATTAATATAGTAACAGACGGTCTACTTATTTATTCTTCTTGTCTCATCTCCTGTCCACCCACTTTCTCTTTCATCCTCTCAAATCTAACCACAACAGCCTTGACGTGATCAGCAACATGTTTATTTCCTGTGCATTTTTGTTGCATCTTGATTTAGATTCCATTGTGAAATGCTCCACACCTTGCTCTGTGCTTCTCTTGCAATGTATTTTCCAGGCTGCCCTATCTTTAATCTTATGAATCCATTATTCTTAAATCATAGGAATCTTAATATTATCTCTAGTTTTTCCTCTAATTGTTTTTCTCTCTGATTTCTCTAATTATTGGAATGCTGGTATTAGTGCACTATAATCCATGCTCCATGCTACTGAAAGTGATGGACTGTATTATTAGAATGGGAATTTTAAGTAGATTCTACTCTATACTTTCATCAATACACAGGACTTGCAAGCCAGTGCTGGATGCTGAACTGTGGGACCTGGTTTTAAATCTGTGTTTCAGGTTTTCTGTATCAATGTACCACTCCACGTTGCTGTTGTTTTTCTGAAGCACATGGGGTTAGTTCCACATCCGTCTTCCTTACAGCAGAGCTCATTAAGACGGTTACTTCATATCCTTCCTCGTTCCGAGATTACGTTCGTTTCTTGATAATGTCGTTCGCGGTCACGTGGACTTGTTCTGGTTCTGTCCCTGTTTCTGCTTACCCACAGGCATGATTGATGGTATCATGACAACTGTTACTTCACATCCTTGTTTCGTGGCAACATCTGTACTTCCCTGCCTTCTTTCCCCCCTTTTTTGGGTCCAACCTTCCATTTTTTAATATTTCGATTCTCCCTAACTTTGGCTGCTTTCAAACGACTCCTAAAATCCGCTGCAAAACACTTGCAGATCCATGGCATAAAATTGTTTTCCCACCAGCAGCGGACTTTAAAAAAAGTAAAGTATGCCCACTCCCACTTAAGCGTGCCCTAGCGCACTTTACAAGTACCTGGTCTCCGGAGGAAAAAAAATTCTGATGCGGAATTTAAAGCTGTGGATGCCGGGCTCTCCTCCGCCTTCTGTTTGTTTTTGTTGTCCCCCACCCCTTTAATAGACAGGAATCCCTACAGGGCTGCTGCGACGGCAGGCGGAGGTGAGCAGAGGTGAGCCTGCATTTTTTCTCCCTCCCCTCACCGCAGACAGAAGCAACAGTGTGCGGAAAGGTGGGAACACAGGAAGCAGAACAAAACCCATATGATCTCTGGCTGGGGGGGAATCCGAATTTAAGTTGCCAGTGGGTTTTAGGGGTCGTTTGAAAGCAGCCTTTGCCTTTCATGCATTAAGCAGCAAAGTTCGAGGTTTTCTCTGTGATGCATTGTTTACGCTATTGGGTTTGTACTGGAGAATGCAACTTCGCACTCCTGCCACTAGATGGAGAATGCACACATTGCATGACGAGCCTTCACGGGCACTTGTCTCAAAACAGGAACCAAGACAAGAGAATTCCCGAGGTCAGGGAGAGGTATGGCTCATCACGCTTGAATACCAGTTCAGGGGGCATGGTCAGGATGAGATTCCACTGTCACACAATGGACGTGGAGTAACATTTTCTCATACCGGTCCCAAGCGGGACCACGAACCGCGATGAGAGGGACGTGAAGTAACCGTCTAAGTCATTCTCACTCAGAACAATAATTTAGTAGGTTTACTGTAAATACTGGGAGTAGGCATCCTGGTGTAATATGCAGAGCATGATGCACTCAGTTACTTTCATAGTTTCTATATATTCCTAAGTAGTTTTGTCTAAAAAGAATTTTAAAATGTTTTGAAGACAGATTTTGAATTTTCATGTTGAGAGGAAATGTTCACATTAAAAAAACAAGAGAAGGGATAAATGTATGTGTCAACATATGCTAAGATAATAAAGACTACAAATAGATCTTTGATTATAATATATAATTTCTCTGTATATTAATCCATGATGTGCTACAAAACACTCTTAACATGCACACAGCTCAGGAGTATTTCATATGGATTAGTTTTTAAAATATCTTTTTTTGTATTCACTATCAGGCTAGTGCTGCAAAGTGATAGGTTCTCAACATTACTTTCACTGCTTACTAGAGAAATTGCATATGTTCTAATCCAAGTTGCTCATGACACATGAAAACCTCTGCATTTCACAGGCATCAGCTTAGAAAAGATATGGTATGGGACCACATGCTCCTCTAGATCAGTGCTCCCCAACCTTTTTATCTCCGCGGACCGGTAAATGTTTGATAATTTTTCCCTGGCCCGCTTGTTTTGATTTAATAATTTTAATTTAATTGTATTTAAACATGCCTTCAAAATAAAATACAGCTACACCAAAAAATGAATATAAAGTGATGTACAGTGGTACCTCGTATAGTAGGGTTTGTATAACGAAAAAATCGTACAAGGTAGAAAAAAGTCAGACCAGGAACCTTCGTCACCTCCCCCTTCACTGTTCCTTAGCAGGGGAGTGCAGGCAGGCTGAGAGAGCTGGCAAAGAGAGAGGAAGGGAGGGAGAGACGGGAGAGGAGGAAGGGGAGGAGGATGCCTCCTTGGTAGCTGCTGATGACGCCATTGCGGTAGCGCCCGTGGGAGGCACGTGTGCCAAACCGGGTGAGGAAGCGAGCCAGTTGCGGGGCTGTCACCGTCCACGAACCCCCCTCCCACACCCTCCCCCTGGGCCGACTCTTGGAGCGCGCGCACACAAGAGCAGGGGCGGCGGGGGCTCCAGGACACCCAGGAGGTCTTGCCTTCCCTGCTCAGCCTTGTTTGGCACCAAATTCAAAAGCAACAAGCAGCTTTCCTCCTCCTCCCCTTTGCACGAGTGAAGGCAAGGAGAGGGAAATCTTGGTCTTTGCAGGGGCACTTGTCATCTGGCCGGGGAGGGGGGAAATGGGGGACTTCACCATGGCTTTCCCCCCTCCTAATAGTGGTTACCCCCAACACTGTCCTTCAAAAGTCTTGGTCCTTTTGAAGTTGGCGCCTCTCGGATCTGGCCGGGGAAGGGGGGAACAGGGGACTTTGCTGCTGGCCCTCCCACTTCTCCACCTGGCAAATGGCAATGGCGGCGGCTCCAGGACACCCAGGAGGTCTTGCCTTCCCCACTCGGCTTGTTGGGCAGCAAATTCAAAAGGAACAAGCAGCTTTCCTCCTCCTCCCCTTCGCACGAGTGAAGGGAAGGAGAGGGAAATCTTGGTCTTTGCAGGGGCACTTGTCATCTGGCCGGGGAGGGGGGAAATGGGGGACTTCACCATGGCTTTCCCCCCTCCTAATAGTGGTTACCCCCAACACTGTCCACCCCTCTCAGCAATGACTCCTTGCCTCCTCCTCCCTCCCAAGCATCACAGCCAGGACCAAACAGCTCCCTATGCATCGCCGAGGGAACTCAGCTTCTTCGCCTCCTTTCCCTGCCACTCGCCGCACTAGTCTCCCAATCCATCCCTGGTGCTGTCGCCGCCACCGCCCGATAGATGTGCTCGGAGGCAGCCTGCGGGTGGCCAAGCAGCTGTGAGGCCGGGACTGGTTGCGGAGCACCACCCGGGTGGGAGAAAGAAGCGGCAGCACTACCATTACCATCCTCCTCACCCCTTCCTGTCTATGGGTGATGAAGAGGACGATCTGCACCGGCTCCTGCAGCAGCTCATCCTCTCTGGCAACCTCATTAGCTTTGGCTATGCATTGGAACGGATTAAATCCATTTTCAATGCATTCCTATGGGAAATCACAATTTGTACAAAGGAAAATTTGTATAACATAATTTCATTTGGAAGAATTAATTACATTATACAAGGTACCACTGTATTTTATTTATCCATCTCCACTCGATTTCTCCTCCCACCCACCAGAGATCCAACGCCCGACGGGTCTCTTTTGGAGTCTCCCCCCCCCACCCCGTGCCCCGGGCGCCATTCCTTTTCGCAAGAGGGGATGGATCTCTGGCGCCCCCCGGCAGTTCCCCTGCCGCCGCCCGGGTCCAAAGACATCCCCAGAGGAGCTTTAGGGAAGAAGTGCACGCCCCTGGGGCCCCAGGTGGCAAGCATCGGACGGGAGGGAAGGCAGGCAGGCAGGGGGAAGGGAAGGGAAGGGAAGGGAAGGGAAGAGGGAAAGGGAAGGCCGGCTCCAGCGCGCCCTCGCCCCTTCCACGTGCAGTCCAGCGTCCTCGGGGAAGGGAGAGCGGGGGGCCGCCGGGGTGTGTGTGAAGGTGGCCTTCCTGCTTCCCCTCCGAGCCCACGAGTCCCATCAACCGGCCGCTTTCGGGTGAGGGTGGGCGATGGCGCTTCGGAGAAGAACGCAACGATCCCCCCGCCTCTCTCTCTCTCTCTCTCTCCTTTCTTCCCAACCCAAAGGCTGGCGACTGGGAAAGCCTCCCCCCCCGCCGCTGCCGCTGCGCGCTCTGTGCCCGGGCCCGTCCGGAGTCTTCCGCCAGCCGCCTCCCGCCATCCCCTCTCGTTGCTCGCCTTCCCCGGCGTGGCGTCGGCGATCGCCGGGTGCTTTTCGGCCATCCGCTCCCCCCCTCCACCGGCTCGGGAAGGAAGTTAATTCATCTTCCCGGCCCGCCGCGCAGAGACCGCCCGGGCGCCTTTGCGCCTGATCTGCCGCGGCCGCCGTGGCTGCTGCTGGAGGGCAAGAAGGAGGAGGAGGAGGAGGAGGGCGGATGAAGAGAAGGAGGAGGAGGAGGACGATGCGCCGCCACCGCCGCAGCCACCGGGCGGAGGAGGGAGGCAAAGGCGGCGGCGGCGGCGGCGGCGGCTCTTCCTGCGCTCCTCCAGCCTTCTTCTTCCATTGGCTGCCCGCGGGAGAAAAGAGGAGGAGGAGGAGGAGGAGGAGGCGCCGCGGAGGGGGCCAGCCAGGGGGACGGGACGGGCCAAGCGCAGGCGGGCAGCCGGCCAGGACGGGGCGGGCAAAACAAGGGGGTGAGGCGGCTCCCGGGCGGCCCGGTGCCGATTGATTCACGGACCGGCACCGGTCCGCGGCCCGGGGGTTGGGGAACACTGCTCTATATGTAGCTGCACTGTTCTGGGGTAGGAGGGGAAGAGAGAGAGAGAGAGAGAGAGAGAGAGAGAGAGAGAGAGAGAGAGAGAAGGGGGAACCTATGCTGTCTATGGAAAATCAGAGGTGCAGTCCAACAACATCTGGAGACGAATATACTCCTCTCTTTTTGACTATGCCATAGTTTATAATAGTAATACTCTATTAAGTTTTGTTCTGACTAACTTTCATTATCTAGACTAGATAATAAGAAGATAATAAAGTGTTCTGCTTATATACCTCCCCATAGCACTTCAAGTAGTCTCTGGGCAGTTTACAGTTTAATTACAGTAATGCAGGCTACACATCCCCCCCCAGCAAGCTGGGTACTCATTTTACTGACCTCAGAAGGATGGAAGGCTGAGTCAACCATGAGCCTGCTACCTGGGATTGAACCCCAGGTCTTGAGCACAGTTTTACCTGCAGTAAAGGCATTTAACCACTGTGCCACAGGGCTCTTTAATAGGGATGTATTCTTCCTCAGAGATGTTTTCTTGGTTTCCTTACAAAATCATTAAAAATATAAATATCTACAGGGATGGTCAATGAGTTAACAAATGATCTTGCTCATATCATTTGTTACAAGGGTATATTTATTATTTTGGGGGGGGGTATTTAAAATAACATGGAGAATGTGCATCATGGTATAAAATAAAAAAGATAAGATTACAATGTGGCAGATCATCAGGGATCCTGTAATTTCTTGCAAGTATATAAACAATGGGAAATAATTAGGGAGATAAGGACTTAGTGGACTTGGGACTGGAAGTTGAGATTCCCCTGAAATCTGGGGGCATGGCTACTCCAGAGTAAATTAGAACTGATTGGTTTAAACTATAGAGATTATCATCAGAACATTTGCACATGGGATCCATCCTTAAATGCATATCATTCACTGAAAACAGTCACACTGTCTCCAACTCAGCAGTTGCTATAAGTAATTCCAACAAACCAGTTAGATGAAGATAACGATCCCAAAGATCCTGATGGTGATTAATAAAACTTAAAATGGCAGAGACACTTCGGTGCTATTGAAACTCTTGCTCTAAAACATATTATTATTTCATTAGGAATAAAGATCTGGAATGTAGTTAATGTGTCATCTTAATCTTTTCAAAGCTTCAGTGATCAAACCCACATTTCATAATATGCCCTCTGAGACTAAAAGGCTCCAGAACAATTTGCCAAGCTTCTGTCCCCTAGTTGTTTTATAGGTCACAAGCTAATTCTTCTTTTTCTCTTTCCCAAGCAGCATAATGCCCCCAGAGACTGCTGCTATCACACTGTTAACATGTCCTTTGAAAACATTAGGCTTTGATTTGGGTTTAATTTAAAAATGCATGTTTTCTTCAGCTGAGATCCACTTTTTCTTTTGTGTGCTTTCTTGCTTTATTCTAGGTATCAGGAAGTGAAAGCCCAGTCAAGTTAGGACTTCTACAACATGATGGTAGATGCTCCCAATGACCATCTAATTAATTAATTAGGATTAATTAATTAATTAATTAATTAAGAAAGGTATGCATGCGCATATAATCAGTTAATTAATTACTATTCCTTAATTTCATTTCAAAGCAGTCCTGTGACAAAACAGTTGCTGAACACAGCAAGACGTTCTTTTCCAGAACTTGGAAATGTGATTTTTTTTAAAGGAAGTGCACCTTGTAGAACCTGTCAGCTGTCATGGCCAGGAGGCATACTGCCAAGAGGATTCTGGGAGTTGTACCTCAAAAAAGTGATCTTTTCAAGCTCTGCATTTGCGGTTCTTTAATTGGAGAGTCCAGACTCCTTTCAAATCCAGCACACCACAGTTTAGGCTCATCATGTTTAGAGTATATAGAAGATCAAGTCTCTGGGATTATGACCAAATGAGGAGTATGGTAAGATTTCCAGAATTGCTTCCCAGAAAGCAAAAAGCCCAGACATAAATAGCAGTTATGTTCTGAACCACCAACCGCTCTGTGGCATTTGTTGACCTCTGGAAGTGTTATATAAGCAACTTTGGGCATTGCTTCCTGAATGGAAAGCTTGTTGTTGCATTCTCTGGAACTAATAACAAATAATGTCATGAGATTTCCCCATGCAAGCAAGGTAACTTAAAGAAAAATGAATTTTATGGTCACTTGCCAAAGAAAAAAAATTATGGAACAGTAACTATTTGCTGAATGTAAATGTGTAAGCCCTTCAGGCTTGCAATGAAGTTTTTATGTGGCTTTTGAGAGCTATTAGTATTCTGAAAATCAGTAGAGGGTGTCTTTTTATCTTTGTTCCACTAACGTTTCTTGTCCCATGATCTCTCTCTTGCTTGCTCTCTCTCTCTCTTTCTCTCCCCCCCCCCGACTCTCTCAATGCAAATTACTTGTACTGAAACACATACAGGCCACATGAGGTTGACTTCTGTAATAGTTAAGTTTGTTAACTCCTGGGTGGCAAGTGTGGTGGATCTAACCCATTAATTAAAACCAGCCCCTTGACCTCAAGTCCTGTTACCATTATCATGAATGGCTGGTAGAATACCACAGGCACTGTATCATAATCAGTCTCCTTCCACCAGTAATGTATTGAAACCAGATCTAATCCTCCTTGGAACAGAAATTGAAATAAATGGGATTTCTGCAGCTCATGATTGAATTAGGCTTTAACTGGCCTGTTATCAGTATGAACAAATCTAGATTTATTACAACTGAGTTACCATATAAGCCTGACTCTCCTCTTTCTGTGCTCCATGGAATCGGGTGTCCATTGAACTTCAATATCCTTACAACTCTGAACAACCTCTAGTCTGCTACCCTCTGGTATGAAATGGAGCCTTTTGTTAACAATGGCACAACACACAAAAAAACAACAACACAGAGCTGCTTCAGTGATTGTTCAAAGAGGAACAGATGGCAGCCCTCAATACAAAAAGAGGATTTAAAGAGAAGTTGTGGGGTGTGTGTACTGTGGGAGTGACATCATTACTTGGAATTTATTTTGCTTGAATTGCAGAACTAGTACTTCCATTATAAACCTACCAACCAACCTCACTGCATCTGGGAAAGAAAGTTTGATTACAGAGGTTTATGCGTGTAAGTTTTTTCGGAACAACAACTGAAGATCACATGTTTCTGCTTTCTGTTGGTCACAAAATGTTTAATATGAGTAATCACATTCCTCACTCTTTTTTTCTAATTTTTAAAAAGTGTTAAAATCTGCCAGATCATGGCTATAGTGACTCCAGCAAAGTAGATCAGCTGGGTGATGTCATGGTATATTCAGGGGACAGCATCAGTATAACAGGATGCTGAACGCAGACAGTCGAAAAACTATTAGAAATAGAGCTCCTTAACAGTTTCCAGTAGTTTAGAGCATGCGTCTTAAAGTTAGGTAGCAAAGGTTCTTTACCCCCTCATTTGATATGAGCGTACACAGTACATGATGCATAATAAGCAGGCAAGCAGGCTTTCTCGTAGCACAGTGGTTAAATGCCTGTACTGCAGCTAAAACTGTGCTCACGACCTGGGGTTCAATCCCAGGTAGCAGGCTCATGGTTAACTCAGTCTTCCATCCTTCTCAGGTCGGTAAAATGAGTACCCAGCTTGCTTGCGGGGGGGGGGCAATGTATAGCCTACATACTGTAATTCAACTGTAAACCACCCAGAGACTACATGAAGTGGTATGGGGTGGTATATAAGCAGAACACTTTTAAATACCTCCCTCAGTTCACCACTTTTCGCTCTCTCCAACACCTGCCACTCTTGTTTAATTAGCCCTGGGCGGTATCACTGAAGATTTCAAAGAGCAGAACCAAAATTGTGATATACTTGCTGCTCTGATGGATTAACCTATCAGAACATCTACAATCGGAATATCTATAAAATAATCAGAATATCTCATGAACAGCGTGTGCTTTGCTACCTTCTATTCACAAAATTTATTCCTAGAGACAAGAGTTTAGAAAAGTATTTTTTTAAAATTAGAACTCTCAAACAATCCCTACTCTCATGGCCCATTGCCAGTGTGGAAGCCTGTTTCAGCAATCAATCTGCTGGTTTCTATAGGGAGGGAAGACAGTAGAGAGATCTGATGAGAAGTGTCACCACAAGGCTAGAGGGAGATAAATGACTTCATGTGGATGGAATGACTTTAAAAATGGCATGTTGGTAAGCTGCCCCCCAAATTGCTCTTCAGTAAATGACAATTGAGAACCTGTCTAGATATTGCACTTAATAAATCATCATTCCTAGAGCTGTTTTGCTTAAACCCTAGTACAGTAGGACCTCCGTATCCACTGATTCATTATCCACTGATTCAGTTATCCACAGTTGGGAGAGGAAAAATAAATAATTCAGCTGCCACAAAGCAAGCTACCATCACAAAGACCAGCTGTAAAGCAAGCTACTGTCATAAAACAGCAGCCATAAAGCAAGCTACCATCACAAGCAGCAGCTGTAAAGCAAGCTACTATTGCAAAACAGCAGCTGCAAAGCAAGTTACTATCACAAAACAGCAGTTTTGGGGTACATTTTGGTGTTCTCTCTTATCCACGGTTTTCATTATCCACGGGAAGGCTTGGAACCAATCCCCAGCGGATACTGGTGTCCCACTGTATTTCAAGTGTTATTGTGCTGTGCTCCAGATGTGAAGAACTATAACCCCCCATAGCCACCAACCACATTGGCTGGAATTTAGGACATGTTTATCCCATAGATTTAAAGGATACCATGCTGCCTGTTTTATTTCTATGCCCTTCTCCCTTGAACTGCACAGATGTGAGCAACAGGTTTGGGCTATTTATCTGCTGCTCACATCCAATAAATAAATAAATATTTGCTCTTCATCTACGGGAAGTGGCTTGAGAAATGGGGGTCTCAGGGTTACCAACTCTGTTGGCAGTGTGGCAGCCCCTGATCTGATGGTAGCCTGGCCCTTCCCCTCTTCTGTCATGGCAGGTCCTTATGATCGCTGGGGAGAGTGATGAGGCATGCTGGGAGGCTGATGTAGCTCAAGGGAGGTGTGTGTGTGTGTGTGTGAATAAACTGTTTATGTTTTGTAGTTACATTCTGGCAGGCATATGAGTTATATGTGGATTTTGAATTACACAGGGATCTGGCGTCTCTAACCCCTGTGTTGTTGATGGGAGAAAGGCAGTTTAATTATACTACCTATCTTAATTCTGCCCGTTATGGAATGAGTTTCTGCTTTTTGGCCAGTTACACTGGTCATGTGTGCAGTCAATGATATGTGTGTTCAGAAGCACACACTTTCACACAAAGCTGGTGGTCAGGGTTCGCTGTCGTGACTTATACAAACCATATGGAGGAAGATGAAACTCCCATGGGGATCTGTTGCAGTTCTCCAAATGTGTAGATTAAGTGCTTTGACTCATTGAAACCACAATATGCAAAGAGTGTTGCCTTTATTCTTGTTCAGTTCTGTGCAGGAACTGTGTGGCATCTCACACCAATGACAGTGCAAGGAATTAATTCATTCCAAATGAAATTATGTTAATTTTCCTTTATACACATTTCCCATAGGAATGCATTGAAAACAGAGTAATCCCTAATCGTGACCATTTTTATGTTGTACGGATTTAACCCATAGGTGATTCTGTCAAGCAAATTTCCCCTTTCTCCGGAATTTTTTATGTTGTACTGATTTTATGTTATACAAACCGCTTGTTATACAAGGGTCCACTGTATTTTGATTGCAATATAGTGATGTGTCAAAATCCTTCTTGTTCTTTATTCTAAATACAGTGGACCCTTGTGTAACAAACAGCTTGTATAACATAAAATTTATACAACATTAAAAATTCTGGAGATAGTGGAAATTTGCTTAACATAATCGCCTATGGGGCGAATCCGTACAACATAAAAATGGGATTACTCCATTTTCAATGCATTCCTATGGGAATTTGTATAAAGGAAAATTTGCTTATCATAATTTCAGTTGGAACAAATTAATTCCTTTATACAGGGTACCACTGTACGTGTTGGAGAGTACAGCATCTCAAAGCATCAGGCATTTTCTGACTGGAGAAAATATTTTCAAATGTGTTATTTGTACACCAAAACATGGAATCTCCAGTGGTTATGTCTGAATCAGATGCTTGCTTAAAGATATGCTTAATCTTGTTCAGCATATGTATACTGAACAAGACTTAAAAGATTTTTTTAAAAGCAGCCCAAGTCTCAAACTGGGTCTTGGAACCGGATGAAATACTTAGTCTGACACCAAGCATGATTAAGAACAGAGTCATGTCTTGTGTGGTCTTCTGTGAATTACAACCATTTGTGGTTTCATTTTTTGTTTTTCATGGACTTTGGAATGACAGACCTAATCTAAACATTTCTAGTAACAGGAATCATCATAGCCATGCCCAGACTGTGGATCAGTGCAAGCTATGGGTTCCAGCTGGAATGTCTTAAATTCTGAGCTGTTGGGGACTCACCACATCACAATTGGTAGAGAAAAAGAGTACTATCTAGTATAAAAGGCATTGATGGAGGATTTACATAGCCTGTAGTTGACACAGCAACATTTCAAAACTGTCTTTATAGCAATGAACCAACATTCCAGGATCTGCCGGACATAATTGTAATTTTACTTTGGATATGTCTGTGAAGATTCTCAGTCATCCAGGTGTGTTTAACTGGGAGTTGAGTCATGGCTACTGGACTTCTTTTTTGGGAGATAGAAACGTTTCGCTGTTCATCCAAACAGCTTCATCGGTCTGAATACAGCTAGTGCAAGTAGTCCTTCTTATAGTCAGCTTGACCTCTTGTCCCCTGGTCTGATTGGCTCATAAGATGAATAATAGCCCAATTAGGCTCGTTAGGGAGACATTAGTGTCCATGGCCTTAAGGTAAACAATGGCTTAAGGTGTTGAAACCCATCAAGGGGTTTACCAGCATACCCACCACTGATGCGCTAATAATGGTAAAGAGAAGATTAAGAGAAGACAGCACCCTCACCTCCAGAAGCCGCCTCAACCCAGACCAGATATGCCTGCTCCTGGACCTGTGTCTGAACACCACATATTTCATGTACAGAGGGGACTTCTATAGACAGAAGCATGGTTGTGCCATGGGTTCCCCAGTGTCACCAATTGTAGCAAACCTATACATGGAAGAAGTGGAGAAGGCACTCAACACCTTCCCAGGGACAACACCATCCCACTGGTTCAGGTATGTAGATGATACCTGGGTGAAAATAAAGACTCAGGAAGTACAGGCCTTTACAGACCACATCAACACAGTGGATCCTAATATTAAGTTCACTAGGGAAGACACCCAAGACAACAGGTTGGCTTTCCTGGATTGTGCAGTCATCATCAGACCTGACCGTGGCCTGGGAGTAGAAGTTTACAGGAAACCCACCCACACAGATCAATACTTACTGTTTGACTCCCACCATCCATCACAACACAAACTAGGAGTCATCAGGACCCTAAGCCACAGAGCAGAGAGCATCCCCACCTCCACAGAAGCCAAGAAGAAGGAAGACGGGCACCTGAAGACAGCACTTAAGGCCTGTGGATATCCAAAGTGGGCCTTCAACAAAGCAGTGGGCCATCCCAGAAGAACAAGGGATCAGCCTGAGACCCAGACCCGACGGAAGAACCTGGTCATTCCTTACATGGCGGGAGTGTCGGAGAAGCTTAAAAGGATTTTGGGCAAACACCACATCCCTGTTTATTTCAAACCCAGGAACACACTAAGGCAGAGACTTGTCCACCCAAAGGATCCGATACCGAACCATAAAAGGAGCAATATAGTATATGCAGTCCAATGCAGTGAAGAGTGTTCAGACCTCTACATCGGAGAAACTAAACAGCCATTAAACAGAAGAATGCCCCAACATAGGAAGGGTAACAGCTCAGGACCAGAATCAGCAGTACACCTCCATTTGAAGGACAAAGGCCACTCTTTCAAAGATGAGGATGTACACATATTAGACAAAGAAGAGAGGTGGTTTGAGAGAGGAGTAAGGGAAGCCATTCATGTTAGCATTGAAAATCCCTCCCTCAACAGAGGTGGTGGGCTCCGGCATAGTCTATCTGCTACTTATCAGGCTGTACTCTCCAAAGTACCCAGGCAAATCAAAGAGCCTTCACCACCAAGGTCACAGCTAATGACCCATTCTTGATGGGTTTCAGCACCTTAAGCCATTGTTTACCTTAAGGCCATGGACACTAATGTCTCCCTAACGAGCCTAATTGGGCTATTATTCATCTTATGAGCCAATCAGACCAGGGGACAAGAGGTCAAGCTGACTATAAGAAGGACTACTTGCACTAGCTGTATTCAGACTGATGAAGCTGTTTGGATGAACAGCGAAACGTTTCTATCTCCCAAAAAAGAAGTCCAGTAGCCATGACTCAACTCCCAGTTTACTTTGGATACAATTTGGTGAAAATAAGATTTGATTCTACAAACTCCCTCATTCATGCTGTTAAGTCCAATGTTTGAAATCTGAAAGCAAATATTCAATCTTGCAATTAACAATGATAAATGTATGCCTTTTGACCACTATATCAAAAAGGCCTCGAGTAACTCCTCAAACACCTTATGCAGAGTTTAAACAAGGGTAATTTAGATACATTTTCAAAGTCTTTAAATATATCTGATTTGCATTAATATGCAACTGGATAACATTATCACAGTAGCTAAATGCTAGAACTCAAATTAAGCAATTGCTATCATGGGGAGTGTCATAAGGGTGTATGGAGCTTCGTATCACCAATATGCGGAGGACAGCCAGCTCTATCTCTCCATTCCATCTTCTGCAGTGGATGTCGTTCTGTCCTTTGACTGCTGCTTGGCAGCTGTCTAGGATTGGATGGGGGCAAATAGGCTCAGGTTGAACCTGGGCAATACGGAGATCCTGTGTGGGGGGGCCCTGTGGTCTGTGGATTGGGGAACTCCCTCAATTTTGCAGGGTGACTCTCTCCGCGAAGGATGGGGTGTCCTGCTGGACCCAGCACTCTCCTGGCAAAATCATTTTGGGTGTCCTGCTGGACTCAGTGCTTACCATGGAAACCCAGGCGGCGTCAGTGGTCCGTTCCGCTCATTATCAACTACAGAGTACTGCCCAGCTGTGGGCCCTTCTTGATATCAGGGCGTTAACTGTGTTGGTTCATGAGCTTGTAATCTCGAGAATAGACTACTGTAGTTCTTTCTACGTGGGGCTGCCCTTGAAGTTAATGCAGAGATTGCAGCTAGTGCAGAATACAGCTGCCAGACTTCTAATGGGGCAAAAAAAAAAGGCGTCAACATATTATCCCCATGCTGGCAGCTCTGCACTAGTTGCTGGTACACTACCACATTGACTTCAAGGTTTTGATGTTAACATACAAAGTCCTAAACAGGTCGGGACCTCAGTATCTGAGAGAGCGGCTCCTCCCAAGAAGAACTGCCAGGATCACCCGTGCTAGCCAAGCAGGACACTTGAGAGTCCCAATGTCGAGGGAGGCCTGGAAAGTTGTAAAAAGGAGTAGAGCCTTCTTGGTGGTTACTTCCCAGTTATGGAACCATCTACCCCCTGAAATTTGGCTGGCACTCTCACTTCAATTTTTTTTTAAAAAAACTATTGAAAACCTGATTGTATAGAATGGCCTTTCCTGATTTCTCAAACATCCAGTAAGACACTATTCTTTTTACCACTTATCTTCTCTCTCTTTTTCCTGTTTTATCAATCTCCTGCTATTTTTATCTTAATTTTAGCTTATTGTTGTTGATTTATGTATGTTTTGTTTTATTATGCTCTTTGTATTTTTGTTTTTTAAATATATTCTTTGGTAGCTTGTCATGTTATCCCATGTTGTAAACTGCCTAGAGTAGCCCTAGGGCTAGATGGGCGATATAATAGTCAAATAATAAATAAATAAATAAATAAATAAATAAATAAATAAATAAATAAATAAATAAATAAATAATGCTCCCACATTTTGTTTGGCATGTTTTAATTTACAGCAAGAGTCAACGTTTCTTCATTCACGTTTCCTCAAAATAAACTGTTGAGTTGACTTGTCCACAAAACTCACATTAAAATATAGCAGTTACATCTTTAAGGTGCCTCAATGTGTTGACTGATTGATTGCCCATCCTTCTCCTTAAAAGGATCAAGGCAGCTTAAATAATTAAGAAACAGTATGTAAAAGTGTGTCCATATACAGTGGTACCTTGTATAAAGGAATTAGTTTGTTCCAAATAAAATTATATTAAGCAAATTTTCCTTTATACAAATTCCCATAGGAATGCATTGAAAATGGAGTAATCCCATTTTTATGTTGTACAGATTCTCTCTATAGGCAATTATGTTAAGCAAATTTCCCCTATCTCCGGAATTTTTATGTTGTACAGATTTTATGTTATACAAACAGTTTGTTATACAAGGCTCCATTGTATATATAGTTTTGGCCTGTTATCATAATTCATCCTTTATTTGGATAGGTTTTACTGATACTCAAAAGATGTAGACTACTTTATACGCATGACAGCAGCAATTGTTGCCTCTGAGAGAAACTGTTCCATATGGATGGGTAGAGTTTCATGCAAGGTATATTTTGCAGAGTCAGATAAGTGCTTAAAAGCAAATCAGCTCAAAGAGCCTATGAGATCAAACAAGGATGAACAGAATGATCAGCTCACACTCTCAATACAAAACAGTCTCTGCAAGTTTATATCCCACATTTAAGGAATTCCCATAATTAGTGAAAAAGAAAGGTTATTTATGGATTGGGAGGGAGGTGTGAACATCTGAAAGGAACATAATTATAGGGAGATAAGATACAGACATGAATCCCATTTATCATAACAAGAACACTTTATCCTACACTGCACACACCAGATACCAACAAAAACCATGCAGCAGCACTGCAGCATTCCTTTTTAAATGCCAACAACAACAATGATGGATTTTCCTCCATAGATGTAAATTGGCATGGGGCTGGTTTGGCTAGGTGAGAAGATCATTTAATAATATTTCATGTGGGTACAGTAATATGCTTAAAGGCTAAATATTATTTAAGTTATAATGAAGTTACGTTGAAATGATATGTTTTAGAGATGTACTGTATTCAGTCTTCTGCTTTTAAATGTGCTGTATTCAGGAACAAGCTCCTGCATTTTTAGAATACAGTAAACCCCCACCTATCGCAGGGGTTAGGGACCCGACGGGACTCGCAATAATTGAAAATCCGCAATATGCGGATGTTGGGTCAGGTCGGGAATGGGTGGGCTCTCTGGGGGTTCTTGTGCTTACCCCAGGACTGGCACTGCCCCAAAAGGGCTTGGAAGGGGCTTTCCAGTCCCCCAGAGGCCCCCAAAGCGCTTTCTAGTGATCTGGAGGTCACTTCTGGTTAACTGGAAGTCACTTCCAGTTTGCGGGGAAGCACTTTTGGGGGCTTCAACAGGCCTGAGAAGGCCTTTCCTCCTTACTCAAGGGGCCCTTTTTTCATATACTGTGGGCCCACGATATACCGGGACTGCAGTATATGAACCGCGAAAAGGGCGGGGGGCAACTGTATAACTGAAGCATTCCCATTGTCCTTTTTTTAAAACTCCTAAAATATGTTTCTACTGTGTTTTGGAATGAATTCTGACTTGTCAACAATTTATATTTAGTTTTCATATATATTTTAAGCAACTGTGGCTACAGTTTTTCTAATAAATCTAAGAAAGAACATTTTCAATATATTTTGAGTTGTTGTTCTGAAATAATTTTGTGCTTGTGAAACATAGAAGCAATGTAGTTTTTTTTTTAAAAAAAAAGCTTGTTCAATTAGACAAACTAATGTTCCCAGGAATTTACTGCAACAAATGAGTACCTTGCTACTTAGATGGATTCTGATATGACGGGAAATGATTTTCTGTTTCCATTCTGAATATACTCTCAAACTGATAAACACAGGCTTCGGAAATTTCCCTAGAGGTCTTATAGGGAGAGGTTCAGGGATTAGAATCTCTGACCTAACATGAGCATGGGACTTTTTCATGAGAGAAAAATATATCTTGTGATTCCTGAGGCTGCTTATTCTGTATCCTAATGTCACTGCTGACTCCCTGCCATGTGGGCTGTTTTGGACTGACTGACTCCACTATTGGATCTTTGTTTGCTTGCATGGTTCTCAGACTGGCATGATGTGCCTTGTTTAAGACTTGTGTTCTGGATTTCTTGCACCGACTGTACCTTTCACGTTGGTAAGCTACTGTTGGCTGACCGTGGGATTGATCCCACCCTAGACAGGGGAGGGGACAGACATGGATCTCAGACTGAAGCCAAGAGTTAATTTGTTGTTTTTTTTTAGCATTTATCTTATTATAGCCGAATACAATTCAACTTTTATTTTTGCTATACAGTATCTTCCTCATATATTATTTTCATGTTCACTAAGTTAGAAGTGTCACTAAATTGCTAAGTTGTAATAGCTCTCTTTGATAGCATACCAGATCAAAAATTGCCCAAAGGTTGAACCGAAAGAACCAAAAGAACAACCAGGAATGATGGAAAGTTATCAAGAGCCTTGTAGCACAGTGGTTAAACTGCTGCACTGCAGCCAAAACTCTACTCGCAACCTGGGGTTCAATCCCAGATACAGGGCTCATGGTTGACTCATCCTTCCATCCTCCCGAGGTCAGTAAAATTAGTACCCAGTTTGCTGGGGGTGGGATGTGTAGCCTGCACAATTATCTATGAATTGCCAAGAGAGTGCTTTAAGTGCTATATTTTTTTGGGGGGGGGGTTATAACAGCACACTTTGCTTTTTTCTTCTTTTTATCAAAAAGATTAAAAAACTGTTCTGTACTAGTGGATTAACAAATCTGGGTCATAGTAAATCCCAGAACATGCACCATTTTAGATGACAATTTACCATGAGTTAGGCAATGTCTCTGTTTGCTAGTGTAGACTTACACTATGTTACCATGGCTTGGCAAAGATTAAAGCCTTTGATTTCTGTAACATCCCAACACTGCTTGTACCTAGCTGACAGTCTACAAGATATATGAGTATGCAGCAGGACTCACAACTCATTCTGTTTTCCCATCTGCTTCACATGAAGAAGTGCCAAAAAAGGAGTGCGTTTATTCTAGGCATTTTCAAGGAAAGAGCTGCATGAAAAAAGGCCAGAGACGGTATTTTTTATTCAACATACCAATAAGACATTTTAAATTATTATAGCTGGGCCTCTAAGGCAAAACGTATGATGCTGAGATTTTTCAGAAGCGGAAACACCCAGTTCTTTCACTAAACATTTGTTTTCTTCCAGGAGCTGCAGAAAAAAGCCCCAGGGCCAACATGTGGTTTTTGGGTCACAGGACTCTCAGCCTCACCATGGGGTGTTTAGATAAGTATTAGTCTGTGGTGGCAGCAATTCTTTTCAAGTGAACTCTTGAAGAGAAGAGATTTACCCCCTCCTAGATTTGTAACATCACATTTAGCAATATAGCACATTTAGCATATAGCAACATCTCTAGATTGAAAAGAGCAACCATTACTAATATGGAGAGTCAATGGAAATCTTCATAGTGCTACTAAACCAGTGGTTCCCAGCCTTATTTCCCCAGAGGGTCTTGGACTAAAACTCCAAGAAGCCTTCACCACTAGTTGTGCTGGCTAGGATTTCTGGGAGTTTCAGTCCAAGGTCCAAGGAACCACTACACTAAACAAACAAGAAAAGTATTATTCCTGAACGCCTTAAGGAAGGAACAGACAATACATGGCTTCTAAGTGGCCCAAAAAGTCCCACCCACATTCCCTCATGATTAAACTGCCTGAATGGTAGATGAACAAGGGGAATAGACAGGTGTTTCTTGGCTGCTACTTGTACCGTACAGGGAAAAAGCATCAAGCAGGAGTTTTGTGATCGGATGAGGTTGAAGGCTTTGTTCAAGAACGACTAATTCCCCCTGCCAATGCATTGACTTATCCATAGTCCCTTATGTTAACTACTCCTATCAATTTATCCAATCACCAGAGGTTTCTGTAGGGTTTCCGCAGTTCCCATTCTGAAAATGTAATTCTGTCTTTTGATCATAGCAACAGAAAATTTGAATGAAAAAGCAGCATCATTGAATACTAATATGGTTCGTATTTCTAGGAATGTACAAGCATCCTTCTATTTATCTGAGGCCTAGTCCTCTAAGCCTGTATGCATGCATGGAACACCTGCAAGCATTTGGAGCCCTCCTGTCGCTTCTCTAAGCAAGTGCCCCAGTCCATTCACTTAGAAACACAGGTATTTGGAACATCTCCCACATGAAGAAGGGACTAGGGCAAAACTCCTCTTGAGTAATTACACCATCATAGCACAAACAACATAATCTTTTTGAGGTATTTCCCCCTTAAATTAAAAAAATAATTTAGATATTATCAGCCACACATTGAGTCATGCAACTCTATAAGGCAATGATACGTTCTACAGGGATTTCTTCAGGCAATCAGCCTTCAGCTGTTAATGCTACACTACCATTATGCAAGATAATATTGCCCTGTATGCGACAGCAACCCCCACCCCTGCTCAAAGAGTGTTCATTATTCATGTGGTTTTCCAATGGAAGGTTCTCTCACATACAGGAATAATGTCATTTTTTCCATTGCATCAGGTTTCACTTTGATTAGCACTCCATTTGGTACCATACTATACCCTCTCTGTAATTTCTCATTCCGTGTAAATTGTTCTTTTTTTAGACATAGTGAGGGGCAAAGAGAGATGTAGGGCACTCAAGGCTGGTCCCCTGACAACTCTAAAGTTAGCTCCCTCAATTGACTTCTGAGATTCTACCAGGTGCTGCTCACGTATTTTCAGTTACATAGTTGAAGCTGTAATCAGTCAGTCCCTAGGGTCTGTATCACTTTTTGTTTTGTTTTGTTTTTGTGATTTGTACTTATCATTAGCTGTCCTATGCCTCTTGCCAATTATTATTATTATTATTATTATTATTATTATTATTTTATTGCTGTTGGGTATTTTCTCCTTTATTTTATTACTGTTGTCTTCTCATTTACTTTTATTATCTTGTGGATCTCTTGTGGTTTTTGTGAACCGCCCAGAGTTCCCTCTTGGGAAATTGGTGCGGTATATTAAATAAATAAATAAATAAAAATAAATAATCCTGTCCCAAATACACACAGTAAACTGCCTCCACATATTTCACATGTATCCTTCCAAATAAAAGGAACAGATTCTAAACTACAGTGGAACCTTGACTTACATACTGCTTGACTTGCATCATATTTGACTTGCAGCAAGAAGGGGCCTGTTTGACTTGAGTCGCAGGCTTTGACTTACATCTCGGAGCCCTGGAGCAAGGCACCGGAATTGGGCGGCAGCCACAACCCAGCATCGCGGCTGCCACCTCCAAACTGCTCGTGCCTTCTTCCCCTCCTCCGGCAGCGGCGGTTTCGGCAAGGCCAGCTCAGAGCACCTGGAGCTGGTCCTCGGCCTCACCGAAGCCGCCGCTGCTGCCAGAGGAGAAGAAGGGCCGGGAGCTCGGGGCTGGCCTCGCTGGTTAGACAGTCGGCTCAGTCTTGTAAAAAAATCTGGCTGCAGAAGTCTGGTCCACAATGGAAGCATTTTAGTTGGGGAGCTGTAAAGTTGTGGGATCTAATGGTAAGCATATAGTTGTTCAGAACTTGGAACGTCAGGTTAAAAATAAGTAAAACTTAAATGTTAGACATTGTTGCTATGAACATTAAAAAGTGGAGGCATATAACTTGTGGACTATAATTCCACTGCCTCCTCCTCTCTTTGAAGAGACATTTCATTTACATCCCCAGAACGAATCTCCTATCCCAGTCAAATTTGTGTTAAATTGCTGTTTTCGGGGGTCTTTTTCATCATCTGGAACGGATTAATCCGCTTTCCCATTACTTTCTATGGGAAACGTTCGTTTGACTTAAGTCATGTTTGACTTAAGTCTAGACCACTGGAACGGATTAATGACGTAAGTCAAGGTTCCACTGTATCAAATTCTAAGCATGCTTTTGGTCAGTAAGACATTTTGCTCAACGAAGCCAAACATGCACAATATGGCAGCCTCTGTTATGGGCTGAAATAGGATACTGAGTGATGTGCCTAGCACCAATTTCCAGACTAAAAAAATCTGATACAAGTAAAGTTTTACTGTTAACTGTCTCTACAGGAATAGATGTCTCAAACAGAATTTATTCCCTAGTACACCTTTATCATTGTGGGCACTTTGATGATAGACAAATACTGTACAATGAATCATCCAGCTACTGCATGCCAGACTATTGCTCAACTAGCCTCCTGCAGAGTATAAAAAACTAAGCTGTGCTATTGCTCTATTCATTTCATGGAGGAGAGAGAAAATCAGTACTTGACAGCTGTCTACCGTTCACTTCCCAACTGTGCCAGACATTTAGCCAGCATTACTGCTCTGCATTTTTTTTCATTGAACCACCCAGAAGCACAATTGTTCCTATTTCAGTGATGTAGTGCATTAAAAAAGGTAATATTTGTAGCCTAGCCAGGCCAAATGTATTGTTCTTGACATTCCGATCTGGTGCTTGGTGCTTGTGGACATTTCTGCCTTACAGCATGAGCAGTTCACAGAACCAGAGGAGGGCTTCCTTTAACCATTTTAGAGCTGTCTCCCTCAGCTTAGTCCACAAGCTGCCACAGCTCTACAAAGTGGAAGCTCTTACAGAAACACTAAAGACTATAATACTGATTTTGTAATCAGAATAAAACAATACTGATAATCAGGAATATTTAAGAGGCTGACAGTTTTTTAACATGAAGGACTGATTTTGATCTTAACCTCCTACTCTCTACGGCGCCATTCCCCTTTCCCTTTTGGAAACCCACAATTCAGCAAAAGCACCCAACTTTCCATCTCTATTTCCTCCCCGGTGCTTCTTTTGTGCCACTTCCCAAATCCTTTGCCAGGGAAAGCAAACACTCGGGAACAAATTAGACAACATACTCCACTTTTATTTGGAATCAGAGTGATAAAAGACATCATTCTGTCACAGCATGTTCTTTACCTCTGTGTCTTGCCATCCACCTTGCTTTCTGGTGGAGTCCTCATTGCAAAACAAGGGCTTCACTTGCAAGTCTGACTGCCCAGATGTGTACCTCATTTGAGTAACTCATTTTGTTGAAGAAAAGAGCTAAGTAAAGGAAGGCACATTTTCTTTAACATCTAGTTTGACTTTCCAGGGCCATTGCTGCTTAAGCAATTGGTCCATCTACCTGTATAAGAGGTTTCTACAAGATCGAAGGCCATTAACTGCAGTATAAAGAAAAATGCACACTGAGCAACTAGGCCCCTGCAAAAAGTGTGAAGAGGAACTGTGATGTTACGAGTCCCTCCAGACAATAAATGCCTCCGTATCACTTCATAAAGATTTTGGATCCACATTGAAGTTGTTTTCTTAGTGATAAATTGTCTGTGAGAGGTTTTAAAATGGGACGCTTTATATTTTGTTGTTTCTAAATCTGTTTTTATAATGCTTCTCCCTAACAATTTTAATGTTATTTTTTTAATATTTGAATTATTTACACTTTTTAGTTTTTAACATTGTGTTTTTAATGAGGTAAGCCAGGCATGTCCAAACTTCGGTCCTCCAGATGTTTTGAACTGCAACTCCCACAGTCCTTTGCCATTGGAAATACAGGCTTGGAATTCTGGGAGCTGTGGTCCAAAACATCAGGAGGGCTGAAGTTTGGATATGCCTGATTAAGCCATCTTAGCTCTTTTCTTAGGAGAAAGGTGGGATAAAATATTTTAAATTAAACAGAATAAAATAAAATAAATAGTCTGAAGAGGAAAGAGTGTGTTCCACAAGACTTGACTATTAATTTCTATGTTCAGTATCAAGAACCTGGTCTAGTTTCCCAATGGATGTTTTTATAATTCTATGGTACAACCACTTTGACCATGAGTACCAACAGAGTTCAATGGTCCCACATTTTAAAACAGAGCACCAGCTTTTATAATGGCTACCTTATTAAATGCTCCTCTCCCCATCACATTACAAACAAAATGGCAGTTGATGTAGTAATGAAACAAGAATGTGTTGGAAGGGGAACTTCCAAGCAGGTTCCAGTGTTGCTGATAAGGAAGGCAAAATGTCTTCAATGCACAGCTACTTGCTCCCATGCCAGAGACCAATTCAGTTTGCTCCTCCCAACAGGAGTGATATTGTGAAGATGAACCATCTATGCTTCATAAGCCTATATGTGTACATCCCTCATAACTAACCCTAAGCAGCCACATTATCTCAGATTTTTAAACATTGCCAGTATAAAATCAGCCACAGGAATACTAGAAGAGAGATTTTAATACAGTAATATACCAGTTAGCACTTTGGATACATTCCTAGAATGTGGAGAAGTAATCAAAATGGTGGCAAGTAGAGTCATTACAACATTATTGGATAAGGGGGAATAAAAAAGAAAAATTGAACTGGTTCCAAGTCTGTGGCACTAAAAGGGGTGGAGAAGGAGGGAGCAAAGAGAAGTGTGAAAGAGGAAGTATGTGCGGAATTAGAAAGGAAATGGGGAGAAACAAAAAGAGGGGGGAAAGCTACCACAATCACCACACACACTTGGCACCTTTGCTGCCTTTACCACATGGGGCAGGGCCAGTGGATGAGAAGGGCCTGTAGGACAGCTTCCTACTGCCTAATCAACTGTTTACTTGCTTTCCTGTGTCTCTGTGTGTGCATGTGTGTGTGTTTCTGTCTGGGAAAATGCGTGTGAAGGAGCCTGAAAGAGACACTGAGACAGATAGAGAGAGGGAAGAAAAGGGGAAAGAAGGGGTGTGTGGCAATTTCCCCTAACCAAAGAACAAGACTGACTTGTGAGAGGGTAATGAAAACCATTCACATGGGGCAATGTTGAGTGGAGTATTAAATACACAGATTGAATATTTAACCCAAGGTTCTATAATGTGGAAGTTATGGGCCACAGCTATACACCTGCACAGGGAGAGGCACTGAGGGAAGGAGATTCTTGTGGTTTTCTAGGTAGACTTCTTATGTGTGATTTGGGGCTATCTTCTGTTTGAGGAGAAACAGAAAAGTGTTCTGGGGGGGAAACTGGCTTGCCTTTGTCAGTAGTCTGTTAGAGCAAGAACAGATTTTAGGTAGAGATAGGGATGAACCACCAAAATGGCAGTTTATCTTGGTTCAATGTCCATCAAGGTCGATGAACCACAAATTAGTTCAATGGTTAACAGTGGCTTGTTTTAAAGATAACCAGGGGCTATCTTATATATAGCTGCCTAGATATCCTAAGCACATCCAATCTCACCTGATTTCAGAAGCTAAGCAGGGCCGGCCCTGGTTAGTACTTGGATGGGAGACCACCAGGGAATACCAGGTGCTGTAGGCACGTGGAGTAGGAACTGGCAAACCACTCCAGTATTCCTGGCAAGAAAAACTCCATGGACATGGAGACATGAAGGATCAGTCATGAGTGTAGTGACACAACACACATCTTATATATATGATCAACCACTAATTTGTGATTCATGAGCCTCAATGGACCCTTCCAGCATCGTAGCTTGCCCTGTCTTTCTGTGGCCTGTCGAAGCCCCACAGCAAGATAGCAAGACAGTTAAAGCACTGTGGCAGAATCTAGACCACGAAGATGAGGTACACAGACAGCCGTGTTAAACCTTAAGAATTAGAGGTGGGCCCAAACAGAAAACCAATGGTTCAGTTCATTCTGTTTCAGGCCCAACCTTGGTTTGGTTCGGTTCAGGTTCGTACGAATTTAAAAATTTGGGGCCGGGTGCCACTGGAGCCACTAACAAGCCAACGGGAGAATGCTTCTGGAGCTGGCCGGCCAGGAAGGCTCCCCGCGGGAGCAGGGGTGTCCTCCTGCCCGGCCTGTCTTTTGCTTTTTGAGGCTCCCAGATGGCTTGTCAGTGCTGGCCCCAAGCCAGCACCTCAAAAAGCAAGACAAGCCAGGCGGGAGGGCACCCCTGCTCCCGTGGGAAGCCCTGCCAGGCTGGCCAGCTCTGGAAGAGAAGTTTAAAAAGCCTGTGGGGTGAGGTGGGGAGAGTGGGCTCTTTAAACTCTTTTCCCCACTCCTGGAGCCAGCGGCAAGCGACTGCTTGGCACTGTCTTCAAGAGGGGAGAAGATTTTTTTATTTTTTTTTTTTTTTTTTTTTTTTTTTTTTTTTTTTTTTTTTTTTTTTTTTTTTTTTTTTTTTTTTTTTTTTTTTTTTTTTTTTTTTTTTTTTTTTTTTTTTTTTTTTTTTTAGCTCCGTTTTTTTTTTTTTCCGTGATGGGTCAGTTCGTTATTCATTTCGTTCCCTAACAAAATGAATAATGAATGAATAATAAATTCATTTCGTACCCATCTCTATTAAGAATACTAAGCACAGACATATTTCTCAAGAATGAATACATTATTCAACAAAAATACATTATTCAACAAAACGTGTGTGTGTGTGTGTGTGTGTGTGTGTGTGTGTGTGTGTGTGTGTGTGTGTGTGTGTGTGTGTGTGTGTGTGTGTACTGGACAGCTTATGGCCATGTGTTCAAAACAACATGAGCCAGAGGACAAATTAAAAAAAACATAATGAGTGTCACTACAAAATTGTTTTCATGATGGCTCCAGAGACATACAAAACACCCAGAAAGGCAAATAGACAAGTCTAAAGGAATGTTTGCCCAACAGCCTAGGTGCAAGGAGTCTAAGCCCCATAATTACCAGTCACTCCTCAGAATTATATATGGGCATGTATTAAAGATTCAAGAAAAAGCCTAGAGTTGTATCTGATGCTACAGCCACATGTTGAACATCTCTGTTGTACAAATACTCAATCTTGGATTTTCCCAGTCTTACCTTGGATGTGATGAAACATTTATAATGACTGACATAGAGGGGCTGGGGTGGGGGGGGGGAGAGAGAGAGAGACAGAGAGAGAGACAGAGAGAGAGATCAAGTGCGAAGTGGGTATCCAGGGAAAACTATAATGATCTGGATGCATAAAAGTAAAATGTACCTGAATAAAAAAGAGACAAAAATGATTACAGTAAATCAAATCTCCCTCTACCCTTATAATCAATGTTCAAAAACATATCAAGAGCTTTGATTGCACCAGAGTGTCTGATGTACATACAATAGCATATTTATAGCCTGAAGACAAATCTGACATAAGAGATGAGACTGCAGGTGGTCCCTGTTACAGTATAATTTTTTTCTATTAAATTTGCTTTATTCCTGGGTCTACATGGTTTCTGGTGACCTTACGGACATCACTGTAGTAAAATCTACATCAGTTTTGCCTAGAAAGGACTCAAGGCCACACCTCTGTCTTTTACAAAAGCAGTTGATTGAATCCAATTCTTTCTACCTTGTAATTGACCAGGCTTCAGATAGTACTTTCCTTCCTCTTTTAAGTGGCAAGAAGTAAGAGTTCAGTATATTATGGCTTGCTGAGTCCATCAAATAATCATACACAGGTGAATATTTTGATCAGATGCATTCTGAAAAGTCCCAAAACATCTAGCTTCACTCATTTCTGATGGTAAACAATGCTCCAAGATTTTAGTTATTCTCATAATTAAATTATTTATAGTGTATTATTCAGACAAAACACCTAACTAAACTTGTTCCCAAAAGCTGATGTCTAATCACTACATTTTAAAAACATTGCAAATTTTAGCCCAGGGGCCCCTCATTAACCCCTTTCATGTGATTCCTTGTAGTCTCTTCTGTAGTGAGACGGAAAGCAGAAATTTTCCTCTGAGGTGGTGGTGTCTCGTTGGTGTCAGACAGATTATCGGAAGCTGAGTTTCTCAAGTTGCATAAATAGGGTACAAGCCAAAAGAAAGACCTTCTCTTGTCCTAGGAAGGGAAGATGGGAAATAGTAAGGAAGCACAAAAGGGAACCAGAGTGGTTCAGCTGTTCCCCCCTTTTGTTCACTTACACACCAAATTAACATTCCAGATGAACCAGAAAACAACCAGTTGCCTATTCAATCTGGTATACAGGCTCATGCTTGATAAAATGTATGCTTTCTGCTATTACAAATTTAATAGCATTATGTCTCCTCATCAGCTGCAGACATATGTCATGGGTTGGGAGCATTTGCATCTTGGAAGCAGACCAGGGTACTGCAAGGATAAGGGGCTGTTGATTGTTTGTCTTAATTAACTGACACAAGGAACTTACACAGAGATGCAACTATACCCACATGTCTCTAAATGCTTATTCACACCTCTATTTCAGAATGAAATTAAGTTTCTAAATTTATATCTTCATGGAGAGCTGTGAAACATGTTACCCTAAATAGCCCACTTGGCTCTCAAATAATACTGTAGTTCATGTATAACAAAAAGTTATACAATATGTCTGTTTCTAGATGATTTGCTAATTTTGGAAGTATCAGTTGCGAAACTGATGTGAGGTGTGTATTTTGTTCAGCATGGTCTTCCTTTAAAGATAGACACTTAAACATCTCACTGCTATAGAATAATGCTGTAAAATAAGTCTGTAAAACTATTTACTTGATTTTTGCTATATATTCCCGCAGAAAAAGGCTTTGAATTAAGATTTCATTTCAGGTAATTCTGTGCCTCTGGCAATGAAGTAGCACATATTATCCAACATATCTATTTTGTTGTTGCGTAAAAGACATACAGGAGTAAATCAACTGGCTAGATGACTATAATTCTTCAGTTTCAAGCAACAAAGTATCACTTAAACTTTGATTACATTTCTGATGACTATACGTGTTGGCAGGAGGGGAAAAATTCAGACTATTATGTCAGGGATTTAAATTGAAATGCACAAAAAACACAGCAAAGAGTTCTGTGAAGCAGAATGTTTCTAAATGGGACGTTGGATTCTGTGCTTCTTCTGTACTTCTTTAAATAGCTGCTGGATTTAGCTTATAGATATTATAATCAGGATCTTATTGGTTATTTGCACTGATGTAAGTGAAACTGTGTGAATTGCAGTGCCATGTTGCCACTAGTTTAAAAAAAAAAACACTGTTTATATTCTTTGTCACATGTGAGTTCTGCAGGCAGAAGGCAGAAGGGGCATTCACCACCACTACAGGGTCCTTCTTTACATTGCCTTGTTCCCACTTTTTCATCTAGTGCAGGAGTGTCCAAACTTTTTGCAAGGAGGGCCAGATTTGGTGAGGTGAAAATGTGTGGGGGACCGAACATTCAGCTACATTTGGTCCCCGGGGCCGGACTTTGTACAAGCCTCTAAGACATGCAAGGAGGTGGGGAGGATGCTGCAGCAATGGAGCAGGGGGCAGGTAGGCTGGGCAGGTGCCTGGGGGGATAGACAGAGGCAGGGAGGGCAGGCAAACCGTAAAACTGCAAGCTGACCTCTCCATCCAGTATGGGAGGGGGCAGCTGGCAGGGATGAGTGACAGGCTGAGCTGGTGGGGAGAAGAGGCTGCGGGCCACTTGAAATTTGAAAATGGGCCGCATTTGGCCCCGGGGCCTGACTTTGGACATGCCTGATCAAGTGGATAGGCAAGCATTACTCCGTTCCTTCTCCTCCAGGGAAATTAAGTGACCCTTTTGTTGGGAGAGGTGCTGCTGCCACTTTTGCTATACTTGTCTTTCCCTTCTCTTCCAGGGACATGAGGGTCTGTGCAATTGTACGGTCAGCAGAAAACTTTTTATCATCCCTTTTAGTCAGTGTTGACGCAAGATCCACTACTAAACGGATGGAGTTAGGTATAGGAAATGGTGATGTGAAGACCATCTTGCCTTTCATTTTAGGCAGTATAATCTTTTGTGCAGTATTTCCTAAGGCTTTAATCCATGTTTGGGATAGAGCCTCTGACCAGAAAAGGACATTCAGGTTATTTGGCTCTTTATTCTGGTTTGTATCAGGAGTTCATCCTTTTGTGTCAGCCTTGTCCTACCAAACCTACAGAAAAGAGTTTCACAATTCAATGTCTCTTCATAGATATTTGAGGGGGGGACTTCTGCTATGAAAAATGAAAGGAACCTGATGGAGAAAAGACAGGTTTCTCCCTGCGGCTACTGAGAAGCAGTACATCAATAAGCTTTGATAGCTGTACAGCATCAGACAAAAGGCACATAACATTTGAAAGAAATATTCAAAGTACAAGGTTCGCCTCATGGCGCAGTGGTTAAATGCCTGTACTGCAGATAAAACTGTGCTCACGACCTGGGTTCAATCCCTGGTAGCAGGCTCAAGGTTCACTCAGCCTTCCATCCTTCCGAGGTCGGTAAAATGAGTACCCAGCTTGCTGGGGGGGGGGCAATGTGTAGCCTGCACACTGTAATTAAAATTGTAAACCGCCCAGAGACTACTTGTAGTGGTATGGGGCGGTATATATAAGCAGAACACTTTTACTGAGTGCAGAACAACAAAATAACAAGGGTAAAATTCTCAAAATTAACTACTAAGACAAATATTTTTAAGTCACATTTTTTTAACGTTACCCGTATATAATTTTATATTACAGCGTGGCATAGACATCTATGTTACCAGTTTTCTATAAACCACAAAGGCTCCTAATTACATAGAAACTTTGTTTCAAAATATTGGCCTCTTGGACATTTGTTGGTTGAATCTCAGATATAGACTGTAATTTGTTATGGACTGTAATTTAAAAAACTCTAACCAGGCATTTTTGGGGGAGGGAAAATCAATTTCCTGAACTCCATCATGATGTCACCAGAATATCTCAAGTTTGGCTACATGTGAAAAGGAAAAGTCCATATAAACAGTAAAGATAACTAGGAATGAAACCATTTGAATGTGGTCTATAAAAGGGAAAGAAGTTGAAAGCATTAACCCCAAAATATACACTCAGCAGCAGGTTAATGAAGTCATAAGGAATGAAAACCAAAGAAAAGGAAAAGAAAGAAAATACACTAGAAGCAGCAGATACCTAAGTAAACTACACAAGTCTTTGCCAATGCTTCATGATGACTTCAGATCATCTGATCTGACAGTGATAATACTGACTGTCAAATAATAAGGTGGACTAGAGCCTAAGCACAAATCATGTGAGGTCACTCGGTCAAAACCCTGCAAGCCTTAAAACAGAAGCATTACTACCTACTTACCCAACAGGTTAATTGAACCAGAAAACCTCAAATCCAAGAGGACAAATGAAGTTTATTATATGTTCACCTCAACATTTTAACTAATAAAAGCTGGGTGGTACTGTAGGAAAATCAGCTTAATTGCACAAACTGAATGTATATGATTTTCTTTTTGAACTTTTATTAAAATGTGTTAAAACTAAAAACTGTCAATGTGACCCTAGAACTGTTCATAACAGCTAATGAATAGTTTCATTTAAAGTCTGTTTAATGTATGTTGCAATTCACTAGTCCTAAATGAAAAGCACTGGACTCACTTGACTAATAAGCATAAAACCTCACTGACTCACCCAAGGAGAGGCTCATGAAGACCTTGGTGGGTAAGAAAGAGAAGGGAATTGAACATGGTACTTGCTGTCCAAAATATTATACTATTATATTATATCACCATTTCTTAATAAGGAACTCAGCTGGTAAGGGCTGTGAGAACTGTAGCCAACTTTGTTATTATTGAGAAACAAGGCAGAGTTATCAGTACCAGGACTCTGAAGGTTGTATTATCCCATCCCAGTCCTCAAATCTGGGGAGGACTGAGCCTGTTCAGTTGCCAGAAAAGGTAAATAATTGTATGGAAAGAAACATGGAACAGAGGGGTGAAGAGAGGAAGGGATTTTCCTGTTTTGAGAAACAAAACAGGCCAGAATATTCCCTCTTGGATGTGGAATCATCTGCAATATTTGTTGATAGAACACACTTGCTCCCTCTAACAGTACACTGATGACATACAGCTCTAGCTCTCCTTTTCCACATTTACAACGGAGGCTGTGCAGACCTTTGATTGCTACCTGGATGCTGTGTTGGAATCGACCAGGACCAACAGGCTCAAACTCAACCCTGAGAAAACCGAGGTAGTTTCTGGGGGTGGGGGACTGAATGGGTATTGCTGCCCTCTTCCCAGCTTGGATGGGATCTCCCTTCAGCTGGCTGATCGAGTGAAGAATCTGGGCGTGACCCTAGATTTTGTGCTATCCTTGATGTCCCAGATGGCCGCCGTCTCCAGGGCAGCCTTTTTCGAACTTAGGCTTCCCACCCAGATTTGTCCATATCTTGACGGTGACCTCCTAAGGATGGTTATGCAAGCACTGGTTATCTCAAGGATAGATTACTGTAACTCACTATACATGGTGCTTCCCTTGACCCTTATCTGGAGATTGTAGCAGGTGCAGAATGCGGATGCTAGATTGGTGGTTAGTGCGGGAAGATATGACCGCATCACCCCCATTCTGGTCCACCTACATTGGTTACCCGTTGTTTCCCCGAATAAAGTTCAAGGTACTGGTTTTGATTAAAAAAAAACCCACCATGGTTTGGGACGAAGCGTATTGTCTCAAAATGATATTTGGCCCAGCCCACTAGATCATCCCACGTCTTTATACTTAGAGTTGCTACCCCGCAAGAAGCTCATAAGACCTCCACTCGGAACCGTGCCTTTTTCAACGGCGGGTCCCATTTGGTGGAATCAGCTTCCCAGCGATATTAGGATCTTGGAGCCCCTTTCAGCCTTCAGGAAGTGATTAAAAACTCAGCTTTTCCAGGCTGCTTTTGGTGTTTAATGGAGGTTTGAATACTTTCCCCCCTTCCTTTTCTTTTTCCACCATTATCTTATATCTTATATTTTTATCCTACATTTTTCATTGATTTTAATCACCTTATTGATCGGTCTTTGTTTTACATATGTTTTGTTTAGGTGATTTGTATGGATTGCTTTTGTTGTGAACCACCCAGAGTTCCACTGGAAAGTAGGGCAGTATAAATAAATAAATAAATAAATAAATAAATAAATAAATAAAGAGATGTCAGCACGGATTTATTAAAACTATGTCATGCTGGAACAATTTGATCTCTTTCTTTGATAGAATTACAGGCCTGGTGTATGAGGGGAACACTGTGAATATTTCTTATCTAGATTTCAGTAAGGCCTTCGATAACGTTCCCCATGGTATACTTGTAAATAAGTTAGTAGAATGTGGGATAGATAGTGCCACTGTTAAATGGATTTGTAATTGGTTGACTGATCACACCCAAAGGGTGATCATTAATGGCTTCTCTTCAGTTTGGAGTGACATGACCAGTGGGGTGCCCCAGGGTTCTGTTCTGGGTCCGGTGCTATTTAATATCTTTATTAATGACTTGGAGGAAGGAGTCGCTTCCAACTCTATGATTCTATGAAATAAATAAATAAATAAATAAATAAATAAATAAATAAATAAATAAATAAATAAATTTGCTTTTATCAGCTGAGTATCAGTTTGAGTCCAGCTAACCCACCTTCTTTCTCCTCATCATACTTAGCTTCTTTGAATTATACCAATTTACGTATTACCCTAAGGTGAACCAACCATCATTCTATTCAATTGGCCTGGCAAGGACCCAGCTTATTCACAAGGTTTATATTTTATTAGCTGAAAGGGTACTTCTAAAAACAATGCAGCTGCTATATGAGAAGGTTTGGTAAGCTTGCCTGTAAGAAATATATAGTACACAGAAAATGTTTTCAAGACTTGACACAATTCCCACTGAAATTAAAAAGAACCTCAGTGGACTTCAATGGACTTTGAATCAGGTTATACTGCTGTCCGGCTTTCAGCTGCTGTTTTAAGAGGATAACTGACTTGACTGGCTGATTTCTGTGAGAAGAATTAAAGAAGAAAATCAGTGTGACATGCCCATGTTATATAGAGGAACCCTGACGAGCAGCAAAGTGAAAGTAGGCTATGTAGAACATTATTAGGACCCTTATTCATTCAGAGGCTCATATTGTACTCTACAATAGAATAATGGTCATGAGGATGAAAAATAATGAAACAAAGATTTCAGGCACAGATTATTGTGTGAATTTATATTTGAGTGTGGGATGCTAATCCTCTCAGACAGGTTTGCCACCCATCCCTCCATTTTTTAAAGTATTAGAACCTGTCAGCCTGTTGGACACATTCCTCCTCACTTGCCAACCCTAATTTCATAAAAGCTTTTGTCATCTATTTTCTACTACTAAATTAAAGCAAAACATTAAATTTAGAGTCTTAAACAGTATTAAAAGCACAATGAATCGAGTGCTCAACAAAACAAAAAGATAAACCTGGATTACCCACAAATGTCCCAGACATTTCATGCTTTCAAATGGGCTATTGTAGACTTTATTCAATATTTGTTAGTTTGCATTTTCCAGTTCAAAATGATCATTATGAGCTTAATAATAGTGGGTGTAATGACATGCAAATAGTTCATGAAATATACAGCCTCTTTTTTGAGGCCAATATGCAATTGATTAATAGCAGGTGACAAATCAGATTTCAGAATACAGTATCTAATCTGTTAGATTTTAGAAGGAAGAGAACATAGTATATATCACAGGAACATATGTCAATTTAGCAGTGAGTTTAATAACAAAATAAGGATTTAAAAATATGTATCAGTTCAGCTAATAAGATCCTTCTAAATCAACTTGCTTTCACAAAAATGGGGTACCTGAATATGCTGTTTTTATTGTGCATTACTGCAATAAATGTTACTATCTTTTATATGCACAGCTGAAAAATTTGTAGCTTTTTTGGCATTTGGGTTTTTTTTGTTTGTTTTTTAAAGAAAGAATGTTAGCACTCTGTAGTTTATTCTTACACATCTATTTGAGTAGTATACACTATGATAGGGACAGCACTATAAGAATAGAATAATTCCTCACAAAAGCAGGAGTACAATGTACTTTGATCTGTCAGAGTGATCCTGACAACAGGGGTGTATGTTGAAGGCTGCATTCAGCAGTTCAGAGAAACTGTCAGTACATGAAGCCAAAGCCAAAAGTGGGTGTGGAAACTCCTTGTCCTCCTGTCATACCCTTTATTTAACTGTGGTCCACTTTACCTCATTTACACCCATCCACTTATTCTCTCTCCCCACCCCACCCCATCCACTCTTATTTTCCACAAACCCTTCCTCCTTCTGTTCTTCCAAACACAGCACACACTCAGGACATCTACAATAGTTTCCATCTCTCTCTCTCTCTCTCTCTCTCTCTCTCTCTCTCTCTCTCTCTCTCTCTCTCTCTCTCTCACACACACACACACACACACACACACACACACACACACACACACACACACACACACACACGCACAAGGCAGGCAAGGGCTCAGAGGATTCACTACTGAGCGTCCTTCAGAAGGACATCATGTCACTCTTGTGGTGGGGCTTTCAGCTTCAGTATTTGGAAGGCAGTTATTCTGTCTCTTTCCCTCTCTTTTTCATTATAATTCTGCTGAGGAAAATAAGGGTCAAACTAAATATCAATCTTTTCATGAGCTTTCTTTAGTTTTGTATGCAACAAATCAGTAGGCTTCAGCTTTGGCCACTGAGAGGTAAACAAGGAGTTCATCTGCAAGTACTAACACTGTAATAGTGGGAAATGTATGTTTCTTAGAACATATAATTTGACATGAAGGGGAAGGGAGAGATACCAGCAAACAGGTTGTTTACCATCCAGAGAAGAGAGGAAGAAAAGGCATATTTGAACATAATTGTCTGACCACCACAAGTCTCAGTTGTGTTGTTCAAATATTTTAAAAACATTTCAAAATCCAAACTAAATCTGGAGACCACTGTAAAGCAATGTATATTTAAATGCCACAGAAATGAATGGAACTTACATACAGCTAATTATATACTGGATTCTTGGCCTTTTTATTTATACATAGCTTCTTTAGGGTCATAATTAGCCTACAAATGGTATACTGCCATCATTAATCCCCTTGGGGAATACATGCTGAATACCAAAGCAGATATTAGCAGTAGTCACTAATGACTATGTTGAATTGGAGAATGTCTTGCCATGATCAAATATACTCATATATAACTGACAGTGAAATGTTGTTAATAGACCATTATTCTATTAATTGAGAACAAATCACTTCCTTGCAACACTTGAGGTGTCTATGCTTGTTTATAAACTTCATACAAGACTCACCACTATTGTCATTTCAGTCATCACTATTTCTGTGTGCTAATGAGCAATTACGGTTCATTTTCATTTAATCTATCACCACTTACAAGGAATACCCCAAGACATTATGGTTTAAAAATACTTCAAAGAAAGACAATATTACTTCTAGTGCTAAACTAGGCCAGATCAGCTCATTAATTTGGATGGCTTCAGCTACTCTAAACTCCAATGCTAACTAACATTGACAATAAACACAGCTAGTTTGATTGTAAGGGCACTCCACTTGCATTGTATTTATATAATACATGGGGAAACTGACGGAATTAGGAACATATATTAAATCAAAATAATCAAAGAGAGGTGATGGTTTTGCTTCCCTCCAAAGGTGTTTAGACATTTGCCTCACTGTTGATAGTCATATTTGTCCCCAATCAAATCCCCAATATCAATACTGTTAAATCATGAGCCTTGTGAAAGCAAGTAAGCAAGCACTATAATTCTAAAGTGGAGAGGAGGGAAATGAAAAACAGCAGATGTTAACCCACAGTCACAGTTTATACCCTTCCCTCTTGCAGTTCTTTCTTTGTTATAGTTTTATGGGCCAGCTGGGAAAAGAATCGCTTTCAATGGCACTACGACTTAAGACAGGCTAAAGGACCTAGGCTTTTGGAGAACAGCAGTGGGCGGGGGTGAGACTTAGCTTCATCTTAATGGAGCCAGTCAGCCATGTCATATGTTAAAACAAAAGCTATTACACCTTTTCAGTGCTGGATCAAGTATACTCTTTGAAGTAATATGGCTAAAATCCTGTTGCTTAGCATAGTACGTTGCAACCAGAGTAGGCCATTGAGAAAAGATGACTTACCAAATTTAGTGTGCCTACTCTAAATGCAACTTGCTATATTAAACAAGAGGATCTTAGCTTATACCGTACTGAAGGATAGATTTTGAGATGCATGTATTTCTTAGTATCACAGCAAAAACAAAGATTATGCAACATTACAATGATTAAAGGACATCATAAAACTCAGCAGTTCTTAGAACTTGGGACAGTTACTTTTTGGGTTACATTTTCCAGAATTCTTTGGCCATGCTGGCCAGGAAAATTCAGTTTGCTAGCAAGTCATGTCCTACCCCCAAAGAGTGTGAAGAAGGTGACTTAGGCAGCAAACAAAGTAGAACATTCATCAAATGTCAGAAGACAGCAATGTGGGTGTTACGGAAATTGCATGCAGTCCTCAGATGTGGTGGATGACTTTACTCTCTTCCCATGGACCAGCCCCACCAGGCAGACAATTATGGCTATCCTCATACTGGATTGAGCTCCCCATGAGAGGTGGTAGGTAGACTATGGGGAAACACTAAGTTCATTGCTGAGGTGAGATTCCCCCCACTTCTTTTCATAAAACTATCTTTCCTCCACAAAGTTCACGGGGGCTCACCTGAGATGGTGACTGAGTTCAGGATCACCTAGTGAGCCCCACAGTTGATCTGTGAGTTGAACCTTGCTCTCCCTAGCCTCAGCTCTCCAATCTCTACAACACATTGAGCTAGAGACTCTACACACTGGCTAGAGATTTCACGGCTCATTCAAGTAACCATGACTGTATTCTGTTCTTTTAAAAGAAAAGCAGAAATAGTCCTATCTCTGATCAGGCGAGGCTGAAGTGAGAGTAGTGAAAATAGGAAATGAAATGAAATTGTAGCGTGTCCAAAGCAGAAGGAAAGAGGAAAGTCCACCCAGGGAAATTCCAGACATTGTAAAGCAGGGGTCAATGAGTATACAGTTCTAAACCGTAGTCATACTTTTATACTAAAAATAACAGACACGGTCACTGTATGCATGTACTTGTCTAGTTAAGGAAATAATTCATTGTGCTTACTTACTGTGGATCTCAAAAAGCAGCTAAACTGACCATCTAATGAACAACTCACTCAGAAGATATTACTGCAAGTTGTTCTTGGACAGTGATTTAGAACAAAATCAAATAAACATATGCTGGCCACAAGGCATTTGTTTGCTTTATCCATTGAAAAACAACTTTACAGATTTGATGTTATCTTAAGCATTTGTGGAAGTTATGTTATACACCTGGCCAAGCGTCTGATTCATTTTCAAATTATCACTCTGTATCTTTTTAGGATGTTTATAGTATTAAAAAAACATAATTGAAAGGTACCAAATATAGCATATTAAAAAAACCATAATGTTTGATGGCACAATGGCAAAAATGCTTTGTTGACATTTTTGCTAGACTATGTTGTCTGAAAGCAATTGCACCCAGGAAACGGATCCCATGTACGTCTAAAGTATACTTAGCATTTCTCCTTTAAGTTTCTGGTTGCTTCTGTAATATCAGATATTTTCAATCTCCATTTTGTTTTTTGTAAAATTGTAACAGTAATGCTTTTCCTCATATCGTAAAAGGAGATGCACATAATAAATAAACCCTGCTTGAACTATTTCACAATCTAATTTGGCCTGATGTGAAGAAATTTGTAACAATATTTTTAAAAGCAACTTTGCTAAGCATAGTAACCAGTTTAAGAGATATACTAACCTATTACTATCACAGACATAGAGTAGGAGAATCAAGATTCAATTGAAAAACCAAGACTTCCAGAATTATCTCCTTATGTGGATAAGAAGTATAACTTGAGGTTTAGAGGTGACCCTGGAGAAAGTCAAATATTGTACGCATAAGCAGCAAGACAGGACTGGATGCTAAAAACTGGAAGGTGGCTGCTGAAGAAAAATCCTGGCAACAGGTAAGTTGGCAGAGTGGCTTAGAAGGCTGACAGCTTTCAGTCCTAAATCATTGCTGGAAGGGAGGGAGGGAGGGAGGGAGAGGGGCAGCGAAACCAAACCAAAGAAGGCAACATGCAGTGGTTGAGTTGGTCTGACAGTACAGCCACTGCTCACTTAACAACCTACCTGTTTAATGACCTTTCAGGCTTACTACCAACCAGCAGCACTGGTGAAAACTGCTCTTGTCCCCTAATAGCTGCCTCAGGAACAATCTGCTTTTCCAGCCCACAGGGCCCCTGCTTGCCTGTGCCTGCCTTGTCAGCAGCTCAAAAGGGAGGAAGCAGGGCTTCAGCAACTATCCCCACCTTGCTTCCCCTACTCTGCTGATTCCAAAATGCAGGTCTTGCTGTGAGCATTCAAGTGCCTCTGCCAGGGAGTAGAATGATCCGAGCAGGGTGGAACATCAGCCATCTCCATCTCTAGTTTTCCCTCCTTTTTGTTCTGCTTCTCCCATGGCCTCCTGGAGAGCCCCCCCACCCCGCCCTGGCTTGCCTGCAAGGAGGGCACCCTCAACACACCACAACTGCCTTAAGCCCCTCACTTAACAACCAATTCACTTAATGACCTAATTATAGGAACAGAACTCCATAGTTAAGTGAGGAGTACCCTTAGACTTGATTGATTGCTTTTATATTCAACTACTAGTGGTTGCTAATGTCCAGGTTGATAACTGGGAGGACATCTGGTATATAGTTAAGGGCAATTTCACATGGCAAGTAGCACAATGATTGAGGATCTCTACACTAGGAGTCTGATCATCAGTTCAAGCTGCTCACAGAAAGCATTGCGTAAACTGTATATTTCGAAAAATCCAAATTCAGTTTAGAGAACTATGTCTATATCACAGATGAAGCTTTTGCTTGTGGGCATTAACCCAGTACTATACTGGAAATGCTTCTAAGCCTGTAATCCTACAAACACTTACCTGAGACTAAGGCCACATTGAACTGATCTAGATCTGTTTTGATACTGAGTAAACTTACACTGAATTGGGCTTCACAGACAATATGACAGAGGCTGCACAGCCCACAGTGTAACAACCCTCAGCAAGGATGTAAAGCCTGTGGTCTTTTAGATGTGGGTGCACTATTGATTCCCATGTTTTTGAACCATTACCAATGCTGGCTGATGCTGGCAATTACAGTCCAATAATATGTGGATGACCAAACATGCCTCACCTCTGCCCTACAGCTAAGTTAGCCTGTTAATATACAACTGTGATAAAGGTGTCCACTTTCATTTAGCTACCTGTCTCGAGTATTAAAAACACACAAACTCTGTTGTTTTACTCTCTTTCATTGAATTAGTAAAAAGGACAACTTTGATTTTTCTAGCAAGGACATACACTTCTATCTTAACAGCTATAGAAGCTGGCATTTTAAAGCACAGAACACAGTCTCTAAATCATTTATGTAGCTAATAAAATATATCAAAAGGAAAAAAGTGATAACTTGAAGAACTCCTAGTAATGCATAAAATCTCACCTTGCATGTACTGCTGTACCAGAAAATAGTCACATACATTACTAGTTTCCCCTCCTGTTTCAACATTACAAAGACAGAAGATATTAATTTTGAACCTCATTAGAAACAAGACTGTGGATATCGGGATTTCAATGCATCCAACCCTTACATAAAGGTGCCACCTAGTGCTTGACACTTGTATTTTCAACAACAAACCTTTTGATGTCAGACTTGAACAACAAAGCTTTGAGGACATAAGGGAGACTATTCAGCAACACGCTCAGACTCGCCCTTGAGACCCCATGAAGGCAGCGCTGATTCATCGGGCATCTATAAATTGCACCATACGTACTCTGCTGATGATTATGAATCTGTAAAACCCTTGGCAGCCAATCACAACATCCAGCAGCCTACTTGCCTACCAGTTTCCTTTCCTTTTTTCTAATTGTATTAGTTTGGCAACATCAAACTGATACTGCTCTTCTGAAAGTGATAATATGAAATGCAGTAGTATCTGCATAGGTATGATGGTTATTTTTTAGAGATGGGCACGACTTAGCTGTATTCCCGTTTCCGTTTCCGTTACTCGTTTCTGTTACTCTACGGAAACGGTAACGGGAATCACTGCCCCAGACTTCGAGCTCGAACCGACGAACGAACAATTTGGTCTGATTTGTCGTGCTCGTTACTTGCATCGCGCAATGCCAAGCGGCACAGAAAAAAAGTTTTTAAAAGTTAAAAAAAAACCCGATTCCCGGCCCTAAAAGTAGGCGAAAACTGTCTGAGGGCACCTACCAGGCCAGAAGGGTGTTTTATTTGGGGGGGGGGTTCCCCGCCCCCCTCTCCTTGGCTATTGCTACTGCTGCGCTGCTGGTACCAGGCTGGGAGGGCGCATCCATTTGCCATGCAGTGTGGGGGATCCAAAATGGCGACCGCAATATTTTTTTTGAAATCGTTGCCCAAAACCCCACCAAAGCACCACAGAAACATGTGAAAATTAGCTATTTTAAATGCTTGAATTTTTACAGGAGCAGCAGTGGGTTTTTCTTGCAAAAAAAAGTCTCCGTTGATTTTATTTTATTTTATTTTATTTTATTTTTTTACACCTGCACATTTGCAATGATGGGCTCGCCCATGGGAGTGGACCATGCAAAGTTTTGCAGCCATTCCACCAATCGCATGGCCAGGTTTTGCTGACTGTACCAGGCTGGGAGGGCGCATCCATTTGCCATGCGGTGGGGGGGGGATCCAAAATGGCGACCGCAATATTTTTTTTGAAATCGTTGCCCAAAACCCCACCAAAGCACCACAGAAACATGTGAAAATTAGCTATTTTAAATGCTTGAATTTTTACAGGAGCAGCAGTGGGTTTTTCTTGCAAAAAAAAAAAGTCTCCGTTGATTTTATTTTATTTTATTTTATTTTTTTACACCTGCGCATTCGCAATGATGGGCTCTCCCATGGGAGTAGACCATGCAAATTTTCCACCAATCACATGGCCACTTGGCCAGGTTGACCACAGAGACTTCTGGGATGTGCCAATCGGGCATAAACAGCCCACTAATCGTAGCCCAAACCCGAACCCTAAGCCTAACCCATACGCCAGTACACTGTCCTTCTAAGTGGGTCAGAGAGGCACCCAGATGCACCCCAATACTCACCGTAACCTCACCCGTAACTAGCCTAACCCTAGCCGTTGCGCTAAGCCGTCTTAACCCTAAGCCAGATCTACTTGCATTGCACTACATGCAAGTACGTGAGACACAGCGGGTGCAAAGAGTCTGCCAGTCCGTCACTTGTGGCTCTGGCTGACTCCTGCAGCTCCCTCCAGGAGCCCGCTACCCCCTCCCCAAACCACGAACCGACTAATTTTTGCAAATTTTCACGAAAAACGGAAACGAGCCGAAACGGAACCGGCCAGACTAACGACAACTAGAAAAAATGTTTTTCAAGTCGTGCCCATCTCTATTATTTTTCTTTCTTATGTATAGTGAAAGATAGATTGGCTCTCCTTAAAGCTGCTTAATTAATCTGGTATATGCCAGGCCCAGTTGTTTCTGATCAGCAAACAATTCTGCAAGAAATATTTATTTTATTTTATTTTAATTCATTTATTTATTCCTTCAAAGTATTTTTATACTCACTTTTTCCTTTAAAAGCACCCAAGGTGGTTTTAATAATTAAAAAAGACAATATTGTGGTGCCCAAGCCAGAGGGGGTGCAAAGCTGTCTGCCATGTGATAATATAAACTAGTGCCTAAGTTTGATGTTTATTTTTGTATAGATGTATTTTAAGTGGCGGGAGCATGGTGGCTCAGCAGACTAGAGCGCTGAAATGGTCAGCTGCAAAAAATCGGCAGCTCGGTGGTTCGAATCCTAGCAGTTCAAAAGCATGTAAAGGCAAGTAGATAAATAAGCACCGCCATAAAAAGCGGGAAGGTGAAACAGTGTTCCGTGCAGCCATGCCGGCGACATGGCCACAGACTTGCACAACACTGGCTCTTTTGGCTTGAAAATGAAGATAAGCACGCATGTGTGTGTGTGTGGGGGGGAATATTTACCTTTTTATATTATGTGGCACTGTTGACTTCACAAAGAGGATGAACGAGAACGGGAAAATGGGAATTGCTGGCAAAGGAGCACCAGGACAAGGGCAAGCAATAATAAATATCCAAAATTGAGAATGAACTATAGGGCCAATAAAAATAGTAGGAATGGCCTAGAAGACCCACTCACCTCCGTTCTAGTACCAGAACCTTCCTTAGCTAATAAGTACACATTTTCAAGCTTGGTTGGATCTGTTCACTGTCTGTCTGTCTGTCTGTCTGTCTGTCTGTCTGTCTGTCTGTCTGTCTGTCTGTCCATCCGTCTTTCAGTCTGTCTGTACTCATCTAAAAACTCTATTCTCCATATAATTCTGCACTATAGAAACAGCTTCCTAACAGCTTCCAAGAACATATTTTATAAGAGTAAATATATATCTCAAGCAGCTCCCAGTTGAGGATTCTCTTCATAGCTAGTGCCAGTTTTACACTATCATTAAACTATGCAAAGGGGGGAAATTCTCTGGAATGATTTAGTAATCTAATAATTTCTGTTGTCGTGCAAGAAAAAATGGCTATACTGTATTCCAAAATGACTTAATTAATCTATATAGGATAAGAACTGATCTCAGCAATAATTTCATAGCTTCTGTAACACTATCAGCGTGAGGTTAACTTTTATATGGAAAACACTTAATGTATCACAGAAGTTTAAACTGTACAGTATTGTGTTTGGAAGACCCCTAAAATAGTTATAGCTTTCAGTCCCCAAGTACAGTACTTTTTCTAAAACTTTATTTTCTTGAGAATTGTTAAACATATTATCAAAATGAACCCAATTTTTATTACAAACTTCATATTTTCCAGTTCAGTGAACCACTAATTTCTTTACTCATCCTTCAGATATAAATGTCCACAAATTTTAAAAGGCTTTATTAAATGCAATAACAATGTTCCTTGATTCGTTCTGGTTTTAGACAAGTCCGGTATGCAAAATTTAAGACTCATTGATTTTGAACACATACAATACCTAACGTTCTCATGGAATGAAGAAATACTTATCACTCAGACAGAGGTTCTTTCCAGAAAATACTTCTTGCTCTCTGATGCTTTTAGCCACAGTATTAAGCTCTCTGACAGTATAGATTAAATTCTTCCTCCCTTAAACACTTTGCTTGTCCAAACTATTTTTACTAGAGTTGCCTCTCCTTAGGAACAGGAGTTTTAATTCGGTGATTTACCAAGTGCTAAATATACAGTTGAAAAGTAAAAATTTGCATATTTGCCTAGAAACAAAAAAGCATTCAAAATAAATAGGAAAAATTAGAAAATTGCTTTTGGTTGCCATACACATGTTGTTACCAAGCACTCTTAATATATTCATTTCAGAAGTACACATTTTAATGTAGCCCTATTTAACTGAGCATAATTTGAAGACTGGGAGTATGCATACAGAGACACTGTGAAAACCCCCCAGCAACACCACCCAACTCTACTGTACTTTGGCACATCAATGTAATCATTCTAAGAATCAGATAATATGTCCACAGGAAGAATGAACTGATAATGAAGTAAGGATTGGGTTGCAAGCTACAACAGCTTGTCCTAAATCATAATGCAAATTTGCAAATATTGTGTTAACAGGTATGCAATTTCTTCTCAGCTAGCAGCATCCATTTCTTTAGGATAAAAATATTTCACAAATTTCAAAGACATTTCAGGCCTACTGACTAATGAACTTCATGATACTTGGTGAATATGGTATATGTACCTTTGATGAAAACATGGATTCCACCAACTTCAAGCCATGTATATTCAGTTGCAATTGATTTTAATGTATTTTGTGAATTTGTATGACTAAATTTTTATTGAATTCATTGGCTGGAATCCACGTGGGAATGACACAGTTGCTGATTAAAAGTAAATCACTGCTGATTAAAGGTGATTTCAGAGTACACAGGATTCATCCATAATGCTACAAAGTTACCTGTGACCAGAAATCCAGAAAAGCTGCCAGTGACACCATGTAGACTGTGCAATAGGATTTCAACCAGTTTCTCAATTTTAACATGTCATTCGGTGCCATTCCAATACTTCTGGAATGTCATGCATTTTGTCCACATACTAAAAGGCTATGCTCCATTGCCACACAATGTGTGTGTGCTTGGGTTATAGTAAACTGTATCCAATAAGCAGGATTATATGCAGGTCAATTCACACTAACTGAGTAGGGGCACGTCTCCCCCCTCACTTGCTTGATATGTTCAACTTTTATAACAATAGTCACCTGATTGGAAAGACCATTGTAGGAGTGAGGAGAAGGAAATGAAAATTGGCTCTCCTTCATGCACAGCCTAACAGTGTACATAATGGACTCATTAATCAGGTCTCAAAATACAGTGAGCTAATTGTCAGATAAGTAACATGTTGATTTCTTTCTCATTACATATCCTTTGATTTGTATTCCTGCCTTGAGTGGTGGGTTGGACTTGATGCCATTGCAGGACCCTTCCAACATCACTATTCTATGGATGATTCTATCACAGTTTCATTTTAGGTAGAAAAACTTCCACATTTTGAAATATGATAAGTAAAACCTGAAGCAGTGGTTCACCAAAGCCCTGCAAGGTCCTTCTCCTTCTTGGGATGTGTGACTTTCAGATTAATATTAACACTTAACTGTGATGCAGACATGTTCTGTGTATTATGTATTAAATAGTGTTCAAAGGCACACTTTATGAGAGATTTTTGTGTATCTTGTTTCAATGAACCTACATAGAACTACCATTGGCTTTAGCCCAATGACACCACAAAATGCTTATATAATCTCTCTTATAACTGCATTTATCTATTTACAATGCATTTTACATTTCTGTCAACCATTGCTTGTTTATTGAATTTATATACAGCTCCTATGTCTGTTAACTGTGAAAGGTGAAGTTAGAAGGAAAGAAAAGTGAGACCCAGAATCAGATCCCTTCACCAAAGGAAACATTTAAAAAGAGAGAATTGTACATTGTATTAAAGGCTAACAAACTTGAGATCTGGTGAGCAGTCAATGACATATCAAGATCGTGGCTATACAGTATTCTGTTTCAGACAAATGCTGCACTCCAGGCCCCATATTAAGGAATGGGCCAACTCAGTGGTAGAACACATTTTTTTTAATTTGATGAGTGGAGGGTTTAAGTTTTATCCCTAGCATCTTCCAGTAAGGCTAGAAGGAAGAGAGAACAAAGCTGCCTCTAGCCTTAGAGAGCTCCTTCTAATTTAATATAAGACATATCCAACTAGATTGACCAATGAACTGACTTTAGTATATGGCAGTATGTTGCTTCTTGTTTAACTGAAGCAATTGGTTCTGTCCATGGTCTGTCCGTGGTACCATTTAGCAAGAGGGATGCCCTCTTGCTAAAGCATTTTAGCCATGGAACCATTTCTAAACACAGATCCTTCACATCTGCAGAGAAGGTCCCTTCGCTTGGAATGCAATCCTGTGGGATTTATTCACAATGGGGGCAAGAGAATAATACCACAAATTCCATTTCATCTGGCTTTGTTGCAGGCGGAGTGTGCTATTAGCATTCTAAATGCCAACATACAAACCCTATCCCCTTTTCCAAAACTTTTAAATATTTTAAAACTTTAAATTTGCATGATTTCTTTTTTTAAAATATAGCTATATATACAGATTTATTTTCTCAAAAATTAATCTCCTTACCTTTTCAACTGGTACATTTTCTTCACATGTTGTGACACTAGCTTTCCTTGGTTCGGTTTTTGATTTACTCAGTCGCCGGGACACTTTTTCTCTAAGCAAGGTGGCATATCCAATGTGTTCATAGATAGGATTTGTTGTCATTTTGGAAATATACTCGGAAGCTTTGGTTTCTATGTACAGTGTTATCAAGCCGTCCGTTACCAAATCGTGAATTGATTCAAACCTCTTCTCCCCTACAAAGTGCTTCCCATCATAAAAAAGCCTGTAGTTTAACGTCTGATTGCCAAATCTGCATTAAAACACAAGGAAGTAGCTGGTTTAGTATATAAACAACTTATTTTCAGAGATTGCACTCCGTCAAAGAAGGCTTAATTTTGGGATGCAGGAACATGTTTTAACAAAATAATGGCTTAGTGCAGAGGCAACATTCTCAATTGCTTAGCCACTATGATGTACTAAAAGAGACTTTGGAATAACTTTGACTTGAACTCCTTTTAGGAGTAAGAATGCCCTATCCTGGCTGAACTAACCATGGGCTATGCTTTACATTTCATTACCCGTGCCAGCTTTCTTGAGGATAAGCTGAAGCTTTATTAAAAGCCTTCACTATGGTACCTATTTAATCTATTCAGGCAGGCTTTTCAGACTGTGGCATCCAAGGACCCTGCTGACGCTAAGGCTTAATAACTGCTGCTGAGCACCAATTTAAATGTTTAAATGTTAATGTATTTTTAGAGCTTACTTTATATTGCCTAAATTAATTTTGTTATAGTTTTCATATAATTTATTGCATTTTATTATTGGATTCTTGCAAATTGTTATTCTATTATTTTGTGTTGGGAACTGACCAGAGAGGCCCCTGGCCAGATGGGTGGTATATTTATCTATATATTTATGTATTTCAGTGTATTTTTACCCCTCCTTTCTCCTTGGAAAAGGACCCAAGGCGGCTTACAGTACTGAGAGATAACATACAGTCCAGTACAATTAAGACATATTCAAGTATATGAGAACAAGGAATTGAGGGACATCTTACATTGCATTAAAGCAGCATGGTTATAAGTAGTCATAGACACAAAGTCTATGTGAACTCATGGATTCATATAAAATACACATGGTAGTCTATCATTCAGTGAAAGCTTGCCTGAAGAGAATGAAATCTCAAGCCACATTTGAGGGCTGCCATAGGATGGGGTGATGACTGGACAGAAACCATGTGGCATACTGTTCCATTCTTTAAGTTTAAATTTGGAAATCAGCAGCATTTAGCCTGTGTTGATGGATGAAAAGCAAAAGCCTTAAAATGTTTTTTAATCTGTAAATCTCAATGCCACACCATCTTTATGTAAACATCGCTGAACACATTCTATACTATTGCCTTTCTTATGCCTAGCTTCAAATATGTTGGTAAATTGGCAGCTCTCCAGGGCACTGTGGGCTTCCTTTTGTCATACAGGAAAAAAAGTAAATAAATAAATAACTTGGGAAACAGAAAATAATATTTATAAATGGCCTATGGAACGGCAATATCTAGCCTTCTATCATTTTAAGGCATAGTGTTTTGCACATATGACAACAGCATGGCTGCTAATATGAATAAACCTCAGGTTCCTTTTGGTACACAAATAGTTGTTAGAATGTACAAGTATAAGTGGCATAACCTACCTGAGAGCTAGAGTATAGCACCCAGGTTGTCGCTGGCTCTCTCTGAGAATATATGCTCCTTCTACACCACCAAGTAATTCGTCTGCTTGCTCACGAGAAATGATCCCATGAAACCTGGCAGAAAAGAAAAGCAATAATTTAGAGAAAACTTGTCTGACCCACAGGAACCCATCATTAAACACAGAAGAAAAATTGCAGAGTGCAAGCAAAATACTCTATCACAGTTGAACCTGGACATATGTACAGAATGGCACTAACATAGAACCTGGTTACTACAGTAAGGCTGGATAAAAGCAGTGCAAATAAAAATATTTTATCAGGACTGCAGCTGCTTGAGGAGAAAAAGAGTAAAATCTCCCCTCCGTGCCAGCTGCAGTCTCAGTGAAAATAACTGTTGACATCTGATATAATTTTTAAAAATGTCTGACCCCGTTAGCTTTGTAATGGCCAGACTTCTACTGGTGTTTGCACCAGACATTTGTAACTTTCTATGGCTAATTGCAGTTAATACTACGAGGATGCATTTTGACTGTGCAGTCAGGCACATGACATGACTTGGCCCTTTGTCAGTCAGCCATGGTTAGTGTTGGCAAGTTCCACAGACCTCACATGAACACCAGTAGGATTCTGCCCTGTTTAATATCATGTCCAAGTATTAGCACAAATGTATTCTCGAAGGCTTTCATAGTCGGGATCTGATAGCTGTTGTGAGTTTTTCAGGCAGCTTGGACTTGTTCTGGAAGTTTTTCTTTCTGACGTTTCAGCAGACTCTGTGGCGGGCATCTTCCGAGGGCAAGGAGCTCACGGAACTAGGAGTTCTCTCTGTGCTCTGGGGTATCGAATGAGTGAGACTGTGGGGTGAGTGCTCTGTGGACCCACAGAGAAGGATCATTGCCATCCCTGATTGCAGTGAAACATCTTAATCCCTCCATCACAATACAATGACTAACACCTATCCTCCTGCATTGGACAAGTTTCCCCTTTCCCACAACTTTAAAACCCCATAGTCTCACTCACTCTATACCCCAGAACAAAGAGAGAACTTCTAGTTACTTGAGCTACTTGCCCTCTGAAGATGCCGGCCACAGAGTCTGGTGAAATGTCAGGAAGAAAAAATTCCAGAACATAGCCAAACAGCCTGGAAAACTCACAACTGCTATTAGCACAAATCTTGGAATGACCAAGACAGAAGAACCATAAAGGTGAAGAAATTTGAATGATCCCTAAATCACGGTGCTCAGAGTGGTATCTAGAAAAACAAGTCACTTATAATGAAGCTAAGAAAGTGGGCATTTGAGGGGTGTAAAACATTTTTATATAAAATATGGGGGAGGGAATCTTTGGACATATCTCTTCATTAACTGTCAGGCATTACCAGTTTTCAAGTTGCACATTAGCAAACGATAACTAATTTTATGAACATTTCAGTACATACTCTCTGCCATAGTATTTTGGTCTGTTCTCCACCTAAATGCAAAGAAAAAGAAATAATTTAGCAAATCAGCAGAAACATTACAATTTCATGTTTGAAAATGTAAAATCGTTAATATCTGCACAAGATCAGCCCTGCCCCCTCCCCCCCCGTATGCGCTGGTGTCAATGAACACAGTGCCTTTCACCAAAAGGAAAAGAGGGGTGTGTGAAACATGTTTTCACACATTTCAAGCTAAAACTAATTAAAAAGAAAGCCGAACAATTATAATCAAATTTATTAATCACAAACACACTAGGGGGGCTTTCATTAGTGACTGGCAGTCTAAAACATTTTGAAATAAGGTGGTTCATAATTTTTTAAAATCTGTTTTAGTTATGCTTTTATCTAACATTTTAAATACAATATTTATTGATCTCCAGACAGGCTTTTCGCTAGTGGCTGGCAGTCTGAGAGCCCCCTACCCCCAATTGAATTGTTGCACTCTGTTTTTAGTATTGATTTTATTTGCCATTTTTAATATGGTACTTTTTCATTCTTTTAAAATATTTATATATTTACTGTTTTTAGCTTTTAAATATTACCATTTTAACCCTTCTTGGGTCCTTTTAAGGAGAAAGGCAGGGAAAAAAGCAAATTAAATAGACTAATACGTAGGCATTACGGGTAGTTTCTGGACAAAACAAATAAACTAATACGTAGGCATACATAGGGTGGCTTGTGGACAAAACAAGGAGATATACCCTCAAACTGGTCATTATCCTCCTGCTCAGGTCACAAACTGCCTGTGCTTATATTATGCGTACATGCCAGAGATGGGCTCTGAGCACTCAAAAGCACCGTATGCACTTATTAATCACTGGCCAGGGCCCAATGTTTTAATTCTGAAGATTGGATTTTTTCCCTGTGTGGAATCAGGAAGGGGCAATCCCCTCTCTGCAGCAACTCCCACTGGCCTGCTCTGGAGGGGTGGGAAACTCTCTAGAGCTTGTTTCTGGATATCAATGGGGCCCAATGCAAACAGGTGAAAAATAAATAATTCTTTTGTGTAGGGAACTGGCCACTAGCTGAGAGTAGGGCATTATTATTTTATAGGAGTAAAGAAAAGCATACTCTAAATGAGCACAGGTAATGTTTCCTTGTGTTGCCTTTTTAAGTCAAGTCATGGTATCTCTAAAGAATTATGATTTTACTTAATGAAACCCACTATGTGATTTTTCAACATTCAGCTTTCTGTACTGGCTTTCAATGTGAATAAGTTCTATTTGTATGTAAACCCACCTATGGTGTCTATTAAATTGAAGTAATGAAATAATCAAAATGTAAAGCCTGGGGAACACTTTAAGAATGCTAAAAGGCTGGCTATATCTCTATACAGTATTAGGTTTTTTTTAGAGTGAGAGAGTGTCTTATGCACTGCCATCTCAATCATACACGCATCTACTTGTGGCAGGATACCATTAATTTCAATTTGTTTGAAAGTACACCTGAGTATACTTCAGGTTGTAATCTGCAGGAGAAAGCACTTTCTATTAATTTTGAAATAAAATATCTTGATGACTTTTCTCAGGAGAATTCACTGCAAATGCTACACATAATCCTGAAGATTTACTGTAATTTGGTGTTTATAAACCAATGAATATTAGGCCAGCAGGGGGCAGATCTTTACAAATTTAGCTGCACTGTGCTTTTGGTTCATATTTAAAACAATATTTGAATAGTGTATTAAGTTCCAAGGTGACCTTAATGGAAACAGTCATTACAGATGCATCCTTAACTGACAGTCATTTATATACTGATAGAAACATTTTGGCCAGATCTATAAAGGTAAGCTTTAATATTACTGTTATGTTATATGTAGAGTAATTTACTGCTTCATCCTCTTGCAGAGAGTGAGTTGTTCCTTCCTTCTTTACTAACGTCAAAATATAGCATTTAAACTCTTTAGACATAGATACAGGGGTTTCCCTCCCACTTAACCTTTCCTGGCAAATCTCCCCTAGGTATTGATGGCACTATACAAATAATAAATACCTCTTAGATTACAACCAGTGTCTAGGAAATCTGCTTGTACAAATTTCTGCAGTGCCCCAAAGTGGTGAACTTTGCCCAATTCACGTTATGTTATCAATTCAGATTCATTTTTCAATTGTATCACAGGAGAGAAGCCACCGGTTCAACTCAGCTGTTATTCTTCCTTCAATTCATAGTGTAGATAAGCTTGATGTTTCTTGCTTCTGGATTGTACAAACCCTGTTCCTTCAGCACAGTGCTTTGCTGGAAACATCAAAAACTGAATGGCAGCAATTGCCCTAAACAAAATTCATCACAACATAATGACAGCCTTTTCCCTATCTTCTCAGTACAGTCCCTGATGTATTTTTAGTATAATGCAGTATTACAGGAGGGATCTTCAAACCCTCAGATCAGGCATAGTAAAATCTCTTTTCAATACTGTAGTTGGTGTCTGTATTCAATATTCTATATTTCTATATTCTATATTCCTATATTCAGATTTCTCATTTCCTCCACAGACCTCAGAGCAGCATTTTAGCATCAATGCATGCAAAATATCAGAAAAGCTGCATGAAAATGCTTGTCCTTAAAGTAATATTATATTCAGTTTCGGGCACTATCTAGTTCTCTCACTTCAAAATCAGGTTTCTTAAAATTATGACAGTGTCTGAATATATGACATAACTAATATGTTAGAGGAAACCATACCTTATAGTATATTCTAATTTATTTTATGTGTCTGCAGATCCTTGCAGAAAAAAAACACCTATGACCAAATTTACAGCATAGTTCTGGTTTGTGAGATGGAGAAATTGCTGGATAAATTTCTGTTAAATAATGGTGAGCACAAAGATTCATTTATGCCCTTAATAAGGATCATAATGTGCATTCAAATCAATTCTGACTTAAGGCAACCCTTTTTCATGACCCATATATGATATATGACCCATGTTCCTTTGTTTGAAGAACGGGGGTGTGACTTAAGAAGCAGCAGCTTGCAACTGCCCACATTGCCTCCAACAAGAATCATGCCTTGGTTGAAACATCACCTAGCCAAAGACTTTAAGAACAACATCCAACTAAGGACTTTAAAAGTAAACTCCTGGTAAAGCACATCTTTTACCATGCCTGAACTTCTGGGGCCTGCTTTGAAGAAGGGTGTTTTACTGCACTCGAAAGCTTGCAATGTTTTTATTTTTTTATTTTTAATAGTGGCCTATAAAGGTATCGCCTGTAACCTATTTTTGCAATTGTGTTCAAAGAATAGGGTTTTCAGACCCTTTTTAAAGGTGGGCAGGGACTGTGCTAGGTGCAGCTCACTAGGTAGGTGGTTCCACAACGTGGGGCCCAGCACAGAGAAGGCGCGGTTACATGGGAGCGATTTCCGCACCTCCCTGGGTGTGGCCACCCTAAGTGAGCACGCCTGCGCCATTCTAATGGGCCTGGCCCCAGTTGACCTCTGGGAGATACGCTCCGACAGGTACTCTGGTCCGAAGCTGTGGAGGGTTTTGAAAATCAAAACCAGGACCTTGAACCTTATCCGGAGGACAACGGGCAGCCAATGCAGGTGAGCCAGAACTGGGTAATATGATCGAATCTAGAAGCACCTACCACCAGTCTGGCCGCCACATTCTGCATCCGCTGGAGCCTCCGGACAAGAGTCAAGGGCAACCCCACGTAGAGGGCATTGCAGTAATACAGTCCCTGATGTATTTTTAGTATAATGCAGTATTACAGGAGGGATCTTCAAACCCTCAGAACAGCCGTAGTAAACTCTGTTTGCAATATTGTAGATGGTGTCTGTTTTCTATAGTCTATATGTCTATAGTCTATATTTCGATATTCAGATAAGATTTTTGATTTCCTGCACAGACCTCAGAGCAGCATTTTAGCATCAATGCATGCAAAATATCAGAAAAGCTCCATGAAAATGCTTGTCCTCAAAATAATATTGTATTAAGTTTCAAACACTGTCTAGTTCTCTCACTTCAAAATCAGGTTTCTTAAAATTATGGTGGCTTTTGAATACAGTGGTACTTTGTATAAAGGAATTAATTCATTCCAAATGAAATTATGTTAAGCACATTTTCCTTTATACCAGTTCCCATAGGAATGCATTGAAAGCGGAGTAATCCCATTTTTATGTTGGACGGATTCTCCCCATAGGCGATTATGTTAAGCAAGTTTCCCCTATCTCTGGAATTTTTTATGTTCTACAGATTTTATGTTATACAAGCTGTTTGTTATACAAGGGTCCACTGTATATGACAAAACTAATATGTTAGAGGAAACCATACCTTATAGTATATTCTAATTTATTTTATGTATCTGCAGATCCTTGCAGAAAAAAACACCTATGACCAAATTTACAGCATAGTTCTGGTTTGTGAGATGGAGAAATTGCTGGATAAATTTCTGTTAAATAATGGTGGACACACTTCAAAGATTCATTTATGCCATTAATAAGGATCATCATGTGCATTCAAATCAACTCTGACTTAAGGCAACCCTTTTTCATGGCTTTACAGGCAGAGAACACACAGAAGGGCTTGACCATTCTTCTGCGGGGCATGCTGGGACTGTGCAGCCTGCCCAAGGCTCCATAGGCTAACTCTCCTTGTAGGAGGCACAGCAAGGAATCACCCAACCTTTGGCTCCATAGCCAGATGTCTAAACCACTGAGCTACCCAGCCCTTAGGCTACAAAACAAAACAAATACCAGTTGCATTGAAACCAATGCATTTAGGATAAGAATATCAACTTTACCAGTTCAACAAAATATGCTGAAGCTTTGAGTGACTTTGAATTGCAATTTTTTTTTCTCTTTGGAAAATATAATTATATTTTCTGCCAGTACAGTGGACCCTCATATAACAAACAGTTTGTATAACATAAAATCTGTACAACATAAAAAATTCCGGAGAAAGGGGAAATTTGCTTAAGAGAATCGCCTATGGGGCAAATCCATACAACATAAAAATGGTCGTGATTAGGGATTAATAAGTTTTCAATGCATTCCTATGGGAAATTTGCATAAAGGAAAATTTGCTTAATGTAATTTCATTTGGAACAAATTAATTCCTTTATACAAGGTACCACTGTACAATGAAATCCTGTTTGAAAATTGTCTGCAACCAAGTGGTAGCAAATTCCCAGAAATGTATTGAGACTAATTTATGGAAAGCTACTGCCATTTAGAGTTAATCATACTATGCTAGATAGACCAATAATAGTAGAAGGCATGCTTTTTGTTAGATGCTGAGCTACCTCCTTCCTGTCCTTGGTATGAGAAGCAGCTGCTGTTTGATTAGAAGAATAAATGATTGCCAAGAGAACACTACATAAAAACTTTTGCACACTGGTGTGTAGAATGTAGCAATGGATTCTTGGTGAAACTACACATTCATTCACACCATGACAAAGCGAATCTGATTTCAAAGTTCCATGCAAACAGTTGACGATTTTTAAAAAAGCTACTGCCAATCATTAATGTGTCAAAATTCCTAGAATAAATAAAAAAATTAATTTATAATTCCCACACACTGTAAATAAAGCTCAATAAATATAAACTTACTAAAATAAAAAATGAAAATGCAACATTTAATTTGACAAATGGGGCTGTTTATTTATTTTTTATTTAATTGTTGGTACCGTAACGTTTTCAAAGAAAACCTAACTTTGCCTCATAGTTAATAAGGCTTTATAAACATTTTCTATCCTCATTACTGCAGGGAAACCATTTTATAGTATCATTGTAAGAACCATATAATATGTGATGTAGCTGTAATAAAACGTTTCAAAATCAGTGACTCACAAGACACAGAAGTACTGGAAGTACTCCTCTCTCATCCCCATACTTCTTGACTGCTGATAGGTCTTGTACTACAAATTTCTCAGAGGTTCTAATATTCTTCTGCAATTGTTTCAGATACTAGACACCATTTATAGTATCAATGGAAAATATATGCAATTTATTTCCAAGATAATGTAGTCCTTAAAATAGAGAATGAAGAAGAGAGTACTTGTATTTCAAAATGCTTTAGGATTTAAATGTATCCTCTATTCTAGGATCATTTCACTCAGGGTGGAAGTGTGGGTAGCAAATTGTAGCAGATTTTACTGTGGGTTTTGTAACTGAGAACAGCAGATTCATCTTTACCCATTGCCTGTATCAATTTATAATCACACAGTAGTCCTTTCTCCTGTTCCATAATTATATTTGTATATACACACCCACCCAAGTTGGCTAATCACCTAATTTATTTATTTATTCATTTGATCTCTTAATGATGGGGAAATCTGAAAAGCGCATTAGCAAGCAGTATGGAGTTCAGAATATTTGCATGTTCTACAAATATTTGCATGCACCCAACATTAGTAAAGTGTCTAATAAGTAAGGATGGAAAGCAACAAGCCCTGGTTTTCTTATCTTAGTCATCGTATAAAGAAGAATCATAATGACCTGATAATAAGAGAGCTGCCAGGATCAGGGTCGTTTGACTCTGATTCTTCACAGAATTATCGTCTTCCTAGGCCAGTGATGGCGAACCTTTTAGAGACTGAGTGCCCAAACTGCAATTCAAAACACACTATTTTTTTTTGCAAAGTGCCAATAAGGTAATTTCATCTGTATACAGTTGACTATGAAGGGGCAATGTTGGGTGCCCACAGAAAGGGCTCCGAGTGCTTCCTTTGGCACCTGTGCCATAGGTTCGCCATCACTGTCCTAGGCGGAGGCAATCAGGCAGTGCAGATGGTGGGACTTGCTACTAGCTTAAAACTAGAAGCCTCAGCAAGGTGAGACCTCGGACTCTGGAAGCTCTGGCTTTGAACCCTGCCTTTCTGTAAATCTGCCTGTTTGGATCTCTGCATCCTTGTGGGACTGTGGTTTTTTTTTTTTTTTGGTGTTTTGAAATTGGACTGGCTAATGACCTGCTCTGTGTCTCTTGACCTCAGACTGTTTGACTATGCTCCTGAATAAACCTTGGCCCTGCCTGGCTTTCTGCTGCTAGGCTTGTTCCTACTTGTGCCCTGTCCGCTACAAGAACAATGTACAACAGAGAAGCCTACTTCGAATGTATGGATAAAAGGACATTTACATAGGAGGAAAATTTCATGAACATCCACAACACTATGTACAGAACATCAGATAATTAAATAGGGGAGAATGTAGATGATAAGACTTAACACATAAACAAAAAAGTTTGCATTTGATGGGAAGAAGATAGGCAGAACTGTCTCTTTGCAGGTCCATATTCTAAAAGCAAAAAGCTTCTAGAACAGTTAACAATACTGGCACATGAGCTATCAAGCCAAACTCCAAGTATGAAAGGCCCCCAAAACTACAAAAGCTCAGTAAAATAAGATAGCTCTGGGCCCACAAAAGGAGCAACTGTCTGGTAAGTCTGAGTAGACCTCAAATTGCTGTTTGCATTTACAAAATAGCCAATATTCAACTCAAAGCACAAGTAACATTTGACTAATTACTTCCAGTTTCTACACTAGGACAGTACAGGATGCAGAAAAAGGATATAGGTCCTTTTTATCTATCTCACAACCACAAAGACAAAGACAAAAGAGTGGTTTCTGTTCTTTCTACTGGATATGATTAATACATTCTATTTTGTGCCTACCAGCCACATTTGCACCTCTTTTCTTCCTGTTTCAGCTGCATATTCTGATAAGACAAAATGATCTATGATGATGGTAAAAGCACGGAAACGGATTACAATAACCCTCAAAGTTCAATACGAATTGTGACCCATTAACCAAACATTATTTTTCTTTCTTCATTCCACTCTTTCTTTTCTCTTTGGTTGGCATCACTCCTCTTTATGCTTAGCTGGTCTTTAACCATAGCACTAAATCAGCTTCTGCGGTGCTGTCCAACTTTGAACAGACCGCAGCCTAACTGGCGCTCCAGAATGTCCCCCACGGTTGAGTCTTGGAGCGTGCACATGCAAGCGCACATGCACAAGTCACGATGGTGGCAGCAGCAGCTCGAGGACCCCCAGGAGGGCTGAGGGGGTTGCTGGGGGCTTGCTGCTGCTGTCACCGCCACTCTGGCCTCAGGCACTGCTGGGCTTGGGGACGAGCAGGAGCCCCTCAGGGAGGGTGTGGAGGCAGCAGCACAGGTGGCTCAAGGACCACCAGGAGGGCCAGGGGGCACCATGGGTTGTTGCTACCACCACCACCACTTTGGCTTCCAGCGCCGCCAGGCTTGGGAGCAAGCAGGAGCCCCCTAGGGAGGGCGCAGAGAGAGCTGGGGCAGCACGGGCCAGGTTAGGTCTCAGTTGGCAGAAGTGGCCATGGCAGAGGCTGAGGAGGCACAGCTCAAACAGGGTGGGCAGAGCCCGGCAGTGGCGGTGGCAGTCCCCCTCCTCCTCCACATTCCCCCTCCCAGTTAGTGAACTGTATTTATTTAGTTAATTGATTTAAAATATCTAACCCCATCTTTCTCCTTTAAAAGGGCCCAAGCGTAGTGATCTAAGTGTCAGACTACGCTTCATGTCCCTACTCAGTCTTGAAACTCACTGGGCTCCTGTTCTGGTCTGAGGCAAGGCAGGGAAGGCAAGGGCACCCAAAGGAGACCTCCCAATAAACAACCTGCCCTGATGACTGTATATACTAGATTGTGTACCCAGAAGCCCTTTGAACTGCTTCCTTCCCCTGAAAAGTGGAAGGCCCTGGAGAAGCAATATTCTGACCTAGAACTTAGGCCTCCTTGTCACTTCACAAGGCGTGTTGTCACCAAGCTGTTCTAAAGGTGTATGCTGGTCCATGACTGAGTTTCAGTCTTTGGCTGAATTCCTAGCTTTGGGTTCTCCAGCATCTCAGTTTTCTTTTCTTTTCAAATATCATTTTAGAAAGGCAGCAAAAACCCAGTGTGACTGAATTTGGTTTCATTATTCATCATGTGTAACTCTTGATTATTTGTGTCTTAAAACACAGAACTAACTAGCTAACTAACTAACTAACTAACTAACTAACTAACTAACTAACAAATGGGTGTAGTTTTATTGAAGCCATGATTCTTTCTCTGAGACCAGGGAGGAGGGGCTAGATAGATAGATAGATAGAGAGAGAGAGAGAGAGAGAGAGAGGCAAAGAGAGTCCCAATTTCATTCTCAGCTAAAGTGTTGGAGTTACCGTACCTTTATTATGCCATCAACAGGTTGAAAAAAATATCACAGCTTAAGACCTGCCCAGGGATATTCCCAACCCATGCTAAAGGCAGGAATATCGCCATCTCATAGTGACACAGTCTAGGACATAGTACCTGTAAACAATTCATTTCAAAGTACTTTCCACTTTCCACTGCAAATGACATATCCAGAAGAGCTCAGCCTAGGGCAAGTTCACATGGGAAAATGTAGGTCATCAGATTTAGAAATGAAAGAGCTGAGTCATCTCTAGGCCACCCACTGCCCATTTCACAAGCTACAGGGCAAGAAGGCAGCTACAGCCTCTCTGACAGATAGCTGTGTTGACTGGACTTGACTATTCCCAGCAAATGGGAACCCATCATCTATAGAAGCAACTGGATGTACTGTAAGATCTCTCACCATTATAGGGTTTCTTTTAATGCTTAACTGAAATGTACCTCCTTGGAATCTCGACTCATAAGTTCTCATTTTGCCATCTGGTGCACCAGAGCAAACAGCTCAGCTCTCTATTTCACATGAGTGTTTTTCAGTTATTTGAAAGCATCTTTCATGTCTCACTTTAATCTTCTCTTTTCCATGCTAATTATATTTAGCTCTTTCAATCATTCCTCAAATGACTTGGATTCCAGGCCCCCTTACAATTCCGATTACTCTCTTCTGGATGTATTCCAGTTGCCCAATGTCTCACATAGGCCCTGATCTACACACAGAACTCCAGTCTGGCATGTGCAGAAAAGAGCACAGCGACCACTTCCCATCAATTTGACTTAAGAGAGCTATTAATTTTTCTTACTTGTGTATAAAGCTCAGATGAAAAAGAGGAGTGTTCTAGTTCCTCCACCTCTGCTTTCAGTTCCATTGCACCTAGAGGGGCATGAATCTAAAGAAAAGACTCTCCATTAACCATGGACACTTGCTACATGAGTCAGTGATGATAATTGAGGGCAAGGCTAGAACACTCCTTTATATAAGTTTTCTATGCATTTAAGGATGGCTGAATATAATACACATTTTTGCAAATGCAGCCTAAGGATACAGCTGCTTTTTAACAGCTACATTATACTGATAATTCATATTCAGTCTGCACTGCACCAGCTCTCCTAGAATCCTTTCATGCATACTACTGGCTGCTTTCAAACCAGGTCTCCCCCATCCTACACTTGTGCCACTGATGTATTGGTATTTAAATACAGTACAATATTATACCCATCTCTGCTGAATTTAATCTTGTTACTTTGGCCTATAACTTTGGTACAGTCATGTTCTGGTAACTCCTACAATGCAGCTAGAACTAATCATATAGGCTCTGCCATTCCATTAGACCAGTGCTCCCCAACCTTTTTGTCCCCGCGGACCGGGAAATTTTTGAAATTTTTTCTGTGGCCCGGGGGTGGGGGTGGGGAGGGGGGGAGAATGCGAAAGGGGGGTCCGGCGGGGAGGCAAAAGGGGGGGGGTGAAAGCAAAGGATGGGAGGGAAGGAGGAGGGGGAGGCACGAGAGCAGCGGCGGCGGCACTTACCGGCTTGGGGCGTCGGACGTGCCACTCCCCCCCCCACACACGGGCGGGGTGGGGGGGAACCCGGGGCTCCTGGGCAGGCGGGCCCCCGCCTCCTCCTCCGGCGCTGGGAGACGCGTGCGGGTCTCGCTGCTGGCGCCCCGCTTGCTCCTGCTGCCGCCGCCGCCGCCGCCGCCGCCGTGGGCCTCCTCCTCCGCCGGGGAAAGCGAGCGGGGCGCCAGCAGCGAGACCCGCGCGCGGCTCCTGGCCCCGGCGCCCCGCGCGCGGCACCCGCCCAGCCGCGCCGGGAAGCGCCCTCACGGCACCGACGAGCCGCCGCCTCTTCCTCCTGTTCCTCCTCCTCCTCCTCCTCCCGCCGCCGCCGCCGGAGGAGCAGCAGCAGCCCCCCCGCAATCGCCCCCCCCGCCGCCGCCGCCGCCTCCTGCTCCTGCTCCGGTTCCTCCTCCTCCTCCTCCTCCTCCTCCCGCCGCTGCCGGAGGAGCAGCAGCGAGGGCAATTGCGGAGGGGTGGTGGCGGCGGCGGGACGGGGGCGATGGCGGCGGTGGCGGGCGATTGCGGGGGGGCTGCTGCTGCTCCTCCGGCGGCGGCGGCGGGAGGAGGAGGAGGAGGAGGAACAGGAGGAAGAGGCGGTGGCTCGTCGGTGCCGCGAGGGCGCTTCCCGGCGCGGCTGGGCGGGTGCCGCGCGCGGGTCTCGCTGCTGGTGGCCCGCTCGCTTTCGGCGGAGGAGGAGGCCCACGGCGGCGGCGGCGGCGGCAGCAGGAGCAAGCGGGGCGCCAGCAGCGAGACCCGCACGCGTCTCCCAGCGCCGGAGGAGGAGGCGGGGGCCCGCCTGCCCAGGAGCCCCGGGTTCCCCCCCACCCCGCCCGTGTGTGGGGGGGGCGAGTGGCACGCCCGACGCCCCAAGCCGGTGAGTGCCGCCGCCGCCAACGCCGCCGCGTCCCTCCTGGCGGAGCCCAAGCGGCTGCCGCCAACGCCGCCGGGGCGCCAGTGTTTGGGGGCGGAGTCGCCGGCTGGCCGGCCTGGGAGGAGGGGAGGGGAGGGGAGGAGGGAGGCAAAGGCGGCGGCGGCGGCGGCTCCTCCTGCACTCCTCCAGCCTTCCTCCTCCACCGGCCGCCCGCGGGAGAGAAGAGGAGGAGGAGGAGGGCGGCGGAGGAAAAGGGGAGGAGCCTCCCCGGCCTCCCCAGGCGGCCCGGTGCCGACCGGTCCACGGACCGGCACCGGTCCGCGGACCGGGGGTTGGGGACCACCGCATTAGACTATTCTAGTGATGTGGAAAGGGGTTTTTGCTGCTTGGGTAACAGTTTTAACCTCCATATTAATCTATCCAGGCGTTGTGCTCTGAAGAGGCCACTTCAGCTTTGCATGCAGTGTAGAAACAACACGGCTTCTATACAGCACATGATACCATAGTCTTTTGAGACTGAAGGATGCCTGTACTGTACTATACTTTGGCCTAGTGTTCCATATTGACAAGATCATTTTGAGTCTTGATAGCTACTCATCTATAAATCTGTTAAGCATATCTAGTATAACATTTCATCCATCATTCATGAAAATATTGAATTGCACAGGGCTCTGGAGAGAACCCTCAAGTGCCTCACTTAAAGCCTCTGCTTAAGTCAACAAAGCAATTACTGGGTATACATGGTCAAGGGGGCATGAATCCAAACAGAACTAGAAGCATCTAACCCATATTTCACCCTAAGATCAACAAGGATATCATAGGAAACTGTGAACTGTGAAACTGTGAAAGCAAGACATAACATGTCCACAAAATTTCCTTGATCTACCAGACAAGAAGCTCAATCATAAAAATAAATGATTGCTTTTCCATGACAGACCCATACTGGTTCCTTGCACCAATAGATTACTTTCTATATCAGAGGTACAGTCTCAGCAACCTTGAGGACAAGGATGGATTTAATTGAATTCAAATTTATATAAATTACTATTTAAATCTTTAAAAATCAGATTTGTTGATTATTTAAAGCAAGCAAAAATCATTTTATTTAAATCATGATTTAAGTCAATTGGATTTTTATAAATCATTGATTTCTATCCACTCTGCCATGGACAATTTTTCAGATTTGTTAGCTGCTATGGGATGAACTTCCAGGAAGGAAAGGTTGAAGAGGAAAGAGGCTGATTTGCATAGTTAATTGTTTTAAGACTTCTCCTATGGAATTTTGTTGACACAAAGAGTGTTTGACTATGAAAATCAGGATTATCTTGAATTGAAATGCCCTCTAGTACCCCCCCCCCCAATTGGGGGCACTAATGCCTTACTTCATCAGTATGAAGGAGTAGTTTGTAACAAATTAAAGCTCACACTGAAATAAATCTGTTCTGTTAAAAGTGTCACAATAGTTTTGTTATTATTATACATAGTATGTGTTAAAACAGACTAACCCAGTTTCCTCTAAGGTTCAAACATGTTGGAACTGTTGAATTAAATCACTACTTGTACTCATTTAGACATTGGAGATGGGTAGTTGTTGCCTCCAAGTGAAATATCAAATAAAAAGGCTAATTCAGTGTAACTTTTACAGAAAACTACAGCAAAATGATGGCAAAATGCACTGCAATAGAAATGGACTATTCTGCAGTAATTGTGTTTATTTTTTTTTAAAAAAGCCACCTGTAATTAGATCTAGAAATAATGATGAATGTATTTTGTTTGCCTACTTCTATTCATAACAGGACCATTTAGGAAATACATGTTTTGTACTCACTAGGGACATTTCGGGCAAATGCCTCATTGTGGCCAACAAGGCTTTTGTTCAGCAATGGCCAGCAATTTCCGAAACTTACAACGTAGGGAGACTTCCAGCATTGCTCTAGCATTGTGCCAAACCAGTAAGCTGTATGTGCAACCAACTATTGTAAAAATGAAATTTGAGGGGGGGGTGAGATTTCTTTCAAAAGTTAAACACAACATCCCACTTCATCATTATGAACAGGGAGAAAAATATTTTTTTGTTTCTATAAATGAGAGAAGGAGTCTTAGCTTTTTAATACAGCTCAATCACATTTTGCTGCATTTGTCCCTTTTGAGAGTATATGGTTTGGATTAAGGTGATCTACACCCTCAAAATGAAAAATAAATGTACAGGCAGTCTGTGTCCCACATCTTCCCTCCTTTCCTTGTCTCCCGAGGCAATTGCCCACCTTCCAGGTCTGCCATGGAAATTCAAGGTGGTGGTGAATACTGGCAAAACAACCCCTTAAAATACCCCACTCACATTGAAAACCTTATCAGGGTCACTTGAAATCACATCTGATTTGGCAACACATGACAAAAACAGCAAAATGCAGCTTAAACCATCGTGTGTCTCGCTATTTTTGTTTACTAAACAAAGAGGAAACTTTTTCTTGCAATGTGTTTAAAGTTGCTGTGAGCATTACTGTACTAAATATTAAAAACAGCTAAAGGAAATTTAAAGACACATGCAAAACCATCAATAGGCTTCCCATGGGAAGGTGAAGCAATCTCACACCCACTTCCAGCATTGTGTGAATGTGTCACTCAAACCCAGAAAGAACAAATGATGAATTCCTTACATAAGACTTGTAGCCTGACAGCTCTGATGCTTTTTCAAGAGAATATTTGTTCTATAGGTAAGGAAAGCTCCTGATATTTAAAATTATTTATTTATTTATTTATTTATTTATTATTATTACATTTATACCCCGCCCATCTTACCGTAGGAACTCTGGGCGGCTTACAATAATTGACGAAATAATTAAAGCACCACAAGACAAGCAACATAATAATACCATAAACACAACAGTTCTAACGGTTTAAAACAGTTTGGCACCCTGACGATTCGTACAGGCCCTGCAACAAGGGAACTTGGTAGGAGCAAGAGATGGATGGCGGGGGGGACGGACGACTACACAAGCTTGCCAAAGGCCTCCCGGAAAAGCAGAGTTTTTAACGCTTTACGGAAGGCCAGCAGGGACTCTGCAGAGCGCACTTCGCTTGGGAGACTATTTCAGATTGAAGGGGCTGCCACTGAGAAGGCCCGGTTGCGTGTGATGGTCTTCTGGGCCTCTCAAGGAGTGGCAACCCGAAGCGAGTGCGCTCGCGACTGCCAGACTGGACGGGCTGAGGTTGATCGCTGGACGATTCACTCTGACAGGTAGTCTGGGCCCAGGCCATGGAGGGTTTTATAAACTAAAACCAAGACCTTGAATCTGATCCGGGATGCAATTAGTCTTCTTTAGGTAACAGATAATGTCCCACAGTCGACTTAATGGCTGGGGCAACCATATTCAGAAGGACAGGGAGTGTTCTTTTTACTAAGATGTGCAAATGAATCAAACCAGTAGCTCAGACTTGAGTAGAACCCACCAGCAGGACATATGCCACTCTAATTTGAAATGCACATTTTTTCCATCTCTGTGTTTGATGAAAAATCAAAACAAATTTGTATCCTTAGCATGGACAACCAGCTATGGCTACGCTCATCCACTACAAGTTACTCCTTTGAACTGAAATTCCTAGAACATAACAGTCAGATTGGTAATTCTTGAAGGTGTAGTCTAAAAGAAGTATAATTTTTCCAGCTCTGCAATATCCTTGTAGCACTTAAAAAAACCCCCACCAAGGTGCTTGTTTTCCCAAGACAAAAACATTTATTAATGACTCCATGTAGAGTAGACGTTGTTTGAATATCACCCCCCCCCAAAGAACACATCATTGATACAAAACGGTTCTGAACATAGCATAAGAAACAGAACATTTAATTCGAAAATGCGGAAATGCAAAAACGGAGTGTGCCAATAATTGAACAGACTTTTCAGTTTTTAATTTTCTATCTTCACTTTTTAGACCCATAGAAAGAGTGTCCACATGCAACTAATAGTATACTAAGTATACTAAGTAATTGAAAGGTTTGTCAAAATTAATCTTTTCATAGGAAAAATGGAATCTGGGAGAACCAGAGGAACAGCATTGCATTTTCTACAAAGAGATCACACATGATCTATGACACAGAAAATAAGTATTAAAAATGAGTATGTCAATAAAGACAAAGACATTATTAGTAGCAGTATTACAACACATTAATTATATCAGTGACTGAAAGCTTATAATTACATACTGTTTCATTAGACATATTTATTGTTATTCTTAAATGTTCACCTTAACAGTTAAGAAAATAGCTTTTGAATGTGGTTTGTGGATAAAGAAATATATAACACTATCAGAACACATAAAAATGCAAAGACCAATATGATCAATAAGATGATGGCAATTTGTTCAGTTTAACAAGATGTAGATGAAATTGGACTGACCTCTCGAGGACAAATTATCCTCTTGGGGCGAGGTGCTTCTTGCTGTAACTGATATACTGTCAAACATAAAACACAACCATAATTAGAATGCTACAATGAATAATAACATTTATTTTTATATGATGAAGGGAAGTGCTTAAAATTATTTCATTTGAAGGGAACAGATTGGATTGAAGGTGAGATTATTTAGTGAGATGTTTAGAATTCATACAGATACAAATTAAAGAAAGAATCGGGAAAGATATTTGCTTCTGAAGTGGCCCCACCCTGGCTCTGGTCTATGAATGACACTGATTCCAGGGGGAGATGTAATTTCTTCATAGGTTTTGCTCTTTGGCTCATGGGTGGCTATTGCAGTGTGCCTGTTGGTCAGTGGGTTTAAAGTGATATTTATCTCATTACACTTTTAAACAACATAAATAACAAACTTGAGGGACAAAACTGCGGTGATTTGACTTAACCTGGAAGACAACCCAGGGAGAGGGTGTCTTATACCCAGCCAGTCCTTTCTGCATCAAAATTGGCAAAACCTATTCGCAAAAGCTTGAGTCTCTGAATCTCAAGAGGAATTTGTTTATACAACCTGGAATTTTGGACTGAAATGGCTGCTTTTTGAAATATATTACTAGGAACTCTTAAAAGGCACATTGACTGCCATTAATTCAATATACTGTACTGTAAATGGCAAACACTGATTTTTATCTCAAACCCTATATTGTTTATGCCACTATCTATTTTAATTCTCTTTAGAAGGATTTGTCTGCAAGCCTATTGCAGCACACACCACACAGCTTTGATTTAAAGTGCTTCTGTTGTGCTGAGCCCACCAGGTTATATATTAATCAAGAATGAGAAATGCATTCCAGATATTGCTAGAATGTTAGACTCATCATCTCTACGCTTGATTATAGCTGATGGGAACTGCAGTTCAAGAACATCTGAAACACCCCATTAACCCCACCTTGGTATAAAGCCAACTACATTTCTAGCCTGTGGCAAAATCACAGGCCTTGCCAAAACATGTTGCATGATTATTCTAAATAATATATATGGCCCAAGAAGGATATCACTTATTATACAATATACAATAAATAGAAAAATCAAAGGCATATTAGAAATGATTAATTCAGGTTGCAAACAGTTTTTAATGCACTCAATTTCCTTTTCAGGGGAACTTTTCTCTCTAAAAAGTACATCTGCACATATGGGAACATGTGTCAGTCTTTTCGGTTACTTTAACCTACCTTTTAAAAAATTCTTGGCATAGGTAATATCCAATGAATACTATGCATAATGTATGATGTGTAAGTTTTGCTTTTGGGAACTTTCCCGAGATATAGCTTGAATGTTTGTCTCCTAAATCCTGCAGGAACTGGCTTGTTCAGAGACCATAATAGGATACAAATCTTAAAACTTGATTTACTATTAAAAATGACAATACTATTTCCAATTATTGGTAAAGTTGCTATTTGAACACCATATTTATTTCAGTTACTTGTTCAATAGACACCCAGGCTTAAGAGAAAACAAATAACACATAAATCAACATAGATCGCATACCTTCAGGTTAGTTTCATTGGCAGCATTAACTCTTGCAATCATGTATTTACAAGGAATATTATTAAAGCAAAGCAAAAGCAACGTGTTCTTCTTCTATACTGCCCCATAGCGCTTAAAGCACTGAGAGCAAGGGGTGAAAAGATATAGAAAAAATACACAAGTTTAGCCAGGATAATAAAAAATACATATTCTGAAAAGCTGTTTAAAGTTTCTTACACCTCTGCTTTATTTCCCTACATTCTTTTTTCATTTTTCAGTTGCCTTTCTTTTGGTGTCCCATACCAAAATTTACAGCCTCAGTGCTAATAATCTAATATAAAAATGTCAGTAATGATGCAAGTAAATGAAATGCATCACAATAACACTTTAGTCAGCAAAGACCTTTAAGCATAATGGAAGAAATATTTAGGGAATATATGTAAGAAAATGGATGTTGTTGTTACTGTAAGTCCAGACAAATGTAAGATTTATGACAAATGCTGACATTCTGAAGACAGCTGTTTTATATGTTTATTAACACACAGTACTTATACTGAAGCACAGGAGGGCTATTGTGGTGCAGTGCTTAGATACAGTACTGAAGAAAAACCACAAAATATACTGTTCAGATATAAAACATCCTGTTGTGTTTAAGGGAATTATTATCTCTCAGCGTGAGAACCATCAAAGGGTTGCTGTCCGTGTGAAAGAGGGAGAGGAGAAGCCACGTATGATACCAATGACTTCACTGGAGAAAAGATGGAGTATAAATATAACAGATAAACATAAAAGATTTAACCCAAACTTATACATATTTTGTGGTACAGAGATTTTTATGAATTAATAGTATTAATTACAGCAGGCCAGCTGAACCAATAGCACTTGTTAAAGTAATACTTACATAAGTCCCAGTGAGTCAATACATCTACTCTACTTGGGACAACACCTGAATTTAAGCCCTTTGTTTTTATACACTGAAATTAAAAAGCTAGGTGTTCTGCTTATATACCACCTCATAGTGCATAAAGCACTCTCTGGGTGATTCACAATTTAATTATGCAAGCTGGGTACTTGGAAGGCTAGAAGGCTAAGTCAACCATGAGCGGGCTACCTGGGACTGAATCCCAGTTTGGGCTGCAGTACAGCAGTTGAACCACTATGCCACAAGGCTAGTTTCCAATTTTCTTAAATTCTGTTCTTCCTCTATAACTCCAGCAGTGAGCCTTAGAGCTTTATATGACAGGGGTGGGTAAGATAATAAATCAGAAACACGAGCTTGCCTAGGCCAGTCTTGTGACTGAATGCCGTAAGTTTGGACTTTGTGACTTGTGAAATCCCTTAATTAGAGGTGTCATAACCACCGTGGAACCACCGTGGGCACAGCAGCAAATCATAGGACATTGCATTTCAATTGCGCAAGACTTGGTGGGTGAGTAAAAGAAGGTTATTTCCCACTTTCAAGGTGAGTATAAGAAGGGGAAACAATGGGAGATAAAAGGCTGTTTCTCTGAGAATGCTTGGAATGAGTAAGAAAAGTATGAATCATGTTTGAAAGCTCTCTCTCTCTCTCTCTCTCTCTCTCTCTCTCTCTCTCTCTCTCTCTCTCTCTCTCTCTCTCAAAGTGCTTTACCAAGTGTTTGTGGGAATGATGTGATAAGAAAGCAAGCTAGGTATGCTGTCTTGAGTGCATTTGAGAAAATGCACAACACAAATGCAACAAATAAATGAACAACAAAGAGAAAGCTTCCTGTGTACACAGCTCTGGAAAACTGTATCTTTTCTATGTGTCTTTATAAAGAATGTGATGCTTTGACAAATTACACTTATGACGATCTTGGAGTTAGGATTAGGTGTTCATCTGGGGAATTCATAAGGCTTTCTGGAGTGCCCTTCTCCGTCACATCCTACATCTGGTTCTCCTGCTGTCAGGTAGTTTAAAGTAGTGCTCCCCAACCTTTTTGTCCCCACGGACCGGTAAATGTTTGATTATTTTTTCCGTGGCCCGGGGTTGGGGGTGGGGAGGGGGGAGATGGGGGGCGGGGGCGGGTGTGGGGGGGCGGGGGCGGGTGTGGGGGGGCGGGGGAGGGAGGAGGGGGAGCGGGGGGGCTTGGCATGTGTGCCTTGCGGGGGGGCCACGGGAGCGGCGGCGGCGGCGCTCGCTGGCTGGGGGCGGCGGGCGTGCCGCTCCCCCCCGCGCACGGGCAGGGTGGGGGGGAGCCCGGGGCTCCTGGGCGGGCGGGCCCCCGCTTCCTCCTCCTGGCGGTGGCCACGGCAGCCGCCTGGGTTCGGCCGCCGCCACCGCCGCCCGCCTTGGTGGGGCGGCGCGGCGGTCCCGGTGGCGCCCTCAGGCCGGAGCCGCCGCCGCGTCGCCTTGCCTCCGGCTGTGGCCTTCGGGCAGGCGAGCGGGAGGGGGGAGGGGAGGGAGGCCGGTGGGGGGGTGGCGTCTCTGCGCTGGCCGGCCGGCCAGCCAGCGCACGCACACTCCGGTTGGGGGGGGGCTCGAGGGGCCCGGCCTCTCTCTCTCTCTCTGTGTGGGGGGGCGCAGGGGGCGGGAGCGGCTGCTCCTTCCTTCCTTCTCCCTCTCCCAGCGGAGCGGTGGTGTTCCGGCTCCCGCCCCCCACCCCGGCCTCTCCTCTCCTCTCCTCCAGCGGGGCCTAGCGGGGGCTTCCCTCGTCCCTCCCCCGTTCCTCGCGCCTCCCCCGCGCGCCCCCTCCTCCCCGCCGGCCCGCGCGCGCCCTCCAGCCTTCTTCTTCCATTGGCTGCCCGTGGGAGAAAAGAGGAGGAGGAGGAGGGCGGAGGAGGAGGAGGAGGACGCGCCGCCGCCGCCGTGGCTGCTGCTGCTGCTGCTGGTGGTGGAGGGCGAGGAGGAGGAGGGCGGAGGAGGAGGAGGATGCGCCGCCGCCGCCTGCTTGGCATGAGAGGAGGGAGGCAAAGGTGGCGGTGGCGGCTCCTCCTGCGCTCCTCCAGCCTTCCTCCTCCACCGGCCGCCCACGGGAGAGAAGAGGAGGAGGAGGAGGGCGGCGGAGGAAAAGGGGAGGAGCCTCCCCGGCCTCCCCAGGCGGCCCAGTGCCGACCGGTCCACGGACCGGCACCGGTCCGCGGACCGGGGGTTGGGGACCACCGGTTTAAAGGAAAGGGGAGTGATGACCATCATCACATAGGGGACAAGGAGGAAATGGGCTAGTACCTGCCATGAATGATGGCAGGTTAACAGGGAACCTTGTGGAAAGAACCAGATCACCGTCCCCTGCAGGAAAAGATCAGGAAAAATGCTCCAGAAAACCCACAGAAAGAACAAGTCTATTCCATATTGGGGGCTGGTGATCAGTAATCATCTATAATGGTGATTTCCAAGAATTCTTTGAGAAGGTTTGACAACATTTATACCAAAATGAGACTTGTGCATTTCAGTCATTTCTAGGGTTTATAAATTCAGGCGACTGAAATCACATTAGCCACATCATATGGCAGTGAATTACATACTTAGGTTGGTTTGTGAAGAATAGTGTGTGGTGTAAAGGAGATCTTAACAAACAAGCTAGGCTCCCAAACTAAAGAGTATTTGTTTCAAGTATTGTACATTAGAGGCATATATAGTGCTTTTATTTAGAGCCATCCATCAGCTTCAGCCAAATCCAGAAATCTAAACAATTTCATTCTGATCTGGGACAATCTGTATGGGGACTGGATGGGAAAAGAATGGGCAGATTTGGTTCCAGGGCAAAGTAGTGGACATTTGGGACTAATTCAGTGATTCAGACCTCTAAAATAGAAAGTCGGGTTTGTGGGGGTCGAGACTAAGGGAATAGATTGTGTGAGTAAGTGATTGAGCTGGGTAAAAGGGGAGCTGGGCTTTGCGCAGTGACAGGTTTAACATGCAAACTGAGTTTCAGATCAGTCACTGAGCAAATCTGGAACATCCCCATATGTAAACCTGTGAAGCAGTCTGCCTGAAACCTGGCACATTTACTTCCCAATTCAGGTTCTATCAGATCTCTAAATTTCATGTGCATCTGAGTGCAAAAAAAGAAAAAAAGTTACAACCATTTTGTTTTTCCAATGGAAGTCAAGTGGAGTACGGGCAATCTAAATCTATCAATTAAGTCTAATATAAGAACTAACTGAATCAGACAGAATCACCACAGACTATACCAGGATCTTTCCCAAACTACTGAGTTGTCTTCTAAACTGTGCACAGACCTACTTCTACGTTGACAGGAACAAACAATGATAATCAATGAAAACTACCAGTAAATATCCCTGTACTATAGATTTCTTCATTTTAAATATTCAAAATATAGGCTGCTTTCTTCAGTACTAAAGAGATGAGTGACAACTAATTCAGTATATCTGCAGAAATGTAAAAGACAGGTTGCCAGAAACAAAAGCTGCAATATAATCAATGGGATCTGTCTTGAATAAAAGGTCTAAGAACTGCAATTAAAGTTTAAGGCAATGCTTTCATCAAATGAATTACTGCAAATATAGCAGTGGAAGAATAAAAATGGTAAAATAAATTAGGTATATGAAGAAGAAAATCTTTTAAATTCCTAAACATCTGATTGGTGAAAAGTTTCTCTGCATGCAGTATGTGAAGGCTTGTTAGGCTTATAAATGGCGACACACTGTTACTTTTGTGTTCCGGGCGATCAGCGAGGATACAGAATACAACAGGCTGTGCTGTACTTCCATCATTGTAAGGCTAATTACACTGGTGACAATGAGGCCTGTAATAAGACTTCCTGGGGTAGTAAATGGCAAGCCACCCCAGTATCCTTGCCAAGAAAACTGGACAGAAACAAAGGGCTAAAACACATGACGCTGGAAGATGAGCCCCCAGGTCAAAAGGCATCCAACATGCTACTGAGGAAGAGCAGAGGACAAGTACAAGTAGCTCCAGAGCTAATTAAGCAGGACGCCCAGCTGCAGACGTGCTATTCTTAGCTATAGCAATGAGTTATGTTCATGTGCTCCTCACATTTGTGTATAGTTAATAAACTTCCATTTAATAGTAGTTTCTTAGAAGTGTTATCATGCTAGATAACACAAAGAAGAAATCTCAGCAGCCATCTGTACTGCACTTCACACTCGTCTATGGCAAAATAAACCCTTATTGTGTTTGATAGGAGATGTCCACAGCTATATATATATACCCTACCATGCATATATATATATATATATATATACTGGTTTATATATATATATATATATACTGGTTTAATTTGAAGCTACAAGGCTGAAAATCTTGTAAATGAATACCCTCCACAGATTCTTCTTTAATGATGATGATTATTCCTCATCTTCTCTAGACAACCTGTAAGCTTGCTCAGAGGTAGGGATATTTTAAAAGTCTGACTTGCAACATAAATACTTTATATTATCCACCTTTCATGGCCATAATTTCAGCTCTCAGTGCTTGTTTCATCTCCACTAGGTCTTCTGGACCAAGTTTGATGACTTCCTTATGTCTAGGAGCATCACTTCCAAGTAAGGTCCCAAGTCCTCCTCCCATCCCTGAGATGTAATATGATACTCACAGTATGATTTCCATATTGGAGGCTGATATTCTTCAGCATCTAGAACAATGAAAAAAGAGAGAGGCGGAAATCAATAGCAGCTCAGTGAATGTACTAACATGCATGTTCTAAGATTTCACAGTTATATTTCTGCCTTCCAAGAAAAATGATATGCTCAGAATGACAACGAAAATACATGCCAGATATTAACTGATTTAGGTGTTAAAGCTCTGAAGGCATTTCCATGTTCTACAATTAGATTTTATTTTGCTCCAATGTATATATGTCCCCAAACTAAATATGGCATTCACTGTATCTTTTCTTGGGTCATAATTTGATAGGTCATCACAGAGTAAGTCTTGAAAAGGGCTGGCCAAAGCACCATTAGTTACACAGAAAACAAGAACGCATAACAAAATATAGCCCCCAAGCCTGGGCTTTATGATAGCTTAAAGTAGGGATGATGAACTTCTGGCCCGCAAGTGAAAAGTGACAGTTTAGATCCCTTCATCAGAATCATCACTTGGAAAATGTACTTCTTTGGATTAAATCTCAAGCGGTTCTCAAAAAATACTGAAGTCTTCTAATCTACAATTCATAAAATCTTCTATTCTTCTATGCTAGAAGATTCGTCAATGTTAGAATTCTATTATAGAATATGTTCCCCTCCTCTGCACACTTTTATTTATTTATTTTAAAGTATTTTTACCCTGACTTTCTCCTTGGAAAAAGGACCCAAGGCGGCTTACAGAATGAGGGATAATACACAGTCCAGTACAATTAAGACATGTTCAAGTATTGAGAACAGGGAATTGAGGGACATCTTACAGAATTAATAGAAAACATTACATTAAAGCTACAGTTAAATGGGGGTAAGGTTCCATGTAAAGTTATAAGTGATGGAAAGTAACATTGAAAACATTGTGTCAACGTAAACCAATGAGGTTATAAGTAATTATAAACACAAAGTCTATGTGATCCTGTATATTCTTGTAAAAGACACATAATAGATAGACCATCATTCAGGGAAAGCTGGTCTGAAGAGAAAGGTCTTTGCCTGTTTCCAGAAAGACAACAGAGATGTAGCAGTCATAGTCTCTAGCAGTGGGAGGGAGTTTCAGAGTCTGGGTGCAGCAGTCGAAAAGGCCCTTTCATGGGTTCCCATGAGACATATCTGTGAGGGTGGCGGGATGGAGAGAAGGGCCTCTCCTGATGACCTTAACATTCAAGTCAGTTCATACTGTGGGATTCGATCTTTGACGTAACTAGGACCCAGGCCGTAAAGTGCTTTGTAGGTAAAGGTCCGCAGCACCTTGAATTGTGCCTGATTTGCAGCCAGTGGAGCTGTTTTAAGAGCCAGATTGCCACCCCAGTCAGCAGTCTGGCTGCTGCATTTTGGACCTGCTGAAGTTTCCTGAGGTTTTTAATCGGTAATCCCACATAGAGCACATTACAGTAGTTTAACCGGCATGTCACAAGGGCATGTGTCACCGTGGCCAGAGCTAGTTTCTCAAGAAACTGGCATAGCTTGTGTAATAGCCTTAATTGTGCAAATGTAGTCCTGGCCATAACTGTGACCTGGGCATCCAAGCTCAAAGATGAGTCCAAGAGCACCCCCAAGCTGTGTACAAGTTTTTTCAATTGGAGGGGAACCCCATCCAGTACAGGTTGCATCCCTATCCCTTGTTCTCCCTTTTGACTGACCAGGAGCACCTCTGTCTTGTCTGGGTTTAGTTTCATTTTGTTCATCCTCATCTAGTTCATTACTGCAGCTAAACGATTGAGATAGTAGCTCCCTTAGAATCTGGAGGTGACGAGAGGTAGAGCTGGGAATCATCAGCATATTGGTGGCACTTCCTATTATTAATACTTTCAGGAAAGTTCCCCAGAAGGAATGACAGAAGGAATTAGTTAGTCCTTGGTACAACCCAAGTACCAGAGGAATATCCTCCTGTATATTGTTCTAGCAAAAAAAAATAAAAAGGAAATGTTTCTTCTATGCAAATAAATAAATAAATAAATAAAATAAAAGGTAACATCATTTTTGGTCATTATTGCCAAAATAACTATTTACTTTTTCACGGGTTACTTGTATCTCATTGTTCCCAAGCAAGTTTAGTACATACTACAGTCCTCACCCACCACTTCATGGTTCATATACTGCGGTCCCACTATATTATATAATATATAATATTATACAATATACTGGGACTGCAGTATATGAAGGCAAGGCCCTCTGGGGAAGCTGTGTGGGCCTGTTTGAGGCTTCCTGCACTTACCCCAGGCCTGGCACTACCCCGAGTGAGCCACCGATGATGGGCTTCCTGTGCCTGTTGGAGGCCCCATAAGTGGTTTCTGGCAAACCGGAGGTCACTTCTGAAAACTGAAAGTGCCTTCCGATCACCCAAAACCACTACTGGAGCTTCCACTAGGCCCAGGAAGCCTTTTGGAGGCCCATTTGGGGCAGCGCTAGACCTGGGGTAAGTACAGGAGGCCCCAAACAGCCCCCAGTCCCAATCCAATCTAGCATCTGCATAACACAGATTTTCCTTTATCGAGGGTCGTGGAATGTAACTTATTACATGTATATACAAGCATGGTTTGATGCACTTACAAACATCCTCGACCACGTCCTAAGATAAGCATAAGAATCCTAAGCTGCACCCAGGTAGACCTGTTGGAAATGGCTTTCTCCTCTGAAATTGTTTTGAGAACCAGTACAATTTCCATCAAATTGAAAGGGAGTGATGAAAATTTTCATAGGAAATATTTTCAGTACAGCACTATATGTAGTAGAATAGGAATCCCGGACAACTCTCTACTGTGGAGAAACAAATACTGATTAGTTTAATTTAGTTTAGTTTTGATTTTTATACTGCTCACTTGTGAAAGCAACTCAAGGTGGTTATTTAATGATAACTCCTGTTCATCTATCCCCAAACAGAAGCTAGGGCAGTGATGGCGAACCTTTTAGAGACTGAGTGCCCAAACTGCAATTCAAAACCCACTAATTTTTCACAAAGTGCCAATACAGCAATTTAACCTGAATACAAGTGGCTGTGAAGGGGTGATGTTGGGTGCCCATAGAAAGGGCTCCGAGTGACACCTTTGGCACCCGTGCCATAGGTTCGCCAACACTGAGCTAGGGTGTAGCATATGGCTTGAAGCTGTTTCAGCTCTAGATCAGTGTCTGAGTTCAGTAATGGACTGGATGAGGGTAAACAGAAACGTAATCTAGACAAGACAAAACCCCAGAGTGGGGTTCATAAATTGATTATTTAGACTTTTAATATGTTTTGATATGGCTTCTGTTTATCATCTTCTATTGTAGCATTTGTTTGTTTCTTTTTAGTATCTATATGCTTATTGTTTTATACTTTAAACATATCATTCAAGGCATATTGTCTTGAATATATAAGCCACCTTGGATCCAGGTGGGGCAGAAATGTTTTAAATAAAATGAAGATTATCCAGATGGTTGCACCTGCTCTCTCAACAAGCATTAATGAAGACCTAGTCACTTTGTTCAGCAACAACAGCCATTTACTTCTGCAGTGCAACCTCATGGTTGCTTGTGCAATATGCACACCACTGCACTGATAAATACAGTAATCAAGCAAACGATATCATTCTGCTACAAAACCTATGCCAGTTAATTAAAATAATGTGTTGTATGTCATTCCTCTACACTACTTATGGAAATGAAAAACCAAGTACCTTGGCTCACATATATACATATGTATTATACATATTATCTACATAAGCAATATATTATCAAACATGTCGGTGACACTCTAGTATGTTGTTTTTAAATGAGACTACATTTTTGAAGCAATATAGAGATATATTTGTCATCCATACCATAGATGGCCCTCCAATCACCATTTCTCAAACCAACCACTTCAATAACAAGATTGCTTCGGTCTAGGCTAATTTTGAGGTTCAACATGCAGCACAATCCTGTTTCCCAAATACTCTGAAGTATTTCTAATTTGGGGAAACTGGTGGAACAAAACCAGAGTTAACCAGAGTTCATTAATGATCACAAATGCAACACGCTGCACATTTGACTGCATCATTCATCTGAATTTACGCCTTGCCATTATTCCTTTTTATTCAGATAAGGTTTTTCACAAGCACCTAACCATTTTTGCTGCATGAAGCAAAAGACTGAAGGCTAGGACTGACTTTTCCCTCCCAATGCCCAAGACTACAGCACTGGAAGCTCATTAAATTATCTTATTAACATCAGCCTTGATCACAGTAATTATATAGTACTTGGGATAATATGTATGTGAAGACAAATGGACTGATACATTGCAGAGATAAAAGGCTTTGCCTTCACACTGTTGTTCTATAGCATGAGCCCTACTTTACTTTGAGATCTAATTTCTTAGCAAACAAGCCAAGTCTGATTGCCATTACGGGGTTTAAGAAGGAAATCTTTGCAGCCTGAGGAGCAATTGGCATTTGATGAAACTGTATGAAAACTTCATATTTGCATTTAAGTATCTAAGAAGGAAAAGCTTAGATTGGCAAGCAAGTGCTAGGAGAAATCGCAATTTTGACATAAGAACATTTTATATGTCACAAGAAGTAGACCTTTGTATTAGGATTACAAATTTGTATTAGGATTATAAATTCCTCCTTAATTCATTCTCATAGTGCAGAAGGAAAAGTGGGTGGGTTTGAGGGTGGGGTTTTTTGCATTTTGACTCTTTCCCCCCTCCAAAAAAGGTTACAGAAATGCAAAAACTCAAAACAAAATAGTCTTTTGTAATGTCCAGAGAACCTTCAGATCTACACAGAAAGTCTTGCATTCAATGCAGAAAGACAGCTTTTTGGGCAAAAACTACATGGCTTTTTAGCATGAATTTGTTAATGTTGCTGCAGATGACAAAAAGTTCTGGTCTTTTCATTCTTGTGCAGTAGTAAAAAATATTCTGGAAGTTGTATTCAGACTGATGAAGCTGTTTGGATGAGCAGTGAAACGTTTCTATCTCTCAAAAAAGAAGTCCAGTAGCCATGACTCAACTTCCAGATAAACTCACCTGGATGACTGAGAATCTTCACAGACATATTCTGGAAGTTATCCCCCCCCAGCACCAACACTTATTAGGATACCACCATTATTTATTGTTACATGCCATCTCTTTGGAACCAATTTATGGTTACCCTAAAAAAGCAAATTGTGCTGATTATATACCACCCCATAGTAGCTAAAACAATCTCTGGGCAGTTTACAATTTAATCATGCAGGTTTGTAAGGAGGAAAGTGCACCCCCCTCTTCACAAGACCTTGCATGCAGTTCAAGCCCGCATTGGGGGAGGTGAGACGAATGAGGGAGGAAAGGAGGAAAAGAAAACCATTAGAAAGGAATAAGGAAAGAAAGGAAGGAAGGAGAGTTGGAGGAAACAAGGGAGACAGTAGTGGGTGGCTGGAGTTGTCCCGGGGAAAATAAGAGTGACTGAGACCTTGTCGAGGTGGTTAAGGAGGACCCCTGGATAGGAGAATGGGTGACCTTCCGACTCCCACAAAAGGTGGCAGCATGGGAGTGGAGGGAGAAAAAGGCAGTGATGGCGCCTTTTGGGGGGCAGACCACACAGAGAGAGGAATGGAGGAGAGCGAGAGAGTTCTTCAAGAGAGAGGCACAGAGGTGAGAGAATCAACGGGAAGGCCAGTTGGGTAAAATGTTACAATATCCATGGGGAGGCTCTGAAGGAGTGAGCGGAGCTGGGCTATTGGACATACATGAGGACGTTGATGAAGACAGACTGGGTTAGGTGAACCCTACTGTTGGACTTTTTACTGGACTTACATTGGATCTGGGAGAAATGTTTGAGGAGTTTTTCCCCATTAAAAAGTGGACTGTACAGCCTGACATTTCTACCGGGCAGGTGGTGGAGAGGTGGTGTGAAGGCAGAGAGGTGGTGTGAAGGCGCTGACCGGTCGCTATTCTCGAGCGATCTGGGACGCAAGGAGATCTTTTGTCTCCCTGAGAATTGGTGAGGCCTCGAACCGTCAGGCGGAAATGTTCCAGGTGGTTCGAGACCTCACCAATCCCGGTCCGCCGGGGCCTCCTCCTAGTGATTTCATAAGTGAGTCATTTGCAGCCTTTTAAAAATCTAAGATAGAGGCCATCCGTTCCAAGCTGGAGGCCAGTTGCATGGATCCACCCTTTGCTGTGGCCAGTGCCTCACCGCCTGGGTCACCCCGGTTTGTTGAGTTTGGGCCTGTTTCACCAGTGGATGCCTCCAGGGCCCTGGGACATTGCAGGCCTGTGGCTTCTCCGTTCGACCCTTGCCCTTCCTGGCTGATTAAGACCGCCGGAGGGAGCATGCCGGAATGGGCTTCACTAATTGCCTCCGCATCCTTCAGAGACGGGATTTTTCCCAGTCGACTGAAGGAGACGGTGGTGAAGCCCATTATCAAAAGACCTGGCTTGGCTGTAGACGATATGTCTAACTATCATCCTATAGCCAAAGTTCCCTTTTTGGGCAAGGTGATTGAGCAGGTTGCCGCCCTGCGTCTCCAGACATTCCTGGAGGAGAACCATGTCTTGGATCCTTTCCAATCTGGGTTTAGGCCGGATCATGGGACTGAGACGGCACTGGTCGCTCTGCATGATGAACTGTTGAGGAGGGCTGACAAGTGTTGCTCTACCCTGTTGGCCCTTCTCAACCTGTCAGCGGCTTTTGATACCGTCGACCACGGTATCCTTCTGGGGCAGCTCTCTGAGGTGGGGATCGGGGGTCTGGCCTTTGGCTGGCTCCGCTCCTTCCTTGAGGGCCGCACCCATTGTGTGAGCTTGGGGGGTGATCTGTCGTCTCCCTGGACACTCTCTTGTGGGGTGCCACAGGGGTCGGCTCTCTCCCCCATGCTCTTTAACATCTACATGAAGCCGCTGGCTGAGATCATCCAGAGTTATGGAGTTTGCTGTCATCAATACGCCGATGACACGCAGCTCTATTTCTCCTTTTCCACCAGTGCAGTGGAGGCCGTCCAGACCCTTGATTGCTGCCTGGCTGCAGTTTTGGACTGGACCAGGGCTTACAGACTCAGGCTCAACCCTGGAAAGACCGAGGTTTTGTTCTTTGGGGGAGGCCCGGAGGGGTACAGTGGCCCTCTCCCAGTCTGGGTGGGTCCGCCCTCCAGCTAGCGCAAAGAGTGAGGAGTCTGGGCGTCTTCCTGGATCCGGATTTGTCCCTGGATTCCCAGATGGCTGCCGTGACCAGGTCGGCCTATTACCATCTTAGGCTTATCACCCAGATTCGTCCGTACCTCGATGGGGATTCCCTGAGGACAGTGGTACAGCCGCTGGTCATATCGAGGTTGGATTACTGCAACGCCCTCTACATGGGGCTCCCCTTGAACCTTGTTCAGCGATTGCAGCGGGTCCAGAATGTGGCGGCCAGGTTGGTGGTTCGTGCACGTCAGTTTGACCACATCACCCCCATCCTGGCCCGCCTGCACTGGTTGCCCGTTGCCTCCCGAATAAGGTTCAAGGTGTTGGTTTTGGTTTACAAAACCCTCCATGGCTTGGCCCCTGTCTATCTGGCAGAGCGTATCTCCCAACAATTAGACCTGGCCCGACCCACCCGATCTTCCTTGGCCCTCTCGCTTCGGATTGCCACGTCGAAGGAGGCCCGTAAAGCGACTACTCGCAATCGGGCCTTCTCGGTTGTTGGTCCTGCTATTTGGAATGCTTTGCCAAGCGAGATACGGCAAGCTCCTTCGTTGGCATCCTTCAAGAAAGCTTTGAAGACCTGGCTATTTAGGGACGCCTTCGGAAACTGCTAGGGGTACAGTGTCCCCCCCCCTTTTTTTTTCTCTCTTTTTCTCTGCCTCCTGCCAATACTGGTTCGCCGTCCTGGATGTTGCTGTTATTGTTTTTAATTTTTTAATCCCTGTGTAAACCACCCTGAGTTCCCGTTCGGGAAATAGGTGCGGTATACAAATTTGAAAATAAATAAATAAAGCAGAACCCTTGCTGGGAGAAGGGAGGGTGAATGCCAGTGAAGACACTGAGCCCTTGAACTTTAATAAAAGTTTATTTCAAGCAAATATGACAACATCTCCCATTCTTTCTATGGAGACAGCTGGGGAAGAGGGTGCTGATGGGGGTGAGCCTTACAGGGTTACACATTGCACACACACACACACACACACACACACACACACATTGGGTACTCAATTGATCAACCTCAGAAGGATGGAAGACTGAGTAAACCTTGAGCCAGCTACCTGGGATTCTATGGAACCAGGAATGGAGCAGGGGTCACCAGTTGGCTCTGGTAGGGCTCAGAGATGCATAAGCCAGATATGGATTCCAAGATGCAGCTCAAAAGTATCTTGAATTAAAAGGACTGGTAGCAATGAACTTATCACAAAATAGCACAAACATTTTCATATCCTCTTCAAACTGGTTTGCACTGGTAAACAAGTAGCATTTGCTTTTAAAGGTTGTCATATTCCTGAGACTTATATCAACACTGAATAAGTTTACTTTGTCTATGTACTCAAGCACTTACCAATTACTGATGTTTACTGTCCCAGGCTTATCAGGACTACCAACAAAATACATAAAATGGCAAATTAGTTAATCCTTTGTTTGTACTAGGCTTTCTCATGTATGCACAGACATGCTATCTCAAACTGCGAGCAAGTGTATTGCCATTAAGTCTGAACATTGTTCAAAATACTTGCTGAGAGGAAGCATTTGTCACCCTACATTTATTTGACTGCTGATATTTGAAACATCTATGCAATCATTATTCAGAAATTTATTCGAGATCTTCAGAAAAATAAACAATATCAGATCAGAGGAAATTTTTCAAAGTATTTGTAAGGAAAGTCAAGTTGCACCCCTTTGGAATGCAAAAATTAAGAACACTACGTTTAAGAATTATAAATGGAAAGTTAAAGCACTACCCTGGCATTTTAAACAGACTGCAGACTAAACAACCATACCCACTGCGGTGGCTGCTACCATGTGTTCTATTGGGACATTTTGCTCTTATGTATAGCTGAGAAATCAGAAGAGGGCGCATTACATATTTCCAGCATTGTTGGGCTCTCATGGGGCCACAGTCTCTCAGAAGCAGAGTTGGGGGAAATGATCATTTAAAACTACAGCAGCAACAATATCTCAGCTCCAAGAATACCAGGTACCAGGTTCTGGGAGCTGTGATTTAAAAAATAAATTTTTGCCATCTGTATGAAGGGGCAATCTTGAAGTTTTTTTGATTGGTGTTTTTCTGCCAAGTGAGCTGCAAAGAGAAATATAAAGAAAAAACAAAACAGATAGATAGATATAGTAATGGACACAGCAAGGCAAAAAAGCCAGTACACATGTTGAAGGGATAGATTCATACAGATAGGTACAACTGCTAAAAAGCATGGCTCCAGCTTTGCTCTTGGAACAGCTAAGATTAAGGCCCCCAAAGTTGCTGGAGATCCCTGTAGTATTAATGTGCTTACCCCCTGTTCCTTTCACAGGCTATTGACAAACACCGCTTACAGGGGAAGTGGAGAACCCTATGGTCAACTATTAGTCCCTTGCAAATATAGGGAAATGATCGAGATAGAGACAATTGCAGGTGCCGTATATCTAAAACAGTGCTGAGCAGTGCTTTAAATCCTCTCAGGCCACTGCCCAGACTTTCTCATTGGTCTACCAACCCACCAATCAGTTCAGATGCCTCTCATACATTGTTCATCACACAGGTAAACGCCACCGTTAGAGATGTGAAAGCCCAGGGGAAAACAAAACAGAAAAAGTTGGGGAAAATGTTTTTTCCATTTTTTTTCCTGAAGCCTTTTTGGTTTTTTTTTTAAATGAAAAATAGAAAAAATAGAAAAAATAAAAATAAAAAATGACTATGGAATGTGTTTATTTTTAACATGATGAATAAAATATTTTAAGACAGGGTGTTCAAATAATTTCTGAATCATTTCTAAAAAAATACCATTGAAAGTTAGTTCCACTCCCTTTTATACATTTCCCCCTCTTCAATTCTTTTTATGAGAATGAGGTTTTTATTTTGTTTTTATTTAATACTGTGGGAGAGGAAATATGGATAATTGTTAATTCTGGATTTGTAAACATTGTTTTGAAGAGGTAATTTTTCCACATAATTAGTAAACAATTCAGGAGATTGTTCCACCATTTGTTATTTACAATTGCAAATGAATATTATTTACAAAACCCTCCGCGGCTTAGGACCAGCTTACCTGTCGGAGTGTATCACCCAAAGATCAACTGAGGCCCGGCCCACTAGAATGTCGGAGGCACTCGCACTCTGAGTGGCCACGCCCAGGGAAGCGCGGAAATCAATCACCCATAATCGCACCTTCTCTGTGGCTGGCCCCTCACTGCGGAACCACCTTCCAAGTGAGCTGCGCCTTGCACAGTCCCTGCCCATCTTCAAAAAAGCACTTAAAACCTTCCTCTTTCAAAAGCAAAAAGTGTTCTGCTTATATACCGCCCCATACCACTACAAGTAGTCTCTGGGCGGTTTACAATTTTGATTACAGTGTGCAGGCTACACATTGCCCCCCCAGCAAGCTGGGTACTCATTTTACCGACCTCGGAAGGATGGAAGGCTGAGTGAACCTTGAGCCTGCTACCGGGGATTGAACCCAGGTCGTGAGCACAGTTTTACCTGCAGTACAGGCATTTAACCACTGCGCCACGAGGCATTTGGCGACCCTTAACTTTCAGGAGGCATTTGGCGACCCTTAACTTTCCCCCCCCCCTTCCTCTCCCTCTCTCCCTCTCTCTTCTGAGTTGCCGTCTTGCCAAAGATTGTTTTTTAAAAAAAATCTTTTCTATTTTCTTGTTCTGACTGTTGTATTGGGATTACTTTTTATCCCTTTTGTTAACTGCTTGGAGTTCTTTCGGGAAGGCAGGTGGTATATAAATAAATAAATAAATAAATAAATAAATAAATAAATAAATAAATAAATAAATTCTGTTTCTAAAAATTGTTTGGATATACTTATATTTTAATATGCTAGTTGTGATAATTTTATGCCAAGTCAAATTGTCCATAGTTATATTTTATGTTCTTAAAGTAACAGAATGTCTTTCAAGCTGTAAAAAGGGGGAGTGGTAATGTAGCATTTTTTTTTTCATTTTTTCTGAAAATGTCCATTTTTTAAAAAGGGGGGATTTATTTTCCCCAAGCTTCAACATTTCCAGAAATTTTACATCTGTAGCCACAATCCCGACAAGCATATATGTTAATGGAACAATCCTTTAGACAGAGGCTCTTTGTCAGTCAGCTATCATTTCCTAGGTTCCAAGGTGCTGCCTAGAGTAGAAGGAGTGGCATTTCCCCCTACTACATAGTTTGAATCGACTTCCCTCCCATTCTCACCAAGGAGAGTAAAATTAACAAAACCAACTGCATGGCTGGCATAGTTCCCAGCCTTTGTTTTAGCCGGGGAGGGAAAGAGAGCTATGAGAGAGCCTTATGATCCATGGCTTCCCCTGATATGTCTCAAAAATGCTCCCTGCCAAGATCCATATCTACTGGAGCTGTAACAGAGCCTTCAGCCAACACGGTGGTGGTGGGAGCTTCTGCTAAATGGATCTCCTGTTCCATGAACACATAGAAGGGTCTCAAGTATCTCACAGTCACTCAAAACATAGCATTGTTCCCTAAAATATATCATTCATCCCCCGCATGATATGCATATTCACTTTATCTCCTAGGGTTTGCATTCAAGTTTTATCTGTGTGCATAAAAGCACATACATATGCATTAGAACTAGGGCAGAACAGTGGGATATCCATTTTTAAACTGAATTAAATTTAATTCAGATAGCTATATCCAACTTTTACAACAATGTTTCTGAAATGACATCAGTTACTTATCTGTGCACGTCAAACAAAAAGAGTAAGCAGAACAGCTAAGCAAAAGTACATCTTGGATAAAGTAAAATATACTCCCTAGAAAGCCACTAACAGTAGGGTTTGAGCCAAAACTCTCTCTCTCTCTCTCTCTCTCTCTCTCTCTCTCTGTCTCTGTCTCTCTGTGTGTGTGTGTGTGTGTGTGTGTGAGAGAGAGAGAGAGAGAGAGAGAGAGTGATGGGGGGGTGAGGGAGGGGGAGGGGAGAGAGAGAGGAGAGAGAGAGAGAGAGAGAGAGAGAGAGAGAGAGAGAGAGAGATGCTTTAAAACATTTCCCACTTCTTCATTGTTGTGGGAAACGAAGAATATGACCAGCATGAATGCCTCTTCTCTAATTTACATTCAGACATTATTCTACCTCTGTCTGAGTTCTGGCCCAACAACAAGAATCTCACATGACAAAAGATTATCAATTCTTGTTCATCCAATACAGGATAAACAGAACAGGGATGGATAATCTTTCATCATGGGGCATTCTTGTAGCCTAGCTGGATTCATCTTCTTCTTTAGTAACAGTGAGATAGTAATCCAGCCAAATCTGGCTATGTAATGATATCATTGTTACTAAAAGATGATGCATTTGTTTAAAAATCTCACCACAATAAGAATCAACTGGGGCAGTAGTCAGCTGTCATAAATGAGAAATAACTCTGGTTTTGGCATGAAAAACATAAGTTTCTGCCAAAGGTGGCTACGCTTTCCAATATTTTGCTAAAATTTCTCTAAATTTTAGCAAAATACTGTATATACTCGAATATAAGCCTAGTTTTTCAGCCCTAATTTTGGGATGAAAAAAGGGGTCCCTGGCTTATATTTGAGTCAATACTTTTAGCCACTGAGGCAAGTTTGGTTCGGTGGCTAAAAGTTATTTTAAACATTGTGTGCCACTTCTCATGACACCCCCCCCATATTTAAAATGACTTTTAAAAAAGTCATTTTAAAACAATGTTTAAAATGACTTTTAGCCACCAACTCAAACACTTGCCTCGGTGGCTAAAAGTCATTTTAAACATCACACACACACCCAGCTCACAAAGGAGGAGTTGCCAGGCCCTGCTGCATTTCCCACCCTAGGCTTATACTTGAGTCAATAAATTTCCCCAGTTTTTTTGGATTTAAATTAGGGCCCCCGACTTATACTCGGGTCGACTTATACTCAAGTATATATGGTAACTGGAAGAAGAACTGGATTTTCTAACCTTATGAATGAATGTTCTTCAAGTGCCATGTCCTCATAGAATGTTGACGATAAGTAACCTGAACTGGTTTCGACATAAAGCTATTCTAAATAGGGCAACTGTATTCACTGCAGACCATTGGATTAAGTTCTTAAGCCAGAATGTTCTTCTACATCCCAGGCAACACTTTCTGTCTATTTTTCCTTGAAGGATAACCTGCAGTAGAAGGTATTTCCCATTGTGCATTAAGTGTCCAAAATATTGCAATTTTCTTCTCTTTATAGTATTGAGGATTTCTAGCTTTTTATTCATGAGCTCTAATACAGCCACTTTAGTGACTCTGGCTGTCCAAGGTATCTTTAGAATTCATCTGTCTGTCCACATTTCGAATGCTTCATTTCGAAACTGGGTTTGGATTAGGGATGAGCCCAGCTGGTGTTTGGAAGCCTCCGAAACGCAATCAGCCAATTACTTACCTTCCTGCAAGGTTGCATTGGGCTAAATCCCAACCAGGAAGAAGGTAAGTGATTGGCTGATTGCGTTTTGGAGGCTTCTGAATGCCAGCTGGGCTCACGTGCATCGTTTCAAAAGTGGTAGCTTCCAAAACGAATAGCCCATAGCGTCCTCGTATATGGCATCCAAGTCAATTTCTCTGACAATGCTAACATCAATGGTGGGAAGTGAAAAATCTTCTCCACTTGCTTGATTCTGCTGCATCCCTCTAGATCAGTGTTGGCGAACCTATGGCACGGGTGCCAAAGGTGGCACTCTGAGCCCTTTCTGTGGGCACCTGACATCGCCCCTTCACAGCCACCTGTATTCAGGTTAAATAGCTCTACTGGCACTTTGCAAAAAATGAGTAGGTTTTGAATCACAGTTTTGGGCACTCGGTCTCTAAAAGGTTCGCCATCACTGCTCTAGATGGATGCCACCAGCAGAACCAGAAGGAGGAATACTCCCCCCTTCCTTCTCTTCAACATCTTGAAGATTTGCTCTACAAAGCATGGAATCCACACAGAACATCCTATCAGATGGTGTCAAGTAAAGAGTTTGGAGAAGTAACTTTTTTTGGAGGGGAGGACTCTAAGTCCTAGAATTCTCAAGCCTTGGCAAATTGGTCAGTGGCTTATGGCAGTGTTTTTCAACCTTTTTTGGGCAAAGGCACACTTGTTTCATGAAAAAAAATCACGAGGCACACCACCATTAGAAAATGTTAAAAAATTTAACTCTGTGCCTATATCAGTCTCTAAAAGGTTCACCATTGCTGGTGTAGGGAGAAGCAGGACAGAGGGGCCACATATTGAGGCAGCCCGCTCTCTAGCACCCAGTTCCCACTTACCTGTGTTGTTTTTTTAAAGACATTTTGCCCTGCATGGACTTCTGTGTCCAGTGGAGACCTAAGAAGGGGCACTGACTCTCCAGGAACACAAATAAGACCCAAAAGCCCATCTTGCTCTCCACACTGTGGCCAAGGCAGATGCCTTCAGCAAGTCCAGCGACAGGAGGGGAGGAGGATGAAGGAAGGCAGGAAGGAAAGAAGGCAGAAAGTGTTCTGCTTGTATACCGCCCCATACCACTTCAAGGAGTCTCTGGGCGGTTTACAGTTTTAATTACAGTAGGCAGGCTGCTAGACATACACATATGCAGGCTAGAAATGAGCACGTTTCTATGAAGAGGGGAAAGGGTACGAATAGAAAGAGAGAGGTGGGGGGGAAAGAAAGAAAAGACACACAGAGAGAAGAGGGCAACCCAAGACAGAAAGAAAGGGGCAAGACTTCAAGGAACCCATCGCGGGGGCCCTCAGAGACGGCTCTTCCCCTCCCGGACCCTAAAGGCCGGCCGGCCGGCCGGCCAGCTGTGCCAGTAGCCCCCCCGCCCGCCCGCCTCCTCAGCCCAGGCCTGGCGGAGGCCTCCTCCATCCCCTCCTCCTCGCAGCCCTGCCGCGGTGCTCGTGGGGCAGCCGGGCGCCCCTCCTCCCCTTCCCCTCACTTGGTGGTTTGTTCTGGGCTGGGGCTCCCGGGCCGGCTCGTGTTGGCGGGCGGGCTGTCGGGCGGCTCAGTCCATTGGTAGCTCCCAGGAAAGGGGTGGTGGTGGTCCAGGGTAAAAAAAGGAGGGGGGGAGAGGGAAGCAAGCGAGTCGTGGCGGCGGCGGCAGGCACAGGGCAAATACTAAGAGAATGAGCGGGGCCAGGTCCGGCCGGGGAGGAAGTGACGCCAGCGCCGCAGGCCTCGGGGGGGAGGAGCCAAGCTGGCCCTTGGACGCTATTTATAGCGCCTCCCAGCTGTGGGCCGCCCACCTGCCCTGGGTTGAATTTCTTTAGAATTTTTCAATTTTTCCCATGGCACACCAGGCAACATCTCGCGGCACACTAGTGTGCCGCGGAACAGTGGTTGAAAAACGCTGGCTTATGGGATCAGTGGCTTGTGGGAGTTGCAGTGTAGAGAAACAAATTTCTCAAGCTCTAAAAATTCTTCTAGGATGCTCTTGGATTGAAGATTGAATTTAACCTTTGCTAGGAAAGAAAGAACCTGTTCCTGCCCATCAAAAGCATACAGATCTGCCCTAAATATTCTCTTCTCGTGTTTTAGGAAATCTTAGTCATACAATATCTAACAGTATCTGCCATTTTCCTGTATTATGAAAAATAGGTTAAGTCCTATATAAGACCATTGCAAACCACTCTGAGAACTTACAAAATAGCTTAGAAGGCAGATTACAAATTGGTATTAACATTTATTATTTTCAGCAATTTGCTTTTCTCCTGACTTGCAAAACTTATTCAGTTTGCCCTAAAGCCTAGCACATTTTGTCAGGGAGATACAGCTATTTTACAGGATTTATCTAAGGTATGTCCTAATTCCAGAATGCTTCTAATTATTGCTACAAGAATGTTCTTCATGTAGAATAATTAATATTAAGCAGTATTTTATTTTAGTTTAAAAATCCTTGCCATTGTACAAAACATGAAATGGGGGGGATGTAACAACCTGTTGACCTTTTGAATTAATTCTAGGAGCACATAACAGTTCTAAAACAAGTTACATCAGGACATACGAGGCCAAAAAAGACGACTTCTTTTTATGTTCTTAGTTCTGAATAAAACTAACAGCTGTGATTCAAGAGGTCATTTCAACACATACTGTGTATAGATCACAGAGTCATAACTTGTAGGTCATAACCTTAGGGAAGCCTGAAAAACTACTATGAGAAACCAGGCTTTCTCAGTGGCCGCCCCTGCTCTTTGGAACAAATTGCCAATTGACATCTGTTTAGCTCCAGCAGTGGCAATGTTTAAGAGGTCTTTAAAGACTTGGCTCTACCGTGAGGCTTTTGGCAGTGTGGCAAATTACTCGCCACCTACCTGACTCCCTATTATAATTTGTTTGCTCTATGTGTTTATTATGTTTTCTTGATGTGTGTAAAATGTTATTTTAATTTTCTTTTAAATTTTCCATGTACACCACCTGATTTGTTCATTGACTTAAGCTTGGTGGTTTGTAAATAAATAAATAAATAAATAAATAATGGTGGAACAACCAGAACTATCATCTTGGGTGTCAACATTTAAAGGGTGCAAATAACTGTAGCTAAAAGGGCATAAACTACAGGCATTTTCTCCCAGAAGGTGTGAATGTACCTAATTCCAGCTGCCTCCAGTTGCTTCTCCCTAAGCAATGGGATACACAAAACAGGCACCAATCATTGATACAGAACATATATGGCTGCTGTGGGCTCAGTTATTTCTCCTCATTCCTCCATCCACTTCCTTTATAAGCCAATCACATATGACAGATGGTTAAGCAACAGGGAAGAAAAGCCCTGGACTCTAGAGTTGTTGGTAGACTACAATAGTACTATAATATTTCTAGGGCGGAATGAATGTGACTGCCAAATATTCTGATTAACCAATCGAATGAGGGAAAAATAGCCCTATAATTCCAGCCACACTAAAACTTCCTTTGTTTAACGTGATACAGTTTAAGTCCCTGGGATCCACTAGTTTTGACAGTCATGCAAGCTGACTTTCAGCTGTGCTCCAAATGGCTATGTTATCTGAGCAATTGCTGATGACATCTGCTGAACTCAACACAGATATCTTTTGTCACTTAGCCATAACTGCAGTGGTTGCAACCTAATGCCCCCAAGGGAAACCTTTCCTGATCCCAATAATACGGCAGCACAACTTCAGTGTAAATTGGAGAACCAAACTGCACATTCCTTATTCATTTTATAATCTGAGTTATTGATTGGCTCTAGAGATGATGCCATCATTAGCTATTTTCAATCTCAATCCCTTATTCATTTAAAGCTTTAAAATACAATCAGACACAAGTTATCTCTGACAAACATTTGATGTGTGACTCTTGATAACTTTTACAGGAGCATATAATTTTGAAAGATAATTGTACGGTAGACCATGCATACTATTCACATCTACCTGAAGGTCATTGTTTATAATTCTTCTCACCCAATCTAGTAATATAACTGATACACAGTAGGATCCCTCCCCCCTATCTGTGGGGGATCAGTTCTGGGACCCCCCCTCCCCACAGATACGGAAATTCACAGATAAGAGCTAACACACTTCTCCGGGGTGACAGTGGTGGGTGAGGAGGGGGTGAACGAACATCAAAGGGCCATTCCCCCCACCTGCCCTGCAACCCCCATTGGCCCCTACCATTACCTCCAGGCCAGTCTTCTCAAGATTGAGAAGGAAATCTCCTCAACAGTTGTCACGGTGGTGGCAGCAGCAGAAGAGGCACCCGTGTGGATCTGCGGATGCCTGCGGTTGGTGTGGGTGCCTTTCCTTCTGCCGCCGCTGTGATCTCAGGCAGGCACTGCAAGTGCCTTTCCTTCTGCCGCTGCTGCCGAGGTCTCAGGCAGGCATCACGGATGCCTCTTTTCTTTCCCCACCACCGCCAATGTCCTGGGTGGGAAGCGCAGCCTCTGCAGCCACTGCCACTGTGCCGCCTGGGCTGGCACACCACCACCATTCGTGTCCCCCAACCACCACTCGCCATAAGTGAATCAGCGGATACGGGGTACTAATGTACTTTAAAAGATGCACAATCAGTAGCCAAGAAAAATAGGTATGTGTAGATGATTAAAGAACACATTTTAATATATTTCAGTGGAAGCCAGATATCTCAAAATCCCTTGTTAGTTTAATACTTCTTTATTTTATACCTTTACTGAGATATGTTATTTAATATGAATCCAAGTACAGTATAATAAATTGCTGAACTATTGTAACAAAAAGGTGCCAGTTGAACTTAAATTGTTTAATTTATCTTATTATTAAATGATAACTTATTACTGTAATTTAAACATTAAAACATGATAAATAATATGCTACATATAACCTTTCCAAGCAAAACTGATGGTCATGTGTACAAAAAATAGTCCGTGCCACAAGCACTGTTGTCAAGCAAGACGCAAACTCCTAGCATAAAGTGTAATTAATTGATCAGTGGTAAACTAGGTACAGTATTTTAATTTATCAGTTTCCTTCAAATTTGTTTAAGTGAAATAAATATGAGTTAGATAGCAATGGGAAATGCAAAGTCCATCACTATGTCCAAAGGCAGCATAGAAACAAAACAAACAAGCAAAGAAATATAAGGATTCTGGTCCCCCCACAAAAGAACAGTTTATGGTACTCGTACCAAACTTGTTAATACAGATTCATGATACTTTTATGCCATGGTGTAATAAAGGAGGGAAACTGTCTTATTAAGAAAATGCAAATTTCTTAACCAAGAGTCTTTCTGTGTTTCCTACACATGTGGGTAGACTGTTTTTGGTTTGCAAAGGGAAAGGACACATGTAAGTTTATCAGAAAAACACACACAAAAGAAAACAAAAGCAGAAACAGACATTGTGGCACCTTAAAGACTAACTGCTATATTTTAATATGAGCTTTTGTGAAGTCAGCACACTTCTTCAAACATAAAAGTAAAAATATAGAGACTACATGGTAAAGCATTCATGCAGAGCTCTAAGATAAAAAGACAATTGGGGTTTGGTTGCATTTCACACCTAGTCATGATTTAAGAGGGCTGTTCAGTATTAAATTCTTTTGAAGCTTAAACCTGTAAACAGCAATAATGATTAAAGGGAACATTTAAGATTATAGATCCAAGTTTTATGGATTAATTTTGTGGAATAAATAATTCTGAAAAAGGCGAGACTGCACTGAGAGCACCTGAAAATTCTGCATATTCCTTGCCAGCAGAGATGAGGCATATTACATATCCTTGTTTGTAAGGATGAAATATAAATGAATATTTACTGTACACTGCTGGCCTAGTTGCATAAGAGACACAACTGACTTCCTGAGGAAACTGCAGTCCATTCATAGCTTCCCAGATGACACCAATGTAGCCATTATACATACACTTTATAACCAAACAAGGCTGGGCTATAAATAATCAAAATACCATTCTGAAGGAAGCCACAGCAATAACTTCTGTGATTCTGTACATATTAACTTCGACAATAATATGTACTGGATCACCAGATTAACAACACAATTATGGGCACCTTAAGATGTCATGGTATACAAATGTATTCAAGAGCAACCTGGAAGAATACTTTTGGTGCTTTTGTACCTAAAAGCCTCCCCTTTATCTGAGATACGGTGATGACAACCTTATTTGGGCTCATGGCAAATTATTTAACAGATTCCAGAACTTTAACAATGTTTATCGTATTTTTGACTTCGCTGGGATGACTCTAGCCTAAACATCCGATCTTGCCTGATCTCGGAAGCTAAGCAGGGTCTGACTTAGCTAGTGCAGTACTTGGATGGGCGACCACCAGGGAATACCAGGTGCTGTAGGCGCCTGGAGTAGGAACTGGCAAGCCACTCCAGTATTCCTGCCAAGAAAACTCCATGAACATGGGGTCATGAATAGTCAGTCGCGACTATAAAGATACAACAATAACAAACACAACAGACATCTAAGCACCATATTATGTCTAAAACCTACCAGTCATTATACATACTTACAACACTCAGCTTCCACACTGAACATACACAAATTGTACTGTCCATGGCCAAGCCCTCCAATATTACCGTATCTGTTCAAATGTACATAAATATTTGAACATTTTGCTTGTTTTATTGCACTGCCAGTACCTTATAGGTGTCAATCCCATTTCAAAAGTATAAACAAATAACCACAGACTTTGCATTCAGGCATAATTAATCTACACCATCTGACTTCTAGTACCACCCATTTGTACAAAACTGTAAAATTACACAATCTTTTCTTCAGCTATCCGCTAGGAGAATGAAGCGCTGCACAGGTTTTGCTAGTTAAGTCTAGAAAAGGCTTGTGGACACAGAACATGCTAAGGCACATAACATCTTCAACAGTTCTTGTTCCTGACAACAAAGCATCAGTACACAATAGGAAGTCTTAATTAAAAGGCACTGCTTTAATATAAGTTTTAAGATAGGAAATAAAACAAAAAAGGGAGGGGGAGGAGTGCAAAGTGTACCTCCTGACCAAAGAGCACTGTGTTGTCTATAAAAGAATTAGAAGTGAACCCAATCCTAACCAATCCATTTCCATCAGCACATGTAAATTAAAAACAAACATACTATGTACAATCCAAAAACCAGAGAGAACTGCTTGAGAAAAGGGAAGATTACAAGATGGTGCCTGTCACCTAGTTTCAGTACCACATAAACTGATCTGAGCAGAACATCTTTTTGAAATAATTGTCTTATGTTCAAAATCTGGAGGCTGATCCATTAAGTTTAGATGAAGCTTTCCAATTTTTGTTTTTAAAAATACTCATGCACAAAGCAAATTTAAAAACTATGGGCTGCATTATACAAAGGAAATCTAATTACTCTATAGTGTGTGCTGCATTCTCCCCCCACCCCACCCCACAAATCAACTGCACTCACTGTGCTTTCATTTCACAATTAATATTGTTGTATCACGCTCTCCTAATCCCAGCATTAAATAGCAAGCAACAGACTGAAAAGTAAGTGGTGTTGTATAGGAAACATAGGAAAGCTTTAAGTATAATTATTGAAAGCAATGTTCTCAGTACTTGATACAAGGATGGAAATATGGAAATAAAACCCTCAAGAAAAGCTAATACAGTGTATAGAAATGTATCCATTGTAAATCACACAAAATTATAGATATCTATGTGGTGTACAATAGGTTTAAAGAGTTACAGATTATAGACTGAGACTATAATATTGACGGGACACATATATGAATGCAATAACAATAATCAGTACAAAGACAATAAATGTAATTAATGAAGTGACTAACCAACTAAGAATTTGCCTTCCATTCTATTACAGTATATATCTACCAGTTGTGGCTGATGATCATTCATATATACAGTGAATTCACTGTGGGGAATCCAACCTGGGTTTTGCCCGCATTTTTAGGAATTATCCAAGGCACTAAACCCAGTTATCTAAATAAGGTCAGCATCTTGGATAACTCCTTTAATGTACATACTAAAATCTTGAATACATTCACACATCTCTAAAGTTCAAGTTGCCAGCTTTCACTGGAATCAAAAGAATGGAAATTTCCATAAATTCTATAACTTACACCTACCAATGAGTTAATTCTATCTATACAACATAAAATATGGTAAATATATTGATGATGGATGGATGGACGGACGGAAGGACGGACGGATGGACAGATGGAGTGGTGATGATGATTTATGTTTATATCACAATTTGGCCCAAGGAGTTTATCATCTCAACAACCTCATAAGTAGACCAACTGCCAAGTATTGAACCCCTCTGAGCAAATGCTGTCTATGGCGCTCTTTCTTCTGGCTGGCCTTTCCCACTTTGGGACAGAAAAGATGGGAAGAGATAAGTGTTAGGCACCACTGGCTGCAGCTGCAGCTACGGCTTTTGAAAGAGCATGTGCAATTTTTGGTATAATCTTGCTGTTTCCTGCTCCCCCCTTGGAAAAAAACAACAAGGCTGGAGCACTGGGTATTGATTGCTACTTGAAGGTATTTTTGTACCTATGAGAAATGATGTTCAACACCAGAAGATAGACTCATGTATGCAAGGCACGTTAAGCCAAGTTATGGTGACTAGCCCAAATCACCTATGGCTCACTGGTCCTAATCTAGTGTTTTAACTATGCCCCTGCATGGGCTGTACTCTTTGCAGCAAGAATGTTGTTTCAAAAAGCGCATCTGCAAAATGACACATCAGTTGAAAAACTTCAGTCATTCAATGTCATGGATTAGGCAGTTCCATTAGATGTGATCCTGTGGCATCTATGGACTTCATGTTCTCTAGAATGGTTGAAACAGCAATATAAAACACATATACTCCTAAGTCTCTCTATCTGAAAATCACTGGCACAGAGAGTCCAGCAGTTCCATGCAGTGGTAGCAAGATGCATGACAAAGGAAATTAAGTAAGACAAGTAGTGGAATAAAGCCAATGTGCCATTCTGAAGGAAACAAGGTGAGGCAAGAAATTATGCAAGTGCCAGATAAGTTGGCACAAGTTTCTCCTTACTGTCAGCAACTGGGGGATAGAATGTTCAGAAGTTCTGGCTTGGTTTTATGGGGGAAGATCAGTCACTGTAAAATTCTAGATCACTCAGAATATCCCAAGTGGCAGCTAGCAGATTTCACATACAGCATACGTACAAGCAAGCTGCAAACAGAAGACGCTTTGCTTCAGTAAAATAAGCAAACAAAACTGAAATAGGAAATATAGAGGTGTCTGTGTGTCTGTCTCTCTGTGCATAGAGGGAGGGTGGGAGGAAGAATCTGTGTACTGCTCAGAGGAAAATATCCCGGTTGCTAATCAGGATCCTTAAGGAAATTCACAAAGATCTCTGTATGACTCAGGAAACTTAATGGAGAGGAAAATCAGACCAAAACATTGACTCCTCAGGGAATGCTAGAGCCCTATGCAGATATCCTAAACATGCTGGAAAAAATTCTTTAATCATTACCTTTTTCTTTAACAAAACAGGATGAAAACTTAATATTGGTAGTCTAAAGGAACTTCAAATGATATGGGAGTAAACCTTTGCCATTTCCTGACAATCCTTAATCTAGAGCTGCTAATGCAAGAACAAAACAAAGGCATACCAGTTAAGTGTGTATCCAACTGCTTAGAATTTAAGAGACATATGATACAAGTGAAACTACTGTGCACAGTTCCATTGAAGCAGCTAAGCAGCATAACCTCTGTAGTATTCAATATTAAGCATTTAATGAACAGAGTTTAACTCTTTTGCTATTTAAATCAAAATGCTTTCTCACACCCATGATAATTTTAAAGAGTATTGATCTGGGACTTCCCATGTGCTGAGAATCAAAACCTTTCAATTATCTTATTAAATTGCCAAAAACATAATAAAAAGTTTTCCTTTGAGAGTTAAGTATAATCATGTCAAATTTGCATTTAAAATGCCCATACACAAAGTATGGCACTTGGCCTGCATTAGGTATGTGTCTCACCTTAATGAGAGTGGAGATAGAGAGATGGGGGGGGGGGCACCCAAAAGCATTTTCAAAATGTTACGTTCAATCCTTTGAAATGGGACAAATCTTAAATATCTGCATGCATCTGCAAAAAGACTATGAGAAAATTGGCTCTTATCATCATTAGCTGGCATAGGCTTTGCAGCAGCACCGTCCTGTTATAATATAAAGTTCCTATTGATTCTAGCCTCATGGAACTAAATCAGATGCTTCATTCAAAAATTTACTGAATTCTAATTTTATAATACTGTACTTGGAACAATTCTGAAATACTGCATCTCCTACCTAGTCCACAAGTACTAGAAATTCTCTCCACTTGTTCATCTATTTCAGTTTGGATAATAATCAGTTCCTAGACTTTTAAGGGTAGAGAAGCAAAGACAAAAGGGAAACTAAGGGATGTTGGCATGTCAGAACTTATACCACGGAACAAGCCTCACGTGGGAGCATTCCCTGTCCCACCCTGGTGCATCGGAATGAAAAGGATGGAAGGCTGAGTCAACCATGAGCCACCTACCTGGGATTGAACCCCAGGTCGTGAGGACAGTTTTAGCTGCAGTACAGGCATTTAACCACTGCGCCACAAAGTCCCTAAAGGAAACATTTATTCTTTTTTTTTACTTCTCTGTGCTTCCTGTTTTAGGAAATCCCATACAAAGTCAGTCAAAGGGACTGCATGATGGATGAGGAAGGCCTTCCCCTGATTGCAGAATGACAGTAAAGATGAGTCCATCCTGGGCTCCTCGGGAAGGACTTCCTGAGTCTGGGAGCAGCAATCGAGGAGGTGCTCTACCCTGTCCCCAGCAAATGTACTTGTGAGGGGGTGAAACTGGCAGAAAGGCCTCCCCTGATGATCCTAATACCCAGGCAGTCTCAAAAAGGGAGGCACAGCCCTTGAGATAGGTTGGACCCAAGCTATTTAAGGCTTTACAGGTTAAAACCAGCACTTTAAATTGTGCCGAGAAATTTTATTTGCTTTCTTTATAGACTACCTTTCTTCCAATATGGCAACCCAGAAATAGATCAGCAGCCAGTGGAGCTGCTGTAACAGGAGGTTATGTGATCCCTGTAACCAGCATCAGTTAATCATCTGGCAGTAGCATTTTGGACCTGATAAATTTCTGAAGTTTCTAAAGGCAGCCCTACGCACAGTATGCTACAGTAATCCAGCCAGAATAAGGCATGCATCACCATGGCCAGCACAAACATCTCCAGGAACAGCCCTTGTAACATCTCTTGGTTTTATTGCCTTGCACTGCCTCTCAGATCTTACACAGTACTTTCAAGGCTGTGGTCTGAAACATTTGCCACACTTTTTATGTCTGTTTCCCTTTGTATTAACAATATATAGACTGCCGACCTTGGTCTGGTCAAGGCTGCATCCAATCCAGGTATTTGTTGAGCAAAGTTCAAGAAATGTTTACTCTATGACAAATCCAGCCCATTACAGGACCTTTGCTAATGGTCCTTGGATGCACACTTATAAGCAACACATTCCAAGTGCTCTGTAAGGCCAAGTTGTGATTATCTAGAAAATTCTAGAAAATTCTACAGTTAATGTAACTATAAAGTAGTGCTGCAATGAATGTTTATCCAATTAACATGGCCTAAGGTAGAACAGAAATTTGAGAGAAATCCTTAACAACTTTCTGTCTTGCTTACTGCCACTGTTTCTGTGGCAATTTCCCCCATCATATTTATCATAGACATAGTTCTTAGTCTTTGCAGAATGCACTAATTCTTTTCAACATTTATTTCCCTAGTCTCCTCCTGCTTTTCCCTATCTGTTCCTTTTTCTAGCTCCATCCCCCTCGCACCAATTTCTTTCTTCCAGCGTCATTTCCCCTTTCTTCTCATCCAGTCTATCAGTTCTGATCTTTATGTGTAGCGACAGGAAGAGCTGGAAACTGAGTGCTTCCCTTGCCATCAGTACCTGACAACATCTCAGGCCTGCAAAGCATATATATCCTCCTTTGTACACTTTGTACAGGGTGAAAAATTGATATCACTCTCCAAACACAATCCAGAACTCCCCAATACTGTAATTTTTCTGCAGATGTACTGTATGTTAAGGGTTAGGGTGTGTAGACCTGTCATATCTTTCAAAAACGGAAATATTTGGAATGGTTCCCATGACAATTCCAATTACTGCACTTACCAGCAAGGAAACTGGATTTGCACAGAATGATTCTACTGCATATTCTCACCATTTCTCCTGATTAATTAAATCTACGCTCATTTGCATTTCTCACATTTGCATGAACTTTGTACTTCAAAGCCATATTTTCTGATTAGTGTAGCCCAGTTCCCATTAGTTGTATAAACAACCAGGAACTGGAATCAGAGCAATCTGCTCTGGCTTAATTTTTACTCTCTGTAAAGGGAATTCTCCCTGTTGTTTCACCCTTGGGCTTTTCCTTTGGTCTTCTGTAATTAATCTTTGATGATATGCCCATCTACTTTGTTCTTTACTGAAGAACAACGTGTGTGCCTCTCCCACCAACCTACTTATTCCAGTAGGATTAATTGCCTACTCTTTTGAACAAGCATTTCCACCCTTATAAGAACAGAGAGGCAAAACATTTAAAACCTGTGTCAGAAATTCATGAAATAAATACAAATTTGGCTGAACTGAAACTATTCTGTTTTAAAAATTCTGTTTTCCATATAATTAAATGAGAGAATGTTGGCATTTAGCTCAAAGTAATCTTATTCATAGGGGCATGGTGGCTCAGTGGACTAAGGCTCCAAAAACTGTCAGCTGCAAAGTCGGCAGCTTGGCAGTTCGAACCCCAGGTGCCATGCAGTGGAGTGAGCTCCTGCTGTTAACCCCAGCTCCTGTCAACCTAGCAGTTCAAAAGCATTTAAATGCAAGTAGATAAATATCTTAGGTACCACTGTAAAAAGCGGGAAGGTGTTTCCTTGCAGCCATGCCGGCCATGTGGCCGTGGACTTGCACAACACTGGCTCTTTGGTTTGAATATGGAGTCGGACACGCCTAGCATGCATATGCGGGGGGAACCTTTACCTTTTTAATCTTATTCATTTATAGCAAACCTGAATCTAATCCAAGCAAACTGAAGAACAAAGGAATGGATTAAGAAGGCCACACAATTTCTAGTTTTGGGAAGGCGATCAGACAGCAGGTAGACGATTTCTTGGATGAAAGAAGTTTAGGGGGATTTAAATGTCTTCATTTAGTCTTTCAGAAAAAAATCCAACTGCGGTTTTAGCACTGCTAGACAACCCCATATAAGTGACATAAGAAGCTTTCTGTGTGTATGATAAAATCTTGTTAGGTCTGAGTCAACATGTGGTATCAGCAAGCACGTTGATAAAGCTGGCCTACTTTTCCCTTCCCTTCAGCTCTAGCTAATTAAAGTGGCTAAAGGCACTCCACCCAATTTCCTGCTTCCCGATATCCAACTAGAAGACACAAAACAGTAATTGTAAGGTTTTTCTTCATAACCTGCACAGAGAAGCAGCAAGTGCAACTTCGAGAAACCCTCACTGTCGGATCTGCTGGCTAAGGCTGTTGGGAAGCATTTACCACAATTGTCCCCCTCTGACGTCTATGACATAATGTGCTATGCGTTTACTTCTACTGTCACAAAGCTCTTGACTTCCAAGGTGTCCCTTATTGCTGGAGAACACTTTATTCACAAGTACCTCTGTTACTTTAGCTCTCAGGAGTGTAAGCTTTCACAGGATGATTGCCCAGACCTCTACTTTTTGCTACTGCACTTTGGAACTGGAAGACTTTCTGTGCTGCCCTTTGAAGCGTCTTCTGGACCCTGGTCCTTCCTGACTACTGGGGTTTTCCTTGTCACTTCCTGACTTGAGAGGGTCAGTCTGCTTCCTGGGGTTTCTGCCTTCTAGGAAATCTACATCCTTGTTTTAAAGCAGGCATGTCCAAACTTCGGCCCTCCAGATGTTTTGGACCACTGCTCCCAGAATTCCAAGTCTATATTGCCAATGACAAAGGACTGTGGGAGTTGTGGTCCAAAACATCTGGAGGGCCGAAGTTTGGACATGCCTGTTTTAAAGCATTTATTAGTGGCATGCAGCCTTCTTATACAAAGTTCAATAGAGGCCTGCCTTATACTGTTGGTCCCTAAAGCAGAATGACTAGCAGTGATTCTTTTGGTTTTCAGATGGAAATTTGCCTGAGATTTCAAAAAATCAGTCTAGTATCTTCAGCATGCAAATAATGTTCTCTACCATTAAGCAATAACTCTCCCTATAATCATTGTGGCTTAGGACAGGGTGGGGCAGTACGGCAAGAAGGCTGAGACCATGAATTGAAAATTCATAAATTGTCTCTTTTCATGTTATTGAGAAACAAGTTTGGCATGATTTCAACTTCAATGTTATACAGCTCCCAAGTTTTAGTAAGGAAAAAGTACTGAAGAAGCTAAATCAGTTAGGTATAAGCATACTTACCCAACAAAATGATCCACAGACAATCTGTAACATGAAGTTTATAATCTTTTTCAGAAAAATAAAACAAGCATATGATTCAACACTTCATAATCTTAATAGGTTAAAATTTGTGAAAATGGATGGAGTATGAATATGTAATTAAAGGCACTGCTTAACGTGGGACAGTGGAACATTACCTTTCATTGCACAATATGTAGGATTAGGGTTTACTGGCCCATAATCATCTGGTTCACTTCACACACAACACTTGGCAGTCCTCCCATGTTACAGCAAACAGCTGCCAAAAAGTTTAAAAAGGAAGGGCTCAGCACCTCTCACAGAAGGAATTGTGTGCTCAAAACCTTTGCACTGTTGCTTCTGACTTTATCGCCAAAACAGAGGCAGACTACATCTAATAGTTTGGCCCTGATTCTGGAACACAAATCAAAAGGCACTGCCAGACATTACATGAAAGAGAAGAGAAAGGGAATGAAGTACTGTAGTACGTGCGTGAGTCCATGAGTAATGCCAAAATGTTAGAAAGTAAAAATAAAATGCAGATTATTTTAAGAGTAATCTTTCTCGAAATTAAAGCATTTATTTGCATGTTGTGATTAATATAAAACAAAACACTTAGCCAAACTTTCCATTTCAATGATTATGCAAAACTAGAAAAGCTCTGCCCGTATGAATTAGGTACAGCACACTACTAACTACTTCAGTTACTCTATAGCTGATCTTGGCTGTCGTCTACCAAATTATGTCTTTGTAAAAGAGCTATAACTTAAATTATGGAATTTCAATTTTAATTAATTGGATAGATCCAGATTTTTAACAGGCCACTGAAACTAATGGGCCTAAATCCAACTGCTAGTTTCATCTAGGGGAATCTATTACTTAATAGTGAGTTAACATTCATACAAATTGCATTGATTCAACAGTTTTATTTTAGTTGGGACTACCAGCTGGATACAGGTCATGGAATGCCTGTCAGTCATACATAAACCTAAGCTTTGTTTGTTTAAATAGCTCTGCTCATGTCTACATCTCAACATAACTTGGTTTGGCAAATCTTAATTCAGTAAAAGCTAGTAAAATGGAATATTTACCTAATATAAACAAAAAACTGATTTACAAAGTACACAAGCTGCCCCTCAAAGCAGAGTAAATTTGTTCTCCTGGTGGATTCTTCCATATTTTAATGGCTAACAGACTAAATAGTTTTGTATGGAAATATATAAATAAGGATCAGAATGGTTTTGTTAGAGGTAGACATATGGCAGATTTAGTTAGAAGATTTATGAATAATATGTATTTAGCAAACAGTAAAAAATGGAAGGTAGGAATAATTTCATTAGATATTTTTAAAGCATTTGATATGGTAGAATGGAGTGCCTTAAAGATTCTAATCAATGAAACATATTTACATGAAAAAGAAAATCAATCCAATTGCTGTTCAGAAGACTTAACGTCCAAGTGAACGTGTTTAGAAATGAATCAGTAATATATGACTAGCTGAAATTCTGTTGCCTAACATAGTAAATCACAAGTAGAGTAGGCTTACTGAATCCATGGATGTTATAGAACACTGAACTCATCAAATTTTCACTGATTCAATGGGCTTGCTCTAGTTCTTCAAAGAATACTGGAGTTTAGTAGAGTACTCTTAATGTGAATGGCCTCAATTTGCGGAAGCTAAATTCCTGCAGCAGTCCAAAAGGTTGCTGTATCTTCTTACATAGCACTAGATAAGGAGCCTCGTGGTACAGTGGTTAAATGCCTGTACTGCAGGTAAATCTGTGCTCACGACCTGGGGTTCAATCCCAGGTAGCAGGCTCATGGTTGACTCAGCCTTCCATCCTTCCAAGGTTGGTAAAATGAGTACCCAGCTTGCGGGGGGGGGGGCAATGTATAGCCTGCATACTGTAATTAAAAACTGTAAACCACCCAGAGACTACTTGAAGTGATATGGGGTGGTATATAAGCAGAACACTTTGCTTAGCTTTGCTTTGCTTTAGATTCTATGAGCAGTCCCAATAGCGATTTTGCAACAGATGCAGTATTTCAATTACTGCCTACTCCTCTGCAGCTTCTATGCACCATGAAGGAACTAGACACAAGAGAGGTACATGGAGACAAAAAATAAAGTGCCAGAACATATCTTGATCACTTGTGCATATGCATTGTACCTAGAATTTCTCATGCAAAGGGCTTTCTGAACTAAAAACCACAAGAACTATGCTGTTTAAGAATAAAGACCTTTCTATCTAATCTAATAATTTCTTTGCATAGTGGCCAGGCAAATGCCTATGGGAAATCTAATGGAGATTTGAGTTTCCAACAAATTGTCCTGTGTCCGATAATGCAAAGTAATATACAGTCATTGTGACTAACAACCAGGGATCGTCTTTGTCTCCTTGAATTAAGCAATTAAATTGATCATAGTCTTGTAGCAGCACATTACATACTATTATTCTACACTGTGTGAAGTATATTTCCCAATATATACAACAAACCAGGGATGCCTGCCTTTTCACACAAGATGCACACAAGATATATCTGGATTCACTCAGAGATTTCAGCAATTTGCATTTAGATCAGCAAAGATTTCTGCCACTTAACTCATTAATTTGCCGAAATAAATGAAGTATGGAGGCAGAGGTTTTCCTGGAGTGAATTTTCTCTGTGTTATTTTATCATCATTTATTTAACATATTTATATTTGACTTTTCTCCTTAAAAAGAACCCAAGGTGGTTTTTACATCACTAAAAACACAACATTCAAGAGTTAGCTGGTACAGATACTGGTATAAATTCCTTAGCTCCAATTTTATGAGTTGCATGTATAATTCTTTTTTCTAAAAACGGTGGTGATGATGTTAGGGGAATGCACAAGAGCACTATAGTTGAGAATACTAAGTATCATACCAGAGCATGTATTCATGTATGTACAGATAGATGGATGGATGGATTGATGGACGTTTACCCCACCTTTCTCCTTAAAAAAGACTCAAGGCAGCTTACATCATTAAAAGACAATATTAAAGCTAAAAACAATAAGTATACAAACAAACAAATACCACTCTGAGAAATGGTAAACACAAAAAATACTAAAAATACAGTGAAAGCAGATAACAATCCATCTAAAAACCCATTCAGGGTACCAGAATAAACCTCAGGTACTAGAACTATGCAAGATCAATACATTCTATAATATCAAATCAAATCAAACTTTATTGTTTATGTCCATAGGCCTTTACAAATACACAATGCATAGAACCAAAGTGATTGCAGCATTTAAAAATCAGTTTTAAAAACACCAATTTTTAAAACACACCATGATTTAAAAGTATTAGCAACAGCACCCACTGAACTAAGGACCTTTATGTTGGGTGGCATTTGAATCCTTGAGAAACCCAGACCTTAACTTCTTAGCTGCCAGTGCAAAGAGTGCTACATTATAAGCAACGAATGGCTGGTTGTCAATGAGCAACCTTATTACTGTTTCTTCATGGGTACAATTAGGGAACATCTGGGTGATAGGCAATAAAAATCTATCTCTAGGGTTCTTGAAGAGAGGGCAGAATAGTAAATAGTGGATTATGTCTTCTATCTGATTGCAACGATAGACACATTTACATTCTAAAACATGAATTCTTTTGTATCTCCCTTCAAGGTAAGTGGAGGGCATCTGTTGAAATCTAAGTTCAGTGAAAACTCTGCGAAGCTGTGGAAAGATATTGTCTCAAAATATTGTGGCCTTATATGATTGATCTGCAGTTTTGGATACCACATTGAGAACTGAGACTCAAAAATTGTGGCCCTGTCTTGACAAGCGTCAATATCAAAAATCCAGTTTTATAGTGTGTTAAAACGAGAATCAAGACTAAGGAATTTTTCCATAGTGAGATCATAGATCTTTAACTTATCTTGGCACTGCTTCGCCCAGTCTTCAGTCCGCAGTTGTTCTAGCCAACAGCTATTGGTTAATGATTGGTCGTCCAGGCCATTTAGCCTATGCCAGTATCTAAAGAAGGCTAAATCAATTCTAGCACCAATTGAAGGGAGCCCTAGCTCTGCTCTAAGGTGTGCAGAGGTGGTCCCAGGAGGAAGCCCCAACAACTGCCTCAAAAGTTTATTCTGTATTACTTCCAAATTAGGCTTGGCACACTCCCCATATTTCTGCCCCATAGAGCATTTGGGCCAGAGTTACAAAAACTCATTCTATAATATAACATCACACCTGGTTCCAGCTGGTGATTCTTTACATTCTACATTATAGTGAAAAAACAGAGTAGGTCTCATCAGCCAGCAGTCTGTCTTCACCTTCACCACTACTGGACAAACTGCCAATTCAATTGCAGTTAAAGTGGTATATGATTGCATCAAGTCTTGGAGATCATACTGTCCACCACACTAGAGAACCAAGCTATGGGCTTTATCCATCTATCAAATGCTTACTTACTCATTTTCGCCATGCATTCATTCTCATTCTCAAGTAATCTGAAACACGACCACATAAATGGTGACAAGTAGCTATGGATATCCTTTGCCTCCATGAACTTGGAAACCCTAGGGTTGCTGCTGCTATTACACGCCATCAAGTCATCTTCAACTTATGGTGACACTATGAATGAGTGACCTACACTCAAGACTGTGGCTTTGAAATACTCTTCATGAGTTCCTGCCAAGTATAAAATCTCTGCAGGTGTCCAGGAGGTGATGTAAGACGGAATAGTTTCAGTGGGCCTTTGGATTTTAGTAAACTGCTGTTTCATCACTGACATGATAATATGTATAAGATGAAATTGTTTGGCAAGTTTTAGATTGCTGCTAATTTTTATTTCACCATTTATATCCAGTATTTTGTTACCTGATTGCTCTGTTATATATTGAATTATTGTCTATAATCTCATTGGAGTGTTCTGGTCTCGTCAGACAGAAAATGGCATAAATGTGAAAATCTACGTAATCATATAAACATCTGCATATCCCATTGCCATACATATCTCCATAGTATACATTATTTTTTACTTTAATTTCCCACCAAGGTGATGAGATGCATAATATTTAATTCTATTACAGATTTATTGAAGAAAGTAGTTCCTTCAAGGATGTGTCTTCTGTCTAATTCTGGTAATGGATATATAATTTAATTTCAGTAATGCAGATAAAAGAACACTCAAATAAACTCATACCAAATGTAGGTGTCTTTATAAACACAATAAGCAGTTTCTTCAGGCTCCTTTTCATTTCATTCAAATGGATATCTCCAGCAACAGATAAAACATTGGAAAAAATAGGATACATCTCAATAGAAGGATACACTAAAAGGCATATTCTTTGCTTAATACCTAAGGAATGTATCTGAGACAATAGCCTTCTGTTCTGTAGTTTTGAAAACTCTCATATTGATTTCATTGCTTTATTATGCAACTGCTGTTTTCAAGATGAAAATGTCTTGTAAGATTTATAGTCAAGGGTGTGGGTTAAAATGTTTTAATAAAATAAATAAGAATATAGACTCACACATACCTGTAATTATTAGTGTAATTATTGTGTAATAGAGTGCTTTAAACTGGAACCATAAAAACGGTACAAACTTGGTATCTTAAAAGTAGGCCAGCAATTGTGTTTTGCAGTATATCTGAATATATTATAAGGATAGATAAGGAAACAGCATATGAGTGTAGGCTGTTCTGAATTTTACACATAATATCTATATGATATTTATGACTACTGTATCTTGAAACTCATTTAAAGTAAATTGCAGCCACGCTCCCTTTAGCATTAGTGTACACTAACTGCATTCTGCAGTTGAGTCTGCAGTTAGTACAGTGGGACCCTTGTATGGGGGGGGGATCTGATCCATGATTTATTGTGCATGCCTGAAACAGTAGATTGTAGCAAACTCTATAGAAATCCTAGAAGGAAGTGAGAGAAAGGCCACAAGTGGGTGGAACAAAGGCCACAAGGTCAGAGGCTTATGTGTTATATGTAGAGCTGCAGTAAACCATGGATGACTGAAACCACATACAGTATACCAATCCTGCAGATATGACAGTCCTGATGTATCTACAGGGAGAAGAAACAAGAGAGTAAGGAGCTGGGAGAAAGCTAACTTTCCTTTGATGAATATAATGATAAATCCAAATCAGGACAGTACATTCTTGATTTAGTGTAAGAAAGAAAGGAAGCAAAAACGAAAGGGTTCTATATGCCACACATATGTAACACAATGTATTTATTTACTTAAATGATTTGATGTGATTTGATTTGTATACCTACCATCTAGTTTACCACTCATCTGGCTGGTTCATAACATTATTCGTTTCTCCCCCTCCCGTTTTGTTTCATTTATTACAAAATAATTTTTTAAAAAAAAAATCATTTCGTATTTCATTTGTTTCGTTTTGCTTTTTTCCCCTCATGCCGACCTGCTGGCCTGGTTGGTGCATTTTTGTTATTTTTTATTTATCTTTTTTTTAAACCTGTGGCAGTGTTTTACAGAAGAAATGAAATGGTTCATTTTAATGGAAAAATGACAATTTCGTTTCATCTGAAACAAAATGCTGCTTCATCGTTTCATTTCATTTCGTTTCATTTTGTTACATAACAAAACAACAAAACAGCATTTCATCTTTTGTTTTTTGCCCATCCCTAGTTATGAGCTTAAAGACAGTACACAGATAAAGATAAGTTACAGTCTGATGCAGGAGAATCTACATGAATGTTTAAGAACACACTAGTCAGAAGACTATTACACTACCAGTGTCAAGTTATTTACATTGGCATTAAATGCATGGCATAAATCATAACTTTATTAATATGGGTATTATAAACTTTTAGCATCTGCAACTGCAGAAGCCCATGCCAAGGGTCACTGTTCGCTGGAATTGGTCTAATGGCATATGATTTATACTCCTGGCTACACAGCCAGAGGTTGGGAGCTTGATTCCCCATTGCACCTCCTTGACAAGGGATGGACTTGATGATCCATGGAGTACCTTTCACTTCTGCAGTTGTTATTATATTTATCTGTTTGTTGGTATACCGTTCCATTAGTGAAGATCCACTACCCTGGGTGGTTTACACTCAATTAAGCCATGCGAGTAAAAATGAAACACAAAATAACAATTAATGAACACATCAAGATGGAGAAATATCAAAATAAAATGTGGCAGGGAACATGTAGAAGAGCAAGGAACAGATTAAGCAGGGTTGTTTTAAAAAGGCCTTTCAGTAAAGCAATGTTTTCAAAGATCTTTTAAAAGTTGGGAGAGAGGTGGCTGGGCATAGTTTATTTATTTTATTTATTTTAGAGTATTTTTACCCAGCCTTTCTCCTTGGAAAAGGACCCAAGGCAGCTAACAGTAATGAGGGATAATATACAGTCCACTACAATTAAGACATGTTCAAGTATTGAGAACAAGGAATTGAGGGACATCTTACAGCATTAATAGACATTACATTAAATTTACAAGTTATAAACTCAAAGTCTATGTGAACCTATAGATTCATATAAAAGACACATAATAGGTAGTCCACCATTCAGGGAAAACTTGTCTGAAGAGAAAGGTATTTGCCTGTTTCCCGAAAGACAACAGAGATATGGCAGCCCTGACCTCTAGTGGGAGGGAGTTCCAGAGTCTGGGCACAGCAGCCGAGAAGGCCCTTTCATGGGCTCCCATGAGACGTAACTGTGAGGGCCTCTCCTGATGACCTTAACACCCGAGTCGGTTCATACTGTGAGATTCAATCTTTCTGGTAGCTTGGACCCAGGTCGTATAGTGCTTTGTAGATCAAGGTCAGCACCTTGAGTTGTGCCCAATATCTGATTGGCCAGCCCATGGAGCTGTTTTAATAGGGGTCTCTGTACCCCACCCCAGTCAGCAGTCTGGCTGCTGCATTTTGGACCCGCTGAAGTTTCCTGAGACTTTTCATCGGTAAAGTCCTACTTTTAGTGGTGGATTTTTTGGCCTCCCTTGGAGTGGCTACCCAGATAATCATGGCATAGTGAGTTGGATGGATGATCTCAGAAGTAGACACTCTGCCTGGTAACAAGGTCCCAAACTCTGAAGGCCTTTATCTATGATTAGATATGGGGATGAATTGAAAAATGAATCATGTTTGAGTTTGACCAATATTTTAAAATTTGTTGATTCATATTAATCATAAATGGAGTCCCCTGACGAATATGAATTGATTGATTTAAAGCAAATTTTGATTTATTAAGACACATGTTGTAGGGATACATATCCTGACTCTCCTCTACAATCTCTCCAAGTCTGGTGGGGACTGGATTTTTAATGTCTGAGTTATGCACCCCCAAATAAGGTCCTCAAAGAAAGTTCTCTCCAGGTACCTAGAGACTCCAAACGTGCAAGGAAGTTTCCTCTGATTCTTCTCTGCAATTCCCTCCATGTTTGGTGAAAATCAGGTTTCCCCAACTCCATTGCTAAAGGACACTTTCCTAGGGGGTCCCATTTTGTGGGTGCATAACTCAGGTGTCTTTAACCCAATCTTAGAGGGATTTTAAAGGAGAGTCTGCAAGTTTGATTTCTCTCGGTATCTGGAGGGCACTAGTTCCTGGGAGCCCCTCTTTGGAGGTGCACTGCTTGGAATTCCAAGCCCCAATCTTAATCAAATTTCAGGGAGCAGAGTCAGGGGCCCTCTAGATACTTTGGGTGGATTTTAATGGCATTTAAAAGAGGAGACAAATTGATTCATCAATGAATTTCAATTCATCACTGAAAATTCATTAGTTCATCAATTTGTCAGCCCTAATGAATAATAAATCATGACAAATCACAATTTAATATAATATAATAAAAAAACTAAATTAAATTAAATAATTAAATTAAATTAATTAAATTAAATTAAAATGTAAAATGTAAAATGTAAATAAATGTAGAAACAAATGATACAAATGATATGTTTTATAACAAACACAGAGTTTGGCTGGCATCAAAGTGCTATGACAGTACTGTTAATTAAGATAAGATTTCATACCTTGCATGCTTTGGAGAATACAAGTTAATATTCTGCAAAGGTACAGCATTTTATTGGGTACAATGTTTTGTTTTGTTTGTTTTAAAAAGTTCCAAAAATATAAGTCCTGTACTTGTCATTCCACATATTTCAGTATGCTAGAAATGAACAGAATTGTTTATCTTGACAATGCATAAGGAGCCACTGACAAGTAAAATGCCCATTGGAATGCTAGCCAGGTTCAGGTACTGAAGACCCATAGTTGGATATGCTGTTGATCTGTTCACCGTGAAAATGAGTCAACATCAATTTTAAATACCTCACAGTGATTGAACAATGGCCAGCTTACTGATAGCTAATGACAGTAATGAGACATCAAAACTAAAAATCAAGATCTAAACAAAAAGCCAACACACTGACCTACTCATTCTGTGGCAATTTGTGGCACCTTGCTGGTGAAATCTGCATTAACTAAATTGCACCAAAGGCCAGAATGAGTAGGATTCTGGCCACCAGGCACATATTGGTCTCACGGAGAAGTAATTTCAGGACTTTGTGGTATGCTGTGAAAAACTAATTTGGGTGATGTTAAACATCAAGTGAAATAAAAAGTCCCTTCTTTAGTGCAAACACACTATTCCATTTCATGTGATCTCAACAGTTGTTCATTCCTTGACAAACATGGAATAGGTATCCAACTGCCCCCAATGAATTGCTGCTGTGCATAGACTGCTACAAGGCAAGCATGTCCGAAAGCAGCCTTGTAACAGTCTCTGCAGTGGGCAGAAAGTCCTGAAAGAGTTTCTTTCTTTAATTTCAAAGTACTGTATCTAATTTCAGCTAATTTTCATATTTGTTGAAAGAGCTCACGTAAGAATATCAAGTCAGTGCTGGTTTCTCTGGCACAGACGTAACTGATCTGAGGCACACCCCTGTACCTGGTTTTCCCATGGGCCTTTTTGAGAGTGAGGTAATTTTACACTGCTTCTTTTGTGTCTTTTACAGTTATAAACTTCAGGTCTTTTTTAATAGCACAACAATTACTGCTGTATGCTGTCAATTTGATTTGAATTTATGGCCAACCTACTAGGGCTTCCCAGGTATAAATTATGTAGAAATGATTTACCAGTCCCTCTTTCTGGTACCAGTATAGGAATGTGCAGTTTGCACAGGTGGCAGGGCACTTAACTTCACCAGACATCATGCTCTGGCCTTTTCCAAAGAAGCATAGTGAGGATTCAAACTCTGGGGGCCCCGACTCGATAGCTGGGCATGCCAGCTCCTGAATGTATATCTAACTCTGTATAGCACACCATTGCACAATTTATTGTAAAACACTGTTCTGAATAGAAAGGTAGAAAACAGGTTATTTATTATTAATGTAGTAACAATTAGTCATTATAGCCCAAATAATTATTTTTATTTAATTTATCACAGCTCTGCTGTATCAGCCTACATAATAGACAAAACTTTGTGTTAAAGATGCAAACCAGTTATGACTGCTCTTGGGAAAGGAGGAACAATCTATTACCTATTTTTTGCACAATACCCCTGGTGACTTACATGCTAGAATACTTTAAGCCAGTGGTGTCCAAACTTTGCCCCTCCAGATGTTTTGGACCATAACTCCCACAGTCCTTTCTCATTGGCAATACAGGCTTGGAATTCTGGGAGTTGTGGTCCAAAACACCTGGAGGGCCGAAGTTTGGACAGCCCTGCTTTAAGCAAAACACAGGAGAATTACCACTGCATGGCAGGAACAGGTTAGTTTTCCTTGTCATGAAGAACATGCAGTATTTGCAACAGAAAATTGTGTAGAGAATTAAAATAAAAATGGCCAAGTGATGGTATCTGAGATTGATCGAACTGGATCTCTTTGCTAATCCTGTAGTCAAAAGGGAAGTAAGATGACACCACATATGAGTACACCTAAATCTTGACCACTGAATAGTCACACTGATGGGAGTTGCAGACCCAATATATGAAGGGTACCTGGCTGGGTTACATACGGTATTTACTTTCACCTGTCACACAAAAGGACAGCCATTTGAAATTAATTGAAGTGCTTTCATCTTATCCTAACAGCACAGCATGCCACATATTGAAACAGCTGAAAATACAAACAGAAACAAACAGAAAACAAAAGGATAGAAAATGCCCTGTAAATGTACCAACATCTTCTTCAACAACCCTTATTATTTTCTGAATGTTTTGAGCTGTTTGTTCACCATGCTTTGATAGCATCAGGTCAAAAGGCCTCTGTATAAAAGAAATATTGACAATATATAAGTTAGACAGATGACCTCAGGCTTCCCACACATCAAAAACAGTCAACTGCTACTGAAACCTAATTTCATTTGATATTGTGCCCTGTAATATTGTCCAATAATGCTGTAAGATGTCCCTCAATTCCTTGTTCTCAAATACTTGAACATGTCTTAATTGTACTGGACTGTATATTATCCCTCATTATTGTAAGCCGCCTTGGGTCCTTTTCCAAGGAGAAAGGAGGGGTAAAATACTCTAAAATAAATAAATAAATAAATAAATAACTCAATCAGCTATGCAGCGACAAGGTAAAATTTTACTCATTCTGTTCTTTTTGGGTGGTGGTATTAAATAAAATCTTTTTTCCCCTGATTAGTAAGAGCTAATGCTTGAAGATCTCAGTAGTTTGTAATGCTATTTCCCAGTTAATATGTTCTAGAAAAAAGACGACAGAGATTAATGAGGCCAATGAATCCAATTGAATTGGCATGTGGGGGTCTCAGTTAACTCACAGAGATATGTATTTTATAGGATACAATGTTTCATTCAATAAATAGTATCAACAAATAAGTGCTACGAATAACTAAAACTATGAATTTAACTATAATTCAAACTGTTTACCTATGTGAGATGGGCTGGTGAGGCCACCAACCGACAGATGGAACTTGATCAAGTGTGGTGTGTTCTCCTTGGAGCTGGACAGCATCCAACTGAATGGTGTGACAGTTCACAGCTCACTTTTGTTCTAAGACTGAGGCCACCCACGGGGACCTGGATTCTATTAGTGTGGCATTAAGTCTGCTCAAGATGTTTCACACCCTGTCTTGTTGGGTTTTGTTGGATAAATTTCATTCTGTAATCGCTGATGACGCTGACAAGGTGCTTACATGTTCCAAGCCTACTTCCTCGTGATCAGACCCATACCCTTCCTTGTTTTTGAAAGCTGCCAAATAGGGAACTGTTGAATGGGCCTCCCAGATCATCAGTTCTTCCTTGCAGGAGGGACACCTTCCATACTACCTGGAAAAATTAATCAGACTATCTTGAAAAAAGCATCAGACAACTCTCACCCTATTGCCAATATTCCTTTCATAAGCAAACTGGTTGAGATGGTGGTGGCTGTACATTTGCAGACATTATTGGAGGACACTGATAGTTTAGATCAATTTCAGTTGGGTTTCAGGGAACACCCAACACGGGACATGAGATTTTTTTGCCTCCAAGCACGAGTGAGGAAGTCAGCTTTCCCAACCTCAAAGTCTGTAACTTCTGCAACAGGCATTTAATATCCTTTCACTTTGAGAAGCAAATCATACACAAAGGAATGGCTGACTGGCAGTTTGTGCAAAAAAAGAAAGAGGCATTTTTGCACAAAACACTGTGAAATCTCAATTCAGCGTACCAAGAAATTCTTCATTGCCTTTGCTAACAACAAACAAGATTTACATTCTTATTTAACATGCTATGACAGCTAATGTGGAAGCAGCTAAAAACATTTCCATGCAAAAGAGATCCATAGAAGAACAAAGAGCTATTTAGGAAGCACATCACAGAACCATTAGAACATGGTCAGACTAATGTCTACTTCTACTCAAAATGTATGATCATGGAACAGATATTCTTCATGTAGTATGGACAGTCCATATTAATTTGACTTGCTTGTACTGTAGACTCAATAAATGAAGCCCTGGTCTTTGGTTGCAACTTGCAACATCTGTATAGCTACAAATCACAGGATACTGACATGGCAGTTTCAGTCAAATTGCTGTAACAATGTAATGTGGCTACACCTTCACACAACAGAATTATTTCCTTCTGTAAATAAGCCATTCATGGCTAACAAAAAAATTATAGCCTTAGACAATAAATGTTTTTGCAGGCATAACATTTGAAAGTTGTGCACTTTGTGCACCAGACGGTCACACTGATGGGCGCTCCATCTGGCTGTTAGTGCCAGTGTGGGGCTTCTTTGGCCACCTGCCCATCGGGCAATATGATGTTGCCTGAAAATGGTGGCTGCCAAGCACATGCTTTATTTAAGGGTGCACCACATGCTCAGCAGCGTCTTCGTTTCTTCTCTGTTTTCCCCCTCCCTCTCTCGCTATATAAGAGAATGAGATTAGCAGGCTGCAAAAGGGCCAGATGGGAATTTTTGGCTGTTATTCTGATTGACCGGTGAGTGGCAGTGCTTTTTCACCCATTCCATTCTCTTTGGGTCGCTTGAGAGGTTTTATTATTACAGTCACAATTTGGCGGGAAGTGCAAGGGGTTGATTAAAATTTGAATAAATCTTAATGTGATTAAGCTATAGCTTGGTAGCCTTCACTGAGTGTTAGTAATGTAAGTTAGAATCTAGTTATAAAAAAGTACTAGGTTTAAAAGCTGCCTAGATGCCCTAAGCGTATTTCGGAAGTTAAGCAGGGTCGGTCCTGGTTAGTACTTGGATGGGAGACCACCAGAGAATATGAGGTGCTGTAGGCGCCTGGAGTAGGAACTGGCAAACCACTCCAGTATTCCTGCCAAGAAAACTCCATGGGCATGGGGTCACGAAGAGTCGGTCACGACTATAACGACACAACACAGAGAGAGAGAGAGAGAGAGAGAGAGAGAGAGAGAGAGAGAGAGAGAGAGAGAGAGAGAGAGAGAGAGAGAGACTAGGTTTAAAGGTTTAAATGATAAAATTGAGGGCTGCCCGGATTTGAACTGACCCCAAAGTTTTGGGAGGGTGCTGGACTAGTGGACAGCAGCCTTCTTATTTAATAGAGGATTACCCCTGGACCTCCTTGCACTTCATACAGGCCCCCTGCTTTAAGGTAATTGAATAGTTAAAGAGATTTGAACTATTTCAATAAATTGTGGCCCAATTTGAATCCCAAAATGGTGTGTCACCTCTTTATTTGCGGGCTGGGTGGCCAAAGAAGCTATAGGATACCATTACAGAACAATTCATAATAAATAACAGCTGTCTCAAATTTACTTTCAAAATTAGACATTAAAAAATATAGTGATTTGTAACAATTCTTAGAAATGTCATAGCATTTGATTCCTGTCATAATTCCAGTGGCTGCACCTACAAAAGAGGCAGTGTATTTTGATCTATAAATGGTCAAATTGTCATTCAAATCCTGTCATATTTTACTGTAACAAAAGATTTCCATACAATATTCACATGCCATCATAATTCATACAGTTCTTCCTTCCAGTAAGCTGGGAGTGGAGGAAAAGAAAAACAAAAGGATACAACAAAAAGGTCAGCAACAACACTCCCTGTCTCCACCCTTCAGGACTCTCTCCAAGTAACCTCTGCTATGTCAGTCAGCTACTCTACACCACAGTTTGGATGAAGTGTTTGATTTTCCACAATTAACATGATTGTAACATAAACTGTTAATACAAGCGTCTTTAATTAAACAAGACAAAGGATACACTGACCATGTCTTTGTAAACAGGAATATACATTACATCAAGTAAAGTGAGTATAACTTACAATTTTGTGCACACATACAGTACTTGGGTATAAATTGTCCTGGGCTCAACAAGGCTTTCGTCTAACCAGGATACAAGTGAAAGCACGGATGCAGAAGAAACAAGGTATTTTGTTCTTTTCAAGGTTTTGTGACATCCTACTCTTTTTTACAACACCGTGTAGCCCAAAAGCTAGAAATGCAAACTTATTCTCAAGAGATCTTGAAACCAACAGAATGAAAGTGTCAGTCTGAAAGCATAAAAATTATAATATCTAAGTTCATTCAAATATCTTTTGTGTGTTTGCTAAGAAGTAATATGTCCCACTGTATTAAATGGTTCATTTTATCTAGTGTGTTTGAACCCTAAGTTTTATCTTTTCATGACATTTTAAGATCAATATGACTAAAGTTCTGCAATTAATGAACTAGTAACTGACCGAATCCTACTGATAGCCAGTATTAACATGCCTGCTACAGTACCACAGTGTCACATCGATCAGTCCACATCTCTAGTGTATCAGCACTTACTCACTGACTGAAAATCCATAATCTTTTCAGGTAAGTCCAAGAACTCTTAAATAACTGGTTATGGATTTTAGGACTTGTATCTCATCCATAGTGTATGTATTAGAAATAGTAGATCAAATGAAATTCTAGTCATGAAAGGTTTTATCTTTTGCAGTAGGAATTTAAGCAATCTGTTAACAAAATCTGTACCTTTTCTGCATTCATCATTTGATATTTTCCTCCCAGGTTCTCAGTTTATTTTTTGTTGTAAACCACCCAGATTGGCTTTCTGCCAGATGGGCAGTATATAAATCGGACTGATGATGATGATGATGATGATGATGATGATGATGATGATAGGGCCACTATCAGTCAATTCTGACTTGATGGTGCATAACAAAATGCAATATCTTAACTCTCATGCACCACGATAGGGCATTTAGCCATTGTTTTAGTTACTTTTTGTTATACACATTTTATGCAAATTAATACCTGGGTTTGAACCATTGGCCACGTGCAGCTTTGGTTTGTTTTTTAAAGAGAAATAAATGTAGCTGGCATAAAATTTGCCTCAACAAATCTACTCCACATTGCCACTCAGGTACTTTCCTTGTCCCAGCCTGCTGTTCATCAACATCAGGATTTCCTTTAATCCCAGAGTCAGAAGCCACTGTGAGGTCCAAGAGAATAAACAGGTTGTGCTCTATTTGTTTTTCTCTTGACAAAAGAACAATCCTAAAAGGTGGCAAAGGGAGCTTCTAGTAAAGTCGCAGCTAAAGATAAAAGCACTCTGGATCTGAATGGGAAGGTGTTTGGTCAACTTTGGTTGGCTCATTCCCTTTCTAAGACAATCTTCTGTGTGGAAAGTCTTCTACTTCAGCATGATTGCAATGAAAAAACAACCCAGAAACTAAGTTATTATCACTATTCTATCTAATACCAAACCTGGGGCACTCGGCAAGTAAAAGTCTGTATAGTATGCAGGCCAGGTCTCTGAATGAAGTAAAATGTAGGGAGATTGCTATCCGTCATTCCAACCCCCCCAATGGTTTCGCTTACCCTGGAGGTAAGCATTAGGAGGGCTGCACACCATAATTTGAAGCTAGAATGCCTCTCCATGCCCCTCCTCTATGTAACATTAAAGCATTTACGGTTTTGGACTAGCTGCTTGTCTCTGTACTGAGTTCTTCAACACAGAAGTGAAAGAAAGAAAGAAAGAAAGAAAGAAAGAAAGAAAGAAAGAAAGAAAGAAAGAAAGAAAGAAAGAAAGAAAGAAAGAAAGAAAGAAAGAAAGAAAGAAAGAAAGAAAGAAAGAAACTCTTCTAGTTCTCGGAATTTCACTGTAGCTTTTTTTCCTATATTTCAGTTTTGTTGCAGACTAGAGACACAATCTAATATTTTGTTGTAGGTCTCTATTTAACTGAATGTAACCAAAATTGATAGTTGGGTACCTTCATAAAGAATTTCCTACTTTAAATATTCTGGAGCAGGGAATCCAAAACACAAAAGTTAAAATCAACTATTTTTGTTATTATTTTCCCAATGTGTTGAAATTTTCCCACAGACATTTTTTTAAAAGCATCAAACTATCCTGAAGTAATGATTCCAAATCCTATTGAATGAACAGAACGAGGAGGACTCTGGGATTGCTCTTCACTTTCCACTCATTTTACAGGGAAAGTGGTCCAATTCCATAAGTAAAAACAGTTGGCTGCAGGCTAAGAAAGTGGCACTTCCTCCCACTCATAGCTCTTGCTCACTGAACCGTGTGGCAGGGTTCAAGATGACAGAGGGTTGGAATCTTTAAGCAGTATGACACAGAAAGTATAAAGCTCCATCAGCATTTATCTGAAGCAACTGAGACCTCTTTACATTCAAGCTACGCCAGTAATTTCTGAGGGACACTGGCACAAACAAAAAATGACACTAGCTTCTGAGTTATAAAATCAAGAAAATATAATTAGTATGTGCTGTCAAAATAAGGAGCTAAATGCAAAAGAGTCTAATTTTATAGCATCGTGATTCTTTCAACACACAAAGACACAGAAATTTCAAAAACCATATTTCAGTGACTGATATCCTGTTGCACAACTACACCAGGTATAAACAGATGTGTCATCACCCCATAGTAGTAATCTTTATTTTTTTTAAATTCAAAACGTCCTACCCTCTATCTTCAGGTCCTGCGAGTCCCTAGAGATGATGATGATGATGATGACAATGACGACGACGACGACGATGACAATGATTGTCCTGGGAAGCTTTTGGGAGCCACTGGACAGGTGGGACCTTTGCTTTCAGAAGATTGCCTTTGGATAGTGACAGGACCACTGAAAGGCAATTTTCCAATTTCCCCCCACATACTGAGGCTCAGAGGCTTCATCAAGACAAGATAGATCTCTGTGGAGCCTCAGAACTTTTAAGTAGAGGAACAGAAAGTTTCAAATTGAATTAAAATAAAGACTAATGTCACCAGGTGATGACATCACCATTTACACCTAGTAAAATTGTACAACATGACTTCAGTAATGGAATAGATGGTTTTTGAGATTTCTATGGTTTATGTCAGGGGTCCTCAAAGTTTTCAAACAGCGGGCCGGTCCAACACCACCCAGACACCACTGGGGGCTGGATCACTCCAAAAGCAGCTGCAGAGGCTGGCTTGCTAACAAAACAGGGGGTAGGTGGGGGGGGTCTGCAATTGGTCCCAGGGGCCGGATTCAGGACCTTGGGTGGCCGCATCCGGGCCCAGGGCCTTAGGTTGAGGACCCCTGGTTTATGTGTTTCAAGTATCATGAAGCTATAAAATTAGACTTTGTTCCTATGCATTTATGTGTCAAAGTTAATCATCATGAAACTGCAGAGCTGGAAAGAATCCTATGGATCATTGAATTCAGCCCCTTTCAATGAGGCACAGTGCAGAATCAAACTCCTAATCGCCAGCTCTGCAGCCAGTTACTTAACCACTGAGCTACCTAGCAGTTACTCCAACTGGATTTCAGTGGGGGAAGGGGGAGGGAAGGAGGAAACATGTACTACAAATAATGCTTAAAGAAAGTGTTACCAATTCAATCTGAAACAAATATCCATTTGTGGCGAATCCATACAGAGCCCCCAGTCATTTCACAAGACCACTGGCCTGTACACACCTTCTTTTCCCTCTCACTGCCACCATTCAGGTTTACCCAGTTGAAATAACTGGGGCCCAGTCAAGTTGTAAAGTTAATAAGTTAAAATAACGTTTATTGAATTCAACAAGATGTCTCAGTTTCATGTTTTCTTGCATGCCTTAATAATTGAAAGTTCCTCTAAGCAGTTTACACTCAAATTATGTCCTTGTACTAGTCTTAAACCTCTCTCATCTGTCTTTCTTAACTCTTACTTAACCTTTTCTCTTCTAACTCTCACAGCTCTCAAGCTGAGCCTTTAAACATATGGGTTCCACTTCCACACTCCCTCCTTGGGCCATAGCATTAACACATTTAACTATGAAGAGGGTAAATGCTGCACCATCTATGTCACTTTTATGTGCAAATAGCATTTCTGGAAGAGTAGCTATAAACTGAGCAAGATTCAAAAACCTGAATTCACACTACATGTCTTCTCCATTGTTAGCTACCACTCTACAAGCATAAGTCAGGTTATGCCCTTTCTCAAGTTATGTTCTGCAGAAGCTTCAAGGATCAAAAGGCAATGAAAAACAGATGAAAATCCTGGACTATTGGGGGAAAGACTAGAATATCCTTCAAAAGAAACCATGGCCCTGAGTAAGAGAACAAAACAAAGAATTCAATAGAATGCCACAGGATGAAAGCATGAGTGACCTGGAAGTCACCAGACCACTCCTGCAAGACAAGATTCTTCAAGAATAGGTGGTCTTCTAAAGAGGGCTTGTTCCTACAGAGATCTTATATGAAATACCTGCAGTGCAGATCAGGTGCCTCAGTTATAGTTGGGTTAGCTTTGGAATTTAGACCTTCTTCCAGCATATAACTATCCAGTTTTCGGTTAGAAATAACATCGTAAAACATACCAAGAGCCTTTTGTTGATCCCCTAAGAAACCTGCAACAGGCAATAAACAAGCAGCCCCATAATCTGCGGGAGTTAAACCTTGAATTGGACTTATTGGTAAAACACCCATCCAATACCTCGTTCCCAGACTGTCCAGCCCTGGTCTCTGTGTATTGGTTGGTAGAAGAAAGGGTCTCCTCCCAGGGCTGGTCCCACAGGAGGTGAGATACCTTTGGCCCTCTCTATTCAGCCTTTCTCAGTCAAAATTGATATGTTTCTGCTTCATCCCTTCCCTCTCTGCCATCCCCCCCCCCAGTAAGGTGGCTTCCAAGCCTTCTTGCTCTATCACTCATGCTCTGCTGCCTCTTGGGGTTATTTGAAAGTAACCCATTTCTCCTTCCAAGGATCTTCCGTCACCACCTCTATTAGCTCTTCCTTCTCCCTTGATTGTTCTTCCTCTGCCCAGCACTCTGTTGCCACTCCTCTTATCCCCCCCCCTTTATACCTTCATTTCCCAGTAAAACCAACTGTTCCTCTTTTCCCAGACTTTCGTGATTCCCAGGCTTCAAATTCAATAGTCCTGCCTCTAACTTCAAAAGAGAGGGGGTTTCAGGTGTTTCTTTCTTTAGAGGGGATGGCACACTAACGCCTCCACAGTCTCACAGTGGGATCTAGACCAGTGTTGGCGAACCTATGGCACGGGTGCCAATGGTGGCACTTGGAGCCCTCTCTGTGGGCACCCAACATCACCCCTTCACAGCCACCTGTATTCAGGTTAAATGGCTGTATTGGCACTTGGCGAAAAATTAGTGGGTTTTGAATTGCAGTTTGGGCACTCGGTATCTAAAAGGTTCACCATAACTGATCTAGACAATCAATGTGGCACCAAACCTTCTACAGGTAATGATTAATTAGATATGAAGACTGACTTGAGAAAGAACTTGAGAAGGTTTATTACCTTTTCAGTGATGAAAGGATGGCAGAAAGGGCTTTTTCTGTGGTAGCATCACTCATTCCACAACTACAGTGCTCTAATTTTACTCTACTTTTCAGTTGCACATATAATTTCTTTGAACTTCATTGCCTTTGGGATATCGTCCATTTTCCTTAGCCAAGTTACCTCATGTTAAATTTGGATAGAAAATTTAGCCTTTGTCTCTTTTCATTTACTTTCAAGAACTGCACTTTGAAGGCTAATTCCTTAATACCATCAAAGTGCCTTTTTTAAAAAAAATTACTATGTAAATGTTATGCACTGATATTATTAAATTAATCTTAATTAAATTAAATCCATTCAAGCTCCTTTCTTTGCTGAACAGGCAAAAAAAATTAACTGTTTAAACAAAGGTAACTTTTTTTTCAAAGTCACATACTGAAGACTTATTAGTCACACTGAGCTCTTGGGAGGCAATGTGCATTATAAATTGAATAAATGGAAAACAATTAAAAAATAATAAAAGATGATGTGGAAGTCAATAATGGCCTACACTTCCAAAGTATATGTGCATCTCTTAACTCTAGCGGTAAAGTGGTAAAACTCCTCTGAGGATTCCTAATGCACAAACCCTAAAATAATTTCTATATAACCACAGGCTTGGGGAGAAAACATTTTGCACTTCAGACAGCAATATATAAATGGAGGCATATAAATAGTCTTCCCAGGGCCACACATTATTAATACTATCAGGATATCTGACTAGTATTCCAAATGAAAAACTATCTGTCCCCTGTAATTTGACATGCATGGAATAATTTTGGGAGAAAGAAATGACAAAATTAATTTTGGAACACAAACTTCCAGAAACCCTCAATTACTATGTATTACTGTATATAAATGGCTGGCCAGGTCGCTCAGTGGTCTAGATATCTGGCTGTGGAGCCGAAGTTTGGGACTTCAGTTTACCACTGTGCCTCCAGGGAGAAGAGCCAGGCTGTGTGGGCTTGGACAAGCAGCACACTCCCAGAATGACCCCAGAAGAAAAGGAATGGGAAACCATTTCAGAGTATTCTCTACCTAGAAAACCCTGGAAAGGGTTGCCATAAGTTTGAATTGAGCTGACGGCATGAGTTTGCATTGCCATAAGTTTGAATTGAGCTGGCAGCATTATCACTATTGTTATTATTATTATATACATGGCATTTCCTAAACATCTGTTGCTACTACTTGCCTGAGTCCTTCCTAGGGATGAAAGGAGCCATGATTCTAAAATGTCATGCAAGCTATTCATCGGTTCACCTCAGTATTATATCCAGAGTCAAGATATCCCAACATATATGAACATATTAAGTTTCCTTGTAACAGATTTGGTTGCACAGGCTAAATAACTGCCTATTGTGATCTCTGGTTTAACAATAAAGCCTAATTGATTGATTGGTTGGTTGGTTGGTTGGTTGGTTGGTTGGTTGGTTGGTTGGTTGAACTGCCTACTGTTAAGTAACAATGGCTGGCCACAGGATCACTAGCCAAGTATGGTACTCATCATTATTTCCACCTGATCCATTTAACAAGTGGTGCCAAGGGCTGGACTTTAGGTATTCTGTATCCAACCCATGTATTCTACCACTGAGTTTAAGTTATTTCTTTTTAATTCATCAGAAGAGTAACAGGTTAGTATATCATGGTCTCTTCCGGTCTTTATTGCCTTTATAGCTTTTAAGTTATTATTTCTATTTAGGCAGACATTCTATTCCTTGTTGCTCCACAAGAATAGAGGGGGAAAACTATGTCATAAAATACACCTTTTCTGCCAAGTGTTCCAATCAGCAATAACTGGTCAGAATCAAAACACACTTGTTTCCTCTTCTCTCTGCAGTAACTTGTGTAATATACTTTACTGTGTTTGGGTGATGGCACAGAGTGAAAAAAAAAACCCCGAAGGCACCTATAATTCTTTCAAATGTAAGTGAATTTTTTTTCTTATTATTAATCCAGGACAAACGTTTTGTGGCACATTGCTGGGTAAGATGCATGTAGGGTAGATGCCCAATGCTTTACCTTAGCTATCCTGCCTTTTCTTAATCCAGTCTTCACTGAAAAATGCAAAAAGTGTGCTATAGAACAAAGCAGTAATAGAAAAAAAGTTGCAGCAGTTATTTGTGTTGATTACATACTATTTACAGATCATGTGTCTTCTTCCTTTGCAAGGTCCTTGTGATAGAAAGTATTTGCAATATATATATATATAGTATATATATATATATATATATATAACAGAAATAATTATATATATCATTTATATAAAAAAATATATATATTATATTTTAAACCCAAATATGCTACAGCTGTTCATTTTTTAAAGCTGGGCTCTGTGGTTGGATGCTATTAGAAAATGCTCCTAAACTTGCTGAGTTCTGCAGAACAAAAACCACAGTCAGCCAACTACAGCTGTATGCAGCCAGATACACTGGACTCAGATACTGAAAATACTGCTGCTGGAGAAAATATTGTTATTTTAACTTAAAATAATAGGAAATAGACATGATCATTTTAATATGTTTATTGGACTCACTTTGTCTGAAGTTGATACAATCAAAAATGAGGAAGAATTCCATATGAATAACTGGAAGCACAAGATCCCAGAAACAATGGAGAATGTCTACATTTCCCATTGAAGATATGGCACATATAAAAAATATATTTCAACAATCCAAAAATGTTGAAACAAGAAATAAATCTTTAGAAGTCTTGGGGAGTTAGATGAAATTGAACCTTTCAGTGGTAATTAATTTTTAGTACAAGTATGTCCGAGCATTGTAGATTACACAGAACCTTAAACCCTACAGCAGTGATGGCGAACCTTTTAGAGACCGAGTGCCCAAACTGCAATTCAAAACCCAGTAATTTTTTTTTGCAAAGTGCCAATACAGTAATTTAACCTGTATACAGGTGGCTGTGAAGGGGAGATGTTGGGTGCCAACAGAAAGGGCTCCGAGTGCCACCTTTGGCACCCGTGCCATAGGTTCGCCATCACTGCCCTACAGTGCAATGCCACCTACAGATTCCAAAATGGTTCTTTTAAATTAGTAAATAACCCAAAGACTGGAATTCTCCTTGTTTTATCCCATGTTTCATGCTGATGAGCACTTATGATGCACCATAAAGATTTCCACCAAGCCTTCAAAAAGTTTTTTTTTATTCTTACTATACTCAGGTTTAACGTAATTGTGAGTTACAAGCTTGATCATGAAAAACAAACATGTAGCTACAATTATTACAACATAGAGATTTAATATTTTAGATCATGCTCTCATTAATTTTTCATGGCTAATTCCACTTTTTTCTGATTAGAATATGTAGTATACACAAGATGTATTGTCTGTTATTACCAGTTCCACTACATCACCCATCACCAACATGTTACTATAAATTCCCTGCATGTCTACTGATACATATGTACATAAATTAAGACAACTTCAGAATTTTACTAGACTTTTTCAATAGCAATATTCAATGAAACAAGCGAAAAGCTTTTACATGTGTAGCTGTCCTAGGTACACTTACAAGGAAGCGAGCCCCACTGAACACAATGGATTTACACCAAAGTAAACATGGGCAAAACTTAATTGTAAGGGTGCATTTACTAAACAATACAGTAAGTCCCACTGAAATCACTAAGGTATATTGGCAATTCTGTTTCCATTCCATAAAACTAACAAGGTAAGAGGTCTATCTTCTTTGCCTTTGAGAAAATGTTTACAAGCTCATCCGGTAACATCTCTCATGGTACTCAAACATTATGGTAAAGAACTCTGTCAGGGCTTGCCTTCCTCTGAAGTCAAATGTTCAGTGTTTCACATGGATCGCTATTAGTCGTCAGTCAGGTATTACAATCAAGGAACTGCCATAAGTCAGCTATAAGATTGACTCCGCTTTTAGCATTACTTGTCACATCCGTGCTAGAAAATGGAAAGAAGGTAAAACTGGGCCTCTCAAGACATTCACTGTTTGCTCTACAGGGCTGGGAAACGAAACAGGTGTAATCACACTTGGGAGGCAGTGCTCAGCCAAGCGCAGATATTTTTAGAGGCTGTCAGTACTCCAATTATGTTATTCTGATTCGCATGAATAAAGGATGAAACGAGAATGTGACTCATTCATCTTTCAGCTTGACCTGTGTGTGCTTTGCTAAGCTACAGGGGTTTAACTCTGACACCTTCCATTCATGAATTATGAACATGGCAAGGGTCTGAGTTTAGCAACCTTTCAGGATCCAATCCGCCACGGATGTAAAGCACCTAGAACAGTGTTGGCGAACCTATGGCATTGGTGCCAAAGGTGGCACTCGAAGACCTTTCTGTGGGCACCCAACATTGCCCCTTCACAGCCACCTGTATTCAGGTTAAATTGCTGTATTGGCACTTTGTGAATAATTAGTGGATTCTGAGTCCCAGTTTGGACACTCGAAAAGGGTTGCCATCACTGACCTAGAATTTAGAAGATGTGAGACTGCCCCACCTCTGCTCCAACGCCAGTTTCACAGACCTCAAGAAAAGAAAACGTACATCTCTCCGGATTTCCCACCACCACCACCTGTCCTGCCTTTATGCTTCAGCAGTGAAATAAGAAGCATTCCCCCCAAGGATTCATTTCTCTCAAAGAGAGAATAAAAATCCCTTGACGGGAGGAGATGAGCACAACCTCGTTCCTCTTTTCCACCTTAAAAAGGAAAGCCAAACATCGCTGCAAACCAGCCCAAGGTGGGACAATCTGGAAGGCGCGCGGGAGAGATTCACCAAGAGCTGCGCGAAATCCTGGCATGGGGCGTGGAATAGGGTGTTGTTGTTTTTTCCAACTTACCCGAGGAAACGGAAGAGCCAGACAAACTGGAGTTGCTGGATGTGGCCATCCTCCTTCCTTCGGGTTCTTTAGTGACTAGCCCAGGTGCTGGTGCTGGTGCTGGTGCTGGCTGCCGCCGTCCGGTTGCTGCGGACGCCCCCACCCCATGGCCAAGCGCGGGAGCCGCGCTGAGCAAAACAGCAGCAGCAGCAGCAGCAGGAGCCAAAGGCGCCGCCCGGGCTTGGCTGAAGGCTCAGCCAAAGAACGCGCTGCTGCTGCTGCTGCTGCTGCTGCTGCTGCTTCGCGGGCGCGCGGGCGCCCTTTCCCGGCGAGGCGAGGAGGAGAAGCCGCTTCGGCTGCCCAGAGAAGGGCCCCGCGCTGCGTCCAGGTCCCTTTTCTCGGCTCTTGTGCAACAAGAGGCTTCTCGGTGGAGGAGGGTGGAGAGAGAGGGAGAGGGAGAGAGAGACGCCCCACCAGCGCCTTCCCTCGCCGCCTTCCCCTCCCTCCGCCTGAGCCGCTCAGGCTTGACAAGCGCGACAGCGAGCGGCTCCTCCTCCTCCTCCTCCTCCTCCTCTGCCGCCGCCGCCGCCGCGCCTCAGCTCCCCCCCACGCACACAAAGGAAGCCGCCAAGAGGAGGGCAAGTGGCCGCGCGCGAAGAGGCGACCGGGCCAGGGCTCCAGCCGGGACCCTGAGGCGGGAAGCCAAGGGGGCGCCCCGGGAGAAGCGGCGGGCTCCGAGTCCGCCACGGGGGCCTTTGCCGCCGCCGCCGCCGCCGCAGAACTGCCACCGGCGGGGCTGGCCACCACGAGCGCGGCTCTTTCCATGTGCCGAGAGGGGTCCAGGATTGGAAAGCGGCGGCTGGTCGCGCCGCCTCCTCGTTGAAGAGGGAAAAGGGAGGGAGGGGAGGCGGCGGCGGCGGCGGCAAGCCCGAGGAGGCGTCGCCCCGCTGGCTGTACTGTACGAGGATGTTGCCCGTGCTGACGGTTGAACTTTTCGGGTCTCACGCTGAGGGCGCGAGAAAGGGAGGTGTCGCCCTCCCCTTCCCGGCTAGGACAGGAGGACCGGATCTATCCGTGGCTTCCCATTCACTAATTGGAGTTGTTTTCCTGTCCTGTTGCCCTCGCATTTCCCAATTCTTTTGTTTCCTGCGGAGTGCAAGGTGGCTTATGACTGGGATAAAAGGACACACAAACTCAGCCCCAGGAGTGTTGTGGCCAGGAATCATCTCTGGGCAAGCAAGGGCCCCATGTTAGAATTTGAGCTTTGGTGCCCGAAATGTTTTTGAGAGAGAGCGAGAGCTGGGAAGCTAAGCAGGGTGGGGCCTGGCTAGTACTTGGATGGGCGACCACCAGGAAACACTGTACCAGGTGCTGTAAGTGCCTGGAGTAGGAACTGGCAAACCACTCCGGTATTCCTGCCAAGAAAAACTCCATGGACATGGGGTCACAAAGAGTCAATCACGACTGTACTGACACAACAACAAATATGGGGTTGGAGCACAGCAATGGCTGGTCCCAGGCAGGTTCTAAGATTTCCAAAATTTCCCTCTTGGGGGACTTGAGGTGTCACATTATAGCCACTCCTCACTTAACATCCTACCTGTTTAATGACCTTACAACAGCCAAAGCTGTCACTGCTGCCTAATGGCTGCCTCAGGAAGAGCTTGCTGTTCCAGCCCATAGAGTCAGGGCAAAGGTGTCTGGCCTGCTTCTTCTTGCATCCACTGTCCTTGTCAGGTGTTCAGAGGGGAGGAGGCAGAGCTACAGTGTCCCCATCATCCCCACCACCTTCATCCTCCTTCTCTGCTGCTTCCAAGGAATGGGTGTTGCTGCAAGCATCACAATGATACTTCACGTCCCTCTCACTGCAGTTCGTGGCCCCGCTGGAGACTGGTTCGAAGGAACGGAACCTCACGTCCTTATGGGGTCAATCCGAGTTCGAAGGAACGTAAACTCACGTCCTTGTGGGGTCAATCCGAGTTCACCCCGACCACGCCCCCTGAACTGCGCTCCAAGCGGGGTGAGAGATTCCCGTCCTGGAGCTCGGGAATCTTTTCAATCCACTTCTCGATCCGTGTTGAAACCCGATTTCAACACGGAGGCAAGTTCACCTCGGCTCGAGAAGGACATGAAGTAACCACCAATTGCCTCCAAGGAGAAGGAGGATACAGCCACCTCCATCTTTATTACTCCTTTTTGTTCTGCTTCTGTGTCTGGAGAGCCTACCCACTCTGACCTGCCTACAAGGAGGGCAGCCTCAAGACACCACAAGACATCCATCTTGAGTTCCTCACTTAAAAACCATAGAATCACAGAGTTGGAAGAGACCTCAAGGGCCATCTAGTCCAACCCCCTACCATGCAGGAACCTCCATCGTAGTATTTCCGACATATGGCCATCCAGCCTCTGCTTAAAAACCTCCAAAGAAGGAGACTCCACTACACTCCGTGGCAGAATATTACACCGCCGAACAGCTCTGTCATGAAGTTCTTCCTAATGTTTAAATTGAATTTCTTTTCCTGTAGTTCGAAACCATTGCCCCACATCCTAGTCTCCAAAGTCATGGAAAACAAACCAGTCCCTTCTTCAAGGTGACATCCTTTCAAATATTTAAACATAGCAATTATATCCCCTCTCAGTCTTCTTTTTGTAAGGCTAAACATTCCCAGTTCCCTAAGCCGCTCCTTGTAAGACATTTATTCCAGACCCCCAATCATCTTGGTTGCCCTCCTCTGGACCCATTCAAGGTTGTCAATATCCTTTTTAAACTGAGGTGCACAGAAATGGACACAGTATTCCAGGTGGGGTCTGACCAGAGCAGATAAGAGTGTACTATCACTTCCCTTGATCTAGACCAGTGATGGTGAACCTTTTAGGGACCGAGTGCCCAAACTGCGATTCAAAACCCAGTAACTTTTCGTAAAGTGCCAATACAGCAATTTAACCTGAATACACGTGGCTGTGAAGGGGTGATGTCGGGTGCCCACAGAAAGGGCTCCAAGTGCCACCTTTGGGCACCCGTGCCATAGGTTCGCCAACAATGATCTAGACACTATGCTTCTGTTGATGCAACCAATAATCACATTGGCTTTCTTGGCCACCACATCACACTGCTGACTCCTGTTCAATTTGTGGTCCACCAAGACTCCCAGATCATTTTCACAGGTACTATTTTCCAGCCAGGTGTCTCCCATCCTATATCTGTGCAATTCATTCTTTTTACCTAGATGCACCACCCTACATTTCCCTCTATTGAACCCCATTCCGTTAACTTTGACCCAGGACTCTAATCTGTCAAGGTCCTTTTGGATGTTCATCCTATCCTCTAGGGAATTAGCAACCGCACCCAATTTGGTATCATTTGCAAATTTGATCAGCCTACTCTGTATTCCTCCCTTCAACTCATTAATAAAGATATTAAATAGCATCGGATCCAGAACAGAACCCTGGAGCACCCCACTGGTCACGTCTCTCCAAGCTGAAGAGAAGCCATTAATGATCACCCTTTGGGTGCGATCAGTCAACCAATGACAAATCCATCTAAAAGCGGCGCTATCTATCCCACATTCTATTAACTACTTTGCAAATATACCATGGGGAACCTTATTGAAAGGCCTTACTGAAATCTAGATAAGCAATATCCACAGTGTTCCCCTTATCCACCAGGCCTGTAATTCTATCAAAGAAAGAGATCAAATTGATGTGGCCTGACTTGTTTTTAAGAAAGCCATGTTGACTTTTCATAATGACAGCATTGCTAGTTAAATAATTACAGACTATCTGCTTAATAATTTGTTCTAGGATCTTGCCAGGAATTGAAGTCAAGCTGACTGGATGGTAATTATTTGGGTCCTCTTTCCCCCCTTTTTGAAGACAGGGACAACATTCACCCTCCTCCAATCTATGGGGACCTCCCCTGTTCTCCAGGACTTTTCAAATATTATTGCCAATGGTTCTGAAATTACTTCTGCCAGTTCTTTTAATATCCTTGGGTGCAATTTATCTGGCCCAGGAGACTAAAATTCATTTAATGTTTCCAGGTTTTCCTGTACAACCTCTCTACCTATTCTATGTTGCAATTCCCATCCTATCTCATCTACTCTTTGTGCCAATGGAACTGCTTTTTTCCTTTTTGGAGAAAACTGAGGCAAAGAAGGTGTTGAGTAGTTCTGCCTTTTCCTTCTCTCCAGTTCACTGAATGACCTGGCCATAGGAATGAAACTCTGTCCTTAAGTGAGTGGTGCCTATACTGATCCACTTGATCAGCTGAAGTGGCCTGCTGTGTAGTGTAGCAAAATAGGCTGTTCAGATTTAGTTCAGTTATTCTCTGTATGTGCAATGAAGACTGAGGTGCCAGTTTGGTATTGACCTGAAGTCAGTGCATTCTTGAAATGCACGGAAGAGTTGAAGGAAGTATTTTGCAACATTGTTATTTGCAATGCTTTGTCTTCCAATGGTTTAGCTTTTACCAGGGTTATTCACTCCATGGTCTTACAACCAGATATAGCTCAAGACATTGTGCTATAGTTCCAATGTACTTAATGTGGTTGTATTCAAGAATAGCTCCCCCACAACACCTCAGATTTGCATTTGCGTGTGTTTTTTATATCAGAGATTGCATTGTATCTTATAGTTTTCTCACTCTGGTAACTATAAATGTTGCTTTTTGTAACTGGGTTGTATACGACTTTATTAGATACAATGTACTATAGTACTTAATACAAAAAAGTGTTCATTTTCTTAGGAGCTCCTGCTCAGTAGATTCTAGATGGGTAGCTGTATTAGTCTGCTGGAATAAAAACAACAATTGGCTTGAAAACGGACATGAGCACCGCCCCTAGAGTCAGACATGACTAGCATGCATGTGCGGGAGAAAACGTTACCTTTACCTTTAAGAGCATATAAGCTAAATGTATACAGTAACCTCAAATAATCTGAATTGGAAGGAGGCACAACTAAAGAAAACATTTAGAAAATAATGCTGCTGTTTGAAGGGAGCAGAAATTGTGCTGAAATTGTGTAAATCCAATTATTTTTTTGCATGCTGTGGCTGGAATCCTGTTGCTCAGTGAAAGGAAATTTGTAACATTTAGTCTGTTCCTAACTGTTACATAAAAATTCCCTACTGTGAATTTAAGGGAGGCAAGGGACACACAGGCACCAAGACAGGATGTATGTATGTGTGTCCCAGAGAATAATAGCAGGGACTCTTTATTTGCTAGCCAGACACAGACTAAAGTTTACAAACTTCTCTTACACTAAGTCAGAAGATGTCAGCCTATGTATTCATTACATTAATGTGTGGTAGGAATTCATGTGCAATTTACTGGATGAAATTATTGGATTTTCCTCAGATACATAATACTGTGCATGGTGTTTATTTGGAGGGGGGCATGATATCCACATTAACAAACTTTGTGGGGAAACTAAGCAGGCAGTGCATGTGAAAAATACATGCCTCCAAAGAGGGTCCCCCTAGGAAAAAATCATTCTAATTGAGTTGGAAGTTCAAAATTAAGCTGATAATAGCCCCCCTGGGGGTGAGTGATTAATGGCTTCCGACTCAATTAGAAATAACTCAGCCCCATGAACCCCAAACCTCTCCAAATTTTGGGGACTTACAGGGAAATGCTTGAGGAAGCTCCCCTGCCATTTTGGTGCCACTAGAACCCAGGGGAGCATTTCATTTCATTTCATTATGAGGACTTTTAAAAATTCATTAATAACAAAACAAAATGAAACTACTAAAGAAATGAAACAAAACAAAACAAAATGCTATATTTCAGTTTCATGCCCATCTCTAGTTACAACATGACACACATGTTGGATATTTCAAGTACCGCCCAGTCCGAATCTGGTTCAAAGGTCAAGAATCATAAGGGAGAACCAGGAGTCTTGTTGTGACACATCAGCTTATCCCACCTGGACAGCAGACTGAATTAGGTACACAGGTCACTCTGCCTCAGTGTCTTGTTCAGTGGACACAGATATTGTAGGTCTGTTTGTTACACAAACTTGTTCCCTCTCCAACACAAACAGCTCAATGTTAAATTATGTCATGTTTTTTCTACTTCTTTCTCTTTTATCTGAATATTTTGCCCTGTCTGGGATTGAAAACAACTAGCCTAATAGTAGGTTGTACAATTTTAGATTGCTTAATTCCTCTGATACAAATGTGAATTTATAGTTGCCACAGGCAGCATCAGCATTGTCACCACTGCCACACTGCAATATTGATTCCTGAGATTCCTGATAATAACTAAAATCCATCAGTCTCAAGATTTTCCTGGATTTCTCTGAGGAACATCCACTGTTTACCATGTATGCAGAAACAGAATGCCTCTTGTCATCATGCTAACTTTTGAACCAAATGGAAACATAAAGTGAAAATTCAACTTCTTATCAAATTGATCAGAAACAAGTTCTGTTCATAGTGCTTTTGAAATAGCATATTAAATTATACACTACAAGGGATTAAGGCTGTATGAGAAATGCTGTACCTATGTATTTACATGCAAATAAATTTAATAGGTTATGAGTATCTCTAGGGCTAATGGATCTATAAACCTGCAATGTCTGACATGGTTATATCTGGTATAAATTCTAGTATGTTTACATGTGTGCATATCTATCTATCTATCTATCTATCTATCTATCTATCTATCTATCTATCTATCTATCTATCTATCTATCTATCTATCTATCTATCTATCTATCCATACATCCATACATCCATACCTCCATCCATACATCCATACATACCCTGCCTTTCTTCTTGGAAAAGGACCCAAGGCGACTTACATTAATGAGGGATAATATACAGTCTAGTACAATTAAGACATGTTCAAGTATTGAGAACAGGGAAATGAGGGAAATCTTACAGCATTAAAGCTACAAGAGAACACAAGCAGTTAAAAGGAGAGTAAAGTTCCATGTAAAGTTATGAGTGATGGAAACTAACATTGAATACATAGTGTCAATGTAATCACATAAGGTTATAAGTAATTATAAACACAAAGTCTATGTGAACCTATAGATTCATATAAAAGACACATAATAGGTCATCCATCATTCAGGGAAAGCTTGCCTGAAGAGAAAGGTCTTTGCCTGTTTCCCGAAAGAGAACAGAGATGAGGCAGTCCTGGCCTCTAGTGGAAGGGAGTTCCAGAGTCTGGGTGCAGCAGTAGAGAAGGCCCTTTCATGGGCTCCCACGAGACGTACTTGTGAGGGTGGCGAGATGGAGAGAAGGGCGTCTTCTGATGACCTTAACACCCGAGTCGGTTCATACTGTGAGATTTGATCTTTGAGGTAGCTTGGACCCACTGAGGAGGGCTGCTTTCTGGTCATAGCCTTCCCGGCCTCCCTTGGGATGTCCACCTGTAATATCAAGACACGTGAACTGCAACTGATATGAGTAGTTGACCTCCAGGAGAGGTGCTCTGCTAAGCAGAGAGCTCCAAAACTATTCTGGGTTTCCATGACAACCACATAGCCAGTGGAGGTGAGCCAGGACCAAAGAGGTATGGTCAAATCTCAAATCCTTGAAACCAGCCTGGCTGCTGCAGTTTGCATCGGCTACAGCTTCTATATTGCCTTCAAGGGCAGCCCCATGTTGAGAGCATTGCCTTTAGACAATCTTTATCATCAGTGCATGAACTACTATTGTCAAGGACTTCCTGACTAGATAGGGCCACAGTTGTGCAATATGCCCAAGATGGAAAAATGCAGACCTGTGCATGGACAAGATCTGATTATCCATTAAGAGAGATGATTTTGACGCACAGAAAACTATATACAGGGAATTTCTTGTGGCGGTTCCAAGTGAAATTCATAGCAGAACCTGCTTATGCAATTTTCCATACATGTATAAATGCCAAATGAGTGATTTTTGTCACATGTCTATTCTGTCAAGGTTGCCTAAACAGATTTATTTCTCAATGTCTGTGAATGAGAATGAAATGAACTTTTACTAATACAGCACTAATGACATTATTAAACATTCACTCACTGTGTGAAACACTGTGTGCTCAGGAACACAGAGCGCTCGGGGCTGCCAGGATGGATTTTTGTTATTAGAATGAGCTGTCATGGGGCAACAGATTTTATTTATAGCTGTTTGATTGTGCTTATCTTTGACATTGCATCAGGGCACAATCTTACTTGGTTGATTCACCAAACATCTTGACTTGTTGAAAAGAGGAGCACTAATAGTAGTCTGAGCTATAAATAAAATCTCTCTTATGACATTCTACTAGGTGAATAATTTCTCAATCCATGGCAACTTCTGAAAATTATTTATCTGAAGCATTTTGCAACATAATTGCACATAAAGGATATGAAGACTTATCTGTTAATGCAGGAGAATCTCTGAGATTGTGTCTCTAATTTACTTTTCCTCTAAATGTCTTATCAGGCTGCAGAATACAGATGTGTGACAGCGGCTGTAATGTTTGGAAAGAGACAGGGGAGCAGTACACCTGCTGATGTACAAATTACGATTGGAGAACATTATGATGGAAATCCTACTGGATAGAAGCCTTGATTTTTGCCTACAAATACTGTAGAAGATGTATCACTTCTGAATAGGGGAAAATATAATGAAGCTGAGCTCTAGGGTCCTGAGGGTAATTTGAATTTGAACCACACCTGGTTCTACTGTCCTCATGGAATTGAAAAATACAATTTGTTACACTGGATAATAATTTGCCGAGAGGCAAGATTTAGAATATTATTTCACTGAACAAACACTGTGATGTTCTCTGTCTAGGGGATGACTGGATTGTCAAATTCTTCTGTCATTATTGGCCTCTTCTGGCATTCAGCTTTCATCCGTGACTCCAACTTGCTATACTATGTGCAGCAGCCACATCCCAATTAATCTCAAGACAGGCAGGCTAAACCAGATGAGACTGAGGCAACAGGGTTGGCCCTTGGTGATTTTTATGGGCTATGCCTCTCCATGCATGTGAAGACCGGTGTGGCTGATGAAGCAGAAGGGTCTATTATGGACCCACCAAAACCAGCAATGCTCTTGTGGTACGTGCAGAGCAGAATAAGCCACTCAGAAAACCCCGATCAACCACTGCTGACAACACCATCATCAATCATCTCAGCTGAGCCTCTTAGATTTGTTTTATGGTAGACATTGGGAAGGAAGGTTAAGGGCAATGCTGCACAAGGCTTCCTTGCTTTAAACAAATTCACGCACAAGTCAACTCCATCCTTTCATTGCAACAAGAGAAACAAGCAGTCTCTGTGACTGTCTACAGGACTGTGTACATGGCACAGGGATTCTGCTGGGGCGGGGGGGGGGAGACACACACCTGACAGCCTTCTTTTGTATTAAGCAATTTTCATGACTCTATGACAGAGATTCTACAGGTATATAAATCTGACACTCTGCTCACTCTTGTCACGCAACACAGACTCAAGTCCGTTATAAAAAGTGGAATCGTCAACCAGCTTTTACCCAGCTTTCTGGCCTTTAAAAACACTGTAATGTCCACATAACAGTTGTTACAGTATTTGTTCTGTTGGTAACAATTAAATCTATCATGCAATACAATGGAAGTACTGTGTGCGTATGGCATGGCTAGAAAGAGGTGGGGCCTGGTTTGCAGTTCAGAGTTCCAGTTTCATGTATTTTACTGTGTTGTTTTTGTTGCATAAAGCATGTTATTGTATTCCTATTATGTTGCAAAATAACATGCTTGATGCCAAGATCACCAGGCTTTTTTTTTTTAAAAAAAATGCACAGAACAGGTCAGGCTGGTTTCTTTCTGGTCATCTGTCAACATTTTTTTGAGGGATCAAGTGATCTCATTCAGTATATTTTGATTCACAGAAACTCCAGACCTTCCTTTTCAAACTATAGTAACCATACTAACACTGGGCAGTATCCACTTTTCACATTTTATTTAAGAATGTCAGTTACAAAAAATAAGTCCTGGCCAAAGCAGATTCCTGTGTTAACTATGAACTCGCATGGGGTTTCTACTTCAAAATTACTGCAAAACATTGGCATAGGTTTGGACCTTGTTATAATGTAGACTTTACAGAACCATAGTAAGCTAGGTGAAGTGCTGAAAATCTCATTTCTAAACGAAGCTCCTATAAAACAAACAGACTTCAAAGGAATCCTATTTGAAGTCTTATAACTAAATGAAGCAAATTTAAAGGTAAATTCTAAGGGAGGGAAAGGCGAAAACTACTAATATGACACTCTCACAAAATTATTCCTTATAGATAGCTCATCATTAGAAGAAGAAGATTCCTAACATCTGATTTGGCCCTAAGGAGAGAGTCTGATTCAGCCTTTTAGCTATAGGCTGGATAGCTCAGTGAATAAGCCAGTTAAATTCTGAGTTAAATTTCCCACTGTATCTCACATAAGAGCCAGCCTCTGTAGCCTTGAACAAGCTCCTCAGCCCAAGGTAATGGAATGATAAAGCCAAAAGAAGCGAATGAGACAAACTACTCCCGAGTACTATTTACCTAGAAAGCCCTTGAACAGGTTGCCATAAGTCAGAATTGACTGGACAGCATGCAATCACTATTATCATGAACTACATATAGTTAAAGACAGCACCACATTGGACAGTGGTTCCCAACTAGGGATGGGCATTTCGTTTTGGAACCAGTAGGTTACAAAACGAACCACGTGAGCCCAGGTGGTCCTCAGAACCAGCTGATACATGCAGATCAAATTGCTTTACCTTTCTCTGTCTCGCTCAGGGTTAAAATCCAACGAGGAAGCATGCTGTGATGTCATCTGTGCTTGATCTGTGATGCTAGCCAATCAGGAGCTATACAGGGACAAGCATATCCCACCTCCCTCTCTGATTGGCCAGCAGCATGAAGCAGGAAAGATGACATTGCAGCATGCTTCCTCATTGGATTTTAATCCTGTGTGAGACAGAAAAAGGTAAAGAAATTGGATCTGCATTTGTCAGCTGGTTCTGAGGACCACTTGGCTTCACATGGTTCGTTTTGTAACCTACTGGTTCTGAAATGAAGTGCTCATCCCTATTCCCAACCATGTTTGAGTCATGATGGCTCCCTTTTATAGTGGCCAGGTGAACTGCAATTCCCCTACACAGGCTACTGTTTTTGTTCCACAACATGGTGGCACCATTGATGCTGCTCGCCTTCCTATCACTCCTGCTGCTAACTCAACCACTATCACTTCAGAACTGAGGAGGGAACATGCAGGGAGGGAATCAAGGGTAGGGAGAAGGCCAAGGGCTTCAAAGATGGGCCAGGGGGCAAAAGAACATGGCTGTACCCAGGGAGGGGTTAAAACCTTCGTACATAGATCCTTCTCAGAAACTAGCACAAAGCTTTCCTTGTATCTGCTGTACAAGAGGAGGGATATTTGTCTTTGTGTCTCCCTCCTGGGGTGGTGGCAGTGATTTTATGTATGAGCTTTTCTTTCTTTCTCCCCTTCCCTTCTTTATGCTTTCTATAAGGGGAACATGATAGTTAAAATCCCTTTCTTATGGAAGTGGCAGCAATTACATAGTTTCACCAGCATTTGTTTATTTCAATAGATCTGGGTTATCCTTTCTCAGAAAGTAGAGGCTTCTTTCCCAAAGGGCCTGTTCCTCATACATACACATACACACTGATGTTAATATCCACTTCCATAAGGTCAGGAAAAAGAATTGTTTCAAAAGGGGTATAACATATAAGAAGCAACCCGTGACAAGCTCCCCTCCCACACACAAAAAACAACAACACTTTGCAAGCCCCCTTGAGGGTCATGACCTCCAGGTTGGAAAACACTGGTATAAGTCTTATGTTTTGAGTCCTGCTTATCCTGAGCTTCCTACACACATTTCTAACTGTGATCACATAATATAAGCTGCCACAGCAAGGTCAGTCTTGAGTCTGTTTTCTGTATTGACAGAAAGGCACAAGTGTCTTGTCATTGGAGTCACTACAATCCTGTGCATAACTTGAACCAGCTACATGTTTGGGGGACCATGGGAAAATGCCTCTGATATACCTCTTCTTTTGTGCACCCTGGCAGGTAATAGTAGGTTACCTAGAAGTTGCAATTTTAATTTCTCACAGTGTCAGAATGCTGCTATATATGTGGACATTATTTATTTATTTATTTATTTATTTATTTATTTATTTATTTATTTATTTATTTATATATAGAATTTTTTAGCCGCCCAATTACCAAGCAGTCTCTTGGCGGCTTACAACAATATATTAAAACAATAAAACAACACGTTAAAACCACCAAAATAAGAAAGTTAAAAACAATCAATATACAAATAATAAAAGCCTGGGACATGAACATGGAAAGTACCAAAATAGAAACAAAACTGATCTAAATCCTTTTGTTTGAGAAAAATGAACAAGGTAAGGAAAACAACTATAAGGTGAATGAATAACAGGAATCAAGGAATTGATCATGCGGAAGGAGAAAAGACTAAGGTGACTGAAGTAAAATGCTCAATAAGAAAAGTGCTGACTTGCATCATGGCAGAATACTAAGAGAACCACTACTATTGACTGGAGACAGAGAGAAGTGGTCTATTGAACAGCTGTGGAATCAATGTGTGCAAAACTGCACACTACACTTTTCCAGACAGTTTCGACCATTGTAACTGTTAAACAACAAATCTGCGCCTAGGGCTTTCATTTTTCTCTATTGCTTTATCGGTGTAGCGCTAAATATGTACTCAATATATGTAAGCACCTCATAACTTACACCTATCTTACTGCAAAAATGAAATCTTGTTTTGCAAACAGAATGCAAAGCCTACAGCCAAGTCCCATGCATAGCTGATCAGAAGATGGGAGTAATTCCTACAGTTGTGTTGAGGGCAGAATGTCTGACTGGGACTCAGGAGACTGGCGTACGAACCCCACATGGCTATGAAAACTAACTGTTGTGTGCGCCCGAGCAACTGATTAAACCACTCCTTAGACACTTCACTTACTTTGAAATCCCTATTAGGATCAGAATGCAGTAGGTTCCAGTTTGATGATGTAACACACATGTACCTCCCAGGTAAACTGAAGTAAAGAAGACAAAGGTCTTTTGAAATTCTGAACATTTCTATCTCTTCCTATCTAAACAGCATGGTGTAATCAGCCCAGTGAATATCTGAAAGGAGAGTTTAAAGGCTAACATTTCAAACACTCCCTAAAATTAGCTTTTGTCCCTAATAACTTGAAAATGTTTCTGTTGTCATGTGCTGTCAAGTCACCTCTTACTCACGGTGGTTTGTGAATGAACAATTGCCAAAATGTCATGAGCTCTGATCACCTCTTGTATATTCAAGCCTGTTGGTTCCTTTAGGGAGGTGATCTGTCTTTGTTTCCTGCTTCTTTCAACTTTTCCTAGCATTATTGCCTTTTCCAGAGAATCTGCCTTCCATTGATATATTGAATATTGGACAATCTCAGTCTATGCATCCAGAAAGAGATCAATCTTGATTTAATTCAGGACCTACTTTTTCTGGCAGTCCTGAATCTTCACAGCTCTCCACTAGGACATATTTCAAATTAATCATTCCCCCCCCCTCACCGCCACTGTTGTCTTTACTGTCCAGCTTTCACACCCATACATAACGACTGGGAATACAAGAGTGTGGATGGCCTTGGTCTTGGTCTCTAGTGACACATCCTTACACTTGATGATTTCTCTAATACCTTCACTGCTGACCTTCTACATCTCAACATTTCTCTGATTTCTTGGTTGCAGTCTCCATTTGGACTTACAGTTGAATCAAATACACAATATATTTCGCTATTTCAATTTCTACATTGTCAATGTTAAAGTTGTATAGTTCTGTAGCTGTGGTTTTAGCTTTATTGTTCAACTGAAGTCTTGCTATGGTGGTTTCTGCTTTCACTTTTGCTAAAAGTCATTTCAAAACACTGCTGCCTTCTGTCAGGAAGATAGTGCCATTGGCATAGTTTAGATTATTGATGATTCTGCCACCAATTTTCACCCCTCCTTCATCTGAATGCAGGGTGGTTTCCCATCTGATGTGTTCTGCCTATAAACTGAACATATAAGGGGATAAACTGCATCCTAGGGCTGACACCTTTGCCTATAGCAGTGTTGGTGAACCTATGGCACGGGTGCCAAAGGTGGCACACAGAGCCCTTTCTGTGGGCATCTGATATCACCCCCTTCACAGCCAACTGCATTCAGGTTAAATTGCTGTATGGACACTTTGCGAAAAATTAGTGGGTTTTGAATCACTGTTTGGGCACCTGGTCTCTAAAAGGTTCGCCATCACTGGCCTATAGGAAACCATTCTGTCTCTCCATATCTGCCCTAAAGGTAGCTTCTTGTCCACAATATAGGTGATGCATCAGTATAATCAAGTGCCTGAGGTATAACTATTTGCTTTAGAATAGCCCATAGCTTCTCATGATCCACATAGAGACAAACTATAGAAGTTTAAAAAATGTGGGTTGAGCTGTGTGACCAGAAAAACAAAGACAAATAGAATTATTAAAAGGAGATGAACACAAGTGAGGAAACCAAAAGATCTCTTCCAGAAGATCCAAGAAATCCAAGGGAAATTTGAGCCTGGATTAGGAATGCTGAACAACCAACACTATCAGACCAGGACAAACTGAAGAGAAACAGTATGTTGAAGACCTATACAGAAAAGATAAAATGATGACAGTCTCCTTTGAAGAGGAATCCTATAAGTTTCTGGTGTACTTCCTGTGAAATATGATCTCAACAAATGCAAACGTTAGTGCTGACGATCTGATTAGAATCAAAATAGAACCCTCCCCTCCTGGCTAGAGGCGCTGCTTTTTTAAAAGCAGAGTTTTGTCATTTGACAGTAGTAGCTGCAAATGTTTTGTGTATAGACAAAATTGTGTGAATTCTCATTTCTCTTCATTCCCCTTGATGTTTTGCATAAGTAAACTTCGCAGAGCCTAAACGGGGTTAGCCCGGAATAAAGATGCCTAGCTAACCTAATTCATTTTGAATACTTGGATTTAGGCAACATATTAATAATTATAAACAAAACAAGGCATAAACCGCGCGGTGGAAATTTCCTCCGTGATCCTACTGAACATCACGGCGGAGTCGAGTTCCTCACAGACGCACACCCCGCGCCCTTCCGCATAGGAAGAAGGGAAAGCTAAGCATTTGCCATCCTTAACAAAACACATTGAAACAAAAAAAAAGAGGCTGTTTTCCCTTTTAGGGAACTGCCGGAGTCGCGCGCCTTGGGCTTTGCGGAGATCCACGCGCTTCTCTACAGGCAACAGGAAAACGCAGGAAGAGAACCCGAAGCCGGGTTAAAGACCAGCGCCTTCTGGACGCCGGGGAGGGCCATTTCCCGTTCTTTGATGGGCAGGCTTCTTTTTTTATTTCTTGCGCCCGCCTTTCCTTGCCGGGCCTGAACTGTCATTGGTGGATCGTGGAAGCTGCCGCCGGGATTTACATGCCTGTGCTTTCTGCCCACGATCGGCATCCGGTGAGTAGGGCCCGGGGAACTGATACATTGCATTGACACTGAAGAGGTGATCTCTGTGAGGCTGCTGTGGGCTAGATCCGCGGATTTGGAGACGTTACTCGGGGAAGGCAAGGCACGCGGGGCGTCCCTCCCTCTCTAAAGACTCGGTTCTAAATCAATCCAGAGATGATGATGAATTGGGTGGACTCCAGATTGGGTGGACTTTCCGGAAAAGCGCCTTAGGATTTGGGTGATAAGGAGCAGGTATAAAAGTTCAAGATCACCTCCCCGTGGTTACCAGGCGGATTCCTCTGAGGGCGCCAGCTGTAAGATCGTGGCCTCGTTTGCTTTCAGATGGGGGACTGCACTCATGATCCTTTTAACACACAATCTAGTCCTTTTTGTTTCCTCCACGTGGTTTTAATGCACCATCCAGATGAACAGCGACAATTCTTCCTCTAAAACAAAAAGTAATTGGGAACGAGATGACCATTCAGATCAAGCAGAAACCCAACATGAGATCACAATAAATCATTGATTCACTTTGCTCAAGGGTGCCCTGGTGAATCAGCAGAAACTAGTGGAAGTGAAAGAAGCACTTTCCCTTTCCACTGTAGCCTGCCCCCTGCAAGGGCAAAAATCCACTGGATAGGATTTTAAAAAAAAAAAAACATTCTCAAGCTGGTTTTCAGGCCGCCCCCAGGATTACAGGAACAGAAGAAAGATCTGTTGAGGAATAGAAGCCCAAGATCCATTCCAACATCCTTGGTGGTCAACATAAAATATTTGGTGGTCAACATAAAATTAACTTCTTTAATGCTGAAAGAATCTACATGGTTCTACAACTACATTGTTTAGGGGCCAAGGGAAGTGGTAGGAGAAGCAAACAAGTGGGCGGGGGAACTCGTGACAATGATACAATTGAACAGTTCCTATTAATGAGAGGAAGTTGTGGTGGTCCTTTTCATGGTTGAAGGTGCCAAAGTTCTGGTGTCCACTTTGACATTATCAGTAGAGTGTTTTGCCCAAGCTCTTCTCCTGAGACAGCATTAACTGGATAAGGTCAGATACTTAAAAAGGTAAAAGGTCCACCCCGCACATGCATGCTAGTTGTGTGTGACTCTAGGGTGCTCATCTCTGTTTTCAAGCCAAAGAGCCAGTGTTGTGCAAGTCTGTGGCCATGTGTCCAGCATGGCTGCACGGAACACTGTTTACCTTCCTGCTTGTTTACAGTGGTACCCATTTATCTACTTGCATTTACATGCTTTTGAACTGCTAAATTGGCAGGAGCTGGGGTTAACAACAGGAGCTCACTCTGCTGCGTGGCACCCGGGATTTGAACTGCTGAGTTGCCAATTTAGCAGCTAACAGTTTCAGCACTCTAGTCTGCTGAGACAACAGATGCTTATGTTGAAAGTAAAAGATGGAATAACTAGTGGAATGTGAACATGATAAAAGTGGCTGTGGTATTCTATGTTTGCATTTCTAATTTTTTAGATTTTGTTCTGTTTCTGGTGTAACTAGTGCCTATTAGGGAGATTCATATCTTGTCTTACTCTGCAGATATTTCATTAGTTCTCTTTTATATTTTGACCAGAGATTGGAATTCAAAGGGCCGTATGAGCCACAAGGGGGAGTACTGGTGATATAGAAAATGCCTCAAATGCTATTTACCATAGCATAGCTGTTGCTTTTTTTGTATGTGTTTAAAGGATGTTATTAGACATGCCCTAAATTCACTTTAGGCTTGCATTGCTCTTCGCTGCACTGGAAAGGAAGCATGTTGACTTAGCAGGCTAACAGCTAAGAAGACATTTCCTTTCCATGATACTGCTTTTATAGCTATATTGCTGAGATTTAACACATGAAATTTAAAATTTCAACCAATGAGGAAGTATTAATATAAAGTTCAGATAGGTAGTTGATTTAGAAATGCTTTTTGAGGCCAAGGATTAAGCTACTGTGGATGAATGATATTTTTGACAGGAATGTCTCAAATTCTTTATTTTGAGAAACCCCCCACCCCCCACCCCAAATGTGAGTGCTTTCCAGATTTGCTTGGAAACCTAACGAGCTGTTCCCAAGCAGATTGTAATCCCAAAATGTCTTGAAATACTAGAATGAAAACTGACTCTGTTCTTAGCTTCCTGGTGATTAAAATGATCCTCTTTCTCTGTTCTGCTCAGATACGCTTGAATCACCAACAGCCTGCTGCTACCATGAAACAATTTGGCAACTTCCCCGGGCTTGAGAAATTTTCTGTAACAGATGCTTTTTGGCCTTTTAGCCTACTTCTGGGATTGCATAGCAGTCTTCAGAAGCCAGCTATGTAAAAGAAACAAACATCGCTTGCATCCTGAATTAGGATTAGGATTAGGAATTGGGAATTGTTGTTAAGTGGAGATGCAACCATGTAGCTAGTTACCTGGAAGTGAGCTTCACTGCCATAATGAACAGTTGCTCTTGAATAGACACCAGGAAATCTTCCACTCAAGACTCGCTTTTGAAACAAGCTTTCTGTGGGCAGGTTATTTATTTATTTGTTTGTTTACAGAATTTTTTTAGCTGTCCCACTACCAAGTGGTCTCTGGGCGACATACAACAGTATATTTAAACTATAAAACAACATATTAAAAAAAACATCAAAATAAGGAAGCATCTAGAGCAGTGTTGGCGAACCTATGGCACGGGTGCTAAAGGTGCCACTCGGAGCCCTTTCGGTGGGCACCTGACATCGCCCCTTCACAGCCACATGTATTCCGGTTAAATTGCTATATTGGCACATTGCAAAAAATTAGTTGGTTTTGAATTGCACTTTGGGCAGTCATTCTCTAAAAAGTTCACCATCACTAATCTAGAGTCACTGATTTGTGCACATTTAATAGAACCAACATGCCAATTATATACAATGGCTATCAATAAATATGCAGCACTCTGCTAGCTGGGGGTTCTGATAGCCCTATGTATGCAAGAAGAGTGTCAGTCTAATATAGAAGTACAGGAGACAGACAACGTGGATTCTGTTCTCTCTTACAAGAGTCCACTGGATGACCTTGGGCTAGTCACAGGCTCTCAGGTTACCTTGCAGTGTTATTGTGAAGCTATCTATTGGTGAAAAGACCCATATATGCAACCTATTGCTTGTTGAATAAATGGTCAAACATAAATGCAACAAATGCCTGCATCAAGTTTATATGGATTATTGAGCTTAGCTGGCTGCCCAAGTTCACTATGAGGCAAGGCAAAAGGAACTGGTACATCCACCGAAGTCAAAATACGAGTGGGAGACCGAGTCTCAGGATGTATACAAATAGAAAATGGTCTTTATTCCCTGTTATATCATTTAGAAAAAAGCTCTGGCTTGACATTTTTTCTGCAGGGCCTTCTTCAGGAGCTGAGCAAAAAACATTACATATTAAATATCCTTCTAGAAAAGGGATACTGTACATGGTGTAGGATTTGTGTAAACTTACTGTATTACATGTACTGAGCACAATAGACATGCCAAAATACATTTCATGAAACAACATAAAATCAAATGCATACCAAGGTTCTTTTCTTCTTTTGCTTGTAGCATCTCCAGACTGATTAAGAATGCAGGCGCCTGGTTAAGGGAGCATTCATACACAACTGTAGTGTCAAGGGCAGTGAGATAGCCTTATGGTTGTTATAATAAGAGGAGGGAATCTATCTCTTCTTTTAACCCATGGGGTACTAGGGTGTTTAATTTCAGGATCCAGTCAATCTCTCTTCTCAACAGAGACCTCTCACAGTTCCCAGGAAGCTGCAAGAGAAACCTCTCCCCCAGTTCGATTCACAAGGAATCGATGGCTGTAAACCTTTCCAACAGGCAATTGAGTGACAGTGAGATTAATATTCTAGAGAAAGTACTATATTTTGTATCCACACCCGCTCATGATTCTACACAGGTGAGATTGGATCTGTTTTGTTTTTTTTAGAAATGTTAAATTAAGACATTTCTTCGGCAAGTCAGCAGCATACTCTTGGGGAGACTGAACTAATTTTAGAAGAAAATCTTCGTTTATGCCCCCTGGAAATCCTGTCCCCAAAATTACACCTTTTGAAATATTGGTTTTAAGAGATTTAGATAGATTAGAGAAATCCACAAAGTCCCCATGAAACAACATGAGTAAGGCAGAGAAGTGGAGCTATTGTTATTTAGAACACTAAAGAGTATAAGCTGAAAATTTATAGACAATTGACAGACACAAGTGCCTGTCAACCATGCGCCTATGACCCTACCAAAGAAATCTTCAAGGAGATTAAAGTTATACTAGACTACAGGATGGCCTTAGTTTAGGTTATATTAGTGATGCAGAATATAAATATTTACTCAATGACAGCAATCCCGTGATTCTAGTGTTCTATACTTTACCCAAAATCCATAAAGCAGACAAACCAGTGGCAAGTAGACCTCTGGATCTAATTCAGTTCTTGAACCCCTATCCAAATTTGTTGACCATTTTCTGAAACCATTTATACCTGAGATTTGTTCATACATTCAAGACTCTAGGGATATGATCAATAAATTGGTCACTCTAGATCAGTGATGGCGAAACCTATGGCACGGGTGCCAAAGGTGGCACTCAGAGCCCTTTCTGTGGGCACCCAACATTGCCTCTTTATAGCCACCTGTATACAGGTTAAATTGCTGAGGCTCCTTCCAATTTATTGAGGTCATAGAAAACAGTCTGTTAAGGCTACCAGGACCAGACATAGTGGTCTTCTTAACAAAAAGGCAAGGGAAGCCACTAATCATATAAACTGTGCACTGACATATAATAATGTAACAAATCAACTGACAAAAATGCATAAAAAGGCATTGGCATGTTTTAGAAGATCTCATAGGGTTTACAGAGGGGCTACTGATATCCTTTAAAAGGACAAAGAATCTGAAAGACATACTGGTTGGAAATGAGTTTAAAGAGAGAACACCATTAGTTCCCAGTATTCTACTGTACTTGGAGTCCCGGACATTGTGTCAACTGCAGTAATGAAAGACACATGTCAGAATTTGCAGACCCACAGAATGATAAGATACATACCCTGAGGAATTTTACTAACTGTAATGCCAAGGGAGTGATCTATGGTAAGGTGTCCATGTAGAAAACTATATATAGGACAGACCTCCAGACCCCTGAAAGTACGAATTAGTGAACATCTGAGCAATTTAAGAAACAAACAAATGGGCAGTCCTTTGGTTAGCCATTTCACAGAAGTCATACACTTAAAGATCTGGTGTTCTGGGCTGTAGTTAGACTTCCTGGGGACTGCAAGAGGTCTCTATTGAGAACAGAGGTTGACTGGATCCATGGGTTAAATGAAGAGATAGATTTCCTCTGATTATTATAACAACCTTAAGGTTATCTCAGTGCCCTTGACACTGAGTACAGCTGAGTATTAATGCTCCCTTAACTGGTGCCTGTGTTCTCAATCAGTCTGGAGCGGCTACAGACGGAAGAAGAAAAGAAGCTCGGTATGCATCTGATTTTATGTTATTTCATGAAATGTATTTTGGCATGTCTATTGTGCTCAGTATATGTATTGCAATGTTTACAAATCCTAAGCCATGTATCCCTTTTCTAGAAAGATTTTTAATATGTAATATTGTTTATTGCTCAGCTCCTGAAGATGGCCCTGCCGAAACGCGTCAGAGTCAGAGCTTTTTAAAAACAATTTAACAGGGAATAAAGATAATTTTCCATTTTTATACATCCTGAGACTCTTTCTTCCACTCATATTTCATGTTCACCATGAGCCACACTGCTTTTCTTGTTCTTCCTTACCCTTCACCCCCTTGAGACTGTTATAAAGATAATGTGGGAGGAAAGAACTATGCATACTATTTTGAGCTTCTTAGAAGGAAATTAAACTTCCAGTTGACACGATAGTGCTGGATGCGAGTCTACTCTTTGTGATATTCCCATGTTTTCCATTGGTTTTCAAAGCTTGTACGGGTTTGAGATACATTAATTGCTTCTTTCCTTTCTTCTGCTTCCAATATTTTTCACCCATCAGCGTTTCTCATTAAAACCTCTTTTTGATCTCTGATGAATTTTAAAAACTGGAAGAGTGACTCAGATTCAGTGTCATTGTCTAGTATGTTGCACAAACTTTCATGCTCATTTGCTATGTTGTAGGAAACTTGCCCCTTCCATAAGATTCACATTTTTGTTTTGCTTTGTTTGATAAACCTTAAGTCTTTTGGATCTTTGAACAACTGAAGCTACTCATCTGACATGAGCCGGATGTATTGAGACTACAGTCCCACAGACGACATTTGTTCACTGAACTTAACAAAGGGAAATTCTGAGCAGAAGTTAGAAAAGTTGCTTGCTTTTAAAGGACAATCTAATACTCAGCATGTTGTTTTGTGATTCTTGGCATTGTAGTTAAAAAATGTAACTTTACCTAGCTCTGCTTCTGAATGGGCATTTTATAAGGCTTGCACTCTTAAGCTGTTAAATTCGGAAGCAGCTTCATTGCCTGCCATGTTTCATATTTGGGGCATCTTCCTTCAAGTTTCATTCACTCTCTGAGGTAATTTTTTGTGACCCGTATAGCTGCCAGCAGACCACAGAGACACCTTTATATTTCTGGGTGCTTTCTACTCTTTTCCAATTGCTCTGCAAATCTCCTGCTATATTATCATTCAAGAATTACTTTTGCAAAGACAGGCTCTTCCTAAGCCAAGGTTTTAAAACCAGATTAATTCTCAGCAAATATTATTTGTTCTCTCTCTCTCTCTCTCTCTCTCTCTCTCTCTCTCTCTCTCTCTCTCACACACACACACACACACACACACACACAGAGAGAGAGAGAGAGAGAGAGAGAGAGAGAGAGAGAGAGTTTATAAGAAACTACAGTGGTACATTGTATAAAGGAATTAATTTGTTCCAAATGAAATTATGTTAAGCAAATTTTCCTTTATACAAATTCCCATAGGAATGCATTGAAAACAAAGTAATCCCATTTTTATGTTGTACAGATTTGCCCCATAGGCAATTATGTTAAGCAAATTTCCCCTATCTCCATAATTTTTTGTGTTGTACAGATTTTATGTTTTATATAAACTGTATGTTATACAAGGGTCCACTGTACATTGGCTTATTCTGAAAACAAATTTGGGAGGGTCACTTCATGAAACCATGTGTCAGTAATAAAAATGTTCATTTTACCAGCAACAGTGGTATAGCAATATAGTTTTAAATTTTATTTAGTGCAATGAAACAAAAGAGGAAGACGTTTGTTTATCCTGCCCGCCCACCCCCTCCAGTTATTCCCCAGTCCGTTCTATACTAAAGGTGTTGACATTTTCATGTAAGTAGATAGGATGAATAGAGTATACAGTAGTGGGTTTGACTTTCAGGGGGGAAATGGTGTCTTGGATGCAACTTACAGGTTGGCTGATCTGTGGTCCCCACTCAGCAAGACTGTTGAAGCTTGATAACATTATCTGCCTTTTCACGTCCACTGAGGTAATTCTTTTTGTGTTGATAACTATGCCAGTTCAGCCTGTAGGTTTACTTTGGGTGGAACCAATGTGTCCTTGTGCTTCCAACACAGCAGATATTGCTTTGTCTCTAAATTCTAAGCATTCAATAAGCCATGCCATGACAGAAAAATTGTTACTGGAGTACTCAAATAGATTGCCAAGTGACAAATAAATGAATAAGCACACATTCAGATGAGGGCCTTTTCTGTTGATATGAGTGTCTGCTTTCCTTTAACATGAATTAATAACTAGTGCTAATCACTTTATGAAATATTCTTCTGTAGCATGAAATCTCCTTTCTTGGCAGGGGTTAGAATTAGGTGGGATCATTGGAGAAGCTTCTCCTGTGTATGTGCATCATCTTTCTCTGACTAATGCTATCCAAATGCTTTGGCAGTGGCTACTGGCACCCTTTGGGACCCTTTGGGACCCTTTAGGATGTGCAGTTGAACACAAACCAAATCCCAACAACAGGTGAAGCTCGTTAATTCTGGTTTTGTTCCTTTCCTCTTCTGTTACAATAATATTGCTGTATATATCTCCATAAGTGTTAACATCTAACTCAGGGGTGCCCAATCTTTTTGTAAGGAGGGCCATATTTGGTGGCTGAGAATGTGTCAGGGGCCGGTTGCTCCCTGACCCTGCCACCCCACTGCAAGCCCCACCCACTGACCCATAAGCCCCACCCACTGACCCCTTGCAACCCCACCTGCAGGAAGGAAGGTGGGCGCCTAGCTTCACAAGGTTCCCGGTGATGCCGGTGGCAGCGGCCCACCCCCGTGTGCACACCCAGCCCCACAAGCTTCCCGGCGGTGCTGGTGGTGGTGGCCCACCCCCTTGCCTGCCCACCCAGCCCCACAAGCTTCTGCTCACCAGCTGGCCGGCCGGCCCAGCCCCTCAAGCTTCCCGATGGTATCAGTGTTGGTGGAAGATGTTTTTAAAAAAATGGGGCGAAGGAGGGGGAGGGAGGGGTGGGCCAGCCAGCCGCGGGCCACTCAGAATGGCCTGGTGGGCCGGAGTTGGCCCCCGGGTCGGACTTTGGGCAGGCCTGATCTAACTGAACCAAAGAATAGCCTCATACCTTTCACAGTTGCCTTTTTTAGTTGCACTTAATTCCCTACTGGGGGGAAAGTAGGGTCTCAGCCATCATGTTTAGTTACCAAATGGAGGGAGGAATGCCATGCTTGCTGTTGTTGTCTGTTTTCCACTGTGTTTTGGACATGATTGTCCATGATTCTTTACTGCTGGATGGGGTTTGTGGAAGCTGTAGTCTCCTGCAGCATCAGGAGGGCATCTTGCTGAGGATGGTTGCATTACTGATTTGTTGCCATCAATGTGTGTAATACATTCCAGAATATAAGATGAAAAGTTCTTAACAGTTTTGGTAGGAAGGCAAGAAATGTGAACCCAGTCATTTCAGTGTAGTCCTGTACATCTTAGCTACATCTAAGTTTACTGAACTATGGACTTTTTTGGACCTCAGTTACTATCATCATAGTATATTTATTTATTTATTTATTTATTTATTTATTTATTTATTTATTTATTTATTTTTTGGAACACTTTTATACTGCTCCTTTTTCCATAATGGAACTCAGGGCGGTATCCAGATTAAAAACAGTTAAAGCAGCTAAAACAGCAACAACGAAAAACATAGATAAAATGGCAAAATAGCAAGAGAGGGCGAACCCTCGGGAGAGAGCAGTGGATTAAAAAAAATGATCTGGTATTCTCTGAGGAAAGAGACAGAATAGGAATTCTGAGGGCATTTGGAGAGAGGATTAGAAGCCTGGGGAAATAGATGGATAGAGCACTGCCTCTGTCTGTGGTAGATATACATGCTTTGTTAAAAACTGAATAAGGTTTTAGAATCCACTTGCGCCACAAGGTTGGAGAAGAGCCACTGTATGTGTTGTTTAGCTGGAGACATATATGTGTTGGGGGAAGATGATCCTTAAAAATAGTTTGAAGCCAAGCCATTTGGTGGGTGGGTGGGTGTCAAGGTGCTATTATTACTTCGTAAACTGGGGTTTGAATTGAACTGGAGACCTGCACAAATCACAAAACACTGATATAAGTGACAATCATATACAGTATATACCTATACCTGTTAACAATCATATTAACCTGTCTGTGTTAATAATCTCTTTGGCATATTTTGCACTGCATGGAGTATTGAGACTGTTTTCAGACGCGGGTTCATGCCTAGCACATTGGAATAATCCAAACAAGATGATATATTTGTATAACTGCAGCAACTGTATTCACTTTTACCGCTAGGAGTAATTATTTTGTTATACAGTAGTAGTTGCATAGTAATTGGGAGCTGCTATTGAGGGTTGTCAAGCACCTGAGTGGTTGTCACAAATGTGCAGAAGCCAAGTGTGTTTCAAATGGTGCTTTGTCTAATTTTTCTTAAAGTAACTGAATGGAAAGATGCAGAAGAGAGCAACAATTTTGCTGGTCTTGCTGAGTCTGAGCTTGACCTTTGAAATAAGCAGTGCCCAGAAGCGATGGACTGCATTCCGGAACATGTTTAGAAGGATCAAGTATGGTGTTCCTACTGGAGGAGACCCTGGAAAACCGCTATTTTTGACACCCTACATTGAAAGTGGCAGAACTGAAGAAGGTAAAAAAGGCTTTATACAAACTTTTGGGGCTTCCAACTTCAAACACACAAAGATATCTAGTAATGTATTATTGAAGCCTTTCATGGTTGGGCTCTGATAGCTGTTGTGAGGGTTTTTTTTTGGCTGTCTGGACGTGTTGTGGAAGTTTCTCTTCCTGCTGTTTCACAAGACTCTGTGGCCAGCCACAGAGTCTGGTGAAACATCAGGAACAAAAACTTCCAGAACATGGCCAAACAGCCCAAAAAAAACTCACAACAGATATCTAGTAATATTTTCAGAATGTGGAGTTCATCATATGAAGGACAAAACAGTAGAATGCAGCATCTCTTGCTATATAAGTGATTGTTAGTATGTATTGCTCTGTTTTGTAGGGTGGGATAGAACTAGACATTTGTTGAAGTCCTATTGTATTGAGTTGTAAGTTGCTATGCCCACTGAGTAAGCACAGTGAATCAGTGAGAATTTTGGGAGTCACCTCATAAATTCCATTGATTCAGATGGCTCCTCTCTAGTTGTGACTTAGGACATTTCTAAGATTTCAGCAACTGGCTTGAACAAGAATAGAGGATATGGATATTCCATTTCTGCCACTGACTGTGTTTGTAGATTATATGCAGTGAAAAGGCAGACAGTTCTTCAATATTTCTTTCATTTACCTTTGCAATATATCCCTTATTATGCCCAAGGATTTTCCCATGGGCAAGAAACCACAACTTAATGGTGCTGGACTTGACTTGCAGAGAATACAAAGCGATGGTTTACTTCTGTCACTTGTTTTTCTTTCTTTCTGATAGTTCATAGATTATTGCCAAACAATATGTGTAGTGCCCCAATTTACTAAGTGTCTTGGAGTTGAGTCATAGTAACTGGACCTCCTTTCTTGAAGGATTAAAATGTTTTGCTACTTATCCAATTAGCATCTTCAGTCTAAGAAAAAGTTGATGGAAGGCTTTCAATTTATAGTTCACCTTGGTTTCGCCCTGCCATGGTCTGAATAGGCTTGTTAGGTGGAGTGAAACTGTTTAGTGGCTGAGATGGCTCAGCATAGGAGGGACAACAGCTCAGGACTAGAATCAGGAGTGCACCTTCATTTGAAGGACAAAGGACACTCATTCAAAGACGTGATGTACACATGTAACCATGATGGAGATGTGTAATCTCCAGGCTTAAAACCAGGGTACTTCAAGGGCCAGATGCAGGGGAGTGGTAATACAAGACAGATATCTAGTCTCATGCACTCCCAGACACATTTGGTGGTGGCACTGTGAGATACAGGAAGCTGGACTAGATGAGCCTTTGGCCTGATCCAGCATGGCTGTTCTTTTGTTCTTATGTTCTTATATTAGACAGAGAAGATAGGTAGTTCAAGAGAGGAGTCAGTAAAGCCCTTCATGTGTACCTGTTTATTAAAAATCCCTCTCTCAACAGGGGAATTAGGCATAACATGTCTTCCAGTTATCATTCTGCCCTTTCATCAGTCCCCAGACAATTCAGAAACACTTCAAGCCTCCACCAGGAAGGCCACTGCTAACAACCCATACTTAACGGATGGTGACTTTCACACACCTCAGGCCATTGCCCATCTAACAAACTCATTCAGGTCATTGTCCACTTAATGAGCCTATTCAGACTAGGGTAGGGTGAAACCAAGCTGACCTATACATTGGAAACCTTCCACCAACTTTTTCTCAGACAGAAGCTATTTTTTTCTTTTATATCTTTTATATATCTTTTATATGAATCTTTAATATGAATCTACCATACATGATCACATAGACTTTGTGTTTATATGCATGATTCCATTGACACTACGCATGTTTTCAGTGTTAGTTTCTATCACTCATAACTTTTACATGGAATTTTTACTGTCTCTTTAACTGCTCATGTTCTCTTCTAGCTTTAATGTAATGTTGTCTTTTAAGGCTGCAAGATGTCCCTCAATTCCCTGTTCTCAATACTTGAATATGTCTTAATTGTACTGGACCGTATATTATCCCTCATTACTGTAAGCCACCTTGGTCCTTTTCCAAGTAGAAAGGTGGGGTAAAAATAGTCTAAAATAAATAAATAAAATAAATACTTGGAAGACTGGCGAAACGTTTCAGTGCCACAATAAAAGAAGTCCAGTTGCCATGACTCAACTTCCAGATAACCTCACCTGGATGACTGAGAATCTCCACAGACAATTTTTCAGAGGAGTGTTCCGGATTTGTTGACTGAGGGATAATGTCATCCAATTAGGCATGCAGTGATGTGGACAAATGTGATACTCAAACTTGGAAAGGCGTAATGTGGCCTGCTTCCTTCACTCTTGTTCAGCCTAATTATTAGACAGGGATGTCTGGTTTCTATTTGTCTGGTAGCAATCTAGGTTAGAAGGTGAGCATTGTCATTCATTTTCAGCTTGGAAGGTAAACAAGCACTTTGAAATGATTCCTTACCAGAGTTGGGCACTTTGTCCTAATGGTAGCTGTGTGCAGGTGCTGTGCTGCTCCATTCCCCATCCCACCCTGGCTGGCCAGGCCATTCGCTGGCCCTCATGTGCTGTGGAGGGTCCTTCTTCTCCAGTGACGCTCCACTTTGGGCCTGGCTGGCCCTTCCATGTCTCCTAGGGCAGCCAACTACTCTGATAAGGAGGCAGGATGCATCCCATTGACACAAAGCAGTCGATGGGATAAAGTGCCCATCTCTGTCCCTTACATGGATGAGAAGGTATGTATACATAGCAAGATAAATAACTCTGGACAAAAGTTGCAAGTGGCGTATATCTGAACTTTATGATATTTCTTAATAATCATTTGTTGTCTTTGTTAACACACCTCAATTTTGTTTTATTTTTGTTGGCGCTTCAACAGGAAGGCAACTGAGTATGGTGGGTCCTCTGCCCGGAGCCAATGTGAAGAGCTACTCAGGGTATCTGACAGTTAATAAGACCTACAACAGCAACCTTTTCTTTTGGTTCTTCCCTGCTTTGGTGGGTATGATGCAATAGGATAAACTACTCAGTTGTGTTCAGAAAGTGGCCTCGTCTTTATAAACCTTTTTAAATGTCATTGATGCCATTGTATTTTGAGTATTGAGACTTGAATCAATATTATGTATGTCTATGACTAACTGCATTTCCCTTGGATCTTAGTGTAGCAATGGTGTGTGGTGGTTTTAGTATCACTCATTTAATTATGGGAAAATGGCCAGAATCCTATGAATTATTTATGTGGGCAGTGCAGTGCAGTGGTGTAAATTGTACAGTTAAATTGCCACTAGTTAATGGGTTACCTCTTAAATCAGTGATGTCCAAATTTTGGCCCTCCAGATGTTTTGGACCACAACTCCCAGAATTCCAAGCCTCGATTGCCAATGACAAAGGACTGTGGGAGTTGTTGTCTAAAACATCTGGAGGGCCGAAGTTTGGACATCACTGTCTTAAATTCTTCATTGTGCTCTAGTCCTATGATTTGGCAGACAATGATGGATACAGGCAGCTATTTGTTGACTAACAGCAATTTGCCACTGAAGTTTATGTCATTGCTCTTGTCCCAATGCAAATAACCAATAGGTTTTAGTTCTCTCTCTCTCTCTCTCTCTCTCTCTCTCTCTCTGTGTGTGTGTGTGTGTGTGCATGTCTGTGTGTGTGCATGTGTGTTTTGAAAGAAGAATTATTCAGTCCTTTCCCTCCACTGAAAACTGAGACTCTCCAGACTTCCACATGCAATGTCAACCAGTGTATACTGTGTACAACATTACTGAATGGTCCAAAGGAGTATTTCATGGCGTGGGGGTTGTGCCTCCCCAAGGGGATCACAAAGTGTTTTCTGGGAAGTTGGGCATTGCTTTTAATGCATTGTAGCACTTGTTAAAATAATTTCTTCCTTGACCTTTCAGAGCGGAAAGTAAGCATGTGTGGGTATGTCTGTGAAAAAGGCCCTTTGGGAGAAAAGAAAGCCTCTGTTTTCTGAGAAGGGATGACTAGACCTCATTAAAAATACCTATTGATGGTGGGGGAGGGTTAGGGTTTCAGGTTACTTGGATATTATAGGAGAGAGTTGTAAGTTGACAAAGGTTGGAAACTATGTGGTCTAGAGGGGACAAAGAAATAGGGAATCACATTCCCTATTTCTTAAGTTTTGCTTGAGTGGTCACAAGGAGAGGCTAAGGCCGTGGTCTTACCAGAGTTTTCTGCGTATATAAATTTCCTGCGTATTTTTTTTCCGGGTGGTCACTTGGTTTTTAATGTGCGGTTAGTGTCCTCTCTTCTTCATCGTGTTTTTGTATTCTGGTCCGGTCTCTACCTGTCTACTTCACATTTTGTCCTTCTTTCCGGCTCTAGTTTCCAAACCTCCATGGTGTTAAAGGGGAACAACAGATTTTGCTGCATATTTTTGGGGTCCTGTTGTGGTTACAGAAGCAAATAAGTAAGCATTTTTGAGCCAAGTTTCTAAATCCAGCCCCTGGCAGTGGTTTAGGAAACTTCGCTGAAACTGCTGTTCCAGGGGCGTGGTCGGCCGGGACCAGAATTTACTTCTCTTCCCGGTTAGCATGCGATCTTTTACTACGCAGTTCGCCGCCGGGAAACTACGCAGAAAACGCTGGTAGGACCACACCCTAACAATGCTTAGCCTGTCACATCCGTTGCCTGCGGACAAGACGGAAGGCATGTCGCTGTTTGGAGCTAAGAGAAGACGCTGTAGTAGGTGTCAATAAAAAAGGAGATTGTCCTGTCATAGTTTTGATCCACAGCAACTTATCAAAGGAGCTTTCTCCCACTTTGATACGTCACCCACTACAGACAGATGTTGGGGATTCCTGTAATTAAAATTAGACACATTTGGTAAAATAGTAAAGCACCGCCACACTTCCCAAGATCAGAATGCTAATTTGTTACAGACGTGCAAATCATGAATGGCCCTCACACACATAGTTTGATAGAGGTTTATGGTGATTTTGTATAAGCCTTGTGCATAAAGAAGGGAAACAAATTTCAATCCTACTGTTTTAAATGCTGAGACTATATTAAAGTGTTTTAGATAACAAGCTGGAGTTTATAGGTATCAGGGATTGTGTGCCCGATAATCTATTAAATTTTTTTGTACTTTTCTTACCTTTAGCATACTAACAACGTTGCCAGAATAAGTTTTCAGTGTCATGTAACTGATACAGTATATATATAAAATCTAAAAATGACCTTGTGTTTCTATCCTGTTCTGCCTGGTGTCCTTTTTGAAATGATTTAGCTGAGGGGATATGTAGCCTTCTTTTAACAACACCTTTTATCACACTGATAATTGGGGAGACAGTGTGTTGTCATGATGTTTACCAAAGTTGTCTCAGGACTAGACAACTGCAGAAAGCCTTGAATGTCTTCTGTTATGTTTGAGATTGTGTTTTACTTAAATTAGATATAATAACCCAAGTGCCATTTTGTTCTTTCATTTTCATGGCCAGTGGCACATGTCGTACTAGTAAGACAGAAGGATTTCATAACAATTATCCCGTTATCTCATGGAAGTGGAACATATTGTCTCATACCAGATCTATCTGCTGTGGCTTACTCATTTATAATCTTTGAATATACTAGTACTAATTGAATTGTGGATATGCCATATTTCTCCTTGATCCCTTATGGCCATAAGATACAAAAGGTTGAAAAAAGGGATGGAAGTAATGCTCACTTTGCAACAAGATGCCTTGACAGGCCATTTTAAAGCCCTGCAGATTTACTGGGAAAGACACCAAGAACCCATCTAATGCTTCACAATCTTAAATAAGGCAATAATCACCCATAATCACCCACTTTTGGATAATCACATAACTTACACACTATGAGAATTGAATAATGTTGTACAAAAAGTTGGAAATTCCACATTAAAATGTATTTTTTTCCTTTTTAAAAGAATATCTTATTCTCTCCAATGCAAACACATTATTGAATCTCCAGGAAATGTCATCTTGGACTGTGAGGGGAAGAATTTTGCAACTTCTCATCCCTTCTTGCAAGGACAAAACAAGGAACACTATATATCAGCTATAATACACCCTTTTCTGGTTTCATATATTGGCCAGAAACTATCATCAGAAACCAACAGCATATATGTACAAAACCTGCTCTTCAGAATATGTTTATATAGCAAAATTGAGATTATTAATTCATTGAGTGAGCATCTGTAGAGATGAACTGATATTTTTTTTTTGCTAACATTACTGAATTATAATCTTATAATTATTTTAGACCAGATCTGGAAGCGATCCCATGGATGAATGAGTCCAGCACCTGTCAAAGAGGCACAATGGAGAATCAAACTCCCAACTTCTGGTTCTGGAGCCAGAGGACCCCCCCAAACCATTGAGCTTAGTAGTTAGACTGCTGGTTTGAACATGTATAACATGTCTCCTTGCCTTACACCAGGCATGTCCAAACTTTGGCCCTCCAGATGTTTTGGACCGCAACTCCCAGAATTCTAGGCTTAGATTGCCAATGGCAAAAGACTGCGGGAGTTGCAGTCCAAAACATCTGGAGGGCCAAAGTTTGGACATGCCTGCCTTACACAAAGGAGCAAGACCTATAAACGAAGAGGATCTAAATGCTTTATATATAAATTACAGTGTGTGTGTATGTATGTATGTATGTATGTATGTATGTATGTATGTATGTATGTATGTATGTATGTATGTATGTATGTATGTACATACGTACGCACGTACGCACACATGTGTGCACGCGCACGCACACACACACACACAAAGCAAAGCAAAGCAAAGCAAAGTGTTCTGCTTATATACCGCCCCATACTACTACAAGTAGTCTCTGGGCAATTTACAATTTTAATTACAGAATGCAGGCTACACATTGCCCCCCAGCAAGCTGGGTACTCATTTTACCGACCTTGGAAGGATGGAAGGCTGAGTGAACCTTGAGCCTGCTACCGGGGATTGAACCCAGGTCGTGAGCACAGTTTTACTTGCAGTACAGGCATTTAACCACTGCGCCACGAGGCTCTATACACACTGTAATGAACAAGTATGAACAGATTTACAACAGTTGGTGATTGGCTTCAGGTGTCTCTAAAATGAATGGGATTTGTAAAAGCCTTGAAAAGAATAATGGATGCATTTTCAAAATATTCTGCAGGCATAGACTAAGAATAATGTGCTTCTAAGCATTCACAGCAGCTTTTCCAGACAGGTTTTAGGGTTATAAGATAACTGTGAAATCTGAATACACTAAACTTAACATTGCGATGAAGTAGAACACACTTTGCAAACCAGCCACTTTCCTCTACATTTTAATTGTGCACAGGACACAAGTTTGGAAGGAAGAAATAATGACAAGTACAGCTTCTAAACTAAAAGATTACAGTACAATAACATTAATCTCAGATGCCACAGTAGCAGAATATTTGGTTTTGAGTTTAATATTTCTGCTGGGTTCATTCATTTAATAATGATATTGATAGCATTTATTCCTTGAAGTCTCCTGAGATAATGAGGACACTTTTCCCATGTAGGTAAATAATGCTTTCAGTTTTTATTGTGCTTTCATTGTGCAGGTACAACCAGAAAAAGCCCCTGTCCTACTTTGGCTCCAAGGTGGACCTGGAGGAACATCCATGTTTGGTCTCTTTGTTGAACATGGACCATATGTTGTCCGCAAGAATCTCACATGCAAGTATTTGTTACTTCTAAAAGGTTCTATTCAGCTCTCAATATCAGAGTATTTTAATGTTTAATTTTTAAAAACTTGTTAAATTGGTTCCTTTATGGGCATGGAATGTGTACCTCAATTATTTGATATGGAAAAACGTTTCTCACTTTGCTCCAGTAATTCTGAATTTACAACATACCACTGGTACCTTGTATAAAGGAATTAATTTGTTCCAAATGAAATTATGTTAAGCAAATTTTCCTTTATACAAATTTCCCAGAGGAATGCATTGAAAACAGAGTAACTGCTAATCACGACCATGTTTATGTTGTATGGATTTGCCCAACAGATGATTCTGTTAAGCAAATTTCCCCTATCTCTGGAATTTTTTTATGTTGTACAGATGTTATGTTATACAAACCGTTTGTTATACAACGGTCCATTGTATTTTGATCACTTTTATTTTTGGAGCTATAATTAGAAGGAAATTGTGACCTCTCTTTACCTGGAGTTAAGCTCCATTAAATAATCAACCCTTCTCTATTACAGTTGTGAAGTAAGACCTCCCCCCCCAAAAGGAATATATTTGAAAGTTAAGACTTTTCCTTTAGTGGTTAAAAAATGACTGTTACAGTGTTATTCTATTAACTTTCAAGAATAAGGGATATAGAAAACTGTTTCAACAACACCCTTCTCAAATGAAATGTAGCTTTAAAACAACAATTCAAGTCCATTTTAATGCTGTCCTACATTTATCTAGTGACATACCCCACCAGTTGGCCTGTTGACTATCATTTGGAAGTGGTGGGAAAATGGCATGTAGATGCCATTTTAATCATATTGTATGTATTTATGTTTTTAAAAAGAAAATATTAGGGCAGTGGGATCCCAGAAACATGACAGAAAATGAATTTATTTAACATACAGAACTATGTACTGATTGAACTGGCAGCCATGTGAACAGGCCCAGCAGTATATATTTGAGATACTGATGTATTTGTATATAGTTATGTGATGTAGGAAGCAATCGGAATTGAGAGAAAGGTTGCCTCTGTTTCTATTCCCTCCTATATTCCTTCCTAAAAAGGAGGGAATAGAAATCACGCGAATAGTCTGTGTGATTAGGCCCCTATCTGCATAATGTTCACAAATAGCCTAAATTCTTTGGAAATGTATCTTAGCATGCTATTATCACACTTGCTAGGATTCACTACCTTCCCCTTGAATTCTCAGCTGAAATGATGTGACAATTTAAATACATTCTTTGAGGAAGGGTAGAGATGTAAAATTTCTAGAAATTTTGAGGATTGGAAAAAAAAACCCATTTTTTCTGTTGTTTTTTCTGGGGGGGGGGATGGAAATTTTCAGAAAAAATAAAAAATGCTACATTAGCATTCCCCTCCCCCAATTACAGCTTGAAAGTCATTCTACTTTAGGAGCATAAAATATATATGGAAAAATTTACTTGGCATAAATTATCACAACTAGGGTATCCAAACAATTATTACAAACAGATTTTACCTTTTATAAACTAATGCAGCTAAATGATTCAATTTTCTGGAATCATCTAAATGTAAATTCTTACCTTTTTAAATTAAATTAATTAATTAAATTAAATTAAGTATATACTTTCAGGTTTGTTTTTGTTGCTCTGTATTTTCTTCCAGTGCTTCGAGGTCTAATGAAGAGGACAGAACAGAACCAAACATACCCACCCACATGCTAAAACAAAAGTGAAACCTTTTTCTTTTTCTTGTCACACAATAGCAGCACCTCCTAAAGGAAGAAACACATCTTGTTCTTGCATTGGAGTTTTCTGTTTGTAACCTAGGACTTGGTTGTCCTTGGTGCACGGAAATTAGAATAATCTGATACTATCTGGAAGTTGAGTCATGGCTACTGGACTTCTTTTTTGAGAGATAGAAACGTTTCGCTGTTCATCCAAACAGCTTCATCGGTCTGAATACAGCTAGTGCAAATCCTCCATCTTATAGGCAGCTTTGACTTCTTGTCACCCTGGCCTGAATTAGGCTCATAAGATGAACAGTGGCCTAAATAGGCTCCTTAGGGAGACAATAGTATCCTTAGCCTTATGGTGAACAATGGCCTAAGGTGATGAAACCTAACAAGAATGGGTCGTTAGCTATGGCCTTGGTGGTGAAGGCTTTTTGATTTGCCTGGGGACTTTGGAAAGCACAGCCTGATAAGCAGCAGATAGACTGCCGGAGCCCACCACCTCTGTTGAGGGAGGGGTTTTCAGTGCTCACATGAATGGCCTCCCTTACTCCTCTTTCAAACCACCTCTCTTCTTTGTCTAATATGTGTATATCCTCATCTTTGAAAGAGTGCCCTTTGTCCTTCAAATGGAGGTGTACTGCTGATTCTGGTCCTGACCTGTTGCCCCTCCTATGTTGGGCCATCCTTCTGTTTAATGGCTGTTTAGTTTCTCCAATGTAGAGGTCTGAACACTCCTCACTGCATTGGACCGCATATACTATATTGCTCCTTTTATGGTTTGGTATCGGATCCTTTGGGTGGACAAGTCTCTGCCTGAGGGCCTTTTCACACGACCCCTAAGATCCGCTGGCCCCTTAAATTCGGACCAGAGATCTTGGGGGTTCGTTGCTCTTCCTTCCTCCCCACCACTCCGCACTTCCTTGCTTCTGTGTGCGTGAGGGGAGGGAGGGAAAAAAAGCCTTAAAAAGGGACAAAAGAATAAAGCCTTACCTCTGGTGCCGGTGGAAGTTGTACTGAGCCCCGGTCACTTCCTGGTTCCTCTTAAAGGGGCGGGAGGCAAAAAACAACAACAAAAAGAAGCGAGGAGAGCCCGGCACTCTCCGCATCAAAATTTTTTACTCTCCCAGAGCAGGTACTTGAAAGCTGCGCTGGATCGTGCTTAGGTTGGCGGGGTCGCACTTAATTTTCTGTTAGCTCCGGAGCTGGTGGGGAAACATTTTTAAGCTCCGGAGCTGGGAGCTATTTGCAGCGGAGCTTAGGGGTCGTGTATAAACGCCCTTAGTGTGTTACCTCCATAAGTCTCTGCCTTAGTGTGTCACCTCCAGAAGCTGCCTCAACCCAGACCAGATATGCCTGCTCCTGGACCTGTGTCTGAACACCACATATTTCATGTACAGAGGGGACTTCTACAGACAGAAGCATGGCTGTGCCATGGGTTCCCCAGTGTCACCAATTGTTGCAAACCTATACATGGAAGAAGTGGAGAAGAAGGCACTCAACACCTTCCCAGGGACAACACCATCCCACTGGTTCAGGTATGTAGATGATACCTGGGTGAAAATCAAGACTCAGGAAGTACAGGCCTCTACAGACCACATCAATGCGGTGGACCCTAATATTAGGTTCACTAGGGAAGACACCCAAGACAACAGGCTGGCTTTCCTGGATTGTGCAGTCATCATCAGACCTGACCGTGGCCTGGGAGTAGACGTTTACAGGAAACTCACCCACACAGATCAATACTTGCTGTTTGACTCCCACCATCCACTACAGCACAAACTAGGAGTCATCAGGACCCTAAGCCACAGAGCAGAGAGCATCCCCACCTCCACAGAAGCCAAGAAGAAGGAAGACAGGCACCTGAAGACAGCACTTAAGGCCTGTGGATATCCAAAGTGGGCCTTCAACAAAGCAGTGGGCCATCCCAGAAGAACAAGGGATCAGTCAGAGACCCAGACCCGACGGAAGAACCTGGTCATTCCTTACATGGCTGGAGTGTCGGAGAAGCTTAAAAGGATTTTGGGCAAACACCACATCCCTGTTTATTTCAAACCCACTAACACACTAAGGCAGAGACTTGTCCACCCAAAGGATCCGATACCAAACCATAAAAGGAGCAATATAGTATATGCGGTCCAATGCAGTGAGGAGTGTTCAGACCTCTACATTGGAGAAACTAAACAGCCATTAAACAGAAGGATGGCTCAACATAGGAGGGGCAACAGGTCAGGACCAGAATCAGCAGTACACCTCCATTTGAAGGACAAAGGGCACTCTTTCAAAGATGAGGATGTACACATATTAGACAAAGAAGAGAGGTTTTGAAGAGAGGAGTAAGGGAGGCCATTCATGTGAGCATTGAAAACCCCTCCCTCAACAGAGGTGGTGGGCTCCGGCATAGTCTATCTGCTACTTATCAGGCTGTGCTTTCCAAAGTCCCAAGGCAAATCAAAAAGCCTTCACCACCAAGGCCATAGCTAACGACCCATTCTTGATAGGTTTCATCACCTTAGGCCATTGTTCACCTTAAGGCTAAGGATACTATTGTCTCCCTAATGAGCCTATTTAGGCCACTGTTCATCTTATGAGCCTAATTCAGGCCAGGGTGACAAGAGGTCAAAGCTGCCTATAAGATGGAGGATTTGCACTAGCTGTATTCAGACTTGAAGCTGTCTTGGATGAACAGCGAAACATTTCTATCTCTCAAAAAAGAAGTCCAGTAGCCATGACTCAACTTCCAGATAAACTCACCTGGATGACTGAGAATCTTCACAGACAAATCTGCTACTATGCATCTTAATTAGAAATGATTTGCAAAATGTTTGGACACCCTGTCGTAAAATATTTTATTCATCATGTTAAAATAAAACATTATTATTTAACATTATTCATCATGTTAAATTAAAACATTCCATAATGATTTTTCCTTTTTTCTTTTTTTAAAGTTTCCATTTTTCAGAAAAACAAACAAACAAAAAGGCTTCAGGAAAAAAAAAGAAAAAACACACATTCCCCGGCTGAATTTTTCTGGTTCTTTTCCGGGCCTTTATATCTCTAGGGAAGAGCATCTTCTGGAGTACATGAATTTTATTTCTGTTGTCCTCTTGTATTTTTGTCAAGAAATGCAAGAATCTGTCTGTCTACCTAGCTGTCTGTCTATCTACTATATCTATCTATCTATTCCAGTCTGTGGCACACCCACTTTTTTTCTTCTTGGGACTGATACAACCTGTTTCAGTGTGCCAAAAGCCATCACAGGTTGACCTCTCTAAATGCTGGTGTGTTCTGATAATGCAAAATGTTAAAATGTTTAAATGTCTTCTCACTTTCTTTTATGCTGATAGTGTCAGGACGAAAGTTTTCTTGGACATCTAAATACTCCATGCTCTACATTGACAACCCAGTAAGTCAATCTTTGTAAAACATTTGTCTGCTTAAAACTGTGAATTTAGCAAGAATTCATTCATCAGCTTCAAAGAACTCCCTGTGCTATTTATAAACTTGTTGGCCATTAACCTGCGGCAAACCGCAAATGGAGTAGACATGTTGCTTATATTTAGGTTGGCAAATGTGAAAAGTGTTATGGTGTTTTTTGGTCATAGGGAGCTGGCAGAAGAGTTTAGATTCCTTCTGGACCACAGGAGGACTCCAAAGCTGAACACAGAAACTGTGCATGGCTGTTACCAGTTTAGGGTTCAACTTCCTTATATGTCCTGACAAACAAATGTAGTGGTGTTTGATATGTGCAGCAGGCTCATCAATAAGAAACACATACACACAAGCAAACCATGGTGTTTGAGTTGGTAAATAGGATCAGTAATACAACATCCCTCTGGTTAAAATCTGTTTTCCATTTTGGTTTAGAAAAATTTAGAGAAAAACTGTTTTGCATGCCTGGTTCTTGATTGCACATCCGTCCATACACATATGGACAATTTAATGCCAGAACTGCACACACAGGATAGTTTCTTCTCTGATATTTTCCAAGCCAAAAAGGGCAAACAGATTTTAATCAGAGAAACGGGGTGCTATGCTTATGCAAATCACCATCATTCATCAAATCAATTCTGACTTTTCAGGATTTTCCACGTAAAGAATATTCAGAATATTTTTTTCTGGGAGTGTCCTAGAATGGTGCCGCTTGCCTGAGGCCACACAGGGTGGATCTCTTCAGAGGAGGCACAGTGGGGAATGTTGAGAGTTTGATTCCCCACTATGTCTCCTGTGAGTAGACCACACCAGTATGGTCTCCGGCTCTGCGATCATCTAATACCTAACCACTGAGTTATCTAGCCAGTGTCTGTGATGTACATGTTGGTGCGTAGAAAATAAACTGGGATCCCTTGCAATGCTTATTTTGAAGAGGGAAGGCCTGAGATGCACCTCCCTTGCTTGCAAAGAATGTAGGCCGGGCTTTCCCTTAGCTGTCACTGGCATTTCAGACTCGGAGATGATTATTCTAGAATAAGTGTAACATATATATGAAAGAGAAGGTCCCTTTGGCACGGGGGAACTCAGGCTACAATCTTGAATTTTGTTACCTGGGAGAAAGTTGTGGGACTTACTTTGGAGTAAGACTCATATAGGAGTGCTTGCTTAATGTGTCCTGTACAACGACAGCCATAAAGCCAAGTTACAAGTGCTGGCCAAACAAATGTACTGCATTTGGCTGATGTGAAAAAAGACCTGTAGGAAAGAGCTGGAAGTCAATCCTCTTTCATACTCTTTGTTTTTCATACTCTTTGTTTCCTTTGTTCATTTGTTTTCTTTCCTGTCAGGTTGGGACTGGCTTCAGTTTCACCAATGATGAGAAGGGCTATGCAGAGAACCAGGATGATGTAGGAAGAGATTTGTACAGGTAAATCCACAAAAGTTGAATGTACATATTTTCACTATTTTCCCCCTAAACACATGAGAAAGGTGGCATTGCTGACACTTACTAGAGAGCTGGTGAAGCCTCCTGAAACAGGAACAAGATTTTCTGACATCTGTCACATCATGAGTACTGCTGCAACTAGTGAACATGCCTGCCCAGCTATGTGCCAGTGCTAGAGATGGGCACGACTTAGCGGTATTCCCGTTTCCGTTTCCGTTACTCGTATCCGTTACTCTACGGAAACGGTAACGGGAATTACTCCGCCAGAATTCAAGCTCAAACCGACGAACGAACAATTTGGTCTGATTTGTCGTGCTCGTTACTTGCATCGCGGCGATCGCGCAATGCCAAGCGGCACAGAAAAAAAGTTTTTAAAAGTTAAAAAAAAAAAACGATTCCCGGCCCTAAAAGTAGGCGAAAACTGTCTGAGGGCACCTACCAGGCCAGAAGGGTGTTTTATTTGGGGGGGGGTTTCCCCGCCCCCCTCTCCTTGGCTATTGCTACTGCTGCGCTGCTGGTACCAGGCTGGGAGGGCGCATCCATTTGCCATGCAGTGCGGGGGATCCAAAATGGCGACAGCAATATTTTTTTTGAAATCGTTGCCCAAAACCCCACCAAAGCACCACAGAAACATGCGAAAATTAGCTATTTTAAATGCTTGAAGTTTTACAGTAGCAGCAGTGGGTTTTTCTTGCAAAAAAAAGTCTCCGTTGATTTTATTTTATTTTATTTTATTTTATTTTATTTTATTTTATTTTATTTTATTTTATTTTATTACACCTGCACATTCGCAATGATGGGCTCGCCCATGGGAGTGGACCATGCAAATTTTCCACCAATCGCATGGCCACTTGGCCAGGTTGACCACAGAGACTTCTGGGATGTGCCAATTGGGCATAAACAGCCCACTAATCGTAGCCCAAACCCGAACCCTAAGCCTAAGCCAAACCCATACGCCAGTACACTGTCCTTCTAAGTGGGTCAGAGAGGCACCCAGAGGTGCACCCCAATACTCACCCTAACCTCACCCGTAACTAGCCTAACCCTAGCCCTTGCGCTAACCCGTCTTAACCCTAAGCCAGATCTATTTGCATTGCACTACATGCAAGTACGTGAGACACAGCAGGTGCAAAGAGTCTGCCAGTCCGTCACTTGTGGCTCTGGCTGACTCCTGCAGCTCCCTCCAGGAGCCCGCTACCCCCCCCCAAACCAGTACTAACGACAACGAAAAAACAAAAAAACGAACCGACTAATTTTTGCGAAATTTCGCGAAAAACGGAAATGAGCCGAAACGGACTGTCTCCGACACACGACAACTCGAAAACGTCATTTTCCCTAGTTGTGCCCATCTCTATGTGCCACTATGTTTCAAAATATTTAATTATTTATTTATTTTAGAGTATTTCTACCTCGCCTTTCTCCTTGGAAAAGGACCCCAGGTGACTTACAATAGTGAGGGATAATATACAGTCCAGTACAATTAAGACATGTTCAAGTTTTGAGAACAGGGAATTGAGGGACATCTTACAGCATTAAAGGACAACATTACATTTAAGCTACAAGAGAACGCGCACAGTTAAAAAGAGAGTAAAGTTCCATGTAAAGTTATGAGTGATGGAAACTAACATTGAAAACATAGTGTCAATGTAATCACATAAGGCTATAAGTAGTCATAAACACAAAGTCTGTGTGATTTTATAGATTCATATTAAAGACACATAATAGGCAGTCCATCATTTAGGGAAAGCTTGCCTGAAAGAGAATTTGTCCTTTGCATACACCCTGAGCACTATTTTTGTCATGAGTGTGACATTTCTCTGCCATTTAAAGAGGCACAACATGAAGTCTGTATCGGTGTTACCTTATCCAGGCTTTGTCAGCCAACCAAGAATGCAGCAAACCATAATTTATACAATTGTCCTGCCTTTCCTTTCAGCTCCCAGGGCAATGAAATCGATGTTTATCGTTTCAGTAGTCTTGGGAGGCAGATTAAGGTAGGATAGACTGAGCTTTGAGACTGACAGGAATGAAAATGAATCTCTGTCATTCTTGTGTACATTCAGTAGTCTATCCATTACCTCACCTGCTGATCATCCCTGCCTCCCGCCGAGACCATGTGCACCTTGCAGTTGACAATGGCTCTGTTTTAGACACTTTAACATTTAGAATTATGTAATGATCATACTGCGGCCACATGATTATTACTTAAGATCATTATGAAAGGAAATGTATCATTGGGAATGAGAATTGTATTATGATACTTTGGTCTTTGCTTAGTGCATATTTCAGTATGGAGTCACATAAATGATGCTGTGAGACTTCATTGAATCTTCAGTCAGTGCAGACCTTTTACCTGATCTTTAATTGTATTTCAGTGCTCTTATCCAGTTTTTCCAGCTGTTTCCTGATTATCAGAACAATGATTTCTATGCAACAGGAGAAGTAAGTATGGGTAACATCCAGTTCTTGAGAACTATTCTAATGGCTAATAATAATAATAATAATAATAATAATAATAATAATAATAATAATAATAATAATAATAATAATAATAATAATAATAATAATAATAGTCCAAACTGTTGCTTTTCATTACAAAGAGATTAAATTAAGGATTCTGCATTTCAGATATTGCATGGCATAGCTGTGTGACACAAACCACATTAAAGGGTGGGGGTTGTTTTCTCTATAACGACTGCTACAGATGGCTTGTAGAGAGAGAGAAAGATTCATTATTTTGCTCTGTAACTGTTTCCTGAGGGTATTGTGTGTGTTGTGTCGTTACAGTCATGACCGACTCTTCGTGACTCCATGTCCATGGAGTTTTCTTGGCAGGAATACTGGAGTGGTTTGCCAGTTCCTACTCCAGGCGCCTACAGCACCTGGTATTCCCTGGTGGTCTCCCATCCAAGTACTAACCCGGGCTGACCCTGCTTAGCTTCCGAAATCAGGAGAGATCGGATGTGCTTAGGGCATTAGGCACAAGAATCTTATACATATTTAGTGAAGCCATTGGTTTTGTTGCACCCATGAGAGTCCAACGGATTTACCAACGTCTAGCTTCCTGATGATGATATTCCTTAGCATAGATTTTAGAAACACGCACAGCATATGGCACTTTATCATTCTTCACATTGATTTCAAGGTACACACTACTTGCCTGGCAGGGCTTGGGCATAGTTTATTCATTTTATTAAAGGCATTTGCAAGGCCCAGTTGTTCCCATTTTTGTGGCAAGAAGGCACCGGTGATAATGCAGAGGTTTGTATTTTTATTATTGTGAACCCTTTAAAACTAACACATTTATTTCACAATAACATGGCTACTTTGTGGGCAATTTATTTCATTGTAGACTTTCATGGATTACATTTCGATTCTTCAGGCCCATTGCCATCTATGAAAGCTTGCACTGGACTAATTTATTAAGTCTTAAATATACACAGTATTATTGTTGTTGAAATAGACTAGCACACCTAGGAAAGCCTATTCAGGGCACTGTACGCCTAACGAGCCTAATTCAGACCAGGGTGAAATCAAGCTGAACTACAAATTGGAGGCCTCGCCAGTAACTTTCCTCAGACTGACGAAGCTGCTTGGATGAGTAGCGAAACGTTTTGATCCCACAAGAAAAGAAGTCCAGTTGCCATGACTCAACTTCCAGATAACCTCACCTGGATGACTGAGAACCTCCACATGAAATGTGCCTGTTTTATGATTTAGTAGGACACTGAGGAAAGACATCCATAAAACGGTCACCAGGGGGAGCACGTGTGATTTTACATTTCTGCTCAATGTCTTGCTGAACAAAATTATACGCTCTTGCCATAGAAAAGAGGATTTACCTCTTTTCATTTAACATGGCTCAACCTAAAGGCTATTTTCAGGTGAATAATTTTGGCTTCAGCATTGATTTTGAGATTAAAAGCTTAAATCTTCTTGTACAGCAGTTTCGATTCCCACCTTCTTCTGCAGAGGCTTGCTTTGGTCTGCAGTTAGTTTCAGATGTCTCTTGCCAAAGAGTGAGTTCACGTTTGCATGATAAATAGCAGTCCTGTTGCTAACTGCAAAGCAGCTTGGTTTTTTTTCATCATAAGGACTCACGTATGGAATGTGGTAGTTCCAGCTGAGAGACAATTCTTTTTTCATTACGGTTTTGTTCTCTGAAGATGCAGATTCTGTCTGACAAGAAAGCCTTTTTATTTAACGTTGCCCAAACGAAGATCATTGGAAGTGATAGAAATAGGCAAAGGGAGGATGCAGCATGAAAATTAGCTTCAGTAAATCTTTTGCATTTGTATCCTGGCAATTCACTGGGCTTTTGTGATCTCTGATCATCTAGAAGTGAAAGATGGAGTGTTGGAAGAAACCGTACCTACATAGTCTTCCTGTGAGGGGATAACATGTCAGCTGTTCCTGAGGAGAAATAAAATAAAATATATGTTATATGAAGATCCTGAGAGTATTTGGGGTGGGTGAGTAGGGGAAAGTCTTTGGCAAATTATGCAGTTCCCTCACTTTATGTATCAGAAATACAGTATATTATTTGAATTGTGGGGACTCTCATCTCTATGGATCACAACTTTCAGTCAGATTGGCGGATACATGGATGGTTGGGCTTCTGTGATGGATATCGGGTCATGTCGTTTTTAAGCACCCATACATCCTCCTGTGAATTCTAATCCAGGCATGTCCAAACTTTGGCCCTCCTGATGTTTTGGACCACAACTCCCAGAATTCCAAGCCTGTATTTCCAATGGCAAAGGACTGTGGGAGTTGTGTTCCAAAACATCTGGAGGGCCGAAGTTTAGGCATGTCTGCATTCTAATCCATCTCTTGTCCATCGTGACATGAGTATTTAACTATACTGATTGTAAGTTTTCATTCCTAAATATTTCCCTTCCAGAGCTTTTTCTTAAATTCTTTAATAATCTGTAATGTGTAGAGGTATGCAGATCTGTGCTTTTGCCTGGACAAGGGGAGCTCTTCATGTCTGTAACGGTTCCAATCCTGGCAGCATTAAAGGCTCTCACTCCTGTTCTGAGGCTCCCAAACACTTTCCCAGGTCCCAAAGGAATCCATAGGAAGCCTTGGAACCTGAGGAAAATAGGATGTTTTTGATAAAAGATTAATGTCTGCAACTGATGACATCATTCATATTTGCCTGTGTGGTATTTATTCAGCAGGATTTCAGCCAGAGTGTGGACTTATCTACTTAGAATTAAACCTGATCTCCCGGAGCCCTATTACTTGCATTCATAAATGACAGTCTAAATCTAGCAGTGAGTTGCTGGCAGTTAAGAAGTCAACACTTTCATTTCTTGCTGTGTGCCAGTGACACAGCCGGTATGCAACAAGGAACACAACTGCTGATCTCTTATACAGTATATCTGCTGGGATGTAGGCCATTTGTTTCACCCTGGCAGATATACTATATATACTCGAATATAAGCCTAGTTTTTCAGTAAGGACTGTGGGCTTATATGCGGGTCAATACTTTTAGCCACTGAAGCAAGTGCTTGGGTAGGTGGCTAAAAGTCATTTTAAACATTGTGTGCCACTTCTCATGACCCCCCTCTGCATCACAGGGGAGTCTAGGGTGGGAAATGCAGCAGGGCCTGGCAAATGCTTAGGTCAGTGGCTAAAAGACATTTTAAGCATCACATACCACTCCCCCAGCTTACAAAAGAGGAGCTGCTAGGCCCTGCTGCATTTCCCACCCTAGACTTATACTCGAGTCAATACGTTTCCCCAGTTTTGGGGGGTTAAATTAGGGTCCTCGACTTATACTCGGGTCGACTTATACTTGAGTATATACGGTAAGTAATAATAGGAATCTGACCACTGAGTTCCTCTAAGCCTACTCCTGTATAAACATTTTTTAGAATTTCAGCCTTTATTTTACAAGAGTAATGCATGAAACATAGACTTCACTGACTGTTTCCTTCATTATCTTTAGTCATATGCTGGGAAGTATGTGCCTGCCATTGGCTACTATATTCATACCCATAATCCTTCAGCGAAGCTAAAGATCAACTTCAAGGGTGTTGCCATTGGAGATGGTCTCTGCGACCCTGAGTTGGTATGATTTCAATATATTACATATATTCAAATATTTCCAGGTGCTAAGGGGATTGTGATAGGTAAACTGAGTGCTTTTAAGAAAGAATACTGTCCCAGATAACTACCTATAGATGTTTCTTATGATCAGATTAGTACATTATCTACAATGCTGCCCAAAGTTTCAATGCTGTTCAGCTTTTATTACAGGCCCTCTAAATTATTCCAAAATTGGCAGCATGCTTTTTATCTTAGCTGAAATCATGGACTTGTTTTTTTAAAGGGGTTTTATAAAACAGCATTTTGAAAATGTGAAAAGTTCTGATTGATATTGCTTGTTCTTTGCATCCCCTTTGTAGATGTTGGGTGGCTATGCACCATTTCTGTATCAAATTGGCTTGGTGGATGAGAAGCAGAAGGATTATGTCCAGAATCAGACTGATCTGGGAGTCATGTATATCCAGCAGCAGAAATGGCGAGAAGCCTTTGAAGTATGTTTCAGAGGCCCATCTTGGCTGTCAGCAATTAAAACCACCTGAACCAAGTCAGAGAATGAAAAGGAAGTAGAATGGAGATGACCGGCTTGATGTATTCAGATACATCCATGTGTGGTGCAACAGAAAGGGCAGGGGAAGGAGAGCTAACGGGCAGAAACAGTCACTGCTCAATCTTTTTGCAATATTTATCTTGGCCTCTTTCCCAATTGAGTGGCTTAGTGTGTGTTTGCAAAGGCATCTCTGTTGTGAATCTTTTCACTTTTCCTAAGTCACTGATCATGTGTCTCAAAGGTTGAGCTTATCCTCAGGAAATCAGAAGCAATGAAGTCTTGGAACTTGTTGCTTCAGTTGGCACACAACCATAACACTTTTTATATTCATAAATAATCATTGACCCAGTCTTGATCACCTCCTCTTCACCTAACCTGGAAAAAAAGAGGCTGGAAAACCCCCATCACCCCTTTGGGGCTGATAGTTGCTATGATTGTATACTGTATTTGTGCTCAACTGTGTCTCCATTGCAGACTCAACAGAGCTATCTTTTGATGCATGCAGGAATTACTTGCTATCAAGTATAACATTTGTGCCTTTTACAGAATAATGTGTCTTGTTTAGAAATAGATGTATTTCCCCCCACCAATTGTCTGGTGTGCTAGAGAAGCAGTGCAGTATAATGGCTAGAATGCTGTACAGTAACAGAAATGAAGACCAAGAACCATGAAACTCACTGGGTGCTCTTGGTCTTATTGCTTTAAGGCAGTGGTTCTCAACTTGTGGGTCCCCAGATGTTCCTGGACTGCAACTCCCAGAAATCCCTTCCATTACAGCGAAGTGGTGGAAGCTTCTGGGAGTTGCAGTCCAGGAACATCTGGGGACCCACAGGTTGAGAACCACTGCTTTTAAGGGCTTTATTCACATGTGACAATGTATAGAATAGGTTCATTGTCATCTATGGGACGTCAGTTAGTTATTGTTCACCCACATCCCACTCATTACAATGTATCTATTTCAGACATCAGTACATCTGGATCAAATTCACTAGGTTCTGAACTGTATTCCTTTTCTTGATTCTTTCACAGCTGTTTGATCAATTGATCAATGGTGATCAAACTGGACACCCATCCTATGTTCAGAATGTTACTGGATGTAGCAATTACTTCAATTTCTTGCAGTGTCAGGTGAGCAGCCCTTTAATATTGTCTTTTAACTATGTAAACTGCCTTGGGTCTTTTTTAAGTGGAAAGGTGGGGTAAAAATATGTTAATAATGATGATGATGACGATGTGTTAAGCTTGAGCTGTTTGAATTGTGCTCTTTAGGTTAGGAGAATTAGATTCTGCCCCGCAGAAGTGCAAGAAAGTTTTTTAGTGGTTCTGCTAATTGCGTGTTTAACAGCTTGACCAGGTCCAGAAAAACTTCTACAACTTCTGCAGTACAGCCTGGTTATGTGGGTTGCATCTGTATCTCTACCACTTTCTGCCTGTTGGATAAACTTATTTAGATAGAGAAGGTGAAGTCCCAGTACTTCGTTTTTAGAGGAGACCAAGAGGTCTGTTTATAGTTGAAGGAGAACTGAGAGCTCTCAGCATTTAAACAAAGAGAACAGTTTTAATAGGAATTTCTAGTCCCAGTTCTGTGGGTGAACAATATTGCAATAAAAAGTCTCACAATCACATATTTTAATCAGTGGTTTTCAGATGAACTGTTTCTTACTATTGGCTGTGAAGAATACATGGAAATTCAATTTTCAGAGGCCACATGTAAGGTGCTGAGGACCAACTGCAGAGTAGGGCTGATGCCTTCACATCCAGTTTATACATTATTGGAACCAAATAGGGGGGTGATACAGAAGGTGTTGTTTCGTCTTGCATTTGTATTTGGAATAGATAGACTTTTCCCATGATTAAAACTAGCTATCATGGTTCCAGACGGATTCTATTTACATTAAACGGTGAAAAATGAACCCCTTGCCTTTCTCCTCTGATAAGTTACAAGTGGCATAAGTTTTCAGGACCTGACCTGTTGAGGTTTTCCTCTATAACCGTAATAGGTTTGAACATGTTAAATTGCTTCATTTGGCAGCTTTAAACATGAACGTGCTTGGGTCAGTTAACATAATCCTTACTGATGTAGTAAGAGTTGGAGTGGACTATAAATTGCTGTAAGGTGGACAGATACCTTGGATGTACCTCTTTCTTATGCTAGCTTCATGAAGTCATTTATTTCCTTCTTTCCTTTCTTTTTCTCCTCCCAGGAGCCCACAGATCAGGACTATTTTGGAGAGCTGTTGGCCTTGACAGAAGTGAGGAAATCAATCCATGTTGGAAACCTGACCTTCCATGATGGCTCTATAGTTGAGAAGCATTTGCTTCAGGATGTGATGAAATCAATAAAGCCATGGTTGGCTATCCTGATGGATAACTATAGGGTAAGGGAGATGCCAATCTCATCCACTACTTCATAAATTTAAGAATATGCAGGATAGTCTCAATACTTCATTCTCCAAATATATTTCTGTAACTTGGTTTTGGATCAATAAGACTGGCACATTTGCAAAATATACCTTAAGGAATTTTATTGAAGAATCTGAATTTAAAATTTTAAACTGAATTTAAAAGGCAAACAACATTTTACAGAATTCATTTCACCCTGGACATTGTCTGTTTGTACGGCTGCCTTCGGACAGGAGATACAAAACAATAAAGCAAGAACAAACAGATTAAAAAACAGATTTTATCAAGGGCCATAAGCATCTTAAATGCTGTAACCAAATAGTGTGACCTTGGGGTGTTGTGTTGGATGTGTATGATTGTTTTAATCTTTTTTACCTTTTAAATGTATTTCTTATCTTTTTTTAATTTACCTTCTACACCTAGGATTGACAATAAAGAATCTATCTACTCTATTTACTCTACCTTAAGAAATTAATTAAAGAATCTGAATTAATTAAATAATTAAAATTTGTCCACTATTTGGAGAGGGTTGTCCACTAGTGGAAATGGTTCATATGCATTAGCATTTATTAAAAGCCTGGTATTGTGCTGTTTTCTTATATGAGACCTACTTATTGCAAGAAATTATTTCATAGGTGAGGACCATACTCCTTCTATTTGCCAATCTCTCGGTCCCACCACCTTCCCAGGTGTTTTAGGCGGAGACATAGAAGTGGGCCTTCTCTTTTGCTGCTCCCAGACTTTGGAACTCCCTCCCACAAGAGGCCCACCTGGCCCCCTCTTTGCTGTCCTCCTCAGATATGGTTTCCCTGAATGAATGGCTGGCTGGGTGGAGTTTTTTTAGTGGATGGTGTTGCCTTATGATGTCATTAGGCCAACACGCACACTTGCAGAATTTTTCCCTTTAATTTTACTTTCAGTTCTTCCTATTAATATTAAACTTGTGGTAAAATGTTGTGCTGTGTGTTTGTACATTATTGATTTTATTGGAATGCACCTGGGTGTACAACTTATTCTTATTCTTGCTATTCTAAAATATGAGGCACAGTCAATCAAAACTAGAAAAACATTGACTGGTGTTGCATAAGGGATACAAGCTTGAACCACAAAGGGCCTTTTCACACGACCCCTAAGATCCGCTGGTCCCTTAAATTCGGACCAGATATCTTGGGGGTTTGTTTCTGTTCCTGCGTCCCCACGCCTCAGCACTTCCTGCTCATGTCGGCGTGAGGGGAGGGAGGGAAAAAAGGACAAAAGAAGCCTTTACTAACCTGCCGGTGCCGGTTGAAGTTGCCACGAGCCCCGTTACTTCCTGGTTCCTTCTCAAGGGGCTCTTAAAGGGGCGGGAGGCAAAAACAACAACAGACAAGCGAGGAGAGCCCGGCACTCTTATCCGCATCAAATACTTTTCACCTCCAGAGAGAAGGTACAAGAAAAGTGCGCTGGGTCGCGCTAAAGTGGGCGGGGTCGCACTTAATTGTCTGCAAACTCCGGAGCTGGTGGGGAAACATTTCTAAGCTCTGGAGCTGGGAGCCATTTGCAGCGCAGCTTAAGGGTCGTGTATAAACGCCCATAGATAACTACAGTATCTGTTAATTATCGTGCTGTTCCTAATAATGCCATTTTTGTATCTGATTATGGTTGTTGTTGTTACTGGTTTGAATATATAGAACAAAATCTATCAGGATAATCTGTGCATCAGATTGTGGTGCTCCTGCTTCCCATGTAAGATGTAATGGCAGAAGCCTCGCCACAACTTCCCCACATTCTGATTTTAGCTCTGTATGGGGAGCTTTATGTATGGGGGAGAATCTAAACCCATGCCAAATGTGCTCCAAACAAAAAGTCCTTTATAGGATATAAAGTAGTGCCTGAAAGACCACAGTGTAGCCACTACACAAAACTGTTTGTTTGGGTTTTTTCTAAGTAAAACACTTTTCTGATCAGTACAACAGGATATTTGTTGCCATTTTTAGTCTATGTTTCATGCCACTGCTACTTCAAAGGCTGATTCCCAATGAGCTTTGGAGGCAAATATTTGAAACATGGAAGAGGTTCAAATGAGCAAGCCTCTCCTCAACATTTGCAGGATTGCTTCACTGCATTAGCTTGCATCGCCCTGCTAGTTCCTCTCTCTCCTCCTCCTGCCCCCTAGCAAGTGAAAATAAGAGGATGCCATTTTGTCCCCCTCCCCCCTTCTTTCTGTCTCATTGTGCATTACAAGGGGATATAACCAAAGTGGATGCAATGATAACAAGTGGGTGGGGATGCCTCTATCAACAGGCCACTGCCCAGCATCCATTTAGTGGAGGCTTGAGGATGGGAGTCTGTAGAACATTTCCCATTGTCACTGTCAGAAACTACACATCCCAGAAATGAACAACATCATTCAGGGGTTTGTTTGCATGTTTCAAGGTTTAGGTGTCTTTCTCCTGGATCAGCTACTTTCACCAAAATGAACAGAAAAGTATTCAGTTCTTTGACACCCCCCCTCTCTCTCCCTCCCTCCCTCCCCCCTCTCTCTCACACACAGACACTTTGTTACGCAAATGGTTTATGATCAGAGTAGATGCTACAGTCAGAGAGACTTCCAAGGGTTTATAGACTTTATTCTGACTTGTGTCCATTTTCTAGGTTCTCTTATACAACGGACAACTTGACATTATTGTTGCAGCCCCGCTGACTGAACGATTTATCCCAACTGTACCATGGGCCAAGGTAGATGAATACAAGGATGCCAAAAGGGCTGTGTGGAAAATAAATGCTGAAGATCTGGAGGTAGCCGGTTACGTGCGCCAAGCAGGTGACTTCTATCAGGTAAGGCAAGGGATTAAGCAGAATTCTAATCAAGAGTTTGTTTTGAGCAAGGGTTTTGGTGGGCTAGTTTATTTCTAAACAAGGTAAACCCTTACTCACCCAGTTTCACTTTGGGAAGGTTCAGAAAGCTGCCCCTAATCTTGTACAGATTAAGGGAGGAATGCATGAGCGTTTCATTTTGTTTCTGCCAAACCCTGGCTTCTGCTTACAAAGCAGGAACTGCAGTGTAAGGTCAACTCTGGTTTATTAAACATTTATAGTTGGCTGAAATTTCCCTCCTGATTCTTGCATACAAGGTAGTAGTAGTAGTAGTAGTAGTAGTAGTAGTAGTAGTAGTAGTAGTAGTAGTAGTAGTAGTAGTAGTAGTAGTACCGGGTTGTCCAAGCTTCAGCCCTCCAGATGTTTTGGACCAGAACTCCCAAAATTCCAAGCCTGTGTTGCCAATGACAAGGACTGTGGGAGTTGTCCAAAATATCTGGAGGGCCGAAGTTTGGACACCACTGTAGTAGTAGTAGTAGTAGTAGTAGTAGTAGTAGTAGTAGTAGTAGTAGTAGTAGTAGTAGTAGTAATTGTCGTCCTCGTCGTCCTCGTCGTCTTCATCATCATCATCGTCGTCGTCATCGTCATCGTCATCGTCATCGTCGTCATCATCATCATCATCATCATCATCATCATCATCATCATCATCATCATCATCATCATCATCATCATCATCTTAGAACTGCAGAGCCAGAAGGGAACCTGTGGATCATCAGCTCCAGCCCCTGTCAAGGAAGAACCATGGGAGACCAAACTCCCAACTTCTGAGTCTGCCGCCAGATAGCTACACCACTGAGCTCTCCAGACACAGTGAAGCTGCATCATAATGTATTTCTCCTCCTGAGTAAATGGGAAAGACAGGAGAAGGGCTGTGACTTTTGCCTAAGCTCAGTCCTAAATTACTTTTTTTTTGGGGGGGGGGCAGCAACTCTCAAAATAGCCCAGCCACAATGGTCATGGGTCAGCAGTTCCTGTCTTTGATTGTTTTTGTTCTAATGACTGCATATTAGTCTCTCAGAGTTTCCAACTCCCCCAAGGATATTAGCGTTTATTTTAATACTGGTTTGAATCAAAACCTAAAACAGGCCAAATCTCGAAAAAGGTGCTTTAGTTCTAAGATGTTTTTTCAGACCTAAATAAATGTCTTTTCAGCTGTTGATCTCAATAGATACCGTAAATGCAGAAAATATCTCTGGGGGGGGGGAACTCATCAGATGCTGTCCCTTTCTTTTTCTCCCCCAGAATTGAAAAAAAAATTGTTGATACATACAGTGATCTTTCAAACAAAACAGATTTACATTTGTGCCATAGTGGCTGCATCTGGCTAGAAGCTGCAAGCTTGGTTAAAAGGAGATTAGTTTCCTTTTGAACTCATGAAAAGCCATGGTTGTTGACATCCTACAGCCGCTGGCCTTCTTTATTTTTAAACACAGAGGTCAGAGAGGAAGCTTGGGTCACCGTATATGTAAGCAAAATCTCTGGGCTGTTCTATTAATTTTTTGTGTGTGTACTAACGCTGCTTGGAACCGTGCTCTGTGAACTCCACTGACTAATTCCTGACAACTCTTGTTCCCCCATTCCTACCCCCAGCCTCCATCAATTCTGTGTGATCCTTTTGAAGTGAGGTGGACAGGAGGAGAGATGCAGCTGTTTACTACTTGAACTGAAACAGTCTTTTGTGTGTGTCGGTGACGTCAATCCATGCAAGTGTGACTGAAGGCCGGAATATAGTATTGGAGGCCTCCCCAGAGCATTTAGTAGTGTTTCAGTATGGCAGCCGTTGGATTAGGAAGAGGAGGGCCGTGCAGAAGGATATCAAGTGTAGCCAAAATAAAATGAGTGTGGTGGGGGCTGTGGTTTGAAGCCAGTTAAACAACATACAGTTTACAGCGTGCTTCCCAAAGAAATAGCCACATCTGGTTCCTGTGAGGGGAAAGACCAGCAGTAGATTATTAGGCATGAAGCCTGAACTCATTCTCACCCTGGAAAGGATGTACGTTCCCAGCTGAAGCTCAGGGCCTCCTCCATTTGGCCACTTCCATGTTCTCGCATTTCCATCCCTTTTTGAGTTCACTTTGCCTGCCTCTGGAGCCATAAATAAAATATGTGAAGTTAGCTGTGGAAAAGAAGCAAAATTGTCTGTATTGTCAAACATGCCTTAAAATAGCAGAGTGAGATTCAAGGTAATATTGCAATTAATGCAGGTCAGAGACAGCCTTCCTGATTCACTCACTCATTCCCAGATGCCCACCACCAGGAAATGAGATGTTAACAGTGGGACTGATCCTGCTTCTAGTAACGTGATATGGAGAAGGGGCCCGAATTCAAAGACAATCTCTTTCTCAGTCCCTGGCCATTTAAGGGATAGGCTACTGTTGCCAGAGATAGAGTCATTCTGAGTTCCAGGAAATCATTAAATCAGGAAAGGCAGGAAGTGACCAAAGGAAGGATCCTCAGCTACTTCTGAGCATACTGCAAAAAGGGAGGTATATTAGATGAAAAATTTGTTACCGGCATATATAGTTGCACTTTGGCCAAAATACTGTTGCATAGCATAGCAAGATACACTAAAATAGTCCGACTGAGTGGATTTATTTATTTATTTAAAATATCTTTATCCCACCTTTCTCCTTAAATGGACCCAAGGTGCTTTTGAACCATAAGTTTCATTGAATTTATGGTATACTTTGAAACCATAAATTTCCTTGAAAACTTATGGTTCCAAGTAGAGATGGGCATGAAACGATTTTTTGTTATTCATTATTCATTTTGTTACATAATGAAACGAATAATGAACCTAGGGGCAAATTTAACACGAAACGAACTGAACCGAGAAAAATTGGTTTGGTTAGGTTTGTTTCGTTAATGGGGGGTGGAGATGTCTCCTACCTGGTGCTGGTCCAGAGGTCCTTTCGCGCCGAGCTACACAGAGGGAGCACGCACCTCGTCGGTGCCATTGAGGGACGCGGTGGGCTCGAGCCTCAGCCCAGCCCCAGGAGGAGAGGTAAGAAGCAGGCCAAGTTTAGGTGGGCAGAGCAGTGCAGCTTCGAAGCCGCTTCCCTTGCGCCTCCCTCCTGTGGCCTGTTATTGTGGGGCCGATTGGGAGGGGAGATAAGGAAGGCTGCGCTTAGGCAGCCAGAGCAGCGCTGCTTCAAAGCCGCCGCCCCTTGCGCCTCCCTCCTGCGGCCCATTATCATGGGGCTGATCGGGAGGGGAGATAAGGAGGCTGCGCTTAGGCGCCCCCCCCAGGGGCCACACAGTGGGCGCTGGGGGGAAAGCGGGGAAAATGAATAACGAATTAACAAAACAATGAAACAAATTTTTCTGCAAGAATTCACAAAAAACTAAATGAAACGAACCAAACTCCTTAACGAAACAAAATGCCATTTTTTTCGATTTGTGCCCATCTCTAGTTCCAACTGTAGGCCCATTGGAGTAGGGTCATTTGAATCAGTGAAACTTATGGAGGAGTTCCAAAAACCCCAGTGATTCACTGGAACGACTCTAGTATGCACTAATATACAAAGCAACAGGATTGCAACCACTATTTGATGGACCTCATACTACCAGCTATGAGCATAGTGGGAAGCCACATGTTGCATCCTGAACCCAGAAACAGATTGTTGTAACCGCAGCTTATCTTTTCAAGGCACATATATATATATATGTAATGGATGTAATTAAATGTTTGAATTCAGATTCGTGATTTGTAAAAAAAAAATTGAATATTTTTTACCACACCTTTCTCCTTGGAAAAGGGCCCAAGGTGGCTTACAATAATGAAGGACAATATACAGCCCAGAACATTTAAGACATATTCAAGTTAAGAAGAGAGAATTAGAAGAGGCATCTTACAACATTAAAAGATAACATTAAAGCTACAAAGAGCACGCGAAAAAGAAAATAATCCATTATGAGGGATAGAAACTAGCATGGAAAGCACTGGTGTCCTGGTGAAATCAGTCAATGCAATCATGCATGGTAATCCATCAAAAAGTCACATGATAGGTAGTTCATCATTTAGGGAAAGCTTGCTTGAAGAGGAAGGCCTTTGCCTGTTTCTGGAAAGACAGCAGAGATGGGGCAGTCCATTAAATAACAAAGGAGACAGAACCGAACCCCACAGGGACCCCACAGGTCAGTGGCCATGGTGTTGAACATGAATCCCCTAACACCACTTTCTGCATTCTCTCCTGCAGGAAAGACTGAAGCCACTCTAAGACAGTGCCCCCAAGTCCCATTTCAGAGAGACGAGCCAACCATTAGTAAAGGTTGTAACAGCTTTTCCCACCCCTTCTATGCATTTTTTTTTATTTTGATAGTGCCACTGGATGTGGTAGCAACTGTCATTGTGTGGTCAGCTTGCCCACCATTTTCTTCCCTCGCAGAGCCCTTTGCCTATCAATTCTAGGATATGGTAGGGGGTGAAGCTTTGGAAATTGTTCTGCTTTACCTTTTCGAGGAAGGCATCAAAATTGGTGGGGAAGCTTTGGAAATTGTTCTGCAGAGTGGGATTCTTTTGCTAGGGAATTAAGAACCAAAACAAAATCTCAAAAAAAAGTTATCTTTTTTTTTTTTGCTTCAGTGCTTTTCAACACTCATCAGGGTTCAACATCTGGATGCATTTGGAGGTTCTCAGGTGTTACCTTTGGGAGGAGTTATTCTACCTCCGTTTTGTCTGTATTGCAAAAGAGGATGACTAGAGAAGAGCACTTACAGTTCTTTGGCGATTCAGCGTGCTTTGGACAGTCAGGCCTGCATGTTGCATGGACACCCTGGATTCTGTGCCCCACTTCTTCCCATGGGTGTCCACTCATAGGTGGAAGTAGAGCATGGAAGCCTATGGCATTGCTTCTGAGAGAGTGCCCATGGAAAGAGGCAGGTGGGGTATGTGTAATACCTGTGGACCTGATCCTCTGCACTACACTGAACTGCTGTAATACTTTGATATAGCTCCTTTCACATAAGCCCAAGTTATGAGCAGAAGCAATGTTTTGTTTAGATCTGTAAGGAAGGTAAAACAGTTTATTGATCTGTTTGATTTACACTGGAAAATAGTGGTCATGGCACCTTGCGAACTTTAAGAACGAAAAAAACAGATAAAAATCACATTCAGAAATAAAATCATATAAACCAACTCTGCATTGCAAACCATTAAACCATTAAAAGTAAGCAAATGTGAAGCATTTAACATTTAACATTGCATTCTTTTTTAGCTTTAATGTTAGCTTTTATTGCTGTAAGATGCCCCTCAATTCCCTGTTCTCAAACTTAAATATGTCTTAAATGTACCTGACTGTATATTGTCCCTCATTACTGTAAGCCATCTTGGGTCCTTTTCCAAGGAGAAAGGTGGGGTAAAAACACTCAAAAATAAATGAAAATAAAATAAAACAAGATTAAAATTAAGCAGCTAGTGTTCTGTGCCATATACTATCTCTTAAAAGCCAGTTTCTCTGCCTCGTTCTCAGGGCCCTGGGAAATTTCTATTCATGGAGTTTTGGCCTTACCATGACATTGAAAGGTATCCATGGGTGCTGCATATCTTTTTATTTTTCTTTCTGTTTACATATCTCTGCCTTCTTCAGCTTTCCTGGCTCCCCACCCTTCCTCATCTAAAAATGTCCTGTGACAGTTTAGGGTATCTTCCTCTGGGCTTTAATTTAAGTATGGGAAACTTAGAAGGCCTAACCACAGTACAGTGAAATACAGTATATTTTCATGTATCTTCAGTCACCACTTCTTAATGTTGGCTCAAGGATCCCAAACTTCCTTCGTGACAATTCAGCCAAAATTTCTTCTCTTTTGAAAATTGTTTCTAAAGGGCAACTTTGTATCAAACAGAATGAATATGATTGAAGTTCTCGAGGGATCAATTTTAGCACAACACATGATTTAATTTTTGACACATTACCAAACTGTATGTCATATGACCAAAGTCATATTTTGCAATATTTGATTCCTGGCTCAAAGGATAGGAGTTGGCATGTTTGATTTGTAGCTGCCATTAGAGATTCAACTTGAAACGTTCCAAGGGGGAAAGTGTTGTTCTGTTGTTGCTTTCTTTTCTGTTCTATTTTTTCCAATGTTGAATGTGTGGGTATGTTGAGATATGAGCCAGTCTGCTGTTTATGTGTACATCAAGCATATGATATCATTGGTCTAGTGCTGAACTGGGACTTGGGGGAGTTGTAATCTAAAATATTTGGGATGTATGAGTTACCTGGGATGCAGCCACAACATCACTGATTTAATTCTTCATAGTACTTACAAGGACAATGTTCATCATGTCCTGGGGTAGTATTTCTTCTTCTTTAGGCTATATCTGTTTTATTTTATTTTATTTTATTTTATTTTATTTTACTCCATAGGTCATTGTTCGAGGCGGGGGGCATATCTTGCCTTATGACCAACCTGAAAGATCTTTGGACATGATTGAAAGGTTTATCTCAGGAAGAGGATGGGAAGCCAATGGATATTGAAAATTCAGCTTGAACAAAGCAGCCTTTAAGATGTCAGTCATCAACAGAGAAACTTTATCCAGGAGGTGAAATCAAAAGTACTGAAGACTAAAATATTACCATGTGATTTGCCCCCCCCCAATCTATATTGGTAAAAATGCAATGTGGGGGAAGTTATTATCTGAGATCCTACTGTAGTTCATATTTATTTGTGGAAGATGTGTCAGATGTAAAGAGGTACTCAAGAAATGGCTTTGGAACGCATTCTTTAAAGATGGCTCTTTTGTTGCCACTCCTGTAATTGTATTGCATGCTATTGTTTGTCAACTGGCTCTTTGCAAAGAAGAATCTTGTTCAAGAATATGCAATATATAGAGAGGGGATTTGTTTTCTCCTTTTGCCAAGGATTATGAGCTGGGTTAATTCACAGGACTCAGTTATCTAGATCTCCTTATTTGCCTTTTTTCAGTCTCATTGAATTAGGCAGCTTTAAAAAAAGATCATGAAAGACTTGAGCTGCCATGTGAGTCTCTTACTTTACTCTTATTCAGTCATTATGGGCCCAAAGGAGCACAACATTTATCTAAAATGAGAGATGCTATGGTGGACCACTTGTCAGATGAGAACGTATGGCCATACAAGAGGTGAAGAGCCAGGGGGGACACAAAATGGAGGCAGACTGGTTCAAATCTTATATCTTATATCAAACAATGTTTATATGAGCCTGGGAAAGTTGCGGTGTTTGCAGAAATGAGAAGTTGGAACTGTGAGATAAGAGGAAGTTGGACTTATTTGTGCAGAAATGAAAGGGAAGTGTCTAGTATAAGAATGGGATAGAAGGGCTAACAGACTATTTCAGAGGAAACAGCCACACGGGTACTGTGACCGGACATCCATCCCTTAGGCAAAAGACTAGTCATCCTTTGAGCAAAGTGTCCTCTGGTAAGCCTGTATGTTTTGAGTGAATGGTGGAGTGCAATAATCCCTTTCTTTGATTCATTAGGATTGTATTCAATAGGCAATAAAAATGAAATCTTACTCCATTACTGATCTCCTTGGCTTTCTTGTGTAAATAATGGCCAATCACTGATTGGTATCCAAAGAATCCCTCGATTGGTCACACACTGTGCAATGACAGCAGGAAAAATCTGACCATGTAGAAGATACTTGAAACTTTTGCTGATCTGTAATGACTAGGGATGGGCAATTTGTTTCAGGACTTGCACAAGCTCAGGTGGTGCTCAGAAGCCTCCAGCACACAAGCAGCCAATCACTTACCTTGTTCTGCGCCCGCACAGAGCTGAGGTCCAACAAGGAAGCAGACTCCGACGTCATCTTTGCTTCTTCGTGGTGCTGGCTAATCAGACAGGCAGGCGGGATGATGCCTGTCCCTGCAAGGGGACAACGAAACAAAATGAAACGAAACACAATTTTTCCATTTTGTGCCCATCCCTAATCGCTAACAAAAAAAACCCCAAAAATATTCCCTGACAGGGTAGCATCTTGGCACCATGACTTTTTAACATTTACAAATGTTAAAAATATGGTCAATATTCTCAGTCTCCAAGAGTTTCATCTATGCTGATGATCTTGCCTTGATAGTCCAGGGGGAAACCTTTGATGTCATTGAGGATCAGCTAACTTCTCCATTAGAAGATCCTTACTTATGTTTTAAAAACAGCTGGATGAAACCAAACCCTTTAAAACACAGAGATCTGTACCTTCCACTTAAAGAGCAGAGAGGAAGTTCACAGTTATCTGGGAAGGCAAGATTTTGGAACAAGGTTTTCTGAACACATCTCAAGCTTGAAATATTAAACCAGAAGAGGTTTTAGGCTAAACCAGTAGAGAGCAGAATCAATCTTGCTAAATAGATGAATGCCAGTGTTTCCTATCAGGACAAGACTCCTGCTGAACTATCTCTGGAAGTCACTTAATAGACTTCAAAATGAAGTAGGAAGATCAAAGAATAATCAAGTAAAATCTGGCAACTTGGATACAGGACAAATTTTCTGTGATCCGGAATAGTTCAGTCATTGCAGCACTTAAGTGCATGCAAGTTATACCCCCGCCATATGTACAAAAGAAGATCTAGAATATGGCTGAGATAACGCTATTAGAGTAGTCTGCTTCTGGTTCAAAACAGTCTAATGAGCTTAATCTTTTAATTTGTTTATAATGTATATGTAATGTCATATATGTCCATAATTTTATATTGTGTAATACTCTGATACAAATAAAGAAAGACATATTTTCACATTTAATAACCCTTTGGATAGGACTGCAGTAGATGCTGGAACTGTGACGTACATGGTTTGGTTGATGTGAAATGTGAATTGTTTAGAAGGGAATACAGCATACACCTTCTCTTGGGGGAAATTGTGTGAATGAAAGAAGAGAATCCAGCACAGCCACATGGACTCTGTCCTTTTAGATTAAGAAACCTTAGCAGTCAATCAGCTTCTGAGAGCCTGTCCTTATCTACTGGTGGGAGCGCCACACAAAGATGCCAGCCTGGCCTCTCTTGTCCAGCAAAGTTAGAATCGTAGTTATTACTTCAGAGTAAGTAATCTTCTGAACCTTGCCTAAAATTTCCCCTAATCCCTTAATTTAAACAGCCTCCCGTTATCTGTCAGGTCTTATAGGTAGCATAAATGTCAAAAACAGTCATGCTGCCTTTTAACAGTACATCAACCAAGTCAGTTATGACTTATGGTGACGATTTTCGGGGTTTCCCAGGTAGAGAATACTCAGAAGCGATTTGCCATTCCATTCTTATGGAGGTGCCCTGGGACTGTGCAGCTTGGATACTTGCACTGCTGAACTCTTGATCCAGCAACTATAATTAGTTTGAAATAAGAATTTATTTCCAGATATCCAATACTCTTCTGTATTAATGAATCAGTTACCCTCTTTTTCAAAACCTGTATTTACATGTGGTGGTGGGGTATCCATTATGCTATCTCTATGCAAACAAATGCTACATTAACACATCATGTGGACCAACTTGTTTAAGTGTGTCAAGATTGTATGCCTGTAGTGCAGTTACACAAAAGGCATAACTTTATACAATGAAATATCTTAAGTTAAGAAATTACTTGATTCAGTGTATGGCATGTAACACCTATGCGGAGTGTATGGCAATTCACTTCTAAAAGTTATACTTTCTGAGTAATTGTGCAACAAAATGTTGGCCTATATGTGGCTATTTTTGTCAAATGAGAGTTTTCTGGATTACGATAGCTATACACCAGGGGTCCTCAAAGTTTTCAAACAGTGGGCCGGTCCACCACCACCCAGACACCACTGGGGGCCGGATCACAGTCCAAAAGCAGCTGCGGAGGCTGGCTTGCTCACAAAACAGGGGGTAGGTGAGGGGGTTGCAATTCAATTGGTCCCAGGGGCCGGATTCAGGACCTTGGGGGGCCGCATCCGGCCCCGGGGCCTTAGGTTGTGGACCCCTGCTATACACAATCTTCATGCCATCTCCATTTCTTGAGACAGTCAGATAATGTGTATAACTGATTTCCACTCACTGCATATATTCAGTTGAAAGCTATGCAACCACAGGGGCTGGGTGAAATATGTGGACCCAGGGAACATTACTAGTGTCTTATAAAAGCCACAATATGACTTGAATTCTTGAGTTGAAGATACCCAAAACTGACACTCAGTGGGACATTTTTGTTTAGACCTTATGCATATGTCTGTGATGGCAAGTTGTCTCTGAGGGTTTTAGTTTGTGTGACAGTAGACAATAAGTTTAATATTTAATCTTGCAATTTACATTACAAATGTATGAGAAGTTCCATTAGTTTTAATTCAACATTCATTTTTTTCAAGCAATTGTATGGTGCTGATGTGGTCAAAGTCAATTTTTGGATCACAATTTGATATAAATAGCAGCTGCCTTTTGATATAAACATCCAACCCATGTCTATTATTACCATCAAAGCAGATGACAGGTAATAATGTTTAATGTTTCAGCCTACCAGAGAAGTCCAGTTTTAGTGTTCATGAACACCAGTCTGCTTATACATTGATGTACTCAGCACCAAATAGGGCAGTTTCCAAAAAAAGAAAAAAGAAAAAAAATAAGCAGTAGCAGCAGCTTGAGTTTAATTGTATAAATTTGACAAACAAAATTATTTAAGTGGGGAACAAAATTTATTACTGATCCTATATAAGGCAAGTACTCAATAGGAGGGCAGAAAACCTTTCACTTGAATATCTGTGCTTACAAGGGAGTGTGCCCATCATGCTCAATTGGTCTTCCACATAGTCACTGGCACTGTAAGGCTGCAGTTATCTGTGCACTTATTAATGATTAAGGATGTGATCATATGGCAAGAGAGGATCAAGTTTGGTTTCCCATGAGACAGTACCCAATGAAGTTGTACTTCATTGGGTACTGTCTCTTTTAAAGAGACCCTCCCATGTACAGAGAAATCATTCTAGCCTAGCTTCAAGGAAGGAAAGAAGGAAGGAAGAGAGAAAAAAAGAGTAGCCATGTATAGTAACTAGACTACTCCATGGAGCAGGGTTAGGCTGGTTCACAATCTCCTGTACATCATCTGGTCCTGGTTAAACAGCTTGCTTTGGACCATACCACATGCAGTTCTAAATACAAGTTATATTCTCATAGATTGCAGCATATGTCCTACTGAAATCAGCAAGATTTATTTCAGAATATAGAACCACTTGCTTACACTGCATACGTGTTTGCTTCTGTTGGATAAAATTAATAAGGTCATATATCAATCTTTATCTTTGACAAAAGGTTTACTAATAGATTATTCCACCTTTGTTGGGTCTTTTTTTAACACCCCCAAATTATAGTACAACAACAACAATCTTTATTTGCAGCCACAGGCCCAACCAATAAGGTAAAAATACATACATGAAGTTTTAAAAGGATAAAAGAGTAAAACCATTACAAAATTTTAAGATAGTTAAAACAGTTTAGGTAGTAAAAGTGAATTATACAAACATTGTGCAATTCATAATTATATTAAGAGCTAACAGAGGCCAAGGTTGTCTTCCGTATTCTTTGGGCAAAGAAAAGAAACTTGGCCACAGATTCAGTGGTACCCTTGTTTGTGTCACTTAATAAATATTTTAAATACCAGTTCAGTTAAATTATGCATCACTTGAAAGACCTTTGTTTGAGGCTTGTTTCCTTCTGGAGTTGATTAACGTTATGTGCCATATTGATTTCTACTAATCACAAATCACAAATAAGCCAATTAACTGCTGCGAATGGACACAGAATATACAGCAGTACCTTGGTTTACAAGCGCAATCAGTTCTGGAAATATGCTTGTAAACCAAAATACTGGTACTCTATATCAAAGCAAATTTCCTCATAGGAAATAATGGAAACTTAAATTATTTGTTCTGGGGCCTGTTTCCATTATTTCTTATGGTGAAATTAGCTTTGGCCAGGACCCAGCGGCCGCAGCAGCCAGGACCCAGAAGCTGGGAGCTGGGCCTGCTGTACAGGCCAGAGGCCACCACTGAGACCACGGTGAGGGCGGGAGGCACCGTGACTGCAGCTGCGGTTATGAGGGGCTGCCAGCCACATGGGGCAGGGGTGTCTACCCAGGGCCTCAGCACTGGCAGGGGTAGGGTGCTGGTGGTCCCTCTCCTTCCTTACTCCCTCATGGCCCAGCTCACTTCTTCCTCCTTCTCCAGTGCCACCATCTTGGGAGCCTGCCAGGCAACATCTGGGTGCCATCCGAAGTTGGCGGCGATGACAGGGAGGAGGAGGAGGAGGAGGAGGAGGAGGAGGAGGAGGAGGAGGTAAGCCAGGACATGAGGGGAGAGAGGGATGCCCCAGCCTGCGCTACCATCACCCCCTTGCCGGGGTAACAGCAGTGAGGCTGACTGTCATGGCGGCAGCCATGGAGAAGTGTATGACTGCAAAACAAGCACCTCTGGACATTGCTCGCAAATATTATTAAATTTAATTTTATTAAAATTTTTGCTCATCTTGCAAAATACTCATAAACGAAGTTTCTCAGTCCTTTCCATCTTTCCTCCCAACCCCTACTTCCTCTGCAAAACCAGCACCTCCTCCCTCTTAGGAGTACCTTCATTTCACTACTCTTCATTTCTATATTGCAGTGATGTCGCTTCCCCCACTTCTATTGCAGAGAGGTGATATTAATGTACATCTGCCAGAAATTTTATTTATTTATTTATTTAATTTCTGTACTGTCCATCTGGCCAATGGTCATTCTTGGCACTTCACAGCAATGATGATGATGATAACATTTTTTTAAAAAAGACATGACATAATCAGAGTGCGCTCAAATTAAAACTAAATTAACATTTAAAAGAGAAAACAGGTATATACAGTATATCACAGAAGTGAGCACCCCCCCTCACATTTCATAAATATTTTAGTATATTTTTTCATGTGACAACAGTGAAGAAATGACAATTGGCTACAATGTAAAGCATTGTATAACAGTGTAAATATGCTGTGCCTCGAAATAATGCATCACACAGCCATTAATGTCTAAACTGCTGGACTAAGCTCCTCTGAATGTAGGCAACTCTGCCCCTGATTCAAAGAAAGGAAAAGTAGGATTATAGAAAAAGCACATTTTGGTTTGGCGAAGGACACAAAAAAACAGGAAACAAACAAACAAAAACCTGTACAAAGTGAGATTTAAGAAATGTCTAGATGTTGGAAAGGTTTCTGATATAATTGGTGCACAATATGGTTCTAAAGTAAGGAGCAAATGCTGCCCCCTTATTTTATTATGCTTTCATCTGTGCAGTAGATCAAACATGCTTTGTTTTCAAAGGATAAGTGGTCACATAAATCGGAAAGGTGGCTGACACAGAGTAAAAAAAAAACCTTAAAGCATACTGAAGGAGAGTGTGAGAAATAAGCATCTTCCTCTTCCATTCTGCATCCTTCATCAAATCAGCTGCACAAATTTACTAGTTAATATTCTTTTTTTAAAAAGAAGAAAGGGGAGAACAGACTGCCCAAAGCCATATATACCACATATGCATATAAGAGACAAAAAGTACAATCAATCACGCAGTCAGTTAGTCAAAATTTCAGTAAACAAATAAATATTCAATAAATGCTGTGTTGCTCTTCATCTCCAGGAAGTAGTGTGAGAAAAGTCTCGGGCTTACTGAACCCCTCTTGGTGACCGTGTGGCAGCTCCCACAGGGGCGTAGCTTGGGGAGGGCAAGGGGGCAGGGCACCTGGGTGTAGCAATTAGAGGGCACCAAATTGCCTGCCGACCCCCCACCGCTGCCCCCCACCCACCATTGAGATTATATTTTGCAATGGGGCGTGCAAAAACTGACTGTTGTCCCGAGCTCTGGAAGCCCTAGCTATGCCTCTGAGCTCCCAGTCCATTGGCAGCAGCCCAGCCAGCCACTTCTTTTGGTATGGTGGTAGCCAGGGATGGTGCTAGAGCCATGCAACATGGGTTGTGGGAGGTTTCTCTCTGCGTGTGAATCAACCTTTGTCATTATGTGTTTGGGGGCATAAAAGTTATACATGGATTCTGAGCTACACAGGGGTCTGACACTCGTAACTAGAGATGGGCACGAAACAGAAAAATAGTGTTTCATTTCGTTTCATTTCTGTAGTACTTTTGTTTTGTTTGTAATGAATTTTAAAGTAGTTTTGTTAGAGCGCTTTTACATGGCCCCTAAAATCCGAGGCAAAGGGCTCCGAGATCTGGAGCTTAAAAATGTTTTCCCACCAGCTGCGGACTTTAAACAAAATAAAGTGTGACCACGCCCACCTAAGCGCGCCCCAGCGCACTTTTCAAGTACCTGGTCTCCAGAGGTAAAAAATCTTCCGATGCGGATTGTATAGCTGTGGATGCCGGGCTGGGAGCCTTCTGTTTGTTTGGGGTTTTTTTTGTCCCTGCCACCCCTTTAAGAGACAGGAATCGCTACGGGGCTGCTCAGGGCAGCTCGGACTGCAGACGGAGGTGAGCGGAGGTGAGCTTTTCTCCCTTTTTTTCTCCCTCCCTCGCCACAGACAGGAGCAATGAAGGTCAGAAGGGTGAGAACACAGGAAGAGGGACAAACCCCCACGATCTCTGGTCGAATTTAAGTTGCAGGCAGATTTTAGAGGTTGTGTAAAAGCGCTCTTTAGAAAACAAAACAAATTGAAATGAAACAGAATGAAACACTATTATTATTGTTGTTTTTACAATATTAATATTATTAATTTCTAAACCAAATGGACATTCTGGATATATCATTCTGGCCTTGATGTTTAAACTACTTTTAAAACTAAGAGGTCATTTATTTTCTATACACCTGTTTGTTTACTGCCTATCCCCTGAGAGAATGTGTGTGTGTGTGTGTGTGTGTGTGTGTGTGTGTGTGTGTGTGTGTGTGTGTGTGTGTGTGTGTGTGTGTGTGTGTGTGTATGTGAGAGAGAGAGAGAGAGAGAGAGAGAGAGAGAGAGAGAGAGAGAAGGAGCCCTTTTGTAAATAAGACATAACTATTGCTAAAAGTCCTTAACAACTTAAGCAGAGCCATTCATTCTCTGTTGCTAATTGCTAACATGTGTGAAGTGTGTTAACATATGTTCTGGTTGAGACACAACTTTTAAAAAGTTCTGTGATCCTCCTGTTTCTTTGAAGACATAGATTCCATCTTGGTTCGTCTGACAGGAAAGCTTTTTTTAATTTAATTTTGCCAACAGAGATACTTAATAGAAAAAACAGAAAACTGCAGTGGGAAGTGAGCACATGTGGGTCAGATTTCATTCTTTGTTTTGTATCTAGAAATCAGGAACCTTCTGGATTTCACATCATAAAAGCTTCAGATTAATAGTTAAAACAAGTGTGTGTGTGTGTGTGTGTGTGTGTGTGTGTGTGTGTGTGTGTGTGTGTGTGTGTGTGTGTGTGTAAATATCTATCTATCTATCTATCTATCTATCTATCTATCTATCTAGGAAGGTGGAAAAATTTCAGACCATTGTAAGAGGGAATAAGACAAAAGATCTCACTGCCAAAATAGGCTGAAGGCATTTCCGTATGTGTTCCTTCTGCATTTGGCTCATTTCTCCTTTCAGTTACCTGATGCTTGCTGCTCCACTGGCGTCTCCTGCAATCCACCTAATCTCTGTGGTTTGGATTCAGTGGTACATAGAATCATTCCGTGGGTTGGTGGTGCTTTTGTGGCAGGAAGTCAGGTTATATTGCTTTTTTTAAAAAATCCATTGCAACAGATTACTTTGCATTGCCTTCCTCCGTCTGTTGCCCATTTTGACCTGAATATTTATTTTTACTTGTCAGTGTTTTCATTCTTCTTCTTTGGAGCAGGAAGTTTGGTTTTCCCCCCTCCAACATCTGTTGACCTTTTTTCAGAGGACTAGCAATGGCCATTTATTACATGCCAAAGCTGTCCATCCGTACCCATTTTTTCTCTTCCCCCATGCCCTCACTCCAATTCATAACAACTGAAATCTGGAACCTTTTGAAGCAATCTAGGATAGGGAAGGAGAACACAGCTTGCAAGTCAATGGTGAATTCCAGGGTCTCCAGACATTAGCCTGGAGCACTATCAAGTTTGCTCTAAAATCTTCCACTTATGATGTCTGATCATAATGTCACAAACCATAATGTTTATTCTTTTTCAAGGGATCCTGCTTGGGTGATGCAAGCTCATAAAATGGCAAAATAGTTTGAGATTTAAATTCTGCTAACTCCCAGGAAGTAGCCTCCAACTGATGACGCTTCTACAGTATGATTTTTTTTTAAAAAGAGTCCTCCATGCATCTCTGTTTTTGAATTTTGAAGTAACCATGTGGCTACTTCTTTTGTTTCTTCTTTCATCTAAAAGGAATATAATCCTAGGAAATATCATTTCTTAAAAAGGAGTTTATGTTTATGCCTGTGAAGGATTGGAGAAACCAGGTTGCCTACTTCATTAATATGAAAGCTCTTTGGGGTGCAATATACAGTGGACCCTTGTATAGCAAATGGTTTGTATAACATAAAATTTGTACAACATAAAACATTCCAGGGATAGGGGAAATTTGCTTAACAGAATCGCCGATGCAGCAAATCCGTACAACATAAAAATGGGATCACTCTGTTTTCAATGCATTGCTATGGGATATTTGCATAAAGGAAATTTGCTTAACATAATTTCATTTGGAATGAATTAATTCCTTTATACAAGGTACCACTGTATAAGTGGGCAATCATGTATAAGCTGTTCAGACTGCTCTGGTTGATTCTGTTCATTATGTTTAATCTTATTTAGGAAAGTATGCACCTGACTTTGGCTACTATAATATATATATATATATATTATATTATATTATATTATATTAATTATATTATATTATATTATATATTATATAATATATATAAGCCTATGATGAATAAAATAATAAACTTCAAGGGTGTTGCAATAGAAGATGATTTCTATGACCCTGAAACTACAATTTCTACCTATTATGTATAGTTTAATACTTTCTAGACATAAGTACATCACAGTTTTCAAATTGCGGTCTAAAAGAAAGAATACTATCCTGAGTGATTTCTTAATGTTGTTAATGTGTTCAGGGCTTGCCACTTGTTTCTTAATATCAGGAAATTAGTGCAATCCTGCACAGTTAAGCTGCTTAAATCCCCCTGAAATTTTACTGCAGCTTTGGTGGGTTATGTTAATTTCAGCAAGATGCTTTTTATAGTTTCCATTGAATGCACTGACTTTTTTTAAAAAAAAATACAACTTAGCAGAATGAGAGGTTTTTGATTAATACTATTAAGACTCTGAAATGCCTTGCCACTATGTACAGTTCTCACATCAAATTAGCTTAAGACAAAAGGAGCATTTCCAGTATTAGTTTGACCTGGGAACAATCTACATTCATTTGAAGATAGAAATGGAAAGAAGCCTTTGAAGTACATATCAGAAACCAGTATGCTGTCCTTAATTAAAACCATGTGAACAAAGTACAGCCATAAGAAGATGTCTACGTTGCCCAGATATTACAGCCAGACACCATCTTGGATCTCATAAAATGTGGAGCCTGAAAATGCCGGGCATTTCATTTTATGGCAACCTAAGATGGCAACTAAGATGCCCAAGTCTCTTAGGAGCTACGTAGCAGGTAATATCTCACTGCCAAGATCTGATAATTGTGAGAAGTAGAGATGGGCACGACTTGAAAAAAATTTTTTTCGAGTTGTCGTTAGTCGGGCCGGTTCCGTTTCGGCTCGTTTTCGTTTTTCGCGAAAATTTGCAAAAATTAGTCGGTTCGTTTTTTTGTTTTTTCGTTGTCGTTAGTACTGGTTTGGGGAGGGGGTAGCGGACTCCTGGAGGGAGCTGCAGGAGTCAGCCAGAGCCACAAGTGACAGACTGGCAGTCTCTTTGCACCCGCTGTGTCTCACGTACTTGCATGTAGTGCAATGCAAGTAGATCTGGCTTAGGGTTAAGACGGCTTAGCGCAACGGCTAGGGTTAGGCTAGTTACGGGTGAGGTTAGGGTGAGTATTGGGGTGCACCTCTGGGTGCCTCTCTGACCCACTTAGAAGGACAGTGTACTGGCGTATGGGTTAGGCTTAGGGTTCGGGTTTGGGCTACGATTAGTGGGCTGTTTATGCCCGATTGGCACATCCCAGAAGTCTCTGTGGTCAACCTGGCCAAGTGGCCATGCGAAAAAATTTGCATGGTCTACTCCCATGGGAGAGCCCATCATTGCGAATGCGCAGGTGTAAAAAAAAATAAAATAAAATAAAATAAAATAAAATCAACGGAGACTTTTTTTGCAAGAAAAACCCACTGCTGCTCCTGTAAAAATTCAAGCATTTAAAATAGCTAATTAATTTCCAGCATGTTTCTGTGGTGTTTTGGTGGGGTTTTGGGCAACAATTTCAAAAAAAATATTGCGGTCGCCATTTTGGATCCCCCCCCCACCGCATGGCAAATGGGATGCGCCCTCCCAGCCTGGTACAGTCAGCAAAACCTGGCCATGCGATTGGTGGAATGGCTCCAAAACTTTGCATGGTCCACTCCCATGGGCGAGCCCATCATTGCAAATGCGCAGGTGTAAAAAAATAAATAAAATAAAATAAATAAAATAAAATCAACGGAGACTTTTTTTGCAAGAAAAACCCACTGCTGCTCCTGTAAAAATTCAAGCATTTAAAATAGCTAATTTCCGCATGTTTCTGTGGTGCTTTGGTGGGGTTTTGGGCAACAATTTCAAAAAAAATATTGCGGTCGCCATTTTGGATCCCCCCCCCACCGCATGGCAAATGGATGCGCCCTCCCAGCCTGGTACAGTCAGCAAAACCTGGCCATGCGATTGGTGGAATGGCTCCAAAACTTTGCATGGTCCACTCCCATGGGCGAGCCCATCATTGCAAATGCGCAGGTGTAAAAAAATAAAATAAAATAAAATAAAATAAAATCAACGGAGACTTTTTTTGCAAGAAAAACCCACTGCTGCTCCTGTAAAAATTCAAGCATTTAAAATAGCTAATTTCCGCATGTTTCTGTGGTGCTTTGGTTTTTGGGCAACAATTTCAAAAAAAATATTGTGGTCGCCATTTTGGATCCCCCCCCCCCACCGCATGGCAAATGGATGCGCCCTCCCAGCCTGGTACAGTCAGCAAAACCTGGCCATGCGATTGGTGGAATGGCTGCAAAACTTTGCATGGTCCACTCCCATGGGCGAGCCCATCATTGCAAATGTGCAGGTGTAAAAAAATAAAATAAAATAAAATAAAATAAAATCAACGGAGACTTTTTTTTGCAAGAAAAACCCTCTGCTGCTACTGTAAAAATTCAAGCATTTAAAATAGCTAATTTTCACATGTTTCTGTGGTGCTTTGGTGGGGTTTTGGGCAACGATTTCAAAAAAAATATTGCGGTCGCCATTTTGGATCCCCCGCACTGCATGGCAGATGGAGCCCTCCCAGCCTGGTGCGCAGCAGTAGCAATAGCCAAGGAGAGGGGGGCGGGGAACCACCCCCCCAAATAAAACACCCTTCTGGCCTGGTAGGTGCCCTCAGACAGTTTTCGCCTACTTTTCGAGAATCGGGGTTTTTTTTAACTTTTAAAAACTTTTTTTCTGTGCCGCTTGGCATTGCGCGATGCAAGTAACGAGCACGACAAATCAGACCAAATTGTTCGTTCGTCGGTTCGAGCTCGATGTCTGGGGCAGTGATTCCCGTTACAGTTTCGTAGAGTAACGGAAACGAGTAACGGAAATAGGAAATGAATACCGCTAAGTCGTGCCCATCTCTAGTGAGAAGATATGAAGGTCTACCTGTGGTGACAACCAGAGACAGCTTTGGCGTAGTCCCCTGCAAGGCATTGCCAGCACTATCACTTTCAGATTCCCCGCTCCATTATAGCTGTTACCGCCTTCCCACTTCTCCCTGGTACATGTATGCTGACCCAGTTCTGGGTTGACATTTGAAATAGGAAATGTCTGGGTGTCACTCTGCTCCAGGAGGATTACCACCCATGACTGCCAAAGTGAGGTAGTGGTATCACTTCCAGTCTTCATCTGTTTATTGTTATTGCAGATGAGGTGTGTTTAGGCACTGCAAGTCAGCTGTTTTCATGTTGAAATGAACAGATTAAGTGACAGATGTGTGCTAGATGAGTGTCAGGTTAGTCCATTATGGCTTTTGGGAAGGGGAGAAAAAATACTCTACTGAAACTTATTTTCATTGGCTATTCTCCCAGTCCAAGAGAGAGAGGATTGTGGTGTGGCTGAATACTTAGATTTGGAGTGTGATGATTGACAGAAAGAGAGAGACAGAATTGGAAACGAGTTACAGAACCAAACAGGTAGAAAGATAAAATCAGGATTAAATATGTTTGCATATAAATTGAGAAGTTAGGCTTAGGTTTCCTTAAAAGGCAGCATGAAAGTTCTTTATCCTGTTTTATGAGTTGTTTCTCCAATACTTTACAATGTAATATTCTACAAACATAAAGTACTTCATGTAAATTAAACATCTCTTTTATTTTCCGCTGGCAGTTCTCACATAAACACCCACATGTGACTGCTTGGGCATAACTCAAACATATGGAGAAAGGAACTGAAGGGGGGGAATCTTTTGAAAGGTTTCTGGTTTCAGAACCAGTGGTGGCAATATAACCTAGGGGGTTCAGTTATGGCAAAAAGATTTAAAGGAATATCTTTTTCAGAGTAGAAGTTGAAGATCTTGCCCAGCTATCACAAGAGAACAGAAACAACTGTGTAAAAGATAAAACAGGAGTTTGTGTAAAGGGATGAGCCAGTTATGACGGATTTGGGAAGTTGAAAATGAAAACTATTTCAATCCTGCTGCCTAAAAAAAGGGCCCATTAAAATAAGTCCCCATTAAACATGCTGCTGTATTTTGGAATGGAAAAATGCTGGTTGCTTGACAACTTTAGGCTGACAAACCTCTTAGGCAAAGCGAGTGCCGGCAAAAAAGAGCGAGAGCTCAACAACTCCTGGGAAGATTAAAAAGGCTGTAACACTTCAGCTGTTTGCAAATCAGTTTGGGATCTTTAGTCTTTTGTTGGGGTCACTCCAATTCTCGGAGTAACGGAAAGTTTCAGGAGATGAATGCTTTGTGTCCCTTTTCAACCAGCTCACAGGAGAATTTTGGCATTTTCACAGCTTCCCTTCACGCACCTGTGAATAAGTTACAATAAAACATCAGAAGAACATACAGTTCTACCCCCTCCCAAATGTTTCAGATTAAGAGAATCATGTAAGTTCTATCAGGTGAGACTGGAGTATGTCACACTGGGTTCCTCAGTTCAGACAGAAAGGCAGCAAATTATATGAGGGGGGGAGGGAGATTACTGGATTCTTCTGAATTTAAGAGGCCTCTATTTATGTGACCATGTATTACCGTGAAGGATGTAACTAAAGTCTTGCCCCAGCATCTCACTATTCCGTGCTTTTACAACTATGTTCAAGCAAGCCAATATGTTCAAGCAAAACCAAAGCAAAGCAAAGCATCTGTCACTGTTTTAAAAGACTGTTTCTTGGCACCCAGACATGTTCCCCTACCTCAGATTGCTTTTGAAACACAAAGCTCCTTTTTGGCTGGAGGGCTGGAGAAAAGGCAACACAGAAATGTAGCAGCCTCCACCAGACAGCTGGGGTTAAAGATTGGTCTACCCACCAGCCAGGATAAGCCAATTAAGGCCAAATTAATAAGGGTACCTGGTGTGGACAGGGTGTTGTTTTCTTCAGTTTGCAGTCCTGCTTGGCTGATGTAGGGGGTGGTACTTGGAGGTTATTTGGCAGTGTGTTATTTTAAAACCATGGTGCAACATTCCAGCCAAATGCTTCCAAGGCTGAAGCTTGAAACTATACTCCCAAAGGTCAAATTCAGTGAGCATTTGAACTTATCTCTAAGATCTGTCACAACCCACCTGCCATATATGGGACTCTCATATATAAATGTTTGCACTATGTACAAAATACTGTATTGGTAAATGGCCTGAGGATGTGGACTTGATCTACAAAAACATTCAGTTTTTTTAAAAAAGCAATCTAATAAAGGTATCACCTGATCTTGCAGTTGTATAATTTTAAGGCTCACATGGACTTTCCTAATATTTTCAGCATAAGTCAAACTTCATAAATTGCTGAGGAGAACGGCTGCTAATTATGAAGTTAGTAATTTTAACAATAGATATGACTTTTGTCTGACTTGAAATCAATGGAATGATTGTAAATTTTCCAAATTCTACATGCAACTTCTGTATTGCTATTGTTGCTAAGGATTTGGATGCACAAATAGTATTTTTTGTTATAATGGTTCGTGTTTCCTGTTATATGAATAATAATGAGAGACTTGTTTTTTGAAAGTGCGTTTGCCATATTCATCAGTAATAAGCAACTAGTTCCATAGAACTTTTGCCTTTGTGTGGAAAATACGAGTGAACACTGATGTTTCCCAAGGATTAAAATTGGGTGTCAAGTTGCCTACATGGGACATTATTGCAGCCAAACTATATTTACATTAAACTATAGAAAAGGAACTCCTTGCCTTTCTCTTCTGATCAATTACAAAGCACCACCAGTTTTCAGGACCTGGTGGGTTTTCAGGACCTGGTGGCTGTGAAGCTAATAGGCTTAAACACATCAAATTGCTTCATGATTTTAGATTTAAACAGGAAACAGCAGGGGTCAGCTGATACACTCCTTACTTATGTGGCACTCGGCATGGTTGGTTCACACAATCCTCTCTTCATGCAGGTCATGTTTTCTCATTTTCTTCCAGCAGAAGCCAGAGTTCCAACATAGTAATTTTGGAGAACTGTATTGATACTTGACATTCAGTAAAGACACTATAGTTCCAAATAATTTGCTTATGAGAATGAAAGCAATAAAGTTCTGGCTGGCTATCCCAACGGAATAACTGCCATGTAATTAAGATGCCAGCCCTTTGGTCTTAAATTTGGAAAGATGGAGAACAATTGTTCGTTAGTACAGCAATGTGCAACTTCAAGAAGTGAGTAGACTAACTTTTCAGCCTTCAGTGTTTCCAGTCTTATGCAATTTTGGAGAAGGTTTCTTTGTTCTAGAGTTTGCTACAGCAACATCATTTTAACAAATCATTTCTGTAGCCCAGTAGTTAACTTGAATGAATGAAGTCCTAAAAAGGGACATCCCTTTCACATTTTAATGTGCTGTATGCATTTGGTGGTGTACCTATTCAGATATATCCCCATGTAAAAACAAACAGCACCTAGTACTCAAGATTGTCCCAATATAAGATGTTTCCAGAGGGTATGGACATTTTTTGCCAGATTTTGCCAACATTATAGTGTAGAAAACTGTACAATGCAGGGATGTGTGCTTTTCTGCTCCACCACATCTTTTCAAGTTATGCCATAGGACCAACTGTATCTATGCAAAAAGCAAAAGGAAGCCGATAAAAAGAAATAGTCAGATGTTTGCTACAATGCTACAATGAAAGGCCTGGTATTTTCTGGGAAGGGATGAATATACTCTTTATACTTATTCTAGAATGAAGTATGTGCTCATTTTAAAAATATAAAAAAACAAACTCCAGGGACGTTTTACTCAACCAAAACCAGATGGATAATAATACTGTACATAATTCAGTATTTAGGACATGTGCAGTATACCGTCTGGCATGTGGTAGCTGCAGCTATGGATGTTGGGACTTACTGACCTTTTGAAAGGGCATAATAACTTAAAGAAAGTTTAAAAGCAGCATGCAAAGAACTTAGAATGCTATTGTGCACGCTTCATAAATTCTGCCACATTCTTTCTTTAGGACACCAACATCACTCAGCCCATCAAACTGTTTGCAATGACTTCTTGTTGTTTTTGTTGCCTATAAAAATTTTCTTTTTCTTTTTATTAACCCTATTTAATAAGGATTCATGACAAGCCATGTCAACTGGAACATCCTGTGCTAATGGTGTAAATGACCTATTAACATTCTGTCAGTTTTGTCCATGGTGGTGTCCAGAGTATCTCCATGTTTTATTCATGGTGGTGTCCAGAGCACATAGGGAAGTGCACCAGATTTGGAAATAAATCACCCAAAGAAGGCAATTTGTTTGTAGGACTATTTGTATTTACTGGAGCAAATATAGGCCAATTCAAGGAGAAAGTGTGACTTCACTTATTAGTATATCTACTTTCTAGAATTTTCTCATAAAATAAATAACATTGAGTCTTAATTACACTTGATTTATTCTCTTGAGCGAACCTGGATGGAACAGATCAAAGTAGTTCTAAGAATTCTCTCCTCTCTCTTCTATTTTCTTTTTATTGTTTAATACTTGCTGTTGGTCTTTATTTGCAGATCCTTCCTGTGGATTCTGCTGCTACATGCCATAGAAGAAATGTCTGCCTGAATGTACCTGCCTGCTTATTTTCTTCTTAGTACTTACGTCAAATAGTCCTTTATTTTTTCTTGTGCAGCATACTTATTCAGGCAAGGCAGTGAACTGCTGCATTTGACCACGGCAGGTAGCTGACTGTGGACACTAAGAGGACATCTTCCATATTGCCAATACATGTTTTCCCTGAGCATAACTCTCAGCAGGACCAAAGGAAGACAGCTTGTAGACGTTTTGCCTAAAAATGGAAGATCCATCAATTTGCCAAAGGTGGTGATGACGGCATATAGGACCTCCAATCCCAGAGCACCATTGTCCACTTGCCATATTGTGGGTGCTTTTACTCCCTTGATCCAGAAACATGCAAATGCATATACACATCCGCAGAAGTTCAAGAACAAATTGGTTGAGGTTTTAGGACAGTTTTGGATACAAATCAGATTAGGTGGTTTTGGCACGCACTTAATATCCTAAAAGTGGGTTTACTTTTCTGAACTCCTTCCTTTTAATTTGTCATCCAGAAAGACTTGCACCTTTTGCATATGTTTTTCTTGGAAAGAGATATGGAAGCAAGAGATCCACAAAGTTATAAAATGGCACATTACAATCCAGCATGATTTATGAGAATAATCGCTTCTCAATAGCTGAGAGTATAGGTATGACGACACTAGCTTTGGGCTGAGAGAAAGTCTCGCTGCCTAGTTTAAAACCAAATTGCTCCACATTTTATTCAGTGTAGTTCAGTTTTAAAAAGAATACGAAGTGTTCCCCATCACATAGTGTCTTCGGGCTTTTGAAGGTTTATTGCATTTTTTAAATTAAATGATTAAACATTTTGTAAGAGCCAAGGAGAAGCCCTGAAGGCTCTCTAACGCTAAATCCAGGAAGTAAGTTTCTAATCTGTTTTAATTAAAATGAAGAAAGCTCATTTAGATTTAATTGATTTGACTTCCTCTTATAAATTACAACATGCCATTTTAAAAGTTCTTAATTACCTTTACTGCTTTGCTTCTGAACTGTTTAACAGTGATGATGAACCAAATGGTATTGTATTTATTATCCTAGCATAGTTTTTGTAACCATGAGACAGCTTGCATCCTGACTCTAGGAGCTTGAGACGAACCCCTGAGGAACTGGAGGTGGTTATTAGGCTCAATCTATTAGCAGAGGTAGAAAGTGCTGATCAGGATACACCAAATGACTTGGTATAAAGTCTTGAGATTTCCCAGAGCAGCACAATTACTATAGCTGCAATGGGAATGAAAAAAGTATGAAGGCAGCTCTACGTGTTCAAACCTGAGGCTATCTTCCATGTTGAAGGGATAGAGGTGGCTACCATTTAGCCATGTTGTCTATTCTGATACCCAGTTTCCTGTTTTGCAAGATTTTGTACCCTTAATAATTAACTGGACTGAAGTCTAGGTTCTAATAAATGAATGAATGAATGAATGAATGAATGAATGAATGAATGAATGAATAAATAAATGTCATCAAATCAATTCTGACTTATGGAGTTCCTTTATACCAGGCCTGCCCAAACTCCGGCCCGGGGGCCAAATCCGGCCTATCAGGCCATTCTGAGTGGCCCACGGCTGGCTGACCAGTCCCTCTCTCCCCCTCCTTCACCCCCTGTTTTTTTTTAAATCTTCCGCCAACACTGACACCACCGGGAAGCCTGAGGGGCTGGGCAGGCCGGCCGGCCAGTGAGCAAAAGCTTGTGGAGCTGGGTGGGTGGGCCACCACCACCAGCACCACCGGGAAGCTTGTGGGGTTGGGCGCGCGGGTGGGCCACCACCACCGGCATCACCTGGAACCTTGTGAAGCTAGGCGCACATGCACAGGGTGGTGTGCGGGCAGGCCGCCACCTCCGGCATAGCCGGGAACATTGTGAGGTTGGGCGCACACGCGGGGCACTGATTGGGCAGGCCGTGCCACCAGCACAGCTGGGAAGCTTGGGCGGATGGGCGGTCTACTGTCACTGGCACTGCAGGGGAATGTGTGGGGGTGGGCAGGCCAGCGGGCCTCTGCCACCGCCAAGGAGCTTTGGGGTGGGCTGGCAGGCGAGCCGTCGCCACCGGGAGCTTGGAGGGGGGTGCAAGGTCACACAGATAGCCTCTTCCAAGGGGCAACCTGTGGCCACGGCTCCCTGTGCTTCCTTTGGTCCCCACCTTCCTTATTTCCTTCCTCCCTGCTTTGTTCCCCACCTCCCTCCCTCCCTCCCTCCCTCCCTTGGTCCCTGCCTTCCTTCCTGTGGGTGGGGTTGCAAGGGGTCAGTGGGTGGGGCTTATGGGTCAGTGGGTGGGGCTTGCAGTGGGGTGGCAGGGTCGGGGAGCAACCAGCCCCTGACACATTCTCAGCCACCAACTCTGGCCCTCCTTCCAAAATGTTTGGGCACCCCTGCTTTACACTGTGCTTTCTATGCGCAGAATGCTCAGAGGTGGTTTATTGTTTTGATTGATATCTTGTTATTGAGTGTAGACAATTTATACAGAATTTAAGGGGTGTAAACTTCTTTTATACAATGTTCCCACTGCTTAGAAAATTGATATAGCTATTTGTGTGCTTGTTTATATTTCTGAGCTTTAGCTCCGTTTCATTCCAATTTCAGTTGAGGAATTGTTTTCAGCCTGCTTTTTTCTGTTTTGACTTTGGTTTCCTTTTTAATTATTTATTTTATGATATGCAGCTGTTACTGAAATGCCTAGACAATTTATCAAGCTTCCCTATAAGATATATTTTACCATGTTACTTGTCAGGTCATATTACACCAGTCTATCCAGCGCAATGAACAAAACATGGCGCCTATGCAAACTGGCCATTTCTTACCACTCCTCTACAACATTGGTTTCATTGTTCATACATGAGCCTATGGAGAGAGTTGGGTTCCTAACTCACACATATTTAGTCTTTAAACATGCAATGAGTGGCCTCTATTGCTTTTGCTGGAATAAGTAATCCTTTGTCTTAACCACATCCATTTGTTGCCTCTCAAAAACAAATGCACTGAAGTAGAAGTAGCAAGCAATAATGACAGTTTTGTTGTTTTAGTATGTCCATTTTAACACATATTTGTCACCCCCTCATCCCCATTGTGTTTTTTTAATGCAAGGCTAATTTGCACACACTTTTCTTGCTCACTCACATGTCCTGCAGATATTTTCCACTCAGAGGTGCTCAAGCTGATTCCCTCTCTAATAAATGTTGCATTAGTATAATTGCAATGTTGACTACATTTTGCAACTGACATTAATAAGCTATCCACTTGAAAGGTGCAATGATACTTGTTTTCATACCACCCTCCCCAAAATTACTGTCTTTATTTCCCCCTCCATTTCTTTCTGGTATTTTGCCCTGCTTGTTTACATGCAGAGTAATATATTCTAATTAAAGATTAACATGAACTGTCAAAGTGACCATTTGTGCTGATTAATTTTTCTGGTGTTCAGCACCTCCCCACGCCATTTCCTTCAGCAGATGCTGCACCCAGAGCCGGTGCTTCCATTAAGGCGAACTAGGCAGTTGCCTAGGGCGCCAAAATGGAGAAAGGGCGCTGGACAGACTGCCGCCCCGCCCCCACCACCACTGGCCACCGCCGTTTGTCCCCCCCACCGCCTGCCAGCTGCCCGTCGCCATCTGCCCATCGTTGCCCGCCCGCCCGCCCACCCACCACCCGCTGCCCCCCGCGCCCATCCCCCCCCACGCTACAATAACTCACTATGAGTTTCTTGTCACAGTGGTAGTGCAGCCAAAACCTGGGTTCGATCCCAAGTAGCAGGCTTGGGTTCACTCAGCCTTTCATCTTTCTGAGGTTGGTAAACTGAGTACCCAGCTTGCTTTAATTTGCTATATTTAAATTTAATTTAGTTATATGCAGCCTGCATAATTAAACTGTAAACTATCCAGAGAATGCTTTAAGCATTATGGGGAGGTAATAGAAGAACCACACTTTGCTTTTTGCCTTTGTTATTATTATTTCTCAATTCTCAAAGGGCCTTTTTACATGACCCCTAAGATCCGCTGGCCACTTAAATTCAGACCAGAGATCTTAGGGGTTCGTCGTTCTTCCTCTGTCCCCACCCCCCTCCGCACTTCCTGGTTGCTGGCTGCGTGAGGGAGGGAGAAAAAGAAAAAGAAAAGCATGCCGCTCACCTTGTTCTGTCTCTCGTCTCTGTAAAAGTAGCTCTTAAAGGGGCGGGAGCCAAAAAGCAGCAAACAGAAGCGAGGAGAGCCACGCACTCACTATCGTTGCACCGCATCAAAGATTTTTCACCTCCAAAGAGAAGGTACAAGAAAAGTGCACTGGGTCACGCTAAAGTGGGCGGGGTCGCACTTAATTGTCTGCAAACTCCGGAGCTGGTGGGGAAACATTTTTAAGCTCCGGAGCTTGCAGCCATTTGCAGCGGAGCTTAGGGGTCGTGTATAAACGCCCAAAGTCTATGAACAAGTACCTGTAATAGAAAAGTGTTTTATTGATCTGAAAGCTACTCAGTAGTGCAGGAAGCAGTTAAGAGTAAAAGATAAACCCTTAAGTACCCTATAGGATAGGTTCTATAATGTAGATTACGTTTCAAACCTGTGTTTCAAAAATTTAAAAGCCTTCACAGCTTTACTATTGTTAATATGTGACTATTTAGCATTTGTCGTACAGAGATGAGCATCATTAAGTGTTAGAATCAGTTCTGTATAAATGTTCATGCACATTTTCAAGTTTAGGATAGTTATAATTTTTATAATGCAAATATTTTGCAAAACCCTTCATTTCCACATTCAAAATCCACTTCATTAGTTGTAAATGTGCTCTCCAGATGTCTGTGAAAGATTAGTAATGTACATTAAGTTTTGTTCTTTTATTGATGGATGCTCATGGAAATAATAAGGGGACAAGTTCTAATGGGAAAGGCTTTTTATAAGCAACAGTAGCATTGTTAGGATCTTGAGCAGTGGCCAGCATCGGTTAATAGTGCAATGCTGTTGCTTTTAGATATACAGTATACAGTATATATACGGTGGACCCTCGTATAACAAATGGTTTGTATAACATAAAATCTGTACAACATAAAAATTCCGGAGATAGGGGAAATTTGCTTAACAGACTCGCCGATGCGGCAAATCCGTACAACATAAAAATGGGATCACTCTGTTTTCAATGCATTCCTATGGGATATTTGCATAAAGGAAATTTGCTTAACATAATTTCATTTTGAATGAATTAATTCCTTTATACAAGGTACCACTGTATAAGTGGGCAATCATGTATAAGCTGTTCAGACTGCTCTGGTTGATTCTGTTCATTATGTTTAATCTTATTTAGGAAAGTATGCACCTGACTTTGGCTACTATAATATAATTCGCCTATGGGGCGAATCCGTACAACATAAAAATGGTCAAGATTAGGGATTACTGTTTTCAATGTATTCCTATGGGAAATTTGTATAAAGGAAATTTTGCTTAACATAATTTCATTTAGAACAAATTAATTCCTTTATACAAGGTACTGTATTTCTATTTAGGTAGCCTAACATGATATTACTGTCTCATCTGGCTCCTGCATGGACGGACTTCTTTTCTCTCACACTTTTGGCTGGGGTGATCATGCCATTTTCTAAAATGTGACTGAGTATCCCATCTACATTGATTTTAACAGGAACTCCTTACACATGTGCAAGTAGTGCATATGTATGTAAATGAAAGAGTGGGAGTGAGAGATTGAGTTCATTGGGAGTGTTTTTGAAACTCTTATGCACTTGTTAAGAGTCTCTGGGAAGAGCAACGGAAGATCTGTGACATGTGGACTGGATTCGCCCTGCTATACCTAAGAACATAAGAACATAAGAAGAGCCCTGCTGGATCACACTAAGGGTCCATCTAATCTAGCTTCTCGTATCTCAGAGAGGCCCCACCAGATGCCTCTGGGAGCACATGATACAATTAGATACCTGTCTCCTGATACCATTCCCCTGTGCCCAGCACTTGAATGTACTCTCCTTTTAAACCTGGAGATAACATGCAACCCCATCATGGCTCTCCTCTTCTTTGGCCCACCAAGGTAAAATCTGACAGAAAAATGACTCTTTTAGCTACTACTCCTGACAAGCTCTTTTTGGTGCTACTCCGCTGTCTCCTTGGTAGAAGGAGGGGCTTCTGAAGGGAAAACTGAATCATAAAGCCAGAAGAATTTATAAAGAGAACAAAGTAGTGAGGAGGAGGATCAAAGGATGCCCTTGAGAGCATTTACTGTGCACTGAACAAGGGAAAGATCTCACAAAACAAATTGTGTGTATTATAAAAGCAGCAGCATTACTGCAGTTTTCAAATAACCAGATGGAACTTCTTTTCTCAGGAAAGAAAATATCTTTCTCTTAAATGCCCAATATTTTGTTCATTTCTTTAAGGCAAGAAACTCTGCAGTGTGCTAATATGAGTATCACAGTATTTGAAAGTGTCCTGGCCACAATGTCTTGTGAATGAAATGCTGGTTTAAAAGAAACACACAAGCTTGATTTCCCCTGAAGGTCAATAGTGGATACCCCAGCTCCATTTCCTGATACCTCAAAGGGTTTGGGCATCTGGAGATCACTAGATGAGAATGGTCTCATTACAATTGTATGATGTAGATACGTTTTTGTGCTTTCTCTAGCCAAGCCACAAATCTTTTATTTATTTATTTATTTATTTATTTATTTATTTATTTATTTATTTATTTATTTATTTTTGCCCTGGCAATGAGTTACTTTTTGAAGCCCTCTTTCTTGAAGGGATTTTGCAGGCTAAGGAGAAACAGTTCTGTTTCTCTTCCATAGCAGCCGGTGTTGAAAGGTTGACCTGCCTGAGGTTAGAGATTCAGTACTGCTGTTTTTAAGACTACTTCTTGTCCGGAAACTGCAGCAGATCCTGTCACTTATCATTAGACAACTCATTAAAGTCCAGCTAATTGCATCTTTGCTTTGGCATTTGAAGTTTTAATGCACCAGGCCTTAATTAATTGACTAAAGTCCTGTCTTGCACCACTAGAGAGGTTCATTTAACTGATTCTATTGAAAGTAAAGTGATCACCTTGGCAGACTTTTGGTTCAGATTAGAAATGTACTCTAATACGAATGGCACAGCCCAGAAGTCAAATGGGTCGCAGTATTGAAATGTTCTTAAGGGTTTTTTTTGTTTTCTTCACAGGAGAGCAAACAAGAGGATTTTAAACAACAATGTTTGTGCTCATGCTTTCTAATGCCATCATAATTTTACATAATCCTATGATCCTGGTTATATAAGCACATATTTTCTAGCTAAGAAAATAAATTTATTTTACCATGTTCTTTTCTACTGCAGTCTTCAAGCAATTGCAGCATAACAAAATAGTCAAGAAAATAGAAATTAATGTTGATGAACAGTGCTGCTTACATGACATTTCTAGGTTTGTAGAGGAATACGTCGAGGAATACTTTGCCTCAGCACATAGAACTGTACTGTTTTTAGTTCACTGTGTCTGTCCTTACCCTGGTAATTGTAATTATTCCCATGCAGCTGAGCGTAACAGCTGCAGAACATTTTGCAGAGGCCATGGAGAATCAGGGTCTTTGAGGCATAGGTCCTTCATATAAACAGAGCAATTATTTTATTTGAGCTAGCTTGGGTGAGTCTTACAGTAATGACTTTTAGCCCCACCAGAAATCTTTAGTAAAAAAGAATGATTAGTTCATGGGAAACATGTGTGCATTGTAACCATACAAAGAGTTCTGTCTTGGCCTAAGCCCTGACAGTATACTGTTAGATCTTGATTGATACAAAACATCTATGCTGTTTGGGTATTGGATTTAGAGAGATACTTAAATCAGGTTTGTGGGTTGAAAGATTCTTTTCGCATCATTAAATCAGTTCCCCATGTTCTCCTGCCCTCTTTCCCTAGTGATGTATACAATCTTCAGTCTTAATCTTCCATGTGTTGGGTAGAGAGTTAAGTTATTTTCAGTCAAATCATGCCCTTGGGTTAAAGGCATCAAACCCGCTATTGTGCTATGCAGATTTAAATCAGTGTATTCCAACTTCGGGTCCCCAGATGTTCTTGGACTACAACTCCCAGAAGCCTTTACCACTAGCTGTGCTGGCCAGGATTTCTGGGAGTTGTAGTCCAAGAACATTTGGGGACCCAACGTTGGGAACCACTGCTTTATAGGATGCATTCTGATATCTCTTCCTGTTTGGAAATGGACTTGGGTTAACTGAGTAGCCCTGAGAACTGGTATTGAAGTTAAATTGTTCCTGCAGCTAGTCTCCTCTGCAGAGACAAAATATAATCCAATTAAAGGGCAGACCTTTGCATAGACCTCTGCATCCCTTCTTATGCAGCAATGGTCTGCCAGCTCACTGCACTTGTCTTGCTCTTCATCAAGAATCATCTACTTAGGTTGTCATTGAAACCCACCATGTCTCCCCCAAGCCCTGTCCACATTATTTGGTAACTTGGGATAACCTTAAAACACCCACTTTCCCCACCCATGTCCTCCTGGTAGAGAATGTGTGCATTGTCCTTTGTTTGAAAGCCACCTGGCCTTCTGTTGGTGGAATGTTCTCTAGGGATTTGAAAACAGATGCTGCTTTGCCTCGCTGACAAACCATGTGTTTTGTTACACAGAAATACCATTGGTATTATCTGGGATATGCTAGCATGGATGGGAGGTCTTGCCAGTATGAGGAGTACAGTTGTGACTTCCCAGTCATTATTAACATATGTTCTAGTGATATTCATGTGTCCACTCTATGATCAAATCTGAACCAATTCTTGACATTTTGTTTTGTTTTGCTGTTTTCTAACAAGGATTGTCTGATTTTACAACATTCATTTCATATATCCAATATTGAATTTCCCCCATTATTAAAAAGCTCTGTAACAATAAACTGCCCTTGGCCAAGAGCAACATTTATTTTCTTTATTCAATGATAATAAATCATGTTCTTGTTTTATATACATATATACTGTCACTATTCTCTTTAATCCTAAATATCCTTTTACCACGATCAACATCCTTCTTTCATAATTGTGGCTATAAATGATTCTGAACTATATTTGCTCTTTGGGAATCTAATAACTTCTCACTCTTTACAGCAACATTTCTCTTCCAGATCCTTTTCTCCAAGAAATATTGCAAAAAATCTCATAACATTTCTCAGAAGTTTCATGGTCATTTTTTTCCCTTGATGAAATGCTAGATGCACAAGATTATTATCCTTCACAGAATGGCATCTTTCCTGTGCAAGGTTCACCAGGAAATGGCAATAGACACACCATACTGCACACGAGTACTGGAATTCTCATATAAAATGGTGTGTCTCCTGTTCAGGATTCACCAGTGAAGGCCAGGAGAACGCCAAGCTATGAAGAAGTAATACACTTAGCCTGTACTAGAGATGGGCACGAAATGAACAATTTTTCGTTTCCGTTTTCGTTTTTTCATTTCATTATGTAACAAAACGACAAACGAATTTTGTCTCTAAAATGAAATGAAACGAACAGAAACACTGGAAATTTTGTCGTGCGTTTCGTTTCCGTACTGCAATATGAGTGAATTGCTTAAAATCTTTAAAAAAATCACAAAAATTGAAATAAATAGTAACGAAATGGTAATGAAATGAACAAAAACGAAAATGAATTTTTTTTTGCAAAACTTCACAAAAAATGGAAACGGACCGAAACGGAGCCTCCAAACGACAAATGACAAACGAAATGCCTTTTTTTTAAATTCATGCCCATCTCTAGCCTGTACAATGCCACCATTCTTGATCTTGGTTCCCTTTTCTAGTGGAAAGGGGAGACATCACAGAACTTGGCTCTGCTGTGTTGCTGTGTCCAGAACAATAACAAAACAAAACGGGGGGGGGGACACAACACAATGTGATTCAGAAAACTGGCTCCAAGACAATTTGTGAGTATTCATCCCCTTCCTGTTTGTTTTTCTATTGATTGCCATTTTAAAAATTAATCACTTTTATTGATTTACATTTAAATAGCTATTGAATTTGTATGGTCATATAAAGCATTTGTTGTAAATTTCAGCAGCAAACTGTCACACAAGTTAGTATAGGCATTTGCTGTTGTATATTAAGTGGTACAATTCAGTGTGAAACAGCACGCAGGCCTGTAGTAACTTGTTGATTTGTGCTGTCAAGTCCCCTCTGATGTACAATGACACAGTCTGCTCCCTGGTTTAAATGCATATGACAATCCATACAGTGATATCCTGTATGCATTGGCATATACAGAGAAGGAATCATAGAAATATTATAGGTAATTTTGCATTGCAACACTCTAATAGCCAGAGTATTTACACTGTTGATACCAATACCAAATTAAAGCAAAACGCTATTCCAGAAAATGTTAAAATTCTTAATGAGAGCAAAAAGATGGTTCTGCATGGCAGTAATAATGAAACAGAAGCACAATGTTGTTGTTTTCCAATAAAAATGTGACTTCTGCTACCACTAAAAGGTCATTCATTCTTGAAAAATAAAAGATGTTGAAAAGAAAACTCATGAGAAGTGAAGAGTAAATGTGTTTGTTGCATGTATAAATAAGCATTCAAAAACATAATCTCCATTACTCAAGGAAGAAGTCCTCTAAGGAATGGATTTCTTAAGTATTTAGCAATGTGTAGCTGTCGCCTGCATTTCACATTAGAAACCTAACAAAACCAGGCCGCCAAGGAAGCAATATTAACTATTTCAAATCCCTGCAGATTATCTAGCTGAAGATTTGTCTAACTACAGCAAAACAGAAGAAATTGTACTCTCCCTCCTGTTCCCAGCCCTCTCAAACTCACTGACTTCATCACAAGCAGCAAAGATCCCCAGGGGTGTTGCTTCCTCATTCTTCCAAGGAATAAACAACAAGCGGTCACAGGTTTGGAAAATTAGTTAGTTAGGTTGTTGTTTTTTTGCCATGACTGCAGTGGCTAGGGGACTCTGAGAGTTCTAATTCAAGAAACTTTAAAACACACCTCTCTACATCCTCCCGGCAGAAAACTGCTCTCCCTGGCAAGCAGAATGTTCACTGCCTTACTCTGAAAGGTTGTCTACATTCTGTAGCCAACAACTCAACTCTAAAGTTGTAGAACATTCTGGAAGTTTCTGCAAAATCACAGCTGTCCATCCAGTGGTTTGGTGATGCCTGACCATATTTTTCATTTTTGATAGGTGCTTTGTATAGTGTGTGGCTGTACAAATCATGTTTTCCTTCACACTGTACTCTGATGTACATATCTGTGGCGGCAAACACCCACAAACAAAAATGTTCAGCATCCACAGTGGAGGCACAGCATGCAGACATACTTCTGACATTCTTGGAGTTCACTTCCTTTTGACCTCTTGAAACTGCATCATGGTCAGACAGCAACTTGAGACCTCAGAACTGCTTTTCTGTACTTTTAAACCGGGGTCAAGGAGGAAATTTAGGTCACAGTAAATTTAAGCAAAGCCCCTGTTAGTAGTCACTGGTCGCCTTTTTGTCTGGTTATGAAAGCCATTTTAAAATGGGGCGGTTTGAACAGTGCTGGTGGTGAATCCTCACTCCTCCATGCTGTGTGAACATTTTAAAGAACAATAGAAGGAGAAATGCCACTGTATACTATTTTTACCCACACAGTCCTACAGTACAGTGGTTCGGCCTTTTCTGCAATCAAGACTGAAGCAAGCGTGGAATGATGCAGTCCTCCATAAAGCATCGAACACTGCCTGCCTAGGAATAGCAGTAGGGAGAACAGGGCTGTGGAGAAGCATGTAAAGCAGGCATGTCCAAACTTTGGCCCTTATGATGTTTTGGACCACAACTCCCAGTATTCTAAGCTTAGCTTGCCAATAACAAAGGACTGTGGGAGTTGTGGTCCAAAACATCTGGAGGGCCTGATGTAAAGAGTAACTGGCAGTGCTGGTGACTCCAACAAATCCCAAAGCCAAAGTAAAATGAACATAGTGGGGATTGTGGTTGGAAGCCAGTTCCTCTTCATCATACATTGTGTTTCACAAGTAAGTGACCACATGTGGCTCCTGTGCGTGGTGGGGGTGGGGGGAGCAGCAGTGGAATATTATGGATGAAACCTGAATTTTCCCCACTCTCAATGTACCCCTTTCTTCTCTGAACCTACATGGTACTGCATCTTGACCACATACGTCAGTTTTCCTTGAGTCTAATGAGTCTGCGCCTGGACACACAGATTAATGCTGCAGTGTTAACTGGAGAGAACAAATAAAACTGGGGTTTGCCTTAAGCAAGATTTTCTTTAAAAATGCCCGCCACACACTAAAGCAGCCCAGTTCCATTTTTACTCTCTAGACTTGCATTTAGGATTTTTTTATATTTACCCTAAGGATGCAAATAGTGGATATTGGTCTCTTTCTTCCCATCCTGTCCTTTTGTCCACCTAGGAGATGATAACATAAAGATTGTTTATTCATAACATCATTCATCGAGGGCAAGGAGATCAGCTGCTTTGCATTCAGTTGTGATTCATTTACTTACAGATAACTTATACACTACTAAGGGCGTTTATACACGACCCCTAAGCTCCGCCGCAAATGGCTGCAAGGTCTGGACCTTAAAAATGTTTACCCACCAGCTCCGGACTTTGCAGACAATTAAGTGCGACCCCGCCCACTTTAGCAAGACCAAACAGCAGTTTTCTTGTACCTGCTTTTTGGAGGTGACAAATATTTGATCCGGTGTAAGGATAGTGAGTGCGGGGCTCTCCTGGCTTCCGTTTGTTCTTTTTTTGTGCCCCGCCCCTTTAAGAGATCTGAATGCTGCCTGGAACAAAACGGAGGTAAGAAGGCATTCTTTTTTTCTTTTTTTTTTCCCCCCCCCCTCAGGCAGCCAGCAACCAGGAAGTGCGGAGGGGGGTGGGGACAGAAGAAGAGCAGGAACCCCTAAGATCTCTGGTCCGAATTTAAGTGGCCAGCGGATCTTAGGGGTCGTGTAAAAAGGCCCTAAGATGGATGCATTTCAAAATGGCATGCAACTGTAGTGAAATAAACTCAGTGAGTATCCAAAATTAAATTGCACCAGCTAAAATCCTATTCAGTATTTATGTCCGAATAATACAGTGGATTAAGGAGCCCATTGTTCAGTGGTTAGACCGCAGCGCAGCAGTCACCAGAGTCTGATGCCAACAGGCTCATGGAAGGATGTAGCCAGCTCAAGTTTGACTCAACTATCCTTTCTTCCAAGGTCAGTAAACTGAGTAGCCAGCTTGCTGGGTGGTGGTGGGGTGTTGTTGTTTGCATAATTATGCTACAAACTCCCAAGACAGTGCTTTAAGCACTATATAACCAGCACACATTGTTTTTTTTACAAGTTACGAAATTAGTGTAGCCATTTGCTGTGTTTATGATTCAGCATGCAATAGCGAAAACCTACAGTAACCCCTCCCCCAAACCCCAACTTGCATCAATTCATCAGAAAGAGCAACAACACTTGCTTTGAACTGCATGAATTACCATAAATGCAGAAATCTGGAACTCATCTGCTGAGGTCCAGCCCTATCCACACCATTGTTTATTTAGAAATACATAAATTGAAAAATCTGTCAAGGTCAGAGTGTGGAAAAGTGTGTTTTCTGAACCTGAGCCCCTGGCAGAGTGGTTTTGGGATTCTGTAAAATGAAGTCCAAAGAGGAATACTTCCAAAGTTCCAATATCTTGCAGAGATAAATCTTAAAAGGCAGACCTCAGACCCCTAGGGGTGGGTATTCCCATAAAAAATCCTGGACACAACACTTCACCTCTTTCTCTGTATTTCTCTTAAAAACTGCAGCCTGCACTTTCTTCTATTTCACAGCCTCATCGTTGGCTGGGGAAGAGATGAAATATTTCTCTCCCCGCCCCCTGTGTTTAGCAGCATACAGCTAGTTTGGCAGAAGGGGGAGATCTCAAATTATTCTGAATTATAGAGCTGATTTAAAATTGCTGTAATAAAGAATCTCCTGAGTCTATTTAAAGAGCTGTTTAGAGTTGAAAGCATGTTTCAGATACATGGGAAAGTAAAAGTAGTAAATGGCAATTGTAACAAAAAATATACTTTGGCATAAGAAACTTGCAATGTGCTTGGCTCATGCCTTTATATTCTTATAACTTTATCCTTTTGGGATGCAAAATATATCCATACTTCCTGGGTGATTTTATATTTTTAAGATTTTGCATGCTTCCATGGTTTGTTTTGGCAGTTTACTATGATTATTACAATTAGCGATAGTAGCACTAGTAGCACCATTCAAACTACAGGAAAAGAGATTCCATTTGAACACTAGGAAGAACTTCGTGACAGTTAGAGCTGCTTGGCAGTGGAATATGCTGCCACAGAGGGTGGTGGAGTCTCCTTCTTTGGAGGTTTTTAAGCAGAGGCTGGATGGCCATATGTCGAAAATATTGTGATGGGGTTCCTGCATGGCAGGGGGTTGGACTAGATGGCCCTTGAGGTCTCTTCCAACTCTATGATTCTATGATTCTATGATTCATTTGTCATATTTGTAGTAATAGTGGTACGAGCAAAAGAGGCACCTTGGTGGAACGCATGCCATTCAGTTGCAAGTCTCAAAGATTTGCAAGAGTTAACATCATATTGAACCGCAACCATTTGGAGCAAACATTGGAGTTAACATCATATTGAACTGCAAACATTGGGGCAGCAGAACTACTTATGAGTTCTGTCATCTTCTGTGGCACCCTACTGAATGTGTGTGTGTGTGTGTGTGTGTACGCATACACACACACACACATGAACTCATATGCCTGTGTGCTTCAGTCATTTGGCTGCAACAGCACCTTTCTTCACACTAGTCAGGATGGTCAGGCTTAAAATTTGCCAGGTTTATTTTGTTATGTATTTTTCCCTGGAATCATGAGGGCTGCTAATCAGATCCAGGCAGCAGAATGGTGTCTGGGAGATGGATTCAATATACAGTATATACAGATTTCCATGTGAGTCACCGGAGAGCCTAACACAAAACTCTAAGATCTAGCCAGCACAGCTGAGCAGAGCAGAGCTCTAGACAAGGGAAGCAGTTAGTATTCCAATCATACAACTAAGGACTACTAAAATTGAGAAACTAGTGTAAGGTCTGCTATTGCAGAAATTTTGTCCCCTTGCAACATCAGTGGCTGTTATTAAAATGTTGGGGAGTTAGAAACCCTTGTAGGATCACTGCAAATACTCGAGAAATCTACAAGTTGGTGTCAGGAGGAAGGTGGAAAACATCCAAAGAAGATCTTGAATCTTTTACTTTCTGCCCATCCCTGGTAGATAACCATATCACCACCATATATAAGTAATTGGTTCATTCTCTGGGCCATTTTGTATTGAGAAAAATTCTTAAACCAAAACAAGGCTTTCCATAGGAATGCAATGAAAGCCAATTAATCTGTTCCAGAGGTCAGTAAAAAGGCAAACCAGGGCATTCCATTGAAAATTTTTCTTAAACCAAGGCATCCCCATTTCCAATAATTTCTATATCTATCTATCTATCTATCTATCTATCTATCTATCTATCTATCTATCTATCTATCTATCTATCTATCTATCTATCTATCTATGCATACATACCATATATATATATATATGAAAAAATCAATGTGTGCCTTTTCTTTGGTGTGCACTATTTTGTGAGAGCATGGGTTTGAAAACTGATCAGTTAGTGCTTCATCTGATTGCAAAAAGTAATTTCACAGCATGTAAGTAACCCATATTTTTAGGCAACCTAGAAGGGATGTCAGATGCTAGGTGCTAAGGTTTTTTTAAGCAACCATGACATTTATATAACATCAAATCTGAACATACTGTAATGTATTTATCTTAATGTAACATGTACTTTAATTGAAATTACATGTTCATGTTTGGTCAGTTATTCAGGGGTTCATTGGGGAGAAAGCTCTGTATTAAAGCCAATACACCTACCTAAATTATAGGAGCTGTAGTATCACACCATGCTTATGGGGGCTGGTTTATATGAATACAGATCATCTATACATACTATTATGATTTTTTTCAATTGGGTTAAAAATCATCTGGTCCTTTCCCCCCAAAATGGGTAAAACTACACTGTCATATTTTGCTGTCTTAAAATGCCGTATGCTTTGCTGCCAAAATTTAGTGGCAAACATGGAAACCCCATTTAAAGCAAGTAAGTGCTTGCACTGGTGGATTTGTAGTGGTTTGCTGACAATATTCGGTTGTCAATTGCTAGTATGTATTTAAAGCAAGCTTTTCCTCCTGTTGTCATCGCATACTCCGGTGGGGAGAACAAAATTGCCTCATTTTTGAATCTGTAATAAGAGTATGCAAAATTTGCACAGTTCTGCTTCTTAACAGAAACAGACCTGTTTTAAAACAACAACACCAACAACACCAACAAATGGCCCAGTATCCTGTTCTGTAGCTCCACTGATGCAACAGGAGTAATGCCACCAGCAGGAAGAAACTACTGCCAATTAAAGAGTTTCTGCTTTAATTTCATGTTGCCTGAAACTCTTGCATAGTGAGCGAAAGCTCAACCAACCACTAATCAAGGCAAGAATTCTTTAATTACCTGCAATCTGCCATTGTCAGCGATGTCAGCTTTGATCATTTTGCACTGATGGGACTATTGGAACAGGATAATGGGCACTGAAACACATTATTAATATTCCACTCGGGACAGCTATGCCTACGAATGTTAAATTATAATGTTGCTTATACTGGATACTAGGGACTTCACAGGGTGTATTGTTTTGATAAAAACTTAACAAGAGACGTGCTCTGGGTTGATTGTGACCCTGGAGGAGAAGGTCAAAGTTCATTTAATTTCCTGTATATTTCTTAGACATTTCACATGAGAGTTGAGGAAACAAGATACAGTATGTGCACATCCTGAATGGCTGGCAAGGAAACTTAAAAGAAGAAAAGTGAATTTTCTAACTTGAAGCTTGGTGTTGATATTCTGAATCCTCTTAACAATCTTTCAAAAGGCCTTTTTAGATGCCCAGTGTTACTCCAGTGGGCAGCTAGCTTGCTGCTACTCTTACTACCTTCCAACTGAACTACAGTAACCCCCCGCCTATCGTGGGGGTTAGGGACCCACCCAACCCGCAATACATGAAAATCCGCGATATGCGGAAGTGGGTGGGGTGGGGTGGGGGCAATCAGAGGGGTCTGGGGGGCGGTGGGGAGCAATGCGATTGCTCCCCGCCATGCCCCCCGCAGGTACTGCGATCCCGCGATATAGTGGGACCGCAGTACCTGAACCGCGAAATAGCGGGAGGTGACTGTATCACATCCATGTGCAGGATCTTCAGACCACTGGAGAGCCCACAGTATTCATCAGATATTGAGTGCTGTTCCAGAGCCACTACCATTTCTGAATATGAGATGGGCTTTTCACTATAATGTCCTTCTTACCACTCACAATCAGTTGTCCAACACATGGGAGAAGGAGCTAGGTTAGCAATGGAAGCCCTTGTTCTGCCTCTCCCTGCCCAATTTAATGTGTTTGCAAGAGTTTGTTAAGGCTGTGCTAAAATTCAGAACTTGGAAATGGCCAGGGGATTCTTGAAGGTGTTGCCATATCACATTAGGATCATTTACAAGCTCTGCTCAAACTCCATATTAATCTGAAGGACTGTGCTGTCTCTTTTTTCTATAGTGTAAAAAACTATATTTCTATTTTTTATATACAGTGGACCCTTGTATAACAAACGGTTTGTATAACATAAAATTTGTACAACATTAAAAATTCCAGAGATAGGGGAAATTTGCTTAACATAATTGCCTATGGGGCGAATCTATACAACATAAAAATGGGATCACTCTGTTTTTAATGCATTCCTATGGGAGATTTATATAAAGGAAAATTTGCCTAACATAATTTCATTTGGAACGAATTAATTCCTTTATACATGGTACCACTTTACTGTACTCTTTTTTTCTATAGCAATATCATGGTCTTTCTTTCTTTCTTTCTTTCTTTCTTTCTTTCTTTCTTTCTTTCTTTCTTTCTTTCTTTCTTTCTTTCTTTCTTTCTTTCGGCTGTCAAAGACCTTTCCTGGAAAAAGAAAGGAATTAGAAGAAGCTGAGTGATCTGGGTCAGACTGTCCTTTTTATGCAATGCTGGCATTCTCTGTTCCTGCAGCCTGGTTACTGTGATGTGCATTTCTTAAGAAACCCTCTCCAAGGGTGACTCTAGGATTTGCTGTTGACATGACAACCTGACAGGCAAGCAAGTAGGTCAACAGTGAAAAGTGCCACGTGGAATATTGCCAGGGGAAGGACACAAAAGCTATAAAAATGAGGTAAAATATTAGCAATTTTGTCAAAACTCGATGATAAGCAGGTACTAGAGACATTGTGGCAACAGCAACAAGGTGAACAATTTCCATATAACATTCAGCAAAGTATTAGATGGCTGAGGTAACTATCCCGAGGGATAAAAAAAAAATTGTGTTCCTTTCTGGGCAAGCATCCAGTATTGCTGCCTGCCAATAAAATGCTATATACCCTAAGCAAAAGAACACTTCAGTTGCTGAAAACTGGAGACTGAAGTGTTAGGAGATCTTTCCTTTTCAGCCGGAGAAATACCTTGGATAACAAAAGTACTGCCAAAGGCAAGGAAATATTAGCAGCATTTATTCCCATTCTGATTCCCATTTCCCTGGAAGTCTCAACCTTAGCTGCAACATAAGCCTTGTGGGGTGGGGGTGGAGGGGGGATCCAATTTTTGAAATCTTGAAAATTCTTATGGCAAAGAGTGCACAAAGATACTAGTCATTTTCAGTAGCATTCCCCATGTCCATTTTTTGCTTATGTGGATTAGAATCCCTGCATAGAAATGAATGTGGTGGTCCATTATGTAGCAATGTAAGGTCATTATCTGAATTATTATTGGGGCGATTGCAGTTGTTTTCCCCTACAGGTCTATAGGGATCTTAGGGAAAATGTCCAAGCATCCGTTCTTCTGACTTGACATACTTTTGGGGCTCCATCATCCAACGTAGGCACCATCTATGATGCCAACTGTATTTTGGGATTCATTTTGAAAAGTAACTTCTAATTTGACCACACGAGACAAATGGCCTTCTCTCTAGATGCCCTCTTGAAGGAATCTCATTCCAAGCCCTAATTGGGGTTTTTACCAAGTGGTTTCCTACAGCTTGTCATTCTCTGTCCAAGGTGTGTCCAATTCTTACCATGTTCTTCTTCCCGAAAATCATGAAGTGCAGCCTACCTGTGGCCCCTGGTTCTCTGGTGGATGAATACGATCAGCATCTGCAGACAAAGGCAGCTTATTGTCAAACTAGTAGCATACAGATAGTCCATCATTTCAAGCTGAAATTTCATTAGCATTCCAGGTAACTGCTTCTGGCAGACCTCCATGCCTCAGCGATCACACTTCCTAATAAAAATACAGCAAGCTAATCCAACCCCCCATTAGTGGATGGGCAGAAACTGGTTCCCCCAGTTCCTTTCTAAAGTGCTTTTTCCTCCCCAGGAGGCAGGAGACATTTTTCCTGGTCAACCAACTAGGATAGAGTATGTTGCTTTTCAGCTTCACATGGCAACTGTAGTTGAACCTGGGACATTTTGTATTAAAAGCACATGTTTCACCAATGGACTACAGTAGTGACTTGCAACTTTCAGTAAAGCAGGTGTTTTTGGACTGCCGTTCCCAGAAGCCTTCACCACCAGATGTGCTGGCTGGGGTTCCTGGGAATCGCAGTCCAAGAACACCCGGGTTACCCAAAGTTGGGGAACCACTGTACTATGGTTTTCCTGTGGCCTTACAATCGGCGCAGTCTTTGTCTGCACTAGATTGATAAACCTTAGCTGTGCATGATAGCACTGTACAGCCACAGATCCTCAAAACTGCCTTTCATTCAATGCAAAGTCCATCAGAAATTCTAGGGAGAAAAGAAATGGGCTAGACAGCAGGACTGGAGAGAGAGAGAAATTGAAGTTCCATTATTTTCTTTTTTTTAAGTAGCCGATGGACCTTGGAACCATAGAAGGACATTACAACAGAGATCTGAGACAAATGTGCAATGCTTGATGAGGTATTTATCTGGTTGCATTTGAATCCCACCCTGCCTCTGAGGAGCTCAGGATAATGTTCATGCAGTGATCTCATTGTATCCCTAAAGCCACTTAGTGGTGATGCTGGACAGTTATTTATTCATTTATTTATTCAATTTATATACCACCCATCTGGCGATGAGGCCACTCTGGGCGATTTGCAACAATTCAGCATAAAACACTCAATCCAATATACAATAAAATATAGCAAACTGAAAATAAAGCAACTTAGGGCCTTTTCACACGACCCCTAAGATCCGCTGGTCCCTTAAATTCGGACCAGAGATCTTGGGGGTTCGTTTCTGTTCCTGCGTCCCCACCCCTCAGCATTTCCTGCTCCTGTCAGCGTGAGGGGAGGGAGGGGGAAAAAGGACAAAAGAAGCCTTTACTAACCTGCCGGTGCCGGTCGAAGTTGCCACGAGCCCCGTTACTTCCTGGTTCCTTCTCAAGGGGCTCTTAAAGGGGCGGGAGGCAAAAAAACCGACAGACAAGCGAGGAGAGCCCAGCACTCTTATCCGCATCAAGGAATTTTCATCTACATGAAAGGTGCGCTGGGTGGCGCTTATGGGGGCGTGGTCGCACTTAATTTTCTCTAAACTCCGGAGCTGGTGGGGAAACATTTCTAAGCTCCGGAGCTGGGAGCCATTTGCAGCGCAGCTTAGGGGTCATGTATAAACACCCTTAATAGTACATACTAAAACATAATTAAATCAATAATTAAATCAAGAGCATCACTCATAAAGTCAAAGATCGAGAGTAAGTTAAGAGCAAGTGGGGATGGGTAGTAGTTGCTAGTAGCCAGGGAAAGCAATTCTAAACAACCAGGTCTTCAGGTGTGTTTTGAAGACCAACAGCGATGGGGCCTAGCAGATCTCCAAGGGGAGCGGGTTCCAAAGTCTCAGAGTCCCTACCGGGAAAGCCTGGTTCCTTGTTACCATCTTATGGGCTTATTTCAGAGTTGGTACCCTCAGATGACCTGCTTCTGAGGAGCGAGTGTTACAAGCAGTGTTTAAGTGCTGAGCCGTTTCCTATATCCCAAACAAATACTCCAATCTAGGTTCAGCATCATTCTGCATATGTCCTCCCTGTCAGGTCACGTTTAATGGCCCCTGCTGTGCCCTACAGTTGTTCCAATTGCATCCATGAAAAACTACTGCATGCACACCATGTACAACAGGGCTGGGCAACTTAATGGCTATCGAGATATTGTTGGACATGTCCAGCCATCTCTCATGACCTCCCAGCTGGCACAGCCAACAGTGGCAGATCAAGGGTATTTCAATCAAACAACATACGGAGGCTCAGAAGCTGCCCACTCCTGGTTTGTAGTCTAGCAATGTCACACACACTTTCTCAACAGTGACAGAGAAATAAAAATTGTTTTCTTCTTTTCCCAATGCATGACTTGAGAGGAAAGCTTTATAACAGCCTTGAAGGATCTTGCTGAACATTGAAGACAGAGGCAAACAATTGGGGTGGAGCAAAGAAACGGCCCTGATAACTTACCACTCCAATTATAAGGAAAGAATATTTCATTTCCAGCTTTACAAATTCAGTCTCTGCAATCAGTTGTCACAAGAAGCACCTAGATAATCAATGTAAGTTTCTTTCTGCAATCAACTTTACATGCTTTGAAATATGCAATATGCCATCCAGATCTTCTGTTGGCAACTATACACATTCACATTAAATATTATTTCCACAGAGCAAAATAAGTTAGCTTAATGTTGGCTTATATAGAACTACTGTATATGTTCCTTAAAAAACACTTTAAATACAGCTCTGTGACTATCATTAACCTTGTTCTAAACCGGATCTGTGGGAGATTTCTAATATTCATAATTTTTGTTTTGTTATTACAAGTCCAGTGAGAATGCAGGGAAAGATTGGCAGCATTTGTACTAGTACTACAGACATTATTTTTGCAAAGCTATGCTGGTAGCAGTTACTGTCATGGACAACAAAGAAGGTTCTAGGTAACTTAAATGCTTCCATGTTTTCTTTGGTATAAGCTTTTATACCAACAAACACACATCCATGCCAAGGTGACTCCTCAGGTTTTTAGGTTGGTGGTACACTATCTTCTCCCCAATAACTTGGACTACGTTTGGTTAGTGAAAGATTTATACAGAATAAAAATACTATATATTAGAGATGGGCACGACTTAGCGGTATTCCCGTTTCCGTTTCCGTTACTCGGTTCCGTTACTCTACGGAAACGGTAACGGGAATTACTCCGCCAGACTTCGAGCTCGAACCGACGAACGAACAATTTTGGTCTGATTTGTCGTGCTCGTTCCTTGCATCGCGCGATTGCGCGATGCCACACGCGGCACAGAAAAAAAGTTTTTAAAAGTTAAATAAACCCGGTTCCCGGCCAAAAAGCAGGCGGAAAAATGCCTGCCGTGCCTCAGGGCACCTACCAGAGGGGTTGTTTCTGGAGGTCCCCGGCCTCCCCCCTCATCCCCCGTCCTGGGCTGCTCTGGTGGGACTCGCCGCAGGCTCGCAGCCAGCAAAAAGCCCAGTCTCGCCGCCGCCCGCCCGCAATTAAAGCGCAAGCAAGCGGCACGGACGGCACAGGAAAAAACTTTTAAACTCTCCCCCCACCCATTCCCGGGCCAAAAAAGCAGGCGGAAAAATGCCTGCTTAACTAAGGGCGCAGGGCACCTACCGGAGGGGTGGTTTCTGGAGGGGGGGTCCCGCCTCCCCCCCGTCCTGGGCAGCCGGACTCGAGTTGCCATTTCGCCATGCCATGCGGTGCGGGCGGGGGATCCAAAATGGGGCGGCAAACGCAATATTGTTTTTGAAATCGTGGTCCAAAAACACACAAGCACAACAGAAACACGCGAAAATTTATAAACTGCCAGATTTTTCACAGTAGCAGTGGGTTTTTTCTTGCAACAAAATGTCTCTCCTCTCCTCCTCTGTCCTCCATTTATTTTATTTTATTTTATTTTTTTTACACCTGCGCAGTGCGCAATGATGGGCTGGCCGAGTGGCCAGCCAAGTGGGAGTGGACAACCATGCAAATTTTTGGAGACATCCCACCAATCGCATGGCCACTTGGCCATGGAGACTTCTGGGATGTGCCAAAAAGCCCCCTAAAACCTGCCCTAGCCCCCTAACTCTAACCCTAACCCTTGACTCCGTACCCATACGTCACAGACTGTCTTCTTAGTGGGTCAGAGAGGCACCCAGAGGTGCAACCCACTAGCCCACCGTAACCTTACCCGTCACTAGCCTAACCCTAGCCATTGCACTAAGCCACCTTAAAGCCAGATCTACTTGCTTGCATTGCACTACACGCAGCAAGTACAATTCCCTTCTGTGTGAGACATGGTGGTGCCAGAGCCTTGTGAAGGGCGGGCATGACGCTATCACTCTCACTGGTCTCACTGTCTGCACATTCTGTTATGCAATATCCATATGGCTATTGCATAGCATTTTGCAGCAGCAGCAGGTGAGGAGGGGAGACCCCCATGTAGAGGGGTCTCTCTTGGAGCCTGCTTCCCCTTCCTAGTGGCAGGAGGCACCCACGGGTGCCTCCAGGAGCCCACTTTCCCTTTATAGCGGGCCAGAGGAGGCACCCACCCCACAGAGGTGCCTCCAGGAGCCCGCTCCCCCCCAAAAAACCAGTACTAATGACAACGAAAAAACGAAAAAACGAACCGACTAATTTTTGCGAATTTTCGCGAAAACCGGAAACGACCCGAAACGGGACCGGCCCGACTAACGACAACTCGAAAAAATTTTTTTCAAGTCGTGCCCATCTCTACTATATATACTCAAATATAAGCCTAGTTTTTCAGCCCTAATTTTGGGCTGAAAAAAGGGGCCCTCGGCTTATATTCGGGTCAATACTTTTAGCCACTGAGGCAAGATACAGAACAATTAAAACTCGGACCACACGTCTTCTGAACAGTTTTTATCCCAGAGCTATAATTGCACTTAATAATGAACTCAAGGACCACCAGCAGTGAGCACTTGGACAGGATTACCTAGCCTATTGTGTAGATGCTTGTGTTTTTAGGGGGGTGGTTGGTGGGTGGGAGAGTGTTAGGGGATTTTTATGTGTGTGTGTTGAAGGGTTTTTTTATTGTGTGTGAGAGTGTCTGGGGATTTGTGTGTGTGTGTGTGTGTGTGTGTGTGTGTGTGTGTGTGTGTGTGTGGAATCTGGTCTCTGGGTGTCTGAATTTCGTTGTATATACACACAATGACAATAAATTATTATTATTATTATTATTATTATTATTATTATTATTATTATTATTATTATTATTATTATTATTATTATTATTATTATTAAAAGTCATCTGTGGCTAAAAGTCATTTGAAACATTGCATGCCGCTTCTCATGACCCCCCTCTGCATCACAGGGGAGCGGCACACAATGTTTAAAATGACTTTTAGCCACTGACCCAAGCACTTGCATCAGTGGCTAAAAGTTATTTTAAACATCACACACCCAGCTCACAAAGGAAGAGCTGCCAGGCCCTGCTGCATTTCCCACCCTAGACTTATACTCGAGTCAATACATTTCCCCAGTTTTGGGGGGTTAAATTAGGGGCCTCGACTTATACTCGGGTCGACTAATACTCGAGTATATACAGTATACCGTAGGAGAGGAAAATTCTCCTTTCCAGACACTGCTGGACTTCACAGAACCTCTGAGAACAGCTTTCAATAAAAGAAGAACTGTAGAACAAATAAAAAACTGCACATAATCCTCAATATGAATCTTTCGGATATGACATCAAACGTGGCCTCAAGAGAAACACTGCTTTTCAGCTAAAAGAAACTGGCTTGCAGTTGGAAGTGTAAGAACCCAGTTATTGTCAGGTATCTACAGATATTCCAGAGATTACAGTTTAGAGAGGACAAAGAATAGACCAAAGTCACAATACTAAATCAAATGTAAGTCAGGACAAATCTAAACATATAATACTGTTGAACCAGGTGCACAGTGTAAGACCAGTGGCAAAATATGATATGAAGATCACAATAATGTGAATCCTGGAGTATTTAGAAGGAACATGAAATAAAGATTGGTGAATTAAACAATGTAAACAGTTCACTTCAAGAACCAGAATTGATTATTTTATCAGAATCATTATCTACCACTCAAATGCATTGTCTGGCCATAACTCCTATTGATATTTTCCTTAGGTGGTAAGATACAGTGGCTGGATTTCTACTGGTATTTGTGTAGGGTTTGAGTAACATTGTGGTTAATTGACAAGATGCTGGAGTGCATCTCACTCACAAGACACACCCCAGGACCTTATAAATTGGTCATAATTAACCTTGGGAAGTTACACAAACCTTATGGGACCATTGCTTTTCGCCAAGCATCAGCAATGCCAGCCCATGCAACAAACGTTTGCAGAAGATTCCCCAACATTATTGAATCTTCATTTATTATAATATTAATAAATATATTACTACTAGTAGTAATGTATTACTAGATAGATAGATAGATAGATAGATAGATAGATAGATAGATAGATAGATAGATAGATAGATAGATAGATAGTGTGTGTGTGTGTGTGTGTGTGTGTGTGTTACAGTTGTGACCGACTCTTCTTGACTTCATGTCCATGGAGCTTTCTTGGCAGGAATACTGGAGTGGCTTGCCAGTTAATACCCCAGGCACCTACAGCAACTGGTATTCCCTGGTGGTCTCCCATCCGAATACTAACCTTGGCAGACCCTGCTTAGCTTCCGAAATCTGGCGAGAAGGCTTCTGCTGGAAGGCTGCTGTGGTCTAGCTGCACTATGTCTGTATTCAGAAAGTTGTCACCACTAGCACTGGGGTAGAAGCAGGAATATTCATTTGAAAATCTCCTTGATTTCTATATAACTCACTGCCTAATCGGTGTGTGCCTTGCACTGTAGTCCTGAAGGCATAAAAGTGGTTGATCGATATCCTTCTAAAGGAATGAAATAACAGCTTGGTTTCAGTTGTTGTGCAGGCAAGTGACCTTATATGGACTTCAAGCTATTGAATTAATTGCATGATGGTTATGGAAAAAAGTATGTAATCGTGTGTTATAGTTTGGTGCCCATCTCAGCTCTGCAGTTAATTTCCCTTGTCTAGAATTTGAAATAATATATGTGATTTGCACTCTGACCATTTATGGATATATAGCTATTATACTATACAGAAAGTATACATTTATCTTAACTCCAGCATTCCAGAGAAAGCAAATGACTTCTACTATAAAAAGGTTGCCTAGATGCACAGCTGGCAAAACCTGTATATGCACAGAGCATTCAACTGAAGTTACAAATGGTAGTACAGAAAGGAAGCAACAAGAAAAACAGGGTAGCCGTGAAAAGATATGTCATGGCACATCATTTTCCTTAATTCTGCATCTTGTCTCTTTTGGTTTATTATTAATTATTGAAAGATAAACACAGGCTTAACCTAGTCCTAGACTGACTGCTGAGTTGCATAGTTCTGATGAAATCCAAATCTAGCAGGGGTACTGGGAGACCACCAGGGAATACCAGGGGCTGTAGGTGCCTGGAGTAGGAACTGGCAAACTTCTCCAGTATTCCTGCCAAGAAAACTCCATGGACATGGGGTCACAAAGAGTCGGTCACAACAATCATAGGCAACACATTTCCCCCTTACCTTACCTGAATGAGCTTGTGTGTGTGTGTGTGTGTGTGTGTGTGTGTGTGTGTGTGTGTGTGTGTGTGTGTGTGTGTGTTGCGTCGTTACAGTCGTGACCAACTCTTTGTGACCCCATGTCCATGGACTTTTCTTGGCAGGAATACTGGAGTGGTTTGCCAGTTCCTACTCCAGCCACCTACAGCTCCTGGTATTCCCTGGAGGTCTCCCATCCAAGTACTAACCAGGGCAGACCCTGCTTAGCTTCCGAGATCAGGCAAGACCGGATGTGCTTAGGGTATCTAGGCAGCTTTGTGTGTATATACAGTAGTGCACTATATGTGTGCATATACATGTGTGCATGACATGCATATCTGTGTTATTTGCCAATATATCACAGTTTTTAAAACTTAATGCCTGGTTATTTGGGAGTATTTCTCTTTATTTATCTCAGTGGAACATCAGAGTGTGGTGTACCAAATGTCAAAAATTAACAAGCTCAGAACTGCAGCTTGTGCTTTCCACGTCTTTTACTCAAGGTATTTACTGCTTAAATGCTGCCAGAGTACTGTACATTTCTACTGCCCAGAAGTCCCTTAGGAAAAGGTACAGACAGTTGCTAAACATCTGGTAGCCTCTCCTGGACTAGAACATTTACTGTGGGTCAGGGAGCCATGCTTTCATCCTGAAAAAGAGATGGGGGTATCAAGTGACATTCCATTCTTAAATGAAAGCAAATGATATGAGCAGAAAATATCTTATCTGCAATATTCTTGAACCAACATGAATTACAGACGGCACATGGATTACTTCTACAACTAAGTCATAAACCTAGGCAAGGGGTAAGTGTAGGACATGTTTAGCATGAAGACAAAGGATTCCAATTAAGAAAACTTACTTTATTAGCATAATTAGCAATTCCACTGACACTGTACTTAGCAGCAAAGAATACATCTGGGTTTTCCTCTGCTGTGATTTATAGTACAAACGAGTTCTGTTGTGTTCAGTTGGATTTATTCCTTAATATTTCAGCCTTAGCTTTCATTTTTGAGGGATGGACATGCTGTACACATTAGGTTGTCAGGCATGCTTGTAGTTTGCTTAGAATTCTTCATGGCATCTTAGAGGATCTGAAACCCAAAGGTCTTCTGAAAATATGAAGCAGACTTCTCTTTTGCATTTACCATGCTATTGTAACCTGCCCTGGGAAAATGTTTTACATTGAAAGGAAGAATATAAATTCATAAAATAAATATAAAGTATAATTATATTCTGCATTATATATGTAGTAGTAACAGCCAATAATTAATAATGGTATCACTGCAGCTCAGTAGTGTGCTAAGAGCAACCAGTTATTCCTGAATTGGAGCTCTCAGTATTTATCACTGACTATGCTTGCTTTGGCTATTGCTCTGTTTCATTATTGTTTTTATTTAGCATTTTAAACACAATGTTTACTCACCTAAAAACAATGGTATGATTTATTGTATTTAGCTTTCAAATATTATCTTTTTTTAATGGCATAAGCTGTCTTGGGTTCCCTTTTTAAGGATAAAATTGAGGTAAAATGCTTTTTATTTATTTATTTTATATTGCCCATCTGGCAGTGAGGCCACTCTGGGCAATTAACAACAATTAATCAATACAGTACAATACAAACAAAACACATGTAATCCATACAATAAAATAAACATAAAATACAGTAAATATAATGAAAATAAAATTAAAATATGAAATGACATATAAGTAATATAATTAAATAAATAAACTTCACAAAATCACAGAATTGTAGAGCTGGAAGGGACTCCGCCATCATGCCCAACCCCTGCTTGACAGGTGGCCACTTAACCTGTTTAAAAACTCCCAGTGACAATTTTTCTCCCGAACTTAGGGAGCACTACTCCCCCCCCCTCCCCTGGTATAGCCTAACACAGTGTTGGCGAACCTATGGCACGGGTGCCAAAGGTGGCACTTGGAGCCCTTTCTGTGGGCACCTGACCCTGTACCTTCACAGCCACCTGTATTCAGGTTAAATTGCTGTATTGGCACTTTGCGAAAAATTAGTGGGTTTTGAGTCGCAGTTTGGGCACTTGGTCTCTAAAAGGTTCGCCACCACTGGCCTAACACCACTAGCCAACCAGTGGCTAAGGGTTGTAAAATAGGGGTATTTAGAAAGAAAGTGCATGTGTGTGAGAGACAACAGAAACAGAGAAAGCTAAATGTGAGAACAGTTAGAATGTATGAATAAAACAAATATTTTGCAGAAGAATAAATGACATACCCCTATTGAGAAGTAAATACAGTTGAAATTTAATGCATGCACACCCCCGGGTGACTGTATATTTAGGCATCCATTTCACTGATAGGTTTATACCCTGCCTTTTGCCCAGTGAGTTCAAGGTAGTGCCCCTGGCTCTTCTCTTGCTGACTTTTGGCCCCATGTCACTCAGTGGCTTTTGTAGCTCAGTGAAAGCTCAAGTACCCCAATCTAACCACTACACCAGACTGGACCTCCATTTTTCATGTGGACAAGACTGGAATAAAATCTGTTTAACTTGGATTTGGGCACTAACAAAGACAAGCGGTGGTTGTTAGTAAGTCTGTGGCTGTTATGTCTTTCACATCAGTCTGTAACATGACAATGGTACTGACTGACCGCTCCAATAAGCCTGCCCTGTATGTGAGGAGGTGAGATGAAGTGAGTTGTCCTTGAAATCTGTCAATGCTAAGTGTTTCTACTGAGCAACCTGCACGGGCTTGGGAGTGTGTTAAGAAATCACTTTGGAAATATTTCAACCTCTACAGATCTGCAATAAATTTGCACTATCTTGCTGTTGCCCTGCACTTGTTTGCAGGAGCCTCCTGGGGCAGTGGTTAAATCCCTGTACTGCAGGTAAAACTGTGCTCAGGACCTGGGGTTCAATCCCAGGTAGCAGGGTCAAGGTTCACTCAGCCTTCCATCCTTCTGAGGTTGGTAAAATGAGTACCCAGCTTGCGGGGGGGGGGGCATTTGTAGCCTATATACCAGTGATGGCGAACCTATGGCACGGGTGCCAAAGGTGGCACTCAGAGCCTTTTCTGTGGGCACCTGACATCGTCCCTTCACAGCCACCAGTATTCAGGTTAAATTGCTGTACTGGAACTTTGCAAAAACAAACAAACAACCTAGTGGTTTTGAATCACAATTTGGGCACTCGGTCTCTAAAAGGTTTGCCTTCACTGCTATATACTATAAAACTGTAACCTGCCCAGAGACTACTTGAAATGGTATGGGGTGGTATATAAGCAGAACAGTTTTTTTTAATAAGGAATAAATACCCTCTATACCACTAGGGTCACTTTTAGAAGACCTAGTTCATTCAACGTGCATCCTATCTCGGCATTTCAATCCCAGATGCTAAGGTGGGTATTAGGAGAGAGAAGCGGGTTCTTGCAATGCCACCACGTCCTCGTTGAGCGTCTCGCCCGCTGCCCACGCACTTCCAATCAGGGAAAACCGTTCCCTTCAGTTGGGAGATGACTGATCTCCTGCCCCAACTGTTGACACTGGGTTGCTTTCTGTCGCTCTGTACGAGAATCGGCTTTTATACGCCGAGATCCCTTTTTCCCCCACGACTTTGCCCGGCAGAGGCGACGAGGTGGCGTAAGGGCAGACAGGCAGCCCTCCGGTCTCCCCGCCCCAGGCTCAGCCTCCTATGAGCCCTCGGTGTCAACACAGGCCCTAATCGGCGGCTTTCTCCGCAGCCCGCGTGGTTCGGTGTCCGGACACAGTCCCCCACCCCCTGGCTGCGTCCTCGCCCACCCCCGTCCTCCTCCGCCCAAGCGACACACCCCCCCCCCCACAAAACATGCTGGCCACACACTTACTCGCCTCCCGCGCGGCCTGCAGCCCCGATCTCCCCCACCCCCTGGCTGCCCTCGCCCACCCCCGGCCCCCACCCCCCCAACACACTGCGCCGCCCCGGTCTGGCGATCGCCTTCCGGCCCACCTCCTCCCCGCCCCGGCTGTCCCTTCCAACCCGCGCCGGCTGTCCCTTCGCCTCCCCTGCCCTCCCTCCCTCCCTCCCTGCCTCCTCCCCCCACTTCCATCTGATCTTTCAGAGTTCCCCCGGGGGGCAAAGTGTGGGAAGTGCAAGTTTCCGCTCGGTTCGTCTGTCCCCGGCCGCCGCCTCGCCCCCCCCCCCCCAAAAAAAAACCTCCGCTCTGCAAAACCCAGCGAGAAGCCCGGGCAGAGAGAGAGAGAGAGAGAGAGAGAGAGAGAGAGAGAGAGAGAGAGAGAGAGAGAGAGAGAGAGAGAGAGAGAGAGAGAGAGTAGGAGGGTCGCAGGGAGCGAGAGCGGACCGGATCGGAGGAGAGGAGCATTCATTTCCCCCCTCCTGCGGCGGCGGCGGCGGCGGCTGCAGAAGGGGCGCTGCAGGAGGCACCAGGTCCCGGGTGCCCGCTTGCACCCTCCGCCGGTGCAAGCGGGCCACGGAGCGCCGCTGCCTCGCTCCCTCCAGCCGCTTCCTTTTCCCCTGCGGTGCGACGGGGGCTCCGCGCCGGGCTCTCTGGAGGAACCGAGAGACGCCCGAGCCGGAGGAAGAAAGGCGGTTTCGCGGCCACCGAGTCGGAGAAGGGGATGCCGGAGAGACGGCGAGGGAGCCGGGGAAGCAGCCGGCAGCCGCTCGCCGCCCGAGAGGGATGGAGAAGCCGCAGCCGCAGCCGCTGCCGCTGCCGCAGCCCTTGCGCGCCCGTCGGGGCCCGCGCGTCGCCCGCCTGATGCCGCTGCGGCTTCTGTGCTGCGTCTTGGCGCTGCTCCCGGCGGCGGCGGAGCCCGTTTGCCCGGAGCCATGCGACTGCCAGCAGCAGCAGCAGCACCTCCTCTGTACGAACCGGGGGCTGCGAGCCGTGCCCAAGGCTCCCGAGCCGCAGGGCATCCTGACCTACAGCTTGGGCGGCAACTTCATTGCCAACATCTCCGCTTTCGACTTCCACAGCTTGGTGGCGCTGCAGCGCTTGGACCTGCAATACAACCGGATCCGGGCGCTCCATCCCAAGGCCTTCGAACGCTTGGGGCGCCTGGAGGAACTTTACTTGGGCAACAACCTGCTGGCCACCTTGGCGCCGGGCACCCTTCGCCCTTTGGCCAAGCTGCGCATCCTCTACCTGAACGCCAATGAAATCGCCTACCTGAACGCAGCTTCCTTGGCCGGGCTGGGCAGCTTGGTCAAGCTGCGGCTGGACGGGAACGCCTTGGGCTCGCTGGGCGAGGCCACTTTCTCAGGGCTGACCAATTTGCTCTACTTGCACCTGGAGGGCAACCGCATTCGCTGGCTGAGCCGCAGTGCCTTCGCCGGCCTCGGCAAACTCCGCTTCCTCGACCTCTCCGGGAACCCGCAGAGCTTGCTGCGACACCCGGAGACCTTCCGGCCGATGCGCCTGCTCAGCACCCTGCTCCTTTCGGGGAACCACCTGCAACAGCTGGGGAAAGGCCTCTTCCAGCACCTCGCCAACCTGGCCAAGTTGTCCTTGAGTGGCAACCGCCTGGCCTGGTTAGCCCCAGAGGCCTTTGTGGGCCTGGAGGCCCTCAAGGAATTGCGCCTGGAAGGAAACCTGTTGAGCCAACTGCCTGCCGACCTGCTGCAGCCGCTACGGAGCCTGGAAGTCTTGGACCTGAGCCGCAATTTGCTCGCGGCCCTCGCGGCAGGCGCCTTCGCTCACCTGCACAAGCTGCGAGAGCTCAGCTTGCAGGAAAATGTGCTGGCCACCGTCTCTGGAGACCTCTTCGCGTCCAGCCCAGCTCTTTATCAGCTGGAACTTGATGGGAATCCTTGGAGCTGCGATTGCCGCCTGCGAGGCTTGAAGCGCTGGCTGGGTTCTTGGCACGCCCAGGGGAGGCTCCTCACCGTGTTTGTCCAGTGCCGCCAACCCCCTGCCCTGGCTGGGAAGTACCTTGACTACCTAGAGGATGGGCAGCTCCTTTCTTTTCCTAATGGGTCTTGTGTGGACGTCCTGGGCTCTCCTTTCCCATCCCTTGGAATCAACAGCAACTCCACTACCCCGGGCCTCGAGCTGGAAAAAGAGAGCCCCTTGCCTTCTGAATCCACCCTGCAGTTGGGGGGCTCTCAGAAGATCCTGGCCCCGGTGCCTGAAAGAAGCAGCCAGGGGGCTGACACCAGCTTCCCCATCTCAACCCCCAGCGTGCGTGTCAGTGCCAGGCCCTATTCTTTACCTTCTGTGGCTTGGCCTAGGAGGGCAGGGAAACACCACTTGGCCCCTTCCGTCTCGGGCAGCCCTCCTTTGGTCACAGACCCCTGTGATTTCAACAAGTTATTTCTGTACAACTTGTCGGTGGAGGCGGTGAGCGCCGGTGCTGTGACGGTGCACTGGGAGGTCCGGCCACATCGTAGCCCTCGCCTGCTTGGCCCTGTGCGCTTCCGGATCCTTTTTGATCGCTTTGGTGCAGCCGTCAAGTTCCAGCGTTTTGTTTATCTCCCAGAGTGGAGTGAGCCAGTAGCAACCCTGCAGGAGCTTCACCCGGACACTCCTTACTTGGTGTGTGTGGAAGGAATGATTGGGGGCCGCATCTGCCCCGTGGCCCCACGGGACCATTGCGTAGGTCTGGTCACCTTGCCTGAAAAGAGTGCAGGTGGAGCTGCGGCCATGGCAGGTGGGGCACAAAGCACGGACCAACAGCTTCTTACCCTGGTGCTGCTGGCAGTTAATGGGCTGCTCCTTTTCCTGGCCCTGGCGGCCTGGGCCTCCCGCCTGGTGCGGAAGAAGGTGCTGGGGTGCCGGCGACGGAAGGCAGCATCACCGGTCCACGTGCGGCAGATGTATTCGACACGCCGACCCCTGCGCTCCATGGGCACTGGCGTCTCTGCTGATTTCTCCGGCTTCCAGTCCCACCGCCCACTCCGTAGCACCGTCTGTGCCTTCAGTGAGGCCGACCTCATTGAGTTCCCTTGTGAACGCTTTGTGGACAGTGGGGCGGGAGGGAGCAGCAGTGCCCGCCGAGGAGAGGATCATTTGCTACAGCGGTTTACAGACTAGAGACTAGACCCACAAGTTGAGGTGTTCTCTCTGTTGGAAGCCAGCAGATGGTGGTAATGGTTGGGTATTATAATTGAGCAAGGCCTCCTGGGAAGTGTAGTTCCTGTTGGCTTCATTCGGGACATGTGCTGTACAAAAAATGAGGGCTTGTCAGTCACATGGTTGATGTCTCTAGAACAATGATGTCCAAACTTTGGTCCTCCAGATGTTTTGGACCACCAGGCATGTATTGCCAGTGACAAAGAACTGTGGGAGTTTTGGTCCAAAACATCTCAGGGTCCAAAGTTTGGACACCACTGCTCTAGAAGTTCTT